>CP136057.1:112540162-113182990 GCA_032464435.1 Aegilops umbellulata | reverse complement strand
AACCATGCCTCATGTGTAAATCCTCCCAACCCCTCCCTCCACTTTGCAATCCACTTTCTGATCGACAATTCCAACCCATGATATTTCATATTCTATTCCCCAACAATTCTGTCAATTATTTTAAGCCTAGAGATTTACAGAAGTACCTGAATTCCTTTGAGTTCTGATCTCACCCAACTCCTCTGATAGCTTAGCACCCCCAACCTAGATCCATCAAGATCCACTCTCTATTCATTTCAAGTTCACTCTGCAGTGGACCAGATGTCAAATTGTGATCATATCTCTTCTCCATCTACCAAGATCAGGCAGCAGATGCATGAGAGCCCACACAAAGATCAGCTCAAGGAATCCCCACATGCCAGACATCGTCGAACACTTGCGGCACTGTCCTGTACACTTTCAGTATCAGAGTTAGAGTGCAGTGTCGTCTTTCGTCAGAGACTTGTCATCGATCACAGTGCACTGGCGCGTTGCGCACGCCTCTCTCCTTGACCAAACCACCGCATGCTCTCTTGGACGGGCGCAGGGGTCGGTGGCGACGAGCATCGCCGACGCCGGCAACTTCTGTGGTGGCAGAGCCACCCGTGGCGGCCAACAGGAGCCAGCACCAGCTCGCAACGTCGTTCGGCGCCGCCCAACGCTCCCTAGCCCTCCGCGTGGCCTCATGCACGCCAGCGCACACCGCAGCACCGTCGCCGTGGCCCGAAGCATAGGGCACGCCCTCTACCGCTGACGGGCCCGCGCCGCCCCGTTCTGTCAAAACCACCCTCGCGCGCTTAATCCAACTGGTTTATCTTCTAAACAAAACCAGTGGACCTCCACGTTGATGCCCAACCTCCTAAACTCCCCGACCAAGCACTGCGCCGCCGTAACCATCGCCGGAGATCCCCGTTCACGGCCACTGCCTTGGATCGCCTATAAAAAGAGGCCCCGAGCTCGTTCTCAAGCACGCACCACCACTGCACCCACCAGGACCCCGTCAAGCCACTAGGAGGACCTCGAGGAGGTCTCCTCCCCCAACTCCGGCCGCCTCGATCCGCCTCGGCCACCAGCTCGATCCACTCCGGTGAGGCCATCTCCGCCGCCCAAACCTCGTCAGTAGTCTCCTCAAGCACCTAGTGATCTAACCCAGGCTTCTATTTGACCTCCGTAACCCTCCCCAATGAGATCGAACTCCACCCGAGCCGCCGTCCGCCGGAGCAAGGACCGCCGTCGACGTGGTGCTCGCCGATGACCACCACCACCACCCACCGACGCGGAAGGACACACTGAGCACGTAGGTACTCTCCGATGCTCCTAACTAGCCGTGGATCGCCGTCGGCGACCACCGCAGCTCTCGGGCGCTGACGAGCTCTGTTTCTCCCCGTTTGAAAATTCAAACCTAACGGGTGGGACACCTCCCCGTCAGTCTCTCGTTTCTTCTAAATGAAATGTTTTCTGGAAACGCATTCGGGCAAATACGCTTTCAGTCTGAAGCGTTTTTCTGATCTTTTTCTGTTCAGCCACCTGAGAAGTTTCTGTTTCATTACAGAAAGGTCCCTGGATTAAAGCCCTTATAACTTTTAAACAGAAAATGATTTTTGATTGATTCTTTTTCTGTCCTCTTTAAATTTTTGCCTAGTTTTTTTTATCATATTTATTTGAAAAATATTTGGAATACTTTTGTGCACCTCACGGTATTTAAGTTAGCGCGTATGTTTCTTTATACCGTAGATACCGAAGGAGGTGACGGAACCGCGAACTTCACCAAGCTAGACTCCGACTACTCAGAACCAGGCAAGCATGTTTGAACTTTTGATATGATGAGTGTCTTGGGCATGTTTGCATTTAGTAGTTCATGGCATGTTTATGAGCATCTCGATGAATGTTATATTACATGCAAAGTTGAGGCAAGTGAGTTTCGAAAATCCATAAGTTGTTGGATATGAGTTTGCATGGCCATGTGATGGCATGAGAATGGGTAAGATGGCAGTGTTGTAGCATGCCAGTCTTATGCCAGACTATTTGACTCCAGTGTCAACATGAATCAGTCCAGTTTCCATAAGTTTTCCCTTCCTGTACTACCACATGTTTTCCGCAAGGGATATGGCTTAGTAAGTTGCAAACCGCTTTCCTGGTACACACCAAATCGAGAGGCCGTGATGAGGGTTCCATGGCCCTGGATTAAAGCCAGTCATCCGGTCAGGGGGCATGGGTGTTTTCGGTTGGGACCGAGAGGGGGGCACCCCTTGGAGCGCGCGTATATAAATTTGATCCCATGCTATTCGAGATTGTGATCTCCCCGTCTCAAAGTTTTTCTTGAACGCTGTCTAGGGTGATTCCTGGCATCGTGAGGTGGGATGGGTGTGTACTGGTTAGATGTGTTTCTTCCGAAATACCGTAAACGGAACTAGTCCTTCGTGACTACGGAAATCCGTTGGCTGTGGGTAATTTAGTACAAACTCTGCAGAGTCAAAAATCCTTTGAATCATCTTATCCATGTCCAAGTACTGTGTTCAACTTATCATGTCCAATGTCAGTCTCAGTGACAAAAACTCCTGGTGTACCACATGAGTGTTAAGTCCGGTTAAATGTTTATTCCTGTGGATGGACTAACCCGTTTATTATTGTGTGTTGAATATTTCTTAGGAGTATTATATCTTTGTGAATTCATCAGATATGAATAAGGAAATTTAAGCCCTTTCTGTGATGTCGCTTAGATGTCTGACTGTGGCACGCTTGTTATTTACCTTCGATATAAGCCCTTTCTGCGATGTCGCTTAGACGTCCGACTGTGGCACGCTTGTTATTTACTTTCGATATAAGCCCTTTCTGCGATGTCGCTCAGACGTTCGACTGTGGCACGCTTGTTATTTACTTTCGATATAAGCCCTTTCTGCGATGTCGCTCCGACGTCTGACTGTGGCACGCATGTCATTTACTTTTCAATACAAGCTCTTTACGTGGTGTCGCTTAGACGCCCGACTGCGGCATGATTATTTATTTGTTCACCCTTCGAGGCGTCGCTCCAGACACCCGATCGGCTTTCAGTTATTTTGTTGGGATTTCGGGAAGACTACCGCCCGACTCCCTTTTCACTTATCATGTTGTGCCAATATTTATTAAAGTGTATGTGCATTAATAATTACTCATGACGCATTCATGCATGCATTTGTTATATCTTATGTCCGAACTGTCTTGCCAGTACTTTCAAAGTACTCACCTGGCTTGTTGATTTGGCCAGATGTTGACGAAGGCGATCTCATGGATGAAGAGTTCGATAGCGAGTCCGACGCCTAGAGGAGTCCCAGTCAGTCTCGAGTGATCCTGGATTTGGTTACTGTATTATATCCGCTTCCGCTACCCGAATAAATTCATCGAGCCTCACCTCGACACTCGATGAGCTGCCATTTTAGGAGTCGTGTTATCCACTCCACTGTGATATTCCACCACCACTTTTATCTCGAGTCAGTAGTATGCCACCACACCATTGTGCCATATCCCCCATTATGTATAATTTGGTGTGCTTGTAATAAAATTGTTGAGAACCGTCAGCTCGACCCTGTAATATATTTAAGGCTACTGGCTTACTGTATCAAGGTTTTGTCTACCAGTAAGGAGGATTTTTCTCATACTAGACTCAAAAGAGCGGTTTCCTTAGTAAGCATTTTATTGGGAAACCGGTCGTGACAAGCTTGGTACCAGAGCCAGGCTGACTGTAGGAAGCCACTAGGTGCGATCGCTAATCGGTTATTAGCACAATAGAGTTAATTCATATTTTTGCAAATGTAGTCATTTTCTAACAGTCAGCATAAATTTATGACCTGAACATTCAGAATTTTGCCTACTTTTGTAGATGGCTGGCAACGACTGCGAGTCACAGATGTTCGCCAACGTGCCTGAGGGGTTCGTCATGCTCCTCTCCTTCATCGTCCAGGTCGCGATGGGGCCATCAATGCGCCCAGTCTTCACACTCTATCAGCACAAGGTCAACGACAGTCTGACCATGCACCAGGCTGTGGTGCAATTCAAGGGAGGGCGTGTTGAGTTACGCCGCTTCCGGTTCTTGGGGAGAGCCATGCCTACATTGAAGCATGCTATGCATATGGCTGCCCGTGAGGCGATAGCTCGTCTCCGGGATGTTCTTCCTTCGATGAAGACTCGTCGTTACCGCTACCTTTCGTGCCACGTGCCATACACCTGTCACTACACATTTGCTTGTCCCAGAGGGGAACGAGACGAGGCTTTCGAGATGCTTGTCGAGTACCTCTGAGCTCTATAGGCAGCCTTCGACAACCTGGTGGACGACCTTGTTGCTGCCCGCATGGACTCAGTCCATGCCTGTGCTGCCAACAGGAGGGAGCTCCTGCACATCGCACCGCCACTGACTTTCGTCTCGTCCTCGGCATCTTGTTCACCTACCATTCTCGCCACTGCTCGTTGCCTACCTACCACTGAGGAGTTCAACCAAGTCATTGCGCCCACTTCAGTCCGCACTACACCACCCATTGCGCCCACTCCTGTTCGTGTTGCTCCGCCTATGGCGCCCGCTCCATCTACTCAGCGCAGCACTTCACGTCTGGAGCCTATTAGCGAGGAGGAGGTTGAGTCCTCAGCCTCACTGCGCCTCACCCTCGGCAGGCCAAGGGAGATCATTACCATCTCCGACTGAGTACACTTAGCCGCCATGCGATGTATCGACTTGTACGATATGTTTATATGTACATAGGTTGTGAGAAGTAGCTCGTTTGCGCATCATGTACGAACTGGGAGAAGTGCACTAGCCTAAATAACATGTCAGGAATATGTACGCATATCCTGAGTGATGTATTGTATAATTACTGCTTGCGTGTAAGTTATGTAATGAGCAGTCCTTCTCCGTGCGCAATCGATTTTTATCTTGAAAGAAATCCTGGAGCATTTAAAAAAAATCCCCGTCTTTATGGATTTATTGATTTTTTTGCGACTCAATTTCCCTTTCTTATGAGGTTTACAAAATATATCCCCAGAGTGAAAAATGTCTCGTCCTTGGACGCGCTCCATGCCAAATCCGCCAGAAGAGAATTGTGGCACCCAAACTAGCAACAATTTCACGCAGGGGCAGTCAAGTCAACAGGGCAGTGAGACAACATTTTCCCAAATATGCCGCCTTTATGAATAGAGTAAGCAGCAACATCAGGAAATGATAAACCAAGTCATCAATATGGGAAATCACCGTGGAGAGCATCAGCAGCAATCCAAGTTGTCTGAGCTACAGAAGACGCGTCCCCCAACATTTTCTCATACTGACAAACCTCTTGAGGCCGATGACTGGCTTCGAGACATGGAAAGAAAATTAATTATTGCACAGTGTTCAGACCTTGAGAAAGTACTGTATGCACCGCACTATCTCACTGGAGCAGCTGCATCATGGTGGGAAAATTTCCTACACATGCACCCCAAAGAAAATGATATAACATGGGAGGAGTTCAAAGAAGGTTTTCGTTGGGCGCACATTCCTAAAAGTCTTATGAAGATCAAGAAGCGAGAGTTTGATGACCTCAAACAAAGGACCATGACAGTGTCAGAATACAACAGTCAGTTTACTCTGTTATCTCGCTACGCCAACGAAGAGCGTATGACTGAAAGCAAGAAGATGGAAAAATTCCTGGACGGTCTGGCACCCGCGCTTAAATGCCAGCTGGTTGTCCACACCTTCCCAGATTTCAAAACGCTGGTGGATAAGGCCATCACCTTGGAAAATGAGAGACGCAGCTTGGAGGATTTCCGCAAGCGCAAAATGGACCAGACTACTCATGCTCGCAACCACCAAAGCAAGACGGATTTTCAGAAAGGTGGGACACACAAACCCACGACAAACGTCTCACGCCCAATCAAGAATTTCCATGCAAGGGACAAGGAGTTCACATATCGCCCAGGCGTTACTTGCTACGCTTGTGGAGAGGAAGGGCACTATGCCAAACAGTGCCCCAAGCCAAGGAACTTGACCCCAAAGCCGAACAACGGTGGCAATAATTCAGCGCCCAAGCGAAACAATTTCAACCCCAATAACAACCACAGGAAGGGTCATCTGAACCACGTGACCAGAGAGGAAGCACAAAACGCACCGGATATCGTACTCGGTACGTTCCCTGTCAACACAATACCTGCCACGGTTTTGTTTGATTCTGGAGCTTCTCACTCATTCATTTCGAAGAGTTTTGCTTTGCAAAATAATCTTTCGATGCTTCCCTTGGGAAAATCCATGATCATCAAGTCCCCTGGGATTAAGCAAGTTACTCAGAGTTACTGCCAAGGTGTGGTTATTGAGTTTGAAGGATTGAAGTTTCACACCAACCTTATTGTATTGGAAAATAAAGGACTGGATGTCATCTTAGGGACGGATTGGTTAACAACCAACAAAGGTTTTATTGACTGCTTCAACCGAACCATAATTCTCACCCACCACCACGGGAAGACAATAAGAGTTTTAGCCAAAGAGAGAAAAATATCCCGGCAACCGAGATTGAACAAGGTGGACGTTTCTGAATTAAGCAAATTTCCAGTAGTGTGTGAATTTCCAGACGTATTTCCCGAAGAACTACCAGGCATGCCACCAGACCGAGAGATAGAATTCAGCATTGAGCTAGCACCCGGAACCACCCCCATATACAAGAAACCATACAGAATGGCACCATTCGAGTTGGTAGAATTTAAGAAGCAAATAAAAGAATTACTGGACAAAGGATATATACGAGCCAGCTCCTCACCTTGGGGTTCACCAATTTTATTTGCCAAGAAGAAGGATGGGACACTGAGATTGTGTATAGACTATCGAGCACTTAACATGGTCACAATCAAGAACAAATACCCGATGCCACGGATAAATGATTTATTTGATCAGCTCGCTCAGGCCAAGGTCTTCTCAAAAATTCACTTAAGGTCGGGATACCATCAATTAAAAGTACGAACAGAAGATATCCCCAAGACAGCCTTCACCTCCAGATACGGACTGTATGAGTTCACAGTAATGCCATTTGGACTAACAGACGCCCCCGCATATTTTGTTCACCTCATGAACAAAATATTTATGAAGTTTATGGACAAGTTTGTTGTGGTATTCATCGATGATATTCTGATATACTCCAAGACACCAGAAGAGCACGCTAAACATCTCAGAGTTGTACTAGGAGAACTCAGGAAACATCAATTGTATGCCAAGTTCAGTAAGTGTGAATTTTGGCTAAGACAGGTAGGTTTTCTGGGTCACATACTGACTCAAGAAGGCATTGCCATAGACCCGGAAAAAGTCAAGGCCGTACTTGGCTGGAAACCACCAGCCAGCGTAACGGACGTACGAAGTTTCTTGGGAATGGCAGGATACTACCGAAGATTTATTGAAGGATTCTCCACCATAGCAAAGCCAATGACGCAATTACTCAAGAAAGACAAGAAGTTTGAATGGACGGAAGCTTGCGAGAAAAGTTTCCAAGAACTAAAAAGGAAATGAACGACAACACCAGTATTAATTGTGCCAGACATACACAAGAATTTTGAAGTGTATTGTGACGCATCCCGGAAGGGCCTCGGATGCGTATTGATGCAAGAAGGCAAAGTAGTCGCGTATGTTTCCACACAACTATGCAAGCATGAAGAAAATTATCCTACTCATGACCTGGAGTTGGCAGCAGTCATTCATGCACTCAAGGAATGGAGACACTTCTTACTTGGAAATCATTGTGAAATATACACGGACCATAAAAGCCTCAAGTATATTTTCACACAACCGAAACTCAATTTACGGCAACGACGCTGGTTGGAATTAGTGAAGGATTATGATGTTGGAATCCACTACCATCCAGGAAAAGCAAATGTAGTGGCGGATGCTCTAAGTCGGAACCCCAGCCCGAACAACGACAACCTGCCAAACCTGAGACCTGAATTTCGGCAAGAGTTTGCTAAAATCAACTTGATGGTGGTCACCGAAGGCAGTGTGTCGAATTTAGAAATGCAGCCCACCCTAATAGAAAAGATAAAAGAGGCTCAGCATGGGCACCCCAGCATTGAAGGCATAAAATGGAAAGTGAATTTGGGCAAGGCCTCAGAATTCGTTATCGATGAGCAGGGAATATTGTGGTACGGAGATAGACTTTGCGTGCCAAATATCGAGGACCTTAAACAGCAAATCTTAGCTGAAGGCCACACCGCTCCGTATTCAATCCATCCTGGAGGAACAAAAATGTACAAGGATCTTCAGGAAAATTTTTGGTGGCACGGTATAAAAAGGGACATAGCCACGTTCATTGCATGTTGTGACTCATGTCAACGCATCAAGGCCGAGCACCAGAAACCGGTAGGACTATTACAACCAAATAAGATACCCGCGTGGAACTGGGACGAGATTGGAATGGATTTTATTGTTGGGCTACCTCGGTCACGACGCGGGAATGATGCCATATGGGTCATCACAGATAGACTGACTAAAGTGGCACACTTCATCCCCGTGAAGACAACCCACACCACTCAGAAGCTCGCCAAGCTCTACCTCTCCCGCATAGTCTGTCTACATGGAGTCCCAAAGACTATAATATCCGACAGAGGCACTCAGTTTGTCTCTAGATTTTGGGAGCAGCTGCAACAATCGCTAGGAACTCAACTGGCCTTCAGTACAGCATACCATCCCCAGACTGATGGACAAACTGAACGCGTAAACCAAATTCTAGAAGACATGCTGAGAGCATGTGTCCTCACCTATGGAACCAGTTGGGAAGAAAGCTTGCCATACGCAGAGTTTGCATACAACAACAGTTACCAGGCCAGCCTGCAAATGGCACCATTTGAAGCTCTATACGGGCGGAGATGTCGTACCCCGCTAAATTGGTCAGAGACCGGAGACAGTCGTGTCTTCGGCCTAGACATGCTCAAAGAAGACGAGGAAAAGGTCAAGCTAATCAGGGACCGACTCAAGACAGCTCAAAGCCGACAGAAGAGTTATTACGATCAAAAACATCGTGGAGTCAGTTTTGAAACCGGAGAGTATGTGTACCTGCAAGTATCTCCTATGAGGGGCCTGTAATGATTAAAAATTAAGGGAAAGCTAGCACCAAGATTCATCGGACCATTCTGTATAGTGGCACGAAGAGGCACGGTAGTCCACCAGCTAGAATTACCCGAAGAATTATCCGATGTCCACGACGTGTTCCACGTCTCGCAGTTGAGGAAGTGCGTGAGCAACCCAAAGAAGCAAGTATCCCATGAAAACATTTACATGTAGCCAGACCTCACCTATCAGGAAAATCCAATAAAAATATTAGAGGAGTCTGAAAGGAGGACCCGACAGAAAACCATCAAGTTTTTCAGAGTTCAGTGGAGCAATCACACCGAGAGTGAAGCAACTTGGGAAATAGAGGATTTTCTTCGGACAAAGCACCCACACTTATTTGAGGATCAGCTGAAATCTCCGGGACGAGATTTTTCCTAAGGGGGTAGGTGTTGTGACACTCCAAAAAATTTTATTTAGTGTTCAACAAAAACTTTGTTGGTTTTGAAGAAGGTCATTTAAATCCTTCCAAAAACCTCTCTCTCAAAACTTTTCCCCTGGCAAAGATTTTTTTTATCTTCTTCAACTATGGTGTTTGGTTATCAAAAACCTTTCTTCTGATTGTTCCCTTCTCAAATATTTTTTTTGGAATTTATTTATTTTCTTTTAAAAGGAACCCTATGAGTTTTGGGGCTTCTCTTATCTTGAAACAACCCATGGTTTTACCATGCCTCATGTGGTAAATCCTCCCAAAACCCCTCCCTCCACTTTGGGGCAATCCAAACTTTCTGTTCCAACAAGTCCAACCCATTTTTGGATTTTACTTCATTTATTCTATTCCCCAAAACAATTCTGTCAATTATTTTAAGCCTAGAGGATTTACAAAGGAAGTACCTGAATTCCTTTGAGTTTTGATCTCAAACCAACTCCTCTGGATAGTCCTTAGCACCCCCAACCTAGATCTATCAAGATCCACTCTTCCTCTTTTCAAAATTTTCAAGTTTCAACCTCTGCAAGTTTGGACCAGATTTGTCAAATTTGGTGAAAGTCATATTTTCTCTTCTCCAAAAATTCTACCAAGATTCAAGAAGCCCCAGATGCAATGAGAGGCCAACCCACCAAAGATCAGCTCAAGGAAAATTCCCCACATGCCAAAATCATTTCGTCGAACACTTGGCCGGCACTGTTCCTGTACACTTTCAGTAAAATTCAGAGTTTCAGAGTTTGGCAGTATCGTTTTTCGTCAGAGACTTGTCATCGATCACCAGTGCACCCTGGCGCGTTGCGCACGGCCTCTCCTCCTTGACCAAGCACCGCATGCTCTCTTGGATGGGCGCAGGTGTCGGTGGCGGCGAGCATCGCCGACGCCGGCAGCTTCTGCGGTGGCAGAGCCACCCGTGGCGGCCAACAGGAGCCAGCGCCAGCTCGCAACGCCGTTCGGCGCCACCCAACGCTCCCTAGCCATCCGCGTGGCCTCATGCACGCCAACGCACACCACAGCACCGTCGCCGTGGCCCGGCAAGCAAAGGGCACGTCCTTTGCCGTCGACGGGCCCGCGCCGCCCTGTTCTGTCAAAACCACCCACGCGCGCTTAATCCAACTGGTTTATGTTCTAAACAGAACCAGTGGACCTCCACGTTGATGCCCAACCTCCTAAACTCCCTGACCAAGTACTGCGCTGCCGTAACCATCCCCGGAGATCCCCGTTCACGGCCACCGCCTCCGATCGCCTATAAAAAGAAGTCCCGAGCTCGTTCTCAAGAACGCACCACCACTGCACCCCACCAGGACCCTGCCAAGCCACTAGGAGGACCTCGAGGAGGTCTCCTCCCCCAACTCCGGCCGCCTCGATCTGCCTCGGCCACCAGCTCGATCCACTCCGGTGAGGCCATCTCCGCCGCCCAAACCTCGTCAGTAGTCTCCTCGAGCACCCAATGATCTAACCCAGGCTTCAATTTGACCTCCGCAGCCCACCCCGACGAGATCCAACTCCACCCGAGCCGCCGTCCGCCGGAGCAAGGACCCCCGTCGACGTGGTGCTCGCCGACGACCACCACCACCACCCACCGACGCGGAAGGACACGCTGAGCACGCAGGTACTCTCCGATCCTCCTAACTCGTCGTGGATCGCCGCCGACGACCACCGCAGCTCTCGGGCGCCGACGAGCTCTGTTTCTCCCCGTTTGATAATTCAAACCTGACGGGTGGGACCCCCCGTCAGTCTCTCGTTTCTTTTAAACGAAACATTTTCTGAAAACGCATTCGGGCAAATACGCTTTCAGTCTCAAGCGTTTTCTGATCTTTTTCTGTTCAACCCCTGAGAAGTTTCTGTTTCATTACAGAAAGGTCCCTGGATTAAAACCCTTATAACTTTTAAACAGAAAATGATTTTTGATTGATTCTTTTTCTGTCCTCTTTAAATTTATGCCTAGTTTTTAATCATATTTATTTTAAAAATATTTGGAATACTTTTGTGCACCTCACGGTATTTACGTTAGCGCGTATGTTTCTTTATACCGTAGATACCGAAGGAGGTGACGGAACCGCGAACTTCACCAAGCTAGACTCCGACTACTTAGAACCAGGCAAGCATGTTTGAACTTTTGATATGATGAGTGTCTTGGGCATGTTTGCATTAAGTAGTTCATGGCATGTTTATGAGCATCTCGATGAATGTTATATTACATGCAAAGTTGAGGCAAGTGAGTTTCGAAAATCCATAAGTTGTTGGATATGAGTTTGCATGGCCATGTGATGGCATGAGAATGGGTAAGATGGCAGTGTTGTAGCATGCCAGTCTTATGCCAGACTATTTGACTCTAGTGTCAACAAGAATCAATCCAGTTTCCATCCGTTTTCCCTTCCTGTACTACCACATGTTTTCCGCAAGGGATATGGCTTAGTAAGTTGCAAACCGCTTTCCTGGTACACACCAAATCGAGAGGCCGTGATGAGGGTTCCATGGCCCTGGATTAAAGCCAGTCATCTGGTCAGGGGGCATGGGTGTTTCCGGTTGGGACCGAGAGGGGGCACCCCTTAGAGAGCGCGTATATAAATTTGATCCCATGCTATTCGATATTGTGATCTCCCCGTCTCAAAGTTTTTCTTGAACGCTGTCTAGGGTGATTCCTGGCATCGTGAGGTGGGATGGGTGTGTACTGGTTAGATGTGTTTCTTCTGAAATACCGTAAACGGAACTAGTCCTTCGTGACTATGGAAATCCGTTGGCTGTGGGTAATTTAGTACAAACTCTGCAGAGTCAAAAATCCTTTGAATCATCTTATCCATGTCCAAGTACTGTGTTCAACTTATCTTGTCCAGTGTCAGTTTCAGTGACAAAAACTCCGGTGTACCACATGAGTGTTAAGTCCAGTTAAATGTTTATTCCTGTGGATGGACTAACCCGTTTATTATTGTGTGTTGAATATTTCTTAGGAGTATTATATCTTTGTGAATTTATCAGATATGAATAAGGAAATTTAAGCCCTTTCTATGATGTCGCTTAGATGTCCGACTGTGGCACAATTGTTATTTACTTTTGGATATAAGCCCTTTCTGCGATGTCGCTCAGACGTCCGACTGTGGCATGCTTGTTATTTACTTTCGATATAAGCCCTTTCTGCGATGTCGCTCAGACGTCCGACTGTGGCACGCTTGTTATTTACTTTCGATATAAGCCCTTTCTGCTATGTCGCTCAGACGTCCGACTGTGGCACGCTTGTTATTTACTTTCGATATAAGCCCTTTCTGCGATGTTGCTCCGACGTCCGACTGTGGCACGCATGTCATTTACTTTTCAATATAAGCCCTTTACGTGGTGTCGCTTAGACGCCCGACTGCGGCATGATTATTTATTTGTTCACCCTTCGAGGCTTCGCTCTAGACACCCGGTCGGCTTTCATTTATTTTGTTGGGATTTCGGGAAGACTACCGCCCGACTCCCTTTTCACTTATCATGTTGTGCCAATATTTATTAAACTGAATGTGCACTACTAATTACTCATGACGCATTCATGCATGCATTTGTTATATCTTATGTCCGAACTGTCTTGCGAGTACTTTCAAAGTACTCACCTGGCTTGTTGATTTGGCCAGATGTTGAGGAAGGCAATCTCATGGATGAAGAGTTCGATAGCGAGTCTGACACCTAGAGGAGTCCCAGTCAGTCTCGAGTGATCCTGGATTTGGTTACTATATTATATCCGCTTCCGCTACCCGAATAAATTCATCAAGCCTCACCTCGACGCTCGATGAGCTGCCAGTTTAGGAGTCGTGTTATCCACTCCACTGTGATATTCCACCACCACTTTTATCTCGAGTCAGTAGTATGCAACCACACCATTGTGTCATATCCGCCATTATGTATAATTATTGGCGTGCTTGTAATAAAATTGTTGAGCACCATCAGCTTGACCCTGTAATATATTTAATGCTACTGGCTTACTGTATCAAGGTTTTGTCTACCAGCAAGGAGGATTTTTTCTCATACTGGACTCAAAAGAGCGGTTTCGTCAATAAGCATTTTATTGGAAAACCAGTCGTGACATTATATGTGTTGGGTATCTCATATATTTGCCGTGAACTTGCCATGTGAAAAATATATGTGCATCATCTATTTGTTGTGAAAATGGTTGGGTATAAGAAAAAAAATAAAAAAGAGGCAATGCAGGCTCTTTGCCATCTGCCACCGACGGCAGCGGGCTCTTTGTCGTCCGCCGCAGACGGCAAAGAAGCCACGTGGCAACCACCTATGTTTCCTGGCAGCTGACCATTTGGTCAATTTGCCTACAGTGCCAGACGGCAAAGGCCTAATGCTCTTTGCCGTTAGCCACCTAATGGACTAACAGCAAATTTATTGTCGTCGGCTTTCTTTGCCGTCCGCCGCTGATGGCAAAGGCTCCTTTGCCGTCTGCGTCAGGAAGCAGACGACAAGGTCTTTACCGATCCTTTCTTTGTCGGTGCCTTTTGCCGTCCGCGGCAGACGGCAAAGGCCTTTGCTGCCCGCCTTCCATGCCTTTGCCGTCTGCCTTGGCAGACGGCAAAGTAGCTGATTCCTGTAGTGTCCTTTGCATAAGTAGATGCTTTTGTCTGTCTGTAATAAGTTATTTTTTGCAAAATGTAGGTGCCAATTTAGTTGAAATGCTTTGGTAGGTGGTACTGTGATCTGCTAGATATTGGTTTTGATACAAGTATTTAGTTTGCAAGTGCTAAGTTAATCCTAATTAAATTTGGCACTTGTTTTTTTAATCAGTTATCTTAGGCAATAGGGGCCAAATTAGATGAAATGTATCTTGGTAGGTGGTACCTTGATTTGGTAGATAACTTACTATAGATCTTAGGATTATACCTTTGGTAGGGGCCAAATAGTTTTTTCGGCAATAGGTGCCACTGAAATGCTTTTGTAGGTGATACCTTGTCATCTTATATGTTACTAGAGCTTAGGATTATAATTGTCCATCAAATTGCTTCTCGCGGAAGAATCTCTTCATCTAGAGATATTCTAGAAGGTGTTAGTAAGCTAATTGAGAACTTGTTGGTTGTGAGTCTTGTTGGCTGATTTGGCATTTGCCTGCTAGCTGTTGGTTCTATTATAGATGGTGTTAGTAAGTTAATTGAGATCTTGTTGTTTGCTTTTTGGGATCGGGTTCCACTATGAAAATATAACTGAAGAAGAACCAAAAATATCACATGCTCCTGTTTTTCTTTCCTGTGAAGTGGATCATTAATACTTTGCTCATATTGCTTTAGGAAAATGGCGCCACCACCACCACCATGTCAACTGTGCAAGTCAAGGTGCTCCAGCAGCCTTGCAACTGGCAAGCTGTTCAGCATCTACTTCCAGCCGAGTTTTCGTCATGCGGCAGTAAGAAATTAGATGAAATGTAACAACTATTTTATTTTTAGTGTTGGCATTACTGCATTGTGTCATTTTGCTTTTTTACACAGATCGTCCCATGCAATGTGAGGCTGAAATTCAATAAGCTGACAGGAGACACTGTGACATTTGAGGCTCCTTGGGGGTCGTACAGTATGGAGGTCGAGAAAGGACGCAATATGTCGCAGATTGGAGGAGATGGATGGGCACGTTTCCTCGCCCGCATGCGTCTTACTAGCGGTGAGTTGATCAGCTTCTCCTTCAGAGCAAAAAGACCCAAGATGGATGTCATTTATATCAACCTGGTGGAAGATGATGAAGATGACGAAGACGATGAAGATGACGAAGATGATGAAGATAATTATGACCCACTCGATGAAGATGATGAGAACCCACTTCATTAAGCCATCGTATCTCAAAGTATGAGGCTGAGCGAGGAGGAGGTGTCTAACCTATGGGACATAATTCCGCCACGTGATGACTTTGTCGGGGTGCCATTCGTGATCGCCTGACAAGTACCATGGTCGGTCGGCATGAAATGGTATGTTATACTGACTGTAGTAATTTGATGATATATGTATACATGCTTTATTGTTATACTTACAAATGCAAATTATCCGGTGATATGCTTAGTGAATCCGATGATATGCTTAGTGTAGAGTCCAATGATATGCTGTGTGGAATCTAGTCGATGATATGCTTTAGTGTAGAGTCTGATCACATGCTTATTAGTGTAGAATCCAAGGAACTATTAATAGTGTAGATAATGCATATATACTTATTAGTAGAATTCATGCTTAATTAGTACAAATGTGTAGTACTGTGTCTCTTGATAGTGTAGAAATCTATACTTAATAGAAATATATTTGCAAGAGTATGTGCGAGACTATTAATTAATTGATACGTTTTTCTTATTCACAAATTGCCAAAGAACCTATCTGTGAGTTGTGGTATTGAGCCTGATGAAGGAGGCTCAGCCGGACTACGCCTTACCGCAAGGGGCTCCGTCACCACATGTACTTACCGCATGGAAACAGACGGTCGCACACACTTAAACTCGATTGGGTGGAAGAGATTCCTCGTTGGCAAGAATCTTCGTGTTGGACAGGCCATCCTAATTACTATTAGGAACACCCACCGCCCAGGCTTCAGGATGATGATCGTCGTCGATATCATCTAGAACTACATATGATGATCATCGTCGATATCATCTGGAACTACCTGTGATGATCGTCGTCGATATCATCTAGAACTACATATGATGATCGTCGTCAATATCACCTAGTACTATTTGAGGATGCATGTTGACTATATATGAAATTGTTATCCAGTACTCCCTCTATTCCAAATTATTCGTCGTGGTTTTAGTTCAAATTTGAACTAAAACCACGACGAGTAATTTGGAATGGAGGGAGTACTACCCAATACCTATAATGCTTTATGAAATTGATATCTTGAAATTGCAGATATCTAGTAGTACCTAGTATCTGGAAATTCAGTTTATTGACACTGAAATGGGGTAGGAAGTAGGGGAAAATGATGAAAGATATAGCAGTAGCGCGGGGCTAGGAAAGCGCTACAGCTAAGTAATAGTAGCGCGTTCTGGAAAAGCGTTGTTGTTATAGTCAATATTAGTAGCGCGGGTACATACCGCGCTACCAATAATAGTTAGCTGTAGCGTCGTAGTAGTAGCGCGGCTGCCCGCCCTGGTGATAGCCTCAAAACCCGCGCTACTACTAGGGTTTTCCCTGGTAGTGCATCTAAGTGATCACGTGATCCATATCAACTAAACCATGTTCGATCATTACGTGAGATGGAGTAGTTTTCAATGGTGAACATCACTATGTTGATCATATCTACTATATGTTTCACGCTCGACCTTTTGGTATCAGTGTTCCGAGGCCATATCTGCATATGCTAGGCTCGTCAAGTTTAACCCGAGTATTCTACATGTGCAAAACTGACTTGCACCAGTTGTATGTGAAAGTAGAGCTTATCACACCCAATCATCACGTGGTGTCTCGGCACAACGAACTGTAGCAACTGTGCATACTCAGGGAGAACACTTATACCTTGAAATTTAGTGAGAGATCATCTTATAATGCTACCATCAAACTAAGCCAAATAAGATGCATAAAGGATAAACATCACATGCAATCAATCTAAGTGATATGATATGGCCATCATCATCTTGTGCCTTTGATCTCCATCTCCAAAGCACCGTCATGATCACCATCGTCACGGGCTTGACACCTTGTTCTCCATCGAAGCATCGTTATCGCCTCGCCAACTATTTCTTCTACGACTATCGCTATCGCTTAGTGATAAAGTAAAGCAATTAAATTGCGATTGCATTTCATGCAATAAAGCGACAACCATATGGCTCCTTCCAGTTGCCGATAACTCTGTTACAAAACATGATCATCTCATACAATAAAATTTAGTGTCATGTCTTGACCATATCACATCACAACATGCTCTGCAAAAACAAGTTAGATGTCCTCTACTTTGTTGTTGCAAGTTTTACGTGGCTGCTACGTGCTGAGCAAGAACCGTTCTTACCTACGCATCAAAACCACGATTTTTCGTCAAGTGTGATGTTTTAACCTTCAACAAGGACCGGGCGTAGTCACACTCGATTCAACTAAAGTTGTAGAAACTGACACCCACCAGCCACATGTGTGCGAAGCACGTCGGTAGAACCAGTCTCGCGTAAGCGTACGCGTAATGTCAGTCTGGGCCGCTTCATCCAACAATACCGCCAAATCAAAGTATGACATGCTGGTAAGTAGTATAACTATTATTGCGCACAACTCTTTGTGTTCTACTCGTGCATATAATATCTACGCATACACCTGGCTCTGATGCCACTGTTGGGGAACGCAGGAATTTCAAAAAAAATCCTACGAACATGCAAGATCTATCATGGTGATGCATAGCAACGAGAGGGTAGAGTGTAGTCCACTTACCCTCGTAGACCGTAAGCGGAAGCATTATGACAACGTTGTTGATGTACTCGTACGTCTTCATGATTTGACCGATCCTAGTATCGGAAGTACGGCACCTCTGCGATCTGCACACATTCGGCTCGGTGACGTCCCACGAACTCTCGATCCAACTAAGTGTCGAGGGAGAGCTTCGTCAACACGAAGGCGTGATGACGGTGACGATGAAGCTACCGGCGCAGGGCTTTGCCTAGGCACTGCAACAATATGACCGAGGTGGAAATCTGTGGAGGGGGCACCGCACACGGCTAAGAGATCAACTTGTGTGTCTATGGGGTGCCCCCCTCCCCCGTATATAAAGGAGTGGAGGAGGGGAGGGGCCGACCCTCTCTATGACGTGCCATAGGGGAGTCCTACTCCCACCGGGAGTAGGATTCCCCCCCCCCTTCCCTAGTTGGAGTAGGAGAGGTAGGAAGGAGGAGAGAGGGAGGAAGGAAAGGGGGCCCGGCCCCCTCTCAATTCGGATTGGGCTTGGGGCGCGCCCCCACCTAGGCGCCTCCTCCTCTCTCCCACTAAGGCCCAATAAGGCCCAAACACTCCCTGGGGGGGGGGGGGTTCCGGTAACACCCCGGTACTCCGATAAATGCCCGAACTCACCCGAAACCATTCCGATGTCCAAACATAGTCATCCAATATATCGATCTTTATGTATCGGCCATTTCGAGATCCTCATCATGTCCGTGATCATATCCCGGACTCCGAACTACCTTTGGTACATCAAAACACATAAACTCATAATACTGATCGTCACCGAACGTTAAGCGTGCGGACCCTACGGGTTCGAGAACTATGTAGACATGACCGAGACTCATCTCCGGTCAATAACCAATAGGGGAACCTGGATGCTCATATTGGTTCCTACATATTCTACGAAGATCTTTATCGGTCAAACCGCATAACAACATACGTTGTTCCCTTTGACATCGGTATGTTACTTGCCCGAGATTTGATCCGGTATCATCATACCTAGTTCAATCTCGTTACCGGCAAGTCTCTTTACTCGTTCTGTAATGGATCATCCCGCAACTAACTCATTAGTCACATTGCTTGCAAGGCTTATAGTGATGTGCATTACCGAGAGGGCCCAGAGATACCTCTCCGATACCCGGAGTGAAAAATCCTAATCTCGATCTATGCCAACTCAACAAACACCATCAGAGACACCTGTAGAGCATCTTTATAATCTCCCAGTTACATTGTGACGTTTGATAGCACACTAAGTGTCCCTCCGGTATTCGGGAGTTGCATAAGGTCATAGTCATAGGAACATGTATAAGTTATGAAGAAAGCAATAGCAACAAACTAAACGATCATCATGCTAAGTTAACGGATGGGTCAAGTCAATCAGATCATTCCCTAATGATTTGATTCCGTTTATCAAATGACAACCCTTTGTCCATGGCTAGGAAACTTAACCATCTTTGATCAACGAGCTAGTCAAGTAGAGGCATACTAGTGACACTCTGTTTGTCTATGTATTCACACATGTACTAAGTTTCTGGTTAATACAATTCTGGCATGAATAATAAACATTTATCATGATATAAGGAAATATAAATAACAACTCTATTATTGCCTCTAGGGCATATTTCCTTCACATTCATCATCTTTCTTTTATTGTTGTGCAGAACTTCTTGCATGGAGAGTTGTGTATTTACCATTTAATTTCACTTCATCTAGTCCTATTCACATTTTGGGATCTTCCTGGGGAGAGCCGGTAAGTCAAGATCTCTTAGGTATATTGGGGTAGAAAGGGTGTTTCGGTCCATCTGGCTATCCATAAATGAGATGTGATACGTCTCCTACATTTTTTTATTGTTTCATGCTATTATCATACCATTTTTACATATTTTTGTCATCAATTTATATTATTTTTCTAGACTAACCTATTAATCTTGTACACGGCGCTAGTTCCTATTTTCTACGGTTTTTGGTTTTCCAAAAAAATCAATATCTAGGAAATTCAAAATACCTTGGCAATTTAATATATATATATATATATATATATATATATATATATATATATTGTAATACTTGTGATTTTTCGGCAAAGGAATCAATGCAAGAGGTGCCCAAGGGCCCCACATAGCCAGGTGGCACGCCCTGGGGGTAGGGCACACCAGTAGGCCATGTGGCACCTCCTTAAGTCGGTTGGAGCCCTTCTTGTGCCGCAAGAAACATAAATTTGAAAATCCCCTCAAAATTTCAGATCAATCATTGTTATGAATCTCTGGCTATAAAAGAAAAGGTGCTCGGCCAGAAAACTGTACCAAAAATAGCGAGAAATGGAGGAGGATAGATCTAGTCTAGGAGGGGCTCCCTCCCTCTAGGAGCCATGGAGGCCAAGGACCAGATGGGGAAACCTTGTCTTATCTAGGGGTAAGCCTATAAAGAATACGGAGGTGGGCCTCTCTCCCTCTCTCTCCCGGTGGTGCCGGAGCACGTCCGGGGAAACCATCGTCACATCAACCATCTCCATAAACTTCGTCGTCATCATGAGCATTATCCTCCCTCTCCATATAGCGTTGTACTCCTACTTGTGAGCTGCGTTGGGATTTCCTCTAAGAGGAAAGGATGAAGCAGTATAGTAGAGATAATTATTTCCATCAATTAAGAACCAGGATTACCAGTCCAGTTGGAGAACCATACAGAACCTCATTAGTAGCACATGCACACACAAAATCAAATACTTGCACCCAACACAAACAACGGGGTTGTCAATCCCCTTGGCGATTATTTGCAAGAATCAAATCTTGTAGTGGTAGGTAAATAGATAAATTGCAAAATAAAATAAAATAAAGAAAAGTGCACCAATGTATTTTGTGTTTTTATATATGACAAAAGTAGACCCGAGGCCATAGTTTTCTCTAGAGGCTTCTCTCTCGAGCACATAACATACGATGGGTGAACAATTTACATAGGCATCACATCTGAGACAAGTAGACCGACTGCTGCCTGCATCTACTACTATTACTGCATGCATCGACCTCTATCCAGCATGCATCTAGGGTATTAAGTTAATAAAAATAGGGTAGCGCCTTAAGCAAGATGACATAATGTAGACAAAGTAAACACAAGCAATATGAATAAACCCCATGGTTTTATCCTTAATGGAAAAAAATACAAATATGTGTCATATCCCTTTCTATCACTGGGATTGAGCATCGTAATCTTGAACCCATTACAAAGAACCTCTCCCATTGCAAGAAAATCCAATCTAGTTGGCCAAACTAAATAGATAGACCAGAGAGAAATATAATGCTATAATAATAATGCGTAAAAGAACTCCGAAAAGACTCAATTAATATTCATGAATAATCTGATCATAAGCCCACGATTCATCATATCCCAATGAACACACCACAAAAGAAGATTACGTAGGATAGAACTCCAAGAACATCGAGGAGAACAATGTATTGAAGATCAAAGAGAGTGAAGAAGGCAGCTAGCTACTAGCTATGGACCTGTAGGTATGTGCTGAACTACTCACACATCATCAGAAGGGCAGCAAGGATGATACAGAAGCCCTCCGTGGACGATTCTCCCTCTAGGAGGGTGCCAGAAAAGGCCTCCAGATAGCATCACGGAAGAACAGAAACTTGCGGCGGCGAAAAAACTGTTTCGGGTGGCTCTCTGGTATAATGAGAATATTTGGGAATTTATAGAGGTGGAATTAGGTCAGGAGGTTCCATGAGGGGCCCACAAGCCTAGGGGCGTGCCCCCTGAGGTTGCCGCTCCCTCGTGACTCCTCAGGTCTTCGCCCGAACCTTCGTGGGCCCCTTCTAGTCCAGAAAAAATTAATCCAAAGTTTTTCTCCAAATGGACTTTGTTTGATATTGATTTTCTAAAAATTAAAAAAAAGCAAAAAAATAGCAAGTGGCACTAGGCACTATGTTAATAGGTTAGTCCCAAAAATGATATAAAATTGCATATAAAACATCCAAGATTGATACTATAATGGCATGGGACAATCAAAGATTATAGATACATTGGAGACGTATCAAGCGTCCACAAGCTTAATTCCAGATCGTCCTCGAGTAGGTAAATGATAAAAACAAAAATATTGATGTGGAATTATAACTAACATGTCGATCACGTAATCTTTCTTTTATGGTATGAATATTTAGGTCCGAATGATTCAAAGCAATAGTCTACAACTTGCATAAAGGCATACCAACAAACAATCATGCCTTTCAAAATAAAAATGCTAAAGAACACTATCCCTATAAAATCATATAGCCTTGTCATGCTCCATCTTCTTAACACAAAATATAAATCGTGCACTACCCCAGTGTCAGCCAAGCAATTGGTTCATATTTTTTAAAGCGCTTCAGCTTTTTCAACCCCCACGCGAAACATGAGCACAAGCCATGGATATAGCACTACATGTGGAATAGAATGCGGTGGTAGAGATTAATATGGAGAAGGCAAAAAAGGAAGAAAGTCTCACATCGACATGGCTAATCAATGGGCTATGGAGATGCTCATCATTTGATGCCAATGCGAGGAGTAGGGATAGCCATGCAATGGTTGCACTAAGAGCTATAAGTGTATTGCAAATCAAACAGAAAACTAAGTGGGTGTGCATCCAACTTGCTTGCTCTAGAAGACCTCGGGCATTTGAGCAAGCCCATCATCATAATATATAAGCCAAGTTATATAACGAAAAATTCCCACTAGTATATGAAAGTGACAACATAGGAGACTCTCTATATGAAAAATGGGGTGCTACTTTGAAGCACAAGTGTGGTAAAGGATAGTAACATTGGCCCTTCTCTCATTTTTTTGCTGGGATCTTTTTGGCCTATTTTTCTTCTCCTTTTTTATTTATTTCCTCGCAGGGATAATGCTTTAATAATGATGATCATTATACTTCTATTTACTTACAACTCAATATTACAACTCGATAAAACTGAAACATATGACTCTACATGAATGCCTCTGGCAGTGTACCGAGATGTGCCATGATACTAGCGTAACATGTATGATAATGATGATCGATGGCTGAGCCACAAATACTATGTCAACTATATGATCATGCAAAGCAGTATGACAATGATGATGTGTCTCATAATAACGGAATGGTGAAAGTCGCATGTCAATATATCTCAAAATGGCTATGGAAATGACATGATAGGTAGGTATGGTGGCTGTTTTGAGGAAGATATAAGGAGGCTTATATGTGATATAGCGTATCATATCACACTACTAGGAAAAGGGCGATAGATGGAATTGACACTAATGGCGCACCAGACATGTGGTGCGCCATTACTATATACTAATGGCGCACCATGTGTTGGTACGCCATTAGTGTCCAAATACTAATGGCGCACCACATCCGCGGGTGCGCCATTAGTAAAAAAAATTCAATTTTTTTCAAAACTACTAATGGCGCACCGTGGGAGTGGTGCGCCATTACTAGTTGAACATTAGTAAAAAAAATTACTAATGGCGCACCGTGGGAGTGGCAAGGACCCCGTTAAACATTTTTAAAATCCTCAAAAACCTAACAGAAAAAAAGATACGGGGCTTTTAAGATCTCGAGAGGCAAAAAATTCAAACTTACTAATGGCGCACCTGCCCATGGTGCGCCATTAGTATCTTCCCGCCTTCAAAATTCAAAATAAGTCAAAAAAAATAAAAAAAAAGAGTTACTAATGGCGCACCTGCCCATGGTGCGCCATTAGTATCTTCCCGCCTTCAAAATTCAAAATAAGTCAATAAAAAAAAGAGTTACTAATGGCGCACCTGCCCATGGTGCGCCATTAGTATCTTACCGCCTTCAAAATTCAAAATAAATCAAAAAATAAAAAAAGTTAGTAATGGCGCACCTGGCCACGGTGCGCCATTACTATGTCGTATATATGGCTGGGCGCACCTCCTCCACTCCACCTCTCCTCCACTCCATCTCCTCCTCTCCTCTCCTCCACTCCATCTCCTCCTCTTCTCCACTCCATCTTCCCTTCTATCCTCCACCATACTACCTCCTCCTCTCTGGCGACCTCCTCCTCCTCCTCTCCGACGACCTCTCCGATGACCTCCTTCTCCTCTCCGGCGACCTCCTCCTCCTCCTCTCCGGAGACCTCCTTCTCCTCTCCGGCGACCTCCTCCTCCTCTCCGGCGACCTCCTCCTCCTCTCCGGTGACCTCCTCCTCTCCTCCCCTCCCCTCCCCTCATGGTTTCTCCTCCCTCCTCTCCGGTGAGCTCCTCCTCCCTCCTCTCCTCCCATTCCCTCATGGTTTCTCCTTCCTCCTCTCCGATGCTTCGGTGAACTCCTCTCCGGCGACCTCCTCCTCCTCTCCGGCGATGTAGGCGAGCGCCTCTCCGGTGACCTCCTCCTCCTCCTCCTCTCCGGCGAACTCCTCTCCGGCAAAAGAACACGGCAAAAGAACGTACAAGATCCACAAACAGGAACAAAATTTGAAATAATATCGTGCCAAAAAACGAGCAAAAAAACTAGCAAAAAATGGGCAAGAAAATCACGATCCAGATCCAAATTCAAAATTCAAAAATAGCAATGGCGCTCGGTGGGGGTTAGACGTTGCGCCACTACTATTTTCCCGCCTTCAAAATTCAAAAATACTAATGGCGCACCATGGCCTATACTAATGGCGCACCAGTGGCCTATACTAATGGCGCACCAGTGGTGCGCCATTAGTATACCAGATACTAATGGCGCACCAGTAGTGCGCCATTAGTAAAAATTACTAATGGCGTGCTAGTAATGGCGCACCAGTGATGCACCATTAGTAGGCAAAACTGGTGCGCCATTAGTAGGCCTTTTCCTAGTAGTGTCACCGGGTTTGGTTGCACCCGCAAAGTTTGCACCACTCTCGAGGTGTGAAAGGGCAATGCACAGTGCGAAAGAGACTTGCAAATTATGGAAAGGTGAGTGTGTGTATAATCCATGGACTCACAGTAGTCATAACAAACTCACATACTTAATGTGAAAGTCTATTAGCCCTTGAAGCAAAGTACTACTACGCATGCCCCTAGGGAGGAGGTTGGTAGGAGTTACCCATCACGCACCCCCGACCTTCACGCAACGGAAGATACTCAATAATAAACCGTGCTCCAACTTCTTAGCATAACGGGAGACTATATGTAGCGACCTGACCCGAATGGATCAAGTCTCTATGATTAAGTGCACTACTAGGAAAAGGCCTGCTAGTGGCGCACCTGTTTTCGCTACTAATGGCGCACTAAAGGTGCGCCACTAGCACCACACCATTAGAATTTTTTACTAATGGCGCACCTGTGGTGCGCCATTTGTATCTGGTATACTAATGGCGCACCACATAGAAGTGCGCCATTAGTAACAATTTTTTTCAAAAATTTATTTTCAATTTTTTAAAACAAAATTCATAAAAAAATTCAATTTTTTCTTAATCTCGGGTCAATATGCTTAATCTCAAGTCAAATCACACTCTGTGGTCAAACTTCGCAGTTCTATCCAACCCCAGCACCAACTCACTTCACAGGCACTTGTTGATATATCTATCATATCAATCCTATTAAACCTTGTTGATGTCTAGTACTTTGTTCATGTCCATGAGTATGATGAAATTTTGAAAAAGTATTTCAAAATTCCCGGTCATATTACGTATCATATTTTAAAAAATGGTGCGCCTAGCAAATGGTGCGCCACTAGTAAGTTTGATTTATTTTTCATTTCCCCCCTCTAGATCTTAAAAGCCTTGTATCTTTCGTTCTGTTAGGTTTTCGGGTATTTTGAAGATGTTGAACGCCCCCCACCCCCCCCACCCCCCGTTCAAATCGGATGTAACTTTTCGAGTAGATGACTTTTCATATAAAAACATTTTAATCCGAGTTCGTATGCAAAAGTTATGCCCATTTTACAAATTCGAGAGAGATTTTTCAAATAAAGTCGAAATTCATATTTGTAAATTTTCCCAACAAGTAGACCACATATTACATGGGAAACTTTTTTTTTTGACATTTCCATCATTTTATTTTATATTTTTTAAACTAAAAAGGCGGTCCACCGGGGGGTGCATTCGGTGGAATTTTTTGTCAAAGTTAGTAATGGCGCACCGTGGGAGTGGTGCGCCATTACTGGTTTAACTAGTAATGGCGCACCACACGCATGGTGCGCCATTACTAGTTTTGAAAAAAATTGATTTTTTTTAAAAAACCATCACTAGTTAAACTAGTAATGGCGCACCACACCCATGGTGTGCCATTACTAGTTTTGAAAAAAATTGAAAAAAATTAGTAGTGGCGCACCGAGGGTGTAGTGCGCCATTACTAGTTTAACTAGTAATGGCGCACTATCCCTTGGTGCGCCATTACTAGTTTTGAAAAAATAATAAAAAAACAATTGTTTAGTAGTGGCGCACCGTGGGTATGGTGCGCCATTAGTATTTAGAGTTAATGGCGCACCAACACATGGTGCGCCATTAGTATATAGTAGTGGCGCATCACATGTGTGGTGCGCCATTAATGTCCATATTATCTATAGCCCTTTTCCTAGTAGTGAGTGTCATCCCTGGATCGGTATGCTGACACACACAATACTGGAGAATTTATAACAGAGGTAAATCACATGTATAAAGTAATGTAAATACTATTATCTCAATCCATATAGCAAAAGTAACAACAAGGTTGTGGATTCCCATCAACACCAATGGCAAAGTTGAGTGTAGACATCGCAACCCTAACGTATCACTTACTCGTCGTAAGTATCCTGCAACATGAGATGTTGTAGCCATATAGGTCAGTACATTGAATGTACTGGAAAATTCACACCATAGAGCAAGGAGGAATAATAGCTATCACTACATGCATATTTGGCTGGTGGAAGCTCTAAGTTTAGTTTTGCATAAAGCCAATTTTTCCCTACAATAAAGGAATATATTTTATTTAACTATAAAGTCTGTTGATTTTTTTAGAAGTTACCCCCAACTCAATCGCAAAATAATATTAATAACCCAATAGATTCATTAAATAAAAGTGATTAGATCACATCAATAATTCAAATACCAGATACTCAAGATGTCCATAACTGGGGACACGGCTAATCATGATTAGTTTGTACACACTCTAGAGGTTTGTGCACTTTTCCCCACAAGACTCGATCTCCTCCATTGTATTTCTCTCACTACATGATGTTTGAGAAACGGATGACTGAGACACGGTCTTTCCGAAGAGGCCCCCTTAACCGATAGATAGGCCGGTACACCTACAATCCCCTACATCTTCTAGCCTGTCATGGAAAGGATTCCCACAACTTAATCAACTATGCCAGAGCCCATAATGGCTTGTGGCTGCACACGGAAGTTTCTAGCATGAATAATCTTATGATCCCTTTGAGCCTAGGTAGCATTCCATAGGATGATCACACGGGCACCCCGGGATCTCCTAGGACAACACTGGTATATCCCCAGGTGTCCGGGCAAGCCACTGGTATATCCCCAGGGTGCCCCAACCAATCCACCCAGATGTGTATTAAAGTCGCCACCTTAAGTTTCACTTAGTTAAATATAACTCTCACATCTTTCATGAATCTCACATACCAATCCACGTCTACGAGCATAGCAAACCAGTATGAGCATAACGTATAATCCCAGGGTTGATACAAGACAATAGGTTCCTACCTCAACAACTACTTCCCACACCCACATGTTACCAAATCCTACTCATGCATTGTCTCAGGGTTGAAACTAATGCATAAAAACTGGGTATAAAAATATGATAAAAGTGTGAATTTGCCTTTTACTGTTGATGAGGATTCGTCGCACTCATAACTCCTGATAGTTCTACTCATCACACTGCGTTCAATCTATCGTAAGCAAGCAATTGCATTCATAAGCAGTCATGCAAAAGAATCGAAGAAAAGAACATTGGAAAACTTCACAAAAAGCAATTAACTCTTGCAACATAAAAAAATTCTAACAGTACCAAAATTAGGCGGATTTGGTCTTATCAGAAAGTTTAGGTCAGAGCTTCGATTTGCAAAAACAATCAACTAAGTCGGAGTTATAAAACTAAAGTTATGATCAAAAGAAGTTTAAATTCAAATCTGTTTGAAACCAAATTTCAAACTTTCATAAATATGTTTAAGTTGGTTATCTGGATAGAGGGGATCATAACGAATGAGTGGGCGTTGGTTTCGTTGGATTTGGATAATCGAGCAAAAAGTTGTGATCGTTTGAAAACTAGGGGCTAATCTGTAAAAATAAAACTACGGATAGGTCCTTGGCAGAAAACTAAAATAAAAAGAAAAAACTAATGAAAAAATGTTTGCTACAGAACCTAAACCGACGAAATCCGTTCGCTAAAGAAACTAATCTAATGAGCGCTCCGAAAATAAAGAGAACGGGAAAACCGGAAAACCAAAAAACGGGATGGTTTTGTACCGGTTCGGGCGCGGATCGGATCGCTGTATCGGGTCCGGCGAGTCCGGCGACGGACGGCGGCTTCCGGCGTCGACGAGGCAAGGCGTCGGCGGCGGCGACTCTGGCGGCGTCAGCGGCTTGTGGGGTGGCGCGGGGCGGCGAGTGGAGCGGCGGCAGCGGCGGTTAAACGGGCGGCGGATCCAGGCGCTGGCGGCGGCTGTGTGCAGCGCGGGGCGGCGGCGTGCAGCGGAGTGCGGCGGCGAGCGGCGTGGGGTTGCGGCGAGAGGCGGCGGTGGACGGGGTCCAGGGGGCCCGGGTGCAGCTTATAAAGGGGGGGCTCGGCCTCGAGAGGCGGAGTCCCGGGCGGCGGCGGCTCCGCCCGTGTCTTGGCCAGACTCAGGGAAAGCGGCGGCGGCGCGGTTAGGCCTGGCCTGGCTTGGCTGGGTTGGCCTAGTTCGGGAGAAGTTTTTTTAATCAAATTTACAGATAATAAAAATAGAAATCAAAAAAATAGAAATGTACTATAGGCATATATTATATCAAACTTTTTAGAAGAAGATTTTCGACAATATGAACATTTTTCTAGCGTCAAATAAAATCCACAAAAAATTAAATAAATCAAAGAATGCTACTGTTGCAATAAAACCCCATAAAATTATTTTAAAAATACCAAAATGATTTCAAATTTATTTCTATCCAATTTTCTATAGTAGGGAATCATTTCACCCTATTTTCCACATATTTTATTTTTCGAGAAAATAATTTGAATAAAACCCAAATAACTCCAAATTGAGAATAATTTCAATGGGACTTTCAATTTGATTCTTTTAAACTTCCAACTCATATTTCATATGTTTGAACAAGTCATTTTATCTTCTCTCATGAAAATCATTGAGTTGCTTAAAGTTTCTGAATTTGAAATATTTCCATATGTAATTCAAATATTTTCAAAACCCTTTTCATTTATTTAAATGGAAGAAGTCATATCATCTTCAATCCAGGGTTTTTTGATGAAATGAATTTGAATTCATGGAGATCATAAATGCAATGTGAAAGTTTGGGAAAGTCGTTTTATTCCCTCTCATTTAACTTTCAAAAAAATTCAAACATCACCCAATTTCACACAAGCAACCACTCCACAATCAAGCAATCAACCAAAACTATTTATTTAATATAAAATTCCAAAATTTAGAATTTTGGGATGTTACAAACCTACCACCCTTAAACTGAATCTCGCCCTCGAGATTCGGAGAGGCTAGCAAGAAATAGGTTAGGTTTGGGGGTCTTCTCAAAATCCATCGATCATCATAGGGGTCTGGGGTGCTACCACCCTTAGAAGCATGGTTACGGTTCCATCGAAACTCATACACTCCTTCCCTATCGTTGGCAGTATCGATCTTCTTAGATTCTCGGGAAAATTCCTACTCTGGCTCTTCCGGTAGGTGCATATCATTTTTCCTCAATTCATGTGTCCTTTCATCTTGGTACGGTTCTTCTATGACTGAGTCTTCTTAGCTGGCAGGTCTGGCTCCAATACTAAACAACTATCGATATCTCATGGTGGTCATCAAACAATTTGATTGGGTCCCTGCAGAAAATGGGTCTGGGCTTCATTCTCACCGTATGACCTACGGTTGGCAACAGCTGCCTTGTACAGGGGAAAATTGTCATACCATTCTAAGGTTTTAACAATGTATTGATATCGTCGTCTCTCTACTATGGGTAAGTCACTCAGATTTGCCATCCCGTACAGCAAGGCGAATAATAAGAGTAAGTCGGTATGGTGATCAATCCATCCTGCAAACAAATCATTAGCTTGTACATGGTTTAGTGAATCTCGCATTCTAACACTAGGTCATCCTCACAAGCATTGCAGAATTTCTCTTGTCAATGACCTGAGTTTGGATATATCCATTACTTCTGCAAGCCAAACAAACATCTATCGTTTCTTCACAACTCTTAGGTTTTGCGTAACTCCTATAAGATCGTCTGTTGGTAAGTTTTTTCAATGAGTACATACCTTGATAAGTTTTTTCAATGAGTACATACCTTGACAAGATTTTGAAGTAGTTCAAAATGGAATAGTCAAAGAAAGAGTTCTTGCTCGTGTTACAAGGTGTGAAATTGAGTAAGAACCAAAGCCCGACCACGACAGAAGATAGAAAGTCAATGAAAGTCATTCCCTATGCCTCAGCAATAGGTTCTATAAAGTATGCCATGCTGTGTACCAGATCTATTATATACCCTACACTGAATTTGGCAAGGGAGTACAATAGTGATCTAAGGATAGATCACTGAACAACGGTCAAAATTATCCTTAGTGGAATAAGGATATGTTTCTCGATTATGGAGGTGACAAAAGGTTCTTCGTAAAGGGTTACATCGATGCAAGTTTTGACACTGATCCAGATGACTCTAACTCTCAATCTGGATACATATTGATAGTGGGAGCAATTAGCTAAAGTAGCTCCGTGCAGAGCATTGTAGACATAGAAATTTGCAAAATACATATAGATCTGAATTTGGCAGACCCATTGACTAAACTTCTCTCACAAGCAAAACATGATCACACCTTAGTACTCTTTGGGTGTTAATTACATGGCGATGTGAACTAGATTACTGACTCTAGTAAACCCTTTGAGTGTTGGTCACATGGTGATGTGAACTATGGGTGTTAATCACATGGTGATATGAACTATAGGTGATAAATCACATGGCGATGTGAACTAGATTATTGACTCTAGTGCAAGTGGGAGACTGAAGGAAATATGCCCTAGAGGCAATAATAAAGTTATTATTTATTTCCTTATTTCATGATTTCATGCTAGAATTGTATTAAGCAGAAACATAATACATGTGTGAATACATAGACAAAACAGAGTGTGACTAGTATGCCTCTACTTGACTAGCTCGTTGATCAAAGATGGTTAAGTTTCCTAGCCATAGACATGAGTTGTCATTTGATAAACGGGATCACATCATTAGGAGGATGATGTGATTGACTTGACCCATTCCGTTATCTTAGCACTTGATCGTTTAGTATGTTGCTATTGCTTTCTTCATGACTTATACATGTTCCTATGACTATGAGATTATGCAACTCCCGTTAACCGAAGGAACTCTTTGTGTGCTACCAAACGTCACAACGTAACTGGGTGATTATAAAGGTGATTTACAGGTGTCTCCGAAGGTACTTGTTGAGTTGGCGTATTTCGAGATTAGGATTTGTCACTCCGATAGTCGAAGAGGTATCTCTGGGCCCTCTCGGTAATGCACATCACTATAAGCCTTGCAAGCAATGTGAATAATGAGTTAGTTGCGGGATGACGCATTACATAATGAGTAAAGAGACTTACCGGTAACGAGATTGAACTAGGTATTGAGATACCGACGATCGAATCTCGGGCAAGTAACATACCGATGACAAAGGGAACAACGTATGTTGTTATGCGGTTTGACCGATAAATACCTTCCTAGAATATGTGGGAGCCAATATGAGCATCCAGGTTCCACTATTGGTTATTGACCGGAGACGTGTCTCGGTCATGTCTACATAGTTCTCGAACCCGTAGGGTCCGCACGCTTAACGTTCGGTGATGATTTGTATTATGAGTTTATGTGTTTCGATGTACCGAAGGTAGTTCGAAGTCCCAGATAAGATCGGGGACATGACGAGGAGTCTCTAAATGGTCGAGGTGTAAAGATCGATATATTGGACGACTATATTCGGACATCGGAAAGGTTTCGAGCGATTCGGGTATCTTTCGGAGTACCGGGGAGTTACAGGAATTCGTATTGGGCCTTAATGGGCCATACGGGAAAGGAGAGAAAGGCCTCAAAGGGTGGCCGCACCCCTCCCCATGGATTGGTCCGAACTGGACTAGGGAGGGGGGCGCCCCCTTCCTTCCTTCTCCTTCTTCCTTCCCTTCTCCTACTCCAACAAGGAAAGGAGCATTCCTACTCCCGGTGGGAGTAGGACTCCTCCCTTGGCGCGCCCTCCTTGGCCGGCCGCCTCTCCCCCCCTTGCTCCTTTATATACGGGGGCAGGGGGCACCTCTAAAGACACAAGTTGATCTGTTGATCTATTCCAGCCGTGTGCGGTGCACCCCTCCACCTTATTCCACCTCGGTCATATCGTAGCGGTGCTTAGCCAATCCCTGTGTCGGTAGTAACATCATCACCGTCATCAAGCCGTCGTGCTGACGGAACTCTCCCGTGAAGCTCTGCTGGATCGGAGTTCGCGGGACATCATCGAGCTGAACGTCTGCTAAACTCGGAGGTGCCGTACGTTCGGCACTTGGATCGGTCAGATCATGAAGACGTACGACTACGTCAACTGCGTTGTGCTAACGCTTCCGCTTTTGGTCTATGAGGGTACGTGGACAACACTCTCCCCTCTCGTTGCTATGCATCACCAAGATCCTACGTGTGCGTAGGAAATTTTTTGAAATTACTACGTTCCCCAACAGTGGCATCCGAGCCTGGTTTTATGCGTAGATGTTATATGCACGAGTAGAACACAAGTGAGTTGTGGGCGATACAAGTCATACTGCTTACCAGCATGTCATACTTTGGTTCGGCGGTATTGGTGGATGAAGCGGCCCGGACCGACATTACGCGTACGCTTACGCGAGACTGGTTCTACCGACGTGCTTTGCACACAGGTGGCTGGCGGGTGTCAGTTTCTCCAACTTTAGTTGAACTAAGTGTGGCTACGCCTGGTCCTTGAGAAGGTTAAAACATCACTAACTTGACGAACTATCGTTGTGGTTTTGCATATGTAAGAACGGTTCTTGCTTAGCCCGTAGCAGCCACGTAAAACTTGCAACAACAAAGTAGAGGACGTCTAACTTGTTTTTGCAGGGCATGTTGTGATGTGATATGGTCAAGGCATGATGCTATATTTTATTGTATGAGATGATCATGTTTTGTAACCGAGTTATCGGCAATTGGCAGGAGCCATATGGTTGTCGCTTTATTGTATGCAATGCAATCGCCCTGTAATTGATTTACTTTATCACTAAGCGGTAGCGATAGTCGTAGAAGCAATAGTTGGCGAAATGACAACGATGCTACGATGGAGATCAAGGTGTCGCACCGGTGACGATGGTGATCATGACGGTGCTTCGAAGATGGAGATCACAAGCACAAGGTGTCGCACAAGATGATGAAGGACAAAATTTGGATCACGTGTTCACTTAGATGATTAGAGGGATGTCTATCTAAGTGGGAGTTCTTAAGTAATATAATTAATTGAACTTTAATTTATCATGAACTTAGTCATGGTAGTATTAGCATATCTATGTTGTAGATCAATAGCTCGCGTTGTTGCTTCCCTATGTTTTATATATGTTCCTAGAGAAAACAAAGTTGAAAGATGTTAGTAGCAATGATGCGGATTGGATCCGTGATCTGAAGATTATCCCCATTGCTGCACAGAAGTATTGTGTCCTTGATGCACCACTAGGTGACAGAACTATTGCAGGAGCAGATGAAGATGTTATGAACGTTTTGACAAAAGCTCGGTATGATGACTACTTGATAGTTTAGTACACCATGCTTTACGGCTTACAACCGGGACTTCAAAAATGTTTTGAACGCCACAGAACATATAAGATGTTCCAAGAGTTGAAATTGGTATTTCATACTCATGCCCATGTCGAGAGGTATGAGACCTCTGACCGTACTTTGCCTACAAGATGGAGGAGGATAGCTCAACCAGTAAGCATGTGCTCAGATTGTCTGGGTACTATAATTGCTTGAATCAAGTGGGAGTTAATCTTCCAGATAAGATAGTAATTGACAAAGTTCTCTAGTCACTATCACCAAGTTACTAGAACTTCGTGATGAACTATAATATGCAAGGGATGACGAAAATAATTCCCAAGCTCTTCGTGATGCAGAAATCGACGAAGGTAGAAATCAAGAAAGAGCATCAATTGTTGATGGTTAACAGGACCACTGTTTTCAAGTAAAGGGGCAAAGGGAATAAAGGGAACTTCAAGAAGAACGGCAAGCAAGTTGCTGCTCAAGTGAAGAAGCCCATGTCTGGACCTAAGCCTGAGACTAAGTGCTTCTACTGCAAAGGGACTGGTCATTGGAAGCGGAACTACCCCAAGTAATTGGCGGATAAGAAGGATGGCAAAGTGAACATAGGTATATGTGATATACATGTTATTGATGTATACTTTACTAGTGTTTACTGCAACCCCTCGGTATTTGATACTGGTTCAGTTGCTAAAATTAGTACCTCGAAACAGGAGTTGCAAAATGAACAGAAACTAGTTAAGGGCGAGGTGATGATGTGTGTTGGAAGTAGTTCCAAGATTTATATGATCATCATCGCACACTCCCTATACTTTTGGGATTAGTGTTGAACCTAAATAAGTGTTATTTGGTGTTGCGTTGAGCATAAATATGATTTGATCATCTTTATTGCAATACGATTATTCATTTAAGTTAGAGAATAATTGTTGTTCTGTTTACTTGAATAAAACCTTCTATGGTCATACACCCAACGAAAATGGTTTGTTGGATCTCGATCGTAGTGATACACATATTCATAATATTGAAGCCAAAAGATGCAAAGTTAATAATGATAGTGTAACTTTCTTGTGGCAGTGCCGTCTAGGTCATATTGGTGTAAAGCGCATGAAGAAACTCCATGCTGATGGGCTTTTAGAATCACTTGATTATGAATCACTTGATGCTTGCGAACCATGCCTCATGGGCAAGATGACTAACACTCTGTTCTCCGGAACGATGAAGCGAGCAACAGATTTGTTGGAGATCATACATTCTGATATATGTGGTCTGATGAATATTGAGGCTCGCGGTGGGTATCGTTATTTTCTGACCTTCATAGATGATTTGAGCAGATATGGGTATATCTACTTGATGAAACATAAGCCTGAAGCATTTAAAAAGTTCATAGAATTTCAGAGTGAAGTGGAAAATCATCGTAACAAGAAAATAAAGTTTCTACGATCTGATCGTGGAGGAGAATATTTGAGTTACGAGTTTGGTCTTCATTTGAAACAATGCAGAATAGTTTCGCAACTCACGCCACCTGGAACATCACAGCGTAATGGTGTGTCCGAACATCGTAACCATACTTTATTAGATATGGTACAATCTATGATGTCTCTTACCGATTTACCACTATCGTTTTGGGGTTATGCATTAGAGACAGCTGCATTCACATTAAAAAGGGCACCATCTAAATCTGTTGAGACGACACCGTATGAATTGTGGTTTGGCAAGAAAACAAATTTGTTATTTCCTAAAGTTTGGGGTTGCAATGCTTATGTGCAAAAGTTTCATCCTGATAAGCTCAAACCAAAATCGGAGAAATGTGTCTTCATAGAATACCCAAAGGAGACAGTTGGGTACACCTTCTATCACAGATCCGAAAGGCAATACCTTTGTTGCTAAGAGTGGATCCTTTCTAGAGAAGAAGTTTCTCTCGAAAGAAGTGAGTGGGAGGAAAGTAAAACTTGATGAGGTAACTGTACCTGCTCCCTTATTGGAAAGTAGTTCGTCACAGAAATTTGTTCCTGTGACTCCTACACCAATTAGTGAGGAAGCTAATGATGATGATCATGTAACTTCAGATCAAGTTACTACCGAACCTCGTAGGTCAACCAGAGTGGTACGATAATCATGTTTTGGAGGTCATGTTACTTGACTATGACGAACCTACGAAATATGAGGAAGCGATGATGAGCCCAGATTCCGCGAAATGGCTTGAGGCCATGAAATCTGAGATGGGATCCATGTATGAGAACAAAGTGTGGATTTTGGTTGACTTCCCCGATGATTGGCAAGCCATAGAAAATAAATGGATCTTCAAGAGGAAGACGGACGCTGATAGTAGTGTTACTATCTACAAAGCTAGACTTGTCGAAAATGTTTTTGACAAAGTTCAAGGTGTTGACTACGATGAGATTTTCTCACTCGTAGCGATGCTTAAGTCTGTCCGAATCACGTTAGCAAATTGCCACATTTTATGAAATCTGGCAACTGGATGTCAAAACTACATTCCTTAATGGATTTCTTAAAGAAGAGGTGTATATGATGCAACCAGAAGGTTTTGTCGATCCTAAAGGTGCTAACAAAATGTGCAAGCTCCAGCGATCCATCTATGGACTGGTGCAAGCATCTCGGAGTTGGAATATACGCTTTGATGAGTTGATCAAAGCATATAGTTTTATACAGACATGCGGTAAATCATGTATTTACAAGAAAGTGAGTGGGAGCACTACAAAATTTCTGATAAATATATGTGAATGACATATTGTTGATCAGAAATAATGTAGAATTTTCTAGAAAGCATAAAGGAGTATTTGAAAGGAGTTTTTCAAAGAAAGACCTCGATGAAGCTACTTACATATTGAGCATCAAGATCTATAGATATAGATCAAGATGCTTGATAAGTTTTTTCAATGAGTACATACCTTGACAAGATTTTGAAGTAGTTCAAAATTGGACAGTCAAAGAAAGAGTTCTTGCCTGTGTTACAAGGTGTGAAATTGAGTAAGACTCAAAGCCCGACCATGGCAGAAGGTAGAAAGAGAATGAAAGTCACTCCCTATGCCTCAGCCATAGGTTCTATAAAGTATGCCATGCTGTGTACCAGATCTATTGTATACCCTACACTGAATTTGGCAAGGGAGTACAATAGTGATCTAAGGGTAGATCACTGAACAACGGTCAAAATTATCCTTAGTGGAATAAGGATATGTTTCTAGATTATGGAGGTGACAAAAGGTTCGTCGTAAAGGGTTACATCGATGCAAGTTTTGACACTGATCCAGATGACTCTAAGTCTCAATCTGGATACATATTGATAGTGGGAGCAATCAGCTAAAGTAGCTCCGTGCAGAGCATTGTAGGCATAGAAATTTGTAAAATACATACGGATCTGAATTTGGCAGATCCGTAAACTAAACTTCTCTCACAAGCAAAACATGATCACACCTTAGTACTCTTTGGGTGTTAATCACATAGCGATGTGAACTAGATTACTGACTCTAGTAAACCCTTTGAGTGTTGGTCACATGGCGATGTGAACTATGGGTGTTAATCACATGGTGATATTAACTATTGGTGATAAATCACATGGCGATGTGAACTAGATTATTGACTCTAGTGCAAGTGGGAGACTGAAAGAAATATGCCCTAGAGGCAATAATAAAGTTATTATTTATTTCCTTATTTCATGATTTCATGCTAGAATTGTATTAAGCAGAAACATAATACATGTGTGAATACATAGACAAAACAGAGTGTCACTAGTATGCCTCTACTTTAGGGCTGGAAAAAAAGCTCGAAGCTCGCGAGCTACATGAGTAGCTCGTGACTCGGCTAGAATTGACTCGAACTCGAAGAATAACGAGTCGAGCCAAGCTTTATTTTAAGATCGTTTATAGATCAAGGTAAATGAGCCGAGTTCATGAGTACTTACTTAACTCGTTAGGCTCGGTATAAACCTCACCCACCCAGCACCAGCTTGCATCCCAGGCCAGTCGCATAGGCACAACACAGGGTCCATCCGCGTAACACTAGGCCCTACCAGCTAGGACACAGACACCCAATAGTGAGAGACCAGTATGTCAATTCCCGTCCCGTCTCATCTATTTCTAAATCATGATTTCACGACAGCGGCAATGCCACGTAAACCCACTTCTCGAGTCATGTACATGTTGCTAACTTGTTGATTATTGTGGTCATGTACCATTGTATGTGGAATTGTGGTCATGTACATGTAACTGACTTGCTGATTATTGTGGTCATGTACAAGTTATTGACTTGCTGACATGTTGATGGTACTAACAGTTGTAAGTTAAGCTACTTACAATTGCTTGTGAACATGGTACATACTTAATATGTACATTTTACATTCCCAATTAATATTTTTTATCATATTTCTAAGGTTTTATGTTCATACCTATAACGAGCTTAACAACCTAAACGAGCTAGCTCGCGAACTAAATGAGTTGAGCCAATCTTGGATTTGAGCTCATTATAGTAACGAGTCGAGTCGAGCTAGCTCGTTAATGAAATGAGCTCTAGCGAGTCGAGCCGAGCTAGCTCGACTCGGCTCGAATTCCACCCCTACTCTAATTGACTAGCTCGTTGATCAAAGATGGTTATGTTTCCTAGCTAGACATGAGTTGTCATTTGATAAACGGGATCACATCATTAGGAGAATGATGTGATTGACTTGACCCATTCCGTTAGCTTAGAACTTGATCGTTTAGTATGTTGCTATTGCTTTCTTCATGACTTATACATGTTCCTATGACTATGAGATTATGCAACTCCCGTTTATCGGAGGAACACTTGGTGTGCTACCAAACATCACAACGTAACTGGGTGATTATAAAGGTGCTCTACAGGTGTCTCCGAAGGTACTTGTTGAGTTGGCGTATTTCGAGATTAGGATTTGTCACTCCGATTGTCGGAGAGGTATCTCTGGGCCCTCTCGGTAAGGCACATCACTATAAGCCTTGCAAGCAATGTGACTAATGAGTTAGTTGCGGGATGATGCATTACATAACGAGTAAAGAGACTTACCGGTAACGAGATTGAACTAGGTATTGAGATACCGATGATCGAATCTCGGGCAAGTAACATACCGATGACAAAGGGAACAACGTATGTTGTTATGCGGTTTGACCGATAAAGATCTTCATAGAATATGTGGGAGCCAATATGAGCATCCAGGTTCCGTTATTGGTTATTGACCAGAGACGTGTCTCGGTCATGTCTACATAGTTCTCGAACCCGTAGGGTCCGCACGCTTAATGTTCGGTGACAATTTGTATTATGAGTTTATGTGTTTTGATGTACCGAAGGTAGTTCAGAGTCCTGGATGAGATCGGGGACATGACGAGGAGTCTCGAAATGGTCGAGATGTAAAGATCGATATATTGGACGACTATATTCGGATATCGGAAAGGTTTCGAGTGATTCGGGTATTTTTTGGAGTACCGGAGAGTTACGTGAATTCGTATTGGGCCTTAATGGGCCATATGGTAAAGGAGAGAGAGGCCCCAAAGGGTGGCCGCTGAAGGAAATATGCCCTAGAGGCAATAATAAAGTTATTATTTATTTCCTTATATCATGATAAATGTTTATTATTCATGTTAGAATTGTATTAACAAGAAGCATAATACTTGTGTGAATACATAAACAAATAGAGTGTCATTAGTATGCCTCTACTTGACTAGCTCGTTGATCAAAGATGGTTATGTTTCCTAGCCATAGACATGAGTTGTCATTTGATAAACGGGATCACATCATTAGGAGAATGATGTGATTGACTTGACCCATTCCGTTATCTTAGCACTTGATCGTTTAGTATGTTGCTATTGCTTTCTTCATGACTTATACATGTTCCTATGACTATGAGATTATGCAACTCCTGTTTACGAGAGGAACACTTTGTGTGCTACCAAACGTCACAACGTAACTGGGTGATTATAAAGGTTCTCTCCAGGTGTCTCCGAAGGTAGTTGTTGGGTTGGCGTATTTCGAGATTAGGGTTTGTCACTCCGATTGTCGGAGAGGTATCTCTGGGCCCACTCCGTAATGCACATCACTATAAGCCTTGCAAGCATTGCAACTAATGAGTTAGTTGCGGTATGATGTATTATGGAACGAGTAAAGAGACTTGCCGGTAACTAGATTGAACTAGGTATTGAGATACCGATGACCGAATCTTGGGCAAGTAACATACAGATGACAAAGGGAACAACGTATGTCGTTATGCAGTTTGACCGATAAAGATCTTCGTAGAATATGTGGGAGCCAATATGAGTGTCGGTGTCAAAACCGGCGGATCTCGGGTAGGGGGTCCCGAACTGTGCGTCTAGGCGAATGGTAACAGGAGACGGGGAACACAATGTTTTACCCAGGTTCGGGCCCTCTTGATGGAGGTAAAACCCTACATCCTGCTTGATTAATATTGATGATATGGGTAGTACAAGAGTAGATCTACCACGAGATCAAGGAGGCTAACCCCTAGAAGCTAGCCTATGGTATGATTGTTGTATATTGAGATTCTTTTCTACGGACTAAAACCCTCCGGTTTATGTAGACACCGGAGAGGGTTAGGGTTACACAAAGTCGGTTACAATGGTAGGAGATCTGAATATCCGCATCGCCAAGCTTGCCTTCCACGCCAAGGAAAGTCCCATCTGGACACGGGACGAAGTCTTCAATCTTGTATCTTCATAGTCCTGGAGTCCGGCTGAAGGTTTAGTCCGTCTACCCGGACACCCCCTGATCCAGGACTCCCTCAGTAGCCCCCGAACCAGGCTTCAATGACGACGAGTCCGGCGCGCAGATTGTCTTCGGCATTGCAAGGCGGGTTCTTCTCCAAGTTCCATGTACCTGTTGAATAATGTCCGGTTTTTTGTAATATGGCGCTTCTCGGCTTCTGCGCCCAATAATGGCCATCTTCCACGTGTCCAACGAATACGAAAAGTCTGAGTGTTTTTACATTCACACCCCTAGCCGCATAAACGAGCCGCCTATTTAAAGGGATGGGGATTCAGATCCAAACCACACCTTCTCCTTTCCGCGAGTAATCATCAGAGCGCCTCCAGCAAAGGTTCATTCTACCACGGCCAGCCGTCGCAGCTCCTCCTCTCGCCCTTCCAGTCCTAAGCCTGGAGACTGGGACAGGTGCTCCATCCCGCACAACGAGCTAGTATCGCTTCAGGCCAAGGGATTTCTCCCTCAGGCCTATATGGTCCCGGTCCGAGCCGGACTCGCCACCTATAATGGCGGAGAGCAAGTGGAGAGCACCCCCAATCTCTCCAAAGGAGAGCGGGTATGCCTCGTCCCTTATCTAATAAGCGGACTTGGATTTCCAATTCATCCGTTTCTCCGTGGGCTTCTGGAGTTCTACGGCCTCCAGGTGCACAACCTCACGCCCACCTCTATATTGCATATCGCGGGCTTCGTCGCCCTTTGCGAGCTATTCTTGGGTGTTGAGGCTCATTTCGCGTTGTGGAAGAGGATATTCTGTCTGGTGCCCCGTTCTCAAGAGGGGTCCATATATCAAGTGGGCGGAGCCGAAGTGTGGCGCATTGCCGGGACCGGATATTATCCGGAACCCCAAAGAAGGCGTTCGAGGACTGGCCTTCGGAATGGTTTTATATAGATGATGTCCCGCTGCCGGATCCTATCCGGGTCGTTCTCCCTAAATTCAACAGTGCTCCCTTAAAGAAACGCTTAAGCTGGCGTCCACGGAGCTCTCAGAGAGAAAGTGACAGGGATGTCCTTTACCTGATGGGCCGGATAAGACTATTGTCTCATTCCGGACTAACCATGATTGGAGTCATGGCCGCATGCATTATGCGGGGGGTGCAACCGCTTCAGTATAGAGGCCACCCCATGTGGGATTTTAACGGGGAGGATGACGCCACCCGTTACGGTCGCAAGGGGCCGGCCTCAGCTGCCGCTCTAATAAAGATCTTATCCTCTTTGTACAAGGGAGAAGAGGAGGAATTCCACCGCGTCAACCCGCAGGGCGGATTTACTATGTACAACCCTTCGAGTTGGGTAAGTGGACAATTTTGCTTGCCCATCCATTTTATATTCCCATGATTAAATATGTAGTCTAACGACTTCAACGCAGGAACTGCGTCACGAAGTAAAGGATATAAACAGCCGTCCTCCATAGCCTGAGGATCCAGAACGGTCCCTCGATCCGGACTCCGAAGAGGATCCGAACATATCGGTGGAGCTGATTGATGGGGTGTTTCATCAGCTAAGCAAGGACAATACCTTGGGGGCCATTACGGTCGATTACCCAGGGTTAATCCCGGCCTCCCGGGTAACAGAGACCGGAGTCTCATCACTTTGGGAAGGAATCCATCCTCACGCGTTTCAGTTTCCCTGACAACGACCGTGTTTTGCAGGGGAGGTTTCCGAGGCGGGAGGCCGAGCCTGCGGCGGCTAGCCAACGAGGGGCCGCGGGACCCTGCGGGGTAAAAAGGATTGTAGTCCGGACTGAGACGCCGGCGCAAAGGTATAGCGCACCATCTTTTTCCCAGGTGTTATTCCTTCAGGGCATATTAACGCTCGTGCTCTCTTCAGGATGAAGAGACCTCGCCGGACTATATCCGGAGAGGTTGCCAATCGCGCCTCCACCAGCCAGGCTCCAAAGCCTAGCCCGGAAGTGCAGGCGAACACAAGGCGCGCACCGGACGCTCCTCCGACAGAGGATGCGGACAGGCTGTCTGCCACCAATTCCGAGGTGGAGAGTGCCATGAACCACAGGCGTCGCCGGACAGTTCTTCGCAACACTTGTTTCTCCCAAAAGGCATTAAATGCCTTCAATTCGGGAGATGCGTACCTCCGTGCCGCTCAAAATGGCTTAACCAGAGCCACGGAGCAACACGTAAAAGACATACAGGTAAGAAAATTTTCGGTAAATATATATATATACCAGTAGCCCCCGAGACTTGAAACAGTTAGAATAACTGATTTAAGGATCATTTGTTATGCAGGCTCTTACAGAAAAGAATACCCTACTGTCCTAGGAGCTGGAAGAGTGCAAAGCCCAACTTGAGGCCGCACTAGCCGCGGTCGGGGAGCCCAAGGAGACCCCCTCTTGTAATTTTGCGAAGTGCGGCATGGGTGCAAATCTGACAAATCATATTGCAGATGGCGCCGGACTGGATCCGGAAAAGCAACAACTTCTGCGCCAGTTAGAGACTGGGGAGAGCGTGCTGACAAAGGTGAGGCAGGAGAAGAATGATCTTTAGGATGCCAACACCAAGCTGGGCGTTGAACTAAAAGATGTTCGTGCCCAGCTGTCGGACTCCACTAAGGAGAATCAACGGCTTCGACGCGGCATATATAGTAAGTGCTTAAACGAACTCTGAAAAAACAGTTCGGCGAGGAAGTCAAATAACAGAGTTATGTCTGTAGGTATGCTAACAGGTCATCCTGCAGAGGAGATGCCCGGTTCAATGGGTGACCTTCTTCCCGAGCTCTCACAACTGCACGAGCGAGTTCGGCAGGCGATGCAAGGAGTTGCCCAAGCCTTATGGCCATCCCTCCCCAGGCTCGAGGGCCTTGGAGAGCTTGCAGAGAAGCTGAAGGGAGCGTGGCGGCGTTTCCGGTTGTGGAAGATATCGGCCTGCCGCCAAGGCGCGAGGGAGGCCTGGGCCATGGTGAAGACGCGGTACACAAAGGCTGACCCAAACCACATGGCCGAGGTCGGACCTGTAGGGCCTGATGGGAAGGAGATCCCTGTAAGCTTAGTAAACGGCCAAGTAGAATTGGCCGCAAAGTATTCCCAGCAGGACTGTAAATTAGACAGCCTGTTAGATGGTATTGAAGAGGAATACAATCAGTCAGAGTGACTATTTAATTTTTAATTGACATGTGTAATGCCTTCTAGCCGGATTGTAGATCGTTTGTTGTTGCCGACCTTTTCGCTTCGACCTCGGGACCTGACGGTCCGGAGTGTGTCTGAATACCCTAGCGGTTATGTAAGAACCGGGGTATGCATGGAGACCAGGCGTAGGGGTCATTAGTGCTTTATCAGACAAGTGCCCAACTAGTTATGTTATATTACATGGTTAGTAAGAAACATCTTCCAGAGAGAATAGTTCCGTTAGGGGTTCCTTTCTCTGGGATGCATGCCCTAAAGTGCATGTCCGGACTGCAAACGCAGGAAAAGCATCTGGGGGCATATATATAAATAAGTAAAAAAAGGTCATCTTTTAGTTCACCGACCGAATATTCCCTTAAGAACGCTAGCTTTCGGCTTCACCCAGTCTGAGGTACACATCCGGCTGATCCGGCAGTAACAATCGCAGAGGTGCTCCCTTTACCACCTAGCCGAACAATCGGGAACGTAGGGGTAAGCACAGGAGCCAGGCAACCCAGCTTGGCCAAAACTTAAGTCATATCGATGCATATAATGGTGAAGAAAAGTTACATGTGGAAGTTTGACACATGTTTTGGGCGTGAAGCCCGTATAAATAAGCTTCTGTTTAAAGAAGACCCCAGGTGTAGTGAGCGCGAGTAATGCATCACTTGTTGAGCCTTTAATGGCTATAAGAGAGAAAGAAAGAAAAAAAAGAAAGGGTGGAAGGAGAGAAATATAAGACAGAAAATGTAAAAAATGGACAGAGGAAGGAGACGAACACAGAGTCCGGCGCTAAGCGTAGAATCTTTGGAGACGGGCTGCGTTCCATGGGTTCGGCTCGAGTCGGTTATCCGAGGCATCTCGCAGGCGGTACGCTCCACCAGTTAGGACTTGGTCGATTATGAAGGGACCTTCCCACTTGGGCTTGAGTTTGTCCTTTTTCTTGTCCGGCGGGCGTAGAACTAATTCGCCAACGTTGTAATTTTTGGCCCGCACTTCTCTGCTTTGATATCTTCGAGCCTGCTGTTGATAGAATGTGGAACAGGCTTTTGCCACGTCGCGCTCCTCCTCCAAGGCGTCCAGACTGTCCTGCCGATCGAGATTGGCTTCTCTTTCTTCGTACATGCGTACTCGAGGTGAGTCATGAATTATGTCGCAAGGCAGAACTGCCTCTGCGCCGTACACCATAAAGAATGGTGTGTATCCGGTGGTGCGATTCGGCGTGGTCCGCAGCCCCCAAAGTACGGAGTCGAGCTCCTCTACCCAGTGCGTGTTAGATTCCTTGAGGGACCACACTAATCTGGGTTTGATGCCGCTCATGATAAGACCATTTGCACGTTCGACCTGGCCGTTAGTTTGTGGGTGATAGACAGAAGCATAATCGAGCTTGATGCCCATGTTTTTGCACCAGAGTTTTACCTCTTCGGCCGTAAAGTTCGTGCCGTTATCAGTGATGATGCTGTGGGGGACGCCGTAACGGTGTACGATCCCGGATATAAAGTCTATCACCGGTCCGGATTTGGCCGTCTTAATAGGCTTGGCTTCTATCCATTTGGTGAACTTATCAACCATGACCAGTAAGTATTTTTTTCTTGTTAGTTCCCCCTTTAAGGGGTCCAACCATGTCAAGCCCCCAGACCACGAAGGGCCAAGTGATGGGGATAGCTTGGAGGGCGGTAGGTGGCATATGGCTTTGGTTTGCAAAAAGCTGGCAACCGACGCATCGTTGGACCAAGTCCTGAGCGTCTGCCCGGGCCGTCGGCCAATAGAAGCCTGTACGGAAAGCTTTGCTTACAAGGGACCGAGCTGCGGCGTGATGACCACCGAGTCCGGCATGAATTTCAGCCAGCAAGTTCCGCCCTTCCTCTTCGGAGATGCACCTTTGAAGGACTCCGGTAGTGCTTTTCTTATAAAGCTCTCCCTCATGGACTTTATAGGCCTTAGATCGCCGCACTATGCAGCGTGCCTCATTTTGGTCCTCTGGGAGCTCCTGCCTATTAAGGTAGGCTAGGAATGGTTCTGTCCACGGGGCGATGACGGCCATTATTACGTGGGCCGAAGTTGTAATTTCATTGGCAGAGCCGCCGATTATGTCAGATTGTTCGGTGCCGGACAGTGCGGATGGGTCCGGGCTGTCATTACCAGGCTCCCCTTCCCATACTATGGATGGCTTGACCAGCCTTTCCAGGAAGATGTTGGGGGGACTGCATCGCATTTTGCGCTGATGCGTGCCAGGACGTCTGCCGCCCGATTGTTTTCCCGGGCTATGTAGTGAAATTCGAGCCCCTCGAACCGGGCTGACATTTTTAAGACGGCGTTGCGATAAGTTGCCATTTTTGGATCCTTGGCATCAAAGTCTCCATTTATTTGGGATATCGCGAGGTTCGAATCCCCGCGCACCTCTAGGCGTTGAATGCCCATGGATACTGCCATCCAGAGACCATGTAAGAGGGCCTCATATTCGCCTGCATTGTTGGAGTTCGTGTACATAATCTGGAGTACATATTGGACTGTGTCTCCTGTGGGGGATGTCAAAACGATGCCAGCCCCTAGTCCGGCCAACATTTTGGAGCCGTCGAAATGCATGATCCAGTTTGAGTATGTGCCGTACTCTTTGGGGAGTTCGGCCTCCGTCCATTATGCGACGAAGTCAGCCAAAACTTGCGACTTGATAGCTCGCCGTGGCTTATAAGTTATGTCGAACGGGAGGAGCTCGATGGCCCATTTTGCAATCCGTCCTGTTGCGTCGCGGTTGTTTATAATATCGTTGAGTGGTACTTCCGATGCTACTGTGATTGAACACTCTTGAAAGTAGTATCATAGCTTCCGAGATGCCATGAATACCGCGTATGCAATCTTTTGATAATGTGGGTACCGTGATTTGCATGGGGTGAGGACAGTGGACACGTAGTAAACCGACTTTTGAAGGGGGAATTTGTGTCCGTCCGTTTCCCGCTCGACGACGAGTACTGCGCTGACAACTTGATTGGTTGCTGCAATGTACAATAGCATTGGTTCGCCGATGTTTGGCGCAGCCAGGACTGGGTTTGTTGCCAATATGGCTTTTATTTCCTCGAGTCCGGCCGTGGCGGCATCCGTCCACTCGAAGTGTTCGGTGCGCCGAAGGAGGCGATAGAGGGGTAGCGCCTTTTCTCCCAAACGGGAGATAAAGTGGCTTAGAGACGCCACGCATCCGGTTAATTTTTGTATTTGTTTGAGGTCCTTTGGGATATCCAATTGTGACAAAGCTTGGATCTTGGCTGGATTTGCTTCGATTCCTCTACCTGATACAATGAAGTCGACGTGTTTGGTTTTGACGACCACATCATCTACGTATGCCTCAACTGTTTTGCCGATTTGTATCTCCAGGCATGTCTGAATCATGCGCTGGTATGTTGCGCGGGCATTTTGAGCCCAAAAGGCATTGTGTTGAAACAGAAAGGGCCGTATGGTGTGATGAATGCCGTTGCGACCTGGTCTGACTCTGCCATCTTGATTTGATGGTAGCCGGAGTATGCGTCGAGGAAACACAGCGAATCGTGTCCTGCAGTGGCGTCGATAATTTGATCGATGCGGGGGAGGGGGAAGGGATTCTTTGGGCAAGCCTTGTTAAGGTCTTTAAAATCGGCGCACAGGCGCCAGGATTTGTCCTTCTTTGGTACCATCACCAAATTTGCTAGCCAGTCTAGATGTTTTATATCTCTGATGAATCCGGCCTCCAATAGCTTGGCTAGCTCCTCTCCCATGGCCTATCTCTTGGGTTCGGAGAAACGCCGAAGGGCTTGTTTGACTGGTTTGAATCCTTTTAGGATATTTAAGCTGTGTTCGGCCAGCCTGCGTGGGATTCCTGGCATGTCTGAAGGGTGCGAGGCAAAAATGTCCCAGTTCTCATGTAGGAACTCTCGCAGTGCGGCGTCTACATCAGGGTTTAGTCGTGCCCCGATGGAAACTGTTTTATTGGGGTCCGTTGGATGGACCTGGAATTTGACTATTTCATCCGCTGGTTTAATGGAGGTGGACTTGAATCTTTTGTTGAGTATCACATCGTCCCTGTTTACCGTGGAGCACAGCGTAGTCAGTTCCTCAGCCACTAGGGCTTCGGACAGTGCCTCAAGGGCCAATGCGGCTGTCTTGTTTTCGGCGCGGAGTGCTATGTCCGGATCACTAGCGAGAGTGATGATTCCGTTCGGCCCGGGCATCTTGAGCTTCATGTACCCGTAATGGGGTATTGCTTGGAAGATTGTAAATGCTTCCCGCCCTAGCAGAGCGTGGTATCCACTACTGAACGGGGCCACCTGGAATTTGACCTCTTCGGACCTATAATTATCCGGCATGCCGAACACCACATCTAGTGTGATTTTTCCGGTGCAGCGCGCTTCCCGACTGGGGATTATTCCTCTAAAGGTTGTGCTGCTTCGCTCAATGCGGTTCCAGTCTATTTCCATTTTTTGAAGGGTTTCCTCGTAAATGAGGTTCAATCCGCTGCCTTCGTCCATGAGTACCTTGGTGAGGCGAAAGCCGTCCACTATTGGACTGAGGACCAGTGCGGCTGGTGCTCGAGCTATTCGGAATTTAGGTTCATCACTGGCATTAAAAGTAATAGCCGTGTCACTCCATGGGTTTATTGTTGCTACTTGGTAGACTTCGGCGAGGCTGCGGAGTGTTCTTTTTCGCATATTATTTGATGCGAAAGTCTCGGAGACTGTTAAAACTGTACTGGGGTCCCTGAGGTGGCTTTTTGTGGTCTCCGGAATTAGGAGATCTTCGCCCATTCTGGCCACCTGCCGGATTATCCAACATGCTCTAAGGCTATGAGTTGGTGTGGCGTCCTCTGTACTATGAATTTTACAGGGTCCATTAAGCCATCCCTCCAGTACGGTTCCATGCCCTGTAGAGGGTTTTGGTTTTTTGGCTTTTAACCCGGTGTCTGATGATGATGCACCCCTTTATTTAGGACGAGGTTTCTATTTAGGGCCGGATTGTTCGAAAATTTAATTTTGGTTTTCCAGGCGCTTTCCATCGCATAGTACTTTTGTCCTATGGACGCCAAGTCAGTGAAGCGTGTAATATCACGACGACCTGTGGCATTGAGGATTCCCTTCTCCATGCAATTATTGTAGAAGATTGAGATTGCATCTTCCTCGCGGCAGTCCTTTATCCTATTCATAACCAGGAGGAACCTTGCCCAGTAATGATGTACTGTTTCTTCAGGCGTTCGCCTGATTTGGGATAGATCGCTTATGTTCGGGTGGGTGGGTGGAATTAAATCCGAGACCTCACCCAATCTGGGACTCAGAGGGCAAGGAGTTTCCGAACTCTGAAGTTTGGATTCTTGGATGTTGTCCAATGAGTCTAGCCCGTTGCCTGATTCTAAGTTCAGGTCTTGAGTTACATCCTCTCTTCCGCGGTTAACCGGCTTGGAGGGATCGGGAATCCGGACATAGCTAGTCCTTAGGATAGATGAAGGGTCACCGCACTGTGCCTCTAATACGGCAACATGATGGGTGACTTGGGGAGAATTAATCTCTCTTAGATCGGGTTTAAGCCCAACCTGGTCGTAATCCGTAGTGACCCCCAGGGCGGCGATGCGATCCAAGAGCTCGTTTACGGAAGAGAGCTCCATTGGATCCAACTGCTCGCCGAATTCCAAGCTGACGTGAAGATTGCTTTTGATGACCCGAGAGTTCACCGTCGGCGCAACAGCCGAACAGGCAGTCATAAGAAAACCACCTAGCCAGAGAGTTTGGCCGACAACCAAGGCTCCCTTAATAACGGCGCCGTCTTTAAAGATGGGGAGAGACATCCGTCCTGATTGCGACGACACAGAGGAACTCTCAATGAAAGCACCAATGTCGGTGTCAAAAACGGCGGATCTCGGGTAGGGGATCCCGAACTGTGCGTCTAGGCGGATGGTAACAGGAGACGGGGAACACAATGTTTTATCCAGGTTCGGGCCCTCTTGATGGAGGTAAAACCCTATGTCCTGCTTGATTAATATTGATGATATGGGTAGTACAAGAGTGGATCTACCACGAGATCAAGGACGCTAAACCCTACAAGCTAGCCTATGGTATGATTGTTGTATGTTGTGATCCTTTTCTACGGACTAAAACCCTCCGGTTTATATAGACACCAGAGAGGGTTAGGGTTACACAAACTCGGTTACAATGGTAGGAGATCTGAATATCCGCATCGCCAAGCTTGCCTTCCATGCCAAGGAAAGTCCCATCCGGACACGGGACGAAGTCTTCAATCTTGTATCTTCATAGTCCTGGAGTCCGGCTGAAGGTTTAGTCCATCTACCCGGACACCCCCTAATCCAGGACTCCCTGAATGAGCATCCAGGTTCCCCTATTGGTTATTGACCGGAGACGTGTCTCGGTCATGTCTACATAGTTCTCGAACACGTAGGGTCCACACGCTTAAAGTTAGATGACGGTTATATTATGAGTTTATGTGTTTTGATGTACCTAAGATAGTTCGGAGTCCCGGATGTGATCATGGACATGACGAGGAGTCTCAAAATGTTCGATACATAAATATTGATATATTGGAAGCCTATATTTTGATATCGGAAGTGTTCCAGGTGAAATCGGGATTTTACTAGAGTACCGGGGGTTACTGGAACCCCCCCGGGGGCTTAATGGGACTACATGGGCCTTAGTGGAGAAGAGGAGGGGCGGCCAGGATGGTCGCACCCCTCCCCATGGACTGGTCCGAATTGGACTAGGGAGCGCCCCCTTCCATCCTTCTCCTTCTTCCTTCCCTTCTCCTACTCCAACAAGGAAAGGAGGAGTCCTACTCCCGATGGGAGTAGGACTCCCCCCTTGGCGCGCCCTCCTTGGGCTGCCGCCTCTCCCCCCTTGCTCCTTTATATATAGGGGTAGGGGGCACCTCTAAAGACACAAGTTTATCTGTTGATCTATTCCAGCTGTGTGCGGTGCCCCCCTCCACCATATTCCACCTCGGTCATATCATAGCGGTGCTTAGGCGAAGCCCTGCGTCGGTAGTGACATCATCACCGTCATCACGCCGTCGTGCTGACGGAACTCTCTCGTGAAGCTCTACTGGATCGGAGTTCGCGGGACGTCATCGAGCTGAACGTCTGCTGAACTCGGAGGTGCCGTACGTTCGGTACTTAGATCGGTCAGATCATGAAGATGAAAGACTACATCAACCGCGTTATGCTAACGCTTCTGCTTTAGGTCTATGATGGTACGTGGACAACACTCTCCCCTCTCGTTGTTATGCATCACCATGGTCCTGCTTGTGTGTAGGAATTTTTTTGAAATTACTACGTTCCCCAACAATAGGTCAGTACATTGAATGTACTGGCAAATTCACACCATATAGCAATGAGGAATAATTGCTATCACTACATGCATATTTGGCTGGTGGAGGCTCTAAGTTTATTTTCGCATAAAGCCATTTTTTCCTACAACAAAGGAATATATTTTATTTAACTATAAAGTTTGTTGAATTTTTTTTGATAAGGTACCCCCAACTCAATCCCAAAATAATATTAATAACCCAATAGATTCTTTAAGTAAAAGTGATGAGATCACATCAATAATTCAAATACTAGATACTCAAGATGTCAATAACCGGGGACACGGCTAATCATGATTAGTTTGTACACTCTGCAGAGGTTTGCGCACTTTTCCCCACAAGACTCGATCTCCTTCGTTGTATTTTTGAGAAACGGATGACCGAGACACCGTCTTTCCGAAGAGGTCCCCTTAACCGATAGATAGGCCGGTACACCTACAATCCCCTACATCTGCTAGCCCATCATGGAAAGGATTCCCACAACTTAATCAACTATGTCAGAGCCCATAATGGCTTGTGGCTGCACACAGAAGTTTCTAGCATGAATAATCTTATGATCCCTTTGAGCCTGGGTGGCATTCCATAGGATGATCACACGGGTACCCCGGGATCTCATAGGACAACACTGGTATATCCCCAGGTGTCTGGCCAAGCCACTGGTATATTCCCAGGGTGCCCCAACAAATCCACCCAGATGTGTATTAAAGTAGCCACCTTAAGTTTCCCTTAGTTAAATATAACTCACACATCTTTCATGAATCTCACATACCAATCCACGTCTACGAGCATAGCAAAGCAGTATGAGCATAGCGTATAATCCCAGGGTTGATATAAGACAATAGGTTCCTACCTCAACAACTACTTCCCACACCCACATGTTACCAAATCCTACTCATGCATTGTTTCAGGGTTGAAACTAATGCGTAAAAACTGGGTATGAAAAATATGATCAAAGTGTGAATTTGCCTTGTACTGTTGATGAAGATTCGTCGCACTCATAACTCCTGATAGTTTTACTCGTCACATTGCGTTCAATCCATCGTAAGCAAGCAATTGCATTCATAAGCACTCATGCAAAAGAATCGAAGAAAAGAACATCGGAAAACTTCAAAAACAAGCAATTAACTCTTGCAACACAAAAAAATTCTAACAGTACCAAAATTAGGTGGATTTGGTCTTATCAGAAAGTTTTGGTAAAGAGCTTCGATTTGCAGAAAGAATCAACTAAATCGGAGTTATAAAACTAAAGTTATGATCAAAAGAAGTTTAAATTCAAATCTGTTTGAAACCAAATTTCAAACTTTACAAAATATGTTTAAGTTGGTTATCTGGACAGATGGGATCATAATGAAGGAGTGGGCATTGGTTTCGTTGGATTTGGATAAGCGAGTAAAAAGTTGTGATCATTTGAAAACTAGGGGCTAATTTGTAAAAATAAAACAATGGATAGGTCCGTGGCAGAAAACTAAAATAAAAAGAAAAACCTAACGAACGTTCGCTACAGTACCTAAACCGACGAAAATTGTTCGCTAAAGAAACTAATCTAATGAACGCTCACAAAATAAACCGGAAAAACAAAAAAACCGAGACGGTTTTGTACCGGTTCGGGCGCGGATCAGATCGGCGGATCAGGTCCGGCGAGTCCGGCGGCGGACGGCGGCTTCCGCCGTCGACGAGGCGAGGCGTCGGCGGCGGCGAATCCGGCGGCGTCGGCGGCTTGCGGGGCGGCGACTGGAGCAGCGGCAGCGGCGGTTACGCGGGCGGTGGATCCAGGCGATGGCGGTGGCGGTGTGCAGTGGAGTGCGGCGGCGAGCGGCGAGAGGCGGCGGCGGACGGGGTCTAGGGGGCCCCGGGTGCAGCTTATAAAAGGCGGGGGGGCTCGGCCTCGGGAGGCGGAGTCCCGAACGGCGGCGAGTCCTCTCGTGTCCTGGCCGGACTAGGGGAAGGCGGCGGTGGCGCGGCTGGGCCGGCCTAGTTCCAGAGAAGTTTTTTTAAAACAAATTTACTGACAATAAAAATAGAAATAAAAAATAAAAAATGTACTATAGGCATATATTATATCAAAAATTTCAGAAAAAGATTTTCTATAACATGAACATTTTTCTAGCGTCAAATAAAATCCACAAAAAATTTAACTAAATCAAAGAGTGCTACTTTTGCAATAAAACCCCATAAAAATCATTTTTAAAATACCAAAATGATTTCAAATTTATTTCTCTCCAATTTTCTACTATAGGGAATCATTTTACTCTATTTTCCATATATTGTATTTTTGGAGAAAAATAATTTGAATAAAACCTAAATAACTCCAAAGTGAGAATAATTTCAAAGGGACTTTCCACGGACCGTAGGATGATCACACGGGTAGTCCGGGATATGCTAGGACAACACTGGATTCTCCAGGTGCCCAAACCAACAATCCACCCAGATATGTATTAAAGTTGCCACCTTAAGTTGAACCATTAATTAGCAATCTCACATCTGTCATGGATACACTCAAACCCAATCCACGTCTACGAGCATAGCATATCAACATAAGCATAACGTAGAAGTAACTCCCAAGGGTTTGATAATAAACAGGTAATAGGTTCTACCTCATCAACTACTTCCCAGACCCACATGTTAAGAGATCCTACTCATGCAATGTGTGAGGGTTGAAACTAATGCATAAAAACTGGGTAATAAAGGGGTATGATCAAAGTGTTACTTGCCGTGCTGACGATCCGCAAAACCTAGTGACTCATAGTAGCACACTTCGCACTCCGGGAATTCTATCGCAAACAAACAATAGCATACATAAGCACTCAAGCAAAGATGCATGGGTAAAACTCAAATAAGAAGATCTAACCATAAAGGTCAACTGAAGAACTCCGGTTTGCAAAAAGAATAAAATCAAACGGAGCAACGAAACTCAAACCACGAAAGAAACAAGATCCTTTTACTAATATGGACTAAAGTCAAATTTTACAGAACCAAAATCGTGTTCAAGTTGGTTAAATAGAAAGAGGGCTTCGAGACGAAGATCTAGACGCTTGTTTCACCTGATTTGGATAAACAAGCGAAAAGTTATACTAGAACGAAGATTAGGGCAGAAATCGCGATCGAAAATAATCGCGGAAAACCCTGGAAAAAGAAAAACTGACGAACAGACTAACGAACGAACGTTCGCTGACTGCGGCTAATGGACAAACAGCATTCGTTAAAACGAACGTACGGATGAACGTCCGCTATTTAACCGAACCGAGAAAAACTCAGATTTTATCACGTTCCATTGATTTTAAAGAATTCCAGAACTGGGCGCAAAAGTTTCTGTTTTTTTTCACAGAATCAAGTATACTATCAACCAAATCATCCCAAAGGCTTTATTTGGCACAAACACTAACTAAACTAAAATAACACAATCATAACAATAACATAATTGTGTTAACACAAAAAACAGAAAAGAAAAAGGAAAAATAAAGATAACTATTGGGTTGCCTCCCAACAAGCGCTATTGTTTCATGCCCCTAGCAAAAACAATAGTGAACACATCATCTACTAAAATCTGAGCATTCTCGAGGCTACTTTCTTCAAACCCTTGTTGGTTCCTTTTCACAATCCAGGAATATTGATGATTAATACCATTGAAAACTTATTGGATAATATGTAAAGGAGATACTTCCTTTTTATTATTTTCATCAAAAGTGTGATCATCATGTAACACATACCTCATCATATAAAATTTCATCTATCATAGGATGTTCATGGCTCATATTATAGAAATTAAAGATTTCTCTAGCCTCTCGCACTATATGATCAAATTCATTCATAAGGATAAGAGTAGCTATATTTTTAGCCTTAGGGTTGATTATAACAGGTAACGTGTAGAATAATCTTTGCAAAGTGGGATGAGTACTCATAAATCTTGTTTCAAGTTTCAGAACAAGTGCCGAAATAGCTTCAGAGTACTATTGGTTCTTTCAAGAATAGGAATATCATTGCAAACCAATGTTCCCATACAAGTAAAGAATTCCTGAATAATGTTTTTCCCTATGATGTCCCACTTCCCGTCACAAAATTTTTGGTATCCAAATTTGTGGGTATTTCTATTCTAGGGGCCTTACCATCCTCACCTTTTTCAATAACAAACTTAGACATGATAATAACTTCGAGCAAGCAAACAAAAATATTTTTATGTTTAAAAAAAATAAGTGGGGGAGATGAAAACGAGAGGCAAAGCCAAATGAAAATAAGAGCAAGTAGATGATAGTTTGTGCCGAGGTACTTGATAGGTTTCGGTGATGTCTCCCCGGCAACGGCGCCTGAAATTCTTCCTGCAACTTATGAGCTGTGTTGGGATTTCCTCGAAGAGGAGAGGGTGAAGTGGTACAATAGATATAAGTATTTTCGTCAGTTAAGAACCAAGGTTGTCAATCCAGTAGGAGAACTACACAGAAGCTCGTTAGCAGGACCTGCACACACAAAAGCAAATCCTTGCACCCAACACAAACAACGGGGTTGTCAATCCCCTCGACAATTATTTGCAAGGATCAAATCATGTAGTCGTAGCTAAATAGATAAATTGCAAAATGAAATAAAATAAAGAAAAGTGCAGCTTGGTATTTTTGTGTTTTCATATACGATAAAAGTAGACCCTGTGACGCCCGGGTAATCATGCTACAGTAACCCTCTGGTAATGATGCCACGTCACCTCTGTCACTGTAGTTAATCTCGGGTTAATTCGAACGGATTCAAATTCAAATTCAAATCAGGCAAACAATAAAAGTTTTCAAACATTAAAACTAAAATGTTTTAAATGTGTCAAATAAATCATAAGTAATTATGGTGGATAATACACATCTTTATAAAGTAATTAAATGCTCTAAAATAATTAAACAGTAGTTAAAACAGTTATAAAAATGCCTTTTTAATTTTATAAAATATTAAACTATCTTATTTTGGGATAAGAATTAATGTGGCAGCGGTATATTTATAAATACTAATTTAGGTGCTAGTGATAACTTTTATAAAACTAAAATAAAAGGGATCTAGAAATAAAATAGAAAAATAATAGAATAAAAAAACAGAACATACAAAAAAAAGAAGAAGAAAGGGCCTCCCTGGGGCCAGAAGGCCCAGCTGGCTGACCCATTAGGCCCAACCCACCTGGCCTAACCGGCCTCACACACTCCCCTTATCCCCTGAACACCGTAACCTAACCCCCACCCAGACCGCACATCCTCCCCCCCAACGTCGCCCACTCCCCTATCGACCTGGATCGGATCGACCCCGATCCCGCCAACCACCCCGCCTCCCAGACGACGCCCGCCGCCGCCGGACCTTCTACCTCGTTGAACGCCACACCCTGCCTCCTCCCAGGCGCCCCCCACTCGACTGGATCGGTGGGGGCCAGATCCCGCGCCGCCCCAACGCGCCTCGACGCCGGCGCCCATCCCCTGCGCCTTCGCCCGTCGTCGCTGGACTGCCGCCGCCTCGTCCTCTCCATCATCGGACCTCCCCGACCTTCGTCGAGCCCGCTGCCATAGCCCCTACATCCGCGCGGTGAGGGCCACGCCCTCTCCTCTCTCCCTGTCCTCGCTCTCCTGTCGACCGCGTCGTCCGCGCCCCGTTGTGGCCTCGCCTCCTATCGCTCGCGCCCGCCATCGCGTCTGACCACGCTCACCGGCCCTAGCCACCGCTCGTCGCCGCGCCCCGTGAGGGCACCCGGCTCGCGCACCCTACCGTCCCTGGCGCGTCCAGTCCACGCCCCGACAGCGCCTCGCCTGCGCACGCTTGCGCTCGCGCGCGGCCTCACCTCTGCCTTGCTCGCGCCGCTCCCTACTGCCACTCGCCTGCATCCGCGGCCGCGCGCCCGCGCCGCCATGCGCTCGCGCACCCCGCCGGCCACATCCCCTCCGCCAAGCTGCCCTGTTCCGGCCAGCGCCGGTGCAGCCCCTGGCCGCCGGAGCTCGCGCCCGGCTCCCCCGTTGCCCGGGCATGCTATGGCCTCGGGCACGGGCGCCCGCAACCGCGCCCAGCGCCCGTTAAGGCCCTGGGCCACTTACACGCGGGCCCCAGCAATTAGAACGTTTATAAAAAAAGAAAAAGAAATGAAAAATATATATATATAAAAACAAAAACAAAAATAATTAATTAATTAATTAATTCAAGAAATAATTAACTTAATTAATTTGGATTAATTAAACTAATCAAATAATTAAACTAATTAAACATTAGCTATCTAATTAACCTGGTTAGTTAATTAGCTAATTAATTAGCATGACAGCGGGGCCCACCCCCTAATTAATTCTCATTAGATTAATTAAATTTGGTTAATTAACATGTGTCACTGACCAGTGGGACCCACTGGTCAGGTTGACCAAGTCAACCCTGTTGACTGCTGACGTCAGCATGACATCATGCTGATGTCATAATTCTAATTTCGAATTAATTAATTAATTAAATTCTAGAAATTAATAAAAACCCTTATAAAATCATATCTTTTAATCCGTAACTCGGATTAAAATATTTTCAACAAGAAAGTTGCTCAGAACGACGAGACGAACCCGGGTACGCAACCCGTTCGTCCACCACGCATCCCTAACCTATCCAACTCGCAACTTTCCCCCTCCGGCCCCTCTGCTCGAAAACGCGAAACCCCGGGAAAACTTTCCCGGATGATTCCCCTCCTTCACCGGTATCATCCAATACCGCGTTAGGGCACCTCTAACGACGTTACTTGTCATGTCATGCATCACTATGAATCTGCTTGCTTAAATATTTATTGTTTCTCCCCCCTCTTCTCTCGATAGACACCGAGACCGACGCTGCTGCTGCCCCGTTCGACTAAGGAGTTGACGATCCCTCTCTCTTGCCAGAGCAACCAGGCACGCCCCCCCCCCCTTGATCACCAGATATCGCCTACTCTCCTCTATACTGCTTGCATTAGAGTAGTGTAGCATGTTACTGCTTTCGTTATTCCTATCCTGATGCATAGCCTGTCTTTGATACTGCTGTTGATACCTTTACCTGCAATCCTACTTGCTTAGTATAGGATGCTAGTGTTCCATCAGTGGACCTACACTCTTGTCTGTCTGCCATGCTATACTACTGGGCTGTGATCACCTCGGGAGGTGATCATGGATATATATTATACTACATACATGATACATGTGGTGACCAAAGTCGGGTTGGCTCGAGGAGTACCCGCGAGTGGATCTTTGAGGCGGAGCGGCAGGGCAGTTCGGGGCTACCTGGGTGTGAGGTGAGCCTGGCCCTGTTGGCGTTCGCGGATACTTAACACGCTTAACGAGATCTGGGTATTTGATCTGAGTCTGGCCATTTGGTCTATACGCACTAACCAACTACGCGGGAAAGATATGGGCACTCGGCGTCGTGGTATCAGTCGAAGCACTTTTTGACGTCAGCGACTGAGTGGCGCCCGCCGCATTGGATCGTAAGCTCGCACTTGTATTAAGGGGGCTAGATCTGCTTCCGGCTGCGTGCGCAACGTGCAGGTGTGCTCAGGGCGATGGGCCCATACCCCTGCGCGCATAGGTTTAGACCGGCGTGCTGACCGCTCTGTTGTGCCTAGGTGGGGTTGCGACGTGTTGATCTTCCGAGGCCGGGTATGACCCAGGAAAGTGTGTCCGGCCAAATGGGATCAAGCGTGTTGGGTTATGTGGTGCACCCCTGCAGGGAAGTTTATCTATTCGAATAGCCGTGTCCCTCGGTAAAAGGACGACCCGGAGTTGTACCTTGACCTTGTGACAACTAGAACCGGATACTTAATAAAACACACCCTTCCAAGTGCCAGATACAACCCGGTGATCGCTCTCTAACAGGGCATCGAGGAGGGGATCGCCGGGTAGGATTATGCTATGCCATGCTACTTGGAGGACTTCAGTCTACTCTCTTCTATATGTTGCAAGACGGAGGCGACCAGAAGCGTAGTCTTCGATAAGACTAGCTATCCCCCTCTTATTCTGGCATTCTGCAGTTCAGCCCACTGATATGGCCCTTTACACATATATCCATGCATATGTAGTGTAGCTCCTTGCTTGCGAGTACTTTGGATGAGTACTCACGGTTGCTTTTCTCCCCCTTTTCCCCCTTTCCCTTCTACCCGGTTGCCGCAACCAGATGCTAGAGCCCAGGATCCAGACGCCACCTTCGACGACGACTCCTACTACTCTGGAGGTGCCTACTATTACGTGCAGCCCGCTGACGACGACCAGGAGTAGTTAGGAGGATCCCAGGCAGGAGGCCTGCGCCTCGTTCGATCTGTATCCCAGTTTGTGCTAGCCTTCTTAAGGCAAACTTGTTTAACTTATGTCTGTACTAAGATATTGTTGCTTCCGCTGACTCGTCTATGATCGAGCACTTGTATTCGAGCCCTCGAGTCCCCTGGCTTGTATTATGATGCTTGTATGACTTATTTTTATTTGTAGAGTTGTGTTGTGATATCTTCCCGTGAGTCCCTGATCTTGATCGTACACATTTGCGTGCATGATTAGTGTACGATTGAAGCGGGGGCGTCACAAGTTGGTATCAGAGCCGACTGCCTTTAGGAATCCCCCTTCCAACTCTTTGGCCGAAGTCGAGTCTAGACATTGCAAAACTTTTACTAACGTGGCTGTGTGTCTTACGGGCACACGTCGCCATCGGGTGGTATTAGGATCTTTTACTCCTCGATGTTTACTCCGGGATTTTGAACCCTCTTCTATTCGGGTTAAATGATTTTGCTAAAATCTAACTTTAGGTTCTCAAAAATACCTCCTCCCGGAGAGCCCCTTCAGGCCAGATGATCGTCGGCTGCTCCAGAAGATTTTGAAGTTACTCTCCGATACTCTTTTGAGACTTTGTGCCCGTTGCTTTTGCAATTCCATACCACCGAAATACCCCTATGGATAAATACCTACATTTGCCATTCTTACTTTTGTTCCTAGTTGATCTTGTTATAACAAGATACCCGGGAATCCCCTCTATTCGTTCCGAGGATATTTTGTGCCTACTGCCTTGCAGTTCCTTGGCACTTGAATACCCCTACGGATAATTTCTCGCCTTTATCGAGTTTCCACTCATCCCCAGTTGATCATGCGTTTCACAATGGTCTTCAAAATACTAGTCGATCCTCTAAAATTCCTCAGTAGCTTATTGCTCTGCAATAATTGTCTGCTTGCAATTATGGATGCTTTCCATATGTCTGGCAATACTCGATAGTATCCTTAGACAACGTCATTTTAATCCTATTGATTCAACATGAGTGCGAATGCACGCAATCATTAGTTGATCCTTTTAAATTATCTTTCTGGCTCAGACGTCATTTTGAACATGAGCTTGTTCTCGACTAATCTATTTGCCGTCAATTGTACCTTAGGTCTATTGAACCTATCCACCCTTGATCAGAGCGTCTGCTTCTGATCCTTCGATTTGGAAATCATAATTCCTTTGATATCTAAGCATCGAATCATTCAGATGTTCTATAATATGATGCCCTTGCATCCTTCTTCAACTGGTTGTGTGCCGATGCTCACATCAGCTCCGCTATGGACCGTCAGATCCTTTATTGGATTATTTCGACAGTGTCCTCCTTATTCAATAACCTTGTGAGCCTTCCCTCGGATACATAATGCCTTTGGTAAATTGTATCCTCTACTTTCTCAACCTTGCTCTGCTTTCGAGCTGGTGATATTTACTCTTGAAGCTTGTGGTATATGTTTCTAAGATGCCCTGATGGGTTGAACTTATACCTTCTCTAAAACCGTGTGAACCCAAAAGTTTTCACGAGTCACACACTTCTGGTATTCTGCCAGATAAAATTTCAACACTACAACTTCCTCGAATGTGAGAAGTGAATGGAAGGTTATGCATTGGAGAAGTGGGAGTCGACCTTGAACTTGTGTTCATGCCCCTGGACACGATGTAGATCTTATCATTAAAGCTTCTCTTATATTAATTATTCCCTTATTATAAGTTCATATTATATCTGGGATCTGGCCTTTGCAAGCGTGGTTCCGAACATGTTCTCCTTTAAATACCATTTCTCGTGCAAGTTTAAGCACTTGTCTTCTGTAGAGTAATACCCCGGACCAACCTCTACTTTGATCTGTCGTCGAGTATTACCCCCTGGTATCTCGAGGTTATCATGGAACTGCATAATTTCTTATGATTTATTCATCAAGTGCTACCTTCCCACTGATTCCAATTTTTCACGGACTCCGAGTTATTAAACACTCAACGACACCGATAACTGAACCGAGTCCGCACTACGGTTCAACAACTCTTCAGTAAGCTTCTATAAGTATGAGTTTGTACCCGATCACGCCATTCCTACCCTATTTGGCTATATCATTGTCTTGTTGATTTTAAACTGTGCTACCTGGTCCTTATTCCAGGAGCACCAGTCACGACGATGAGCTAAGCTTACGTCGATCTCCCTCGTCATACCATTTCTCCTTGACCAACAAACTTGATTTCGAGTTGTGTTGTACCCATGGTTTCAATAACCTTTTGCTTCATCATTCCTTTGACTTGATGTCATCGCCAATTGATTACATCTCCATAAAATTCTCTCGACAAATTGTCGTGATCATCATCAACGTTTTGACTCCTCCTAGGTTTCCAATGGAATTCATGATGAGAAATACCATCCTTGCCCTCGATGATTTGTGTTATCATCGACGACATTCTTGCGTTTCTGCAACACAAAACTTGTTCTAGTTTTTGCGTTGTACCTTGAGTTCCTTGCTATCCGACTTATGTTATGCCCTACCTTGGAGTATTACCATCTTTTATGTCAAGAAGGTTGTGAGAATTGCCCCGCCTCCTCAAAATTTCTTGGTATTGTGATACTTCTCACCATCACCATTCTGACATTGCTCGTGCAACCCAGCTCATATTTCGGGTGTACCTTTCAACCAATGTTTAATTGTGTATGTGTTCATCCAGCATACATCATTAAGTCATTTAATCTGACAAATGATATCTCTGTGTTCACGCAATTGTGGAAATCCATCTTTCTGGAAATCTCGATGAATTATCACCGAGCCCATCGGCACCTCCTCATCCCCTCTTGGCATGATGAACTCTTGTTTCGAAACTCGCTTCCATAGTTCATTTCTTGAGAATCTTACATTGACATCTCGTCAATTTGTGTTGCACCGTTTCCTCTCGAACACCCTGAGTCTGGGGTATCATGACACCAATTGGATCTGAATCTCGATCAGATATGATGGTTGGGACATCTTCCGAGATTTATGATGTTGGTCCTATGATGACCCGGTAACATGATGTCATGCCTAGCACGCCCCCCCCCCCCCTGGCTGGAGGACCAATCATTATAGTTTCCCTTTTAACAAGGTTAATCATTCTTCCATGAGGAAATTGTAAGACTTATTCTACAAGTTATTTCTGATGGATCCTTTGTGTTTCCAAAGTCTGATCTTCACAGGATGACCATGTCAATGCTATCTCGAAGCATGTCTGTGGTGCTCCGATTTTCAACAAGAACATTTGAAACCCAATGCTAAATGTTTCTTGCTCAATTATCCAGACACCGTTGTATGGGTAATGTCATGAAATTTCTCTCTCCCCTTACCTAAAGTGATTTCTACATTATATCCTGCCACGGATATCATGCTCTACTTGTCCTTGGGAAGGGTATACCCCTGGTACATGTGTCTAACACATTTTTCCTTCCCATTGTTCTGTTTGATCTGATGATCACATTTTCCTTTCCATTGATTTATTTAACCTTCCTTGTGATCCATATGATCTAATCAGTAATATTGTCTGCTTATGTAAACACCTTGGTGTACAATTCTGTCAGCAAGACCCTGTTACTATTGTTGATGACATTTCGGTAGCCATTGATGGACGAGAACCTTGCCTATTGGCCCGCCTCATTCAACGAGCAGGAAAATGGTTCTCTTCATCCCTCGCCCTTGGTATCGATGTTGTTGCCGACATAACCGACAGACTATCCTCTGACATGCCTTGCTTACATGATCGTGCAAGACGTCACCGCCCTCCCTACTTTTAACCCACATGGTGGGCACATAACCCACAGGTCCCAGGATCGAAACCTGACTCTCCTGTACATCACGGTTCCCAAGGTTATTCCTCATGCTTGGCTTCGTATGAAATTCACGGGCCACCGTCCTAGTGATCTATTCTGGCAACAGACGCAATACTCAATCTCGTTGCTCTAGACCCCTTTCGCACGGTCTTTCAGACATCGAACGATTGCCTATCCATTTGAAACTTCTAATGGTACCTTCTTACTTTGCTCTCGATATCTTCTTAAGTTTCAACTCGGGAGACACTTATGCTTCTTCCCCTGAGTTAACCGCCCGATGCTTAATTTTATTAGGATCCGTCCTTATAGAGTTTTTCCCCTCTTATCCTTTTGTAAGTATGGTGAGGATCCTGAAGGAAGGAAGACAACTTCATGGTGATGCATTGATGCATAGGAATGAAGACATCAACACTATGGATCGACCTCTTCAAGAAGAGCTACCAAGACCAAGAAGATTCGTTAGGATTTAGTACCCAGACCTTTCCCCCTTACTACCCTCTTAAATCTCGGGACGACATTTCTTGTAGTGGAGGAGAATTGTGACGCCCGGGTAATCATGCTACAGTAACCCTCTGGTAATGATGCCACGTCACCTCTGTCACTGTAGTTAATCTCGGGTTAATTCGAAACCGATTCAAATTCAAATTCAAATCAGGCAAACAATAAAAGTTTTCAAACATTAAAACTAAAATGTTTTAAATGTGTCAAATAAATCATAAGTAATTATGGTGGATAATACACATCTTTATAAAGTAATTAAATGCTCTAAAATAATTAAACAGTAGTTAAAACAGTTATAAAAATGCCTTTTTAATTTTATAAAACATTAAACTATTTTATTTTGGGATAAGAATTAATGTGGCAGCGGTATATTTATAAATACTAATTTAGGTGCTAGTGATAACTTTTATAAAACTAAAATAAAAGGGATCTAGAAATAAAACAGAAAAATAATAGAATAAAAAAACAGAACATACCAAAAAAATAAGAAGAAAGGGCCTTCCTGGGGCCAGAAGGCCCAGCTGGCTGGCCCATTAGGCCCAACCCACCTGGCCCAACCGGCCTCACACACTCCCCTTATCCCCTGAACGCCGTAACCTAACCCCCACCCAGACCGCACATCCCCCCCAACGTCGCCCACTCCCCTATCGATCTGGATCGGATCGACCCCGATCCCGCCAACCACCCCGCCTCCCTGACGACGCCCGCCGCCGCCGGACCTTCTACCTCGTTGAACGCCGCCCCCTGCCTCCTCCCAGGCGCCCCCCACTCGACTGGATCGGTGGGGGCCAGATCCCGCGCCGCCCCAACGCGCCTCGTCGCCGGCGCCCGTCCCCTGCGCCTTCGCCCGTCGTCGCCGGACTGCCGCCGCCTCGTCCTCTCCCTCATCGGACCTCCCCGACCTCCGTCGAGCCCGCTGCCATAGCCCCTACATCCGCGCGGTGAGGGCCACGCCCTCTCCTCTCTCCCTGTCCTCGCTCTCCTGTCGACCGCGTCGTCCGCGCCCCGCTGTGGCCTCGCCTCCTATCGCTCGCGCCCGCCATCGCGTCTGACCACGCTCACCGGCCCTAGCCACCGCTCGTCGCCACGCCCCGTGCGGGCACCCGGCTCGCGCACCCTGCCGTCCCTGGCGCGTCCAGTCCACGCCCCGACAGCGCCTCGCCCGCGCACGCTTGCGCTCGCGCGCGGCCTCACCTCTGCCTTGCTCGCGCCGCTCCCCACTGCCACTCGCCTGCATCCGCGGCCGCGCGCCCGCGCCGCCATGCGCTCGCGCGCCCCGCCGGCCACTTCTCCTCCGCCCAGCTGCCCTATTCCGGCCAGCGCCGGTGCGGCCCCTGGCCGCCGGAGCTCGCGCCCGGCTCCCCCGTTGCCCGGGCATGCTATGGCCTCGGGCACGGGCGCCCGCAACCGCGCCCAGCGCCCGTTAAGGCCCTGGGCCACTTACACGCGGGCCCCAGCAGCTAGAACGATTATAAAAAAAAGAAAAAGAAATTAAAAAATATACATATATATAAACAAAAACAAAAATAATTAATTAATTCAAGAAATAATTAACTTAATTAATTTGGATTAATTAAACTAATCAAATAATTAAACTAATTAAACATTAGCTATCTAATTAACCTCGTTAGTTAATTAGCTAATTAATTAGCATGACAGTGGGGCCCACCCCCTAATTAATTCTGATTAGATTAATTAAATTTGGTTAATTAACATGTGTCACTGACCAGTGGGACCCACTGGTCAGGTTGACCAAGTCAACCCTGTTGACTGCTGACGTCAGCATGACATCATGCTGATGTCATAATTCTAATTTCGAATTAATTAATTAATTAAATTCCAGAAATTAATAAAACCCTTATAAAATCATATCTTTTAATCCGTAACTCGATTAAAATATTTTCAACATGAAAGTTGCTCAGAACGACGAGACGAACCCGGATACGCAGCCCGTTCGTCCACCACGCATCCCTAACCTATCCAACTCGCAACTTTCCCCCTCCGGCCCCTCTGCTCGAAAACGCGAAACCCCGGGAAAACTTTCCCGGATGATTCCCCCCCTTCACCGCTATCATCCAATACAGCGTTAGGGCACCTCTAACGCCGTTACTTGTCATGTCATGCATCACTATGCATCTGCTTGCTTAAATATTTATTGTTTCTCCCTCCTCTTCTCTCGATAGACACCGAGACCGACGCTGCTGCTGCCCCGTTCGACTACGGAGTTGACGATCCCTCTCACTTGCCAGAGCAACCAGGCAAGCCCTCCCTGATCACCAGATGTCGCCTACTCTCCTCTATACTGCTTGCATTAGAGTAGTGTAGCATGTTACTGCTTTCGTTATTCCTATCCTGATGCATAGCCTGTCTTTGATACTGTTGTTGATACCTTTACCTACAATCCTACTTGCTTAGTATAGGATGCTAGTGTTCCATCAGTGGCCCTACACTCTTGTCTGTCTGCCATGCTATACTACTGGGCTGTGATCACCTCGGGCGGTGATCATGGATATATATTATACTACATACATGATACATGTGGTGACCAAAGTCGGGTTGGCTCGAGGAGTACCTGCGAGTGGATCTTTGAGGCAGAGCGGCAGGGCAGTTCGGGGCTACCTGGGTGTGAGGTGAGCCTGGCCCTGTTGGCGTTCGCGGATACTTAACACGCTTAACGAGATCTGGGTATTTGATCTGAGTCTGGCCATTTGGTCCATACGCACTAACCAACTACGTGGGAAAGATATGGGCACTCGGCGTCGTGGTATCAGCTGAAGCACTTTTTGACGTCAGCGACTGAGTGGCGCGCGCCGCATTGGATCGTAAGATCGCACTTGTATTAAGGGGGCTAGATCTGCTTCCGGCCGCGTACGCAACGTGCAGGTGTGCTCAGGGCGATGGGCCCATACCCCTGCGCGCATAGGTTTAGACCGGCGTGCTGACCGCTCTGTTGTGCCTAGGTGGGGCTGCGACGTGTTGATCTTCCGAGGCCGGGCATGACCCAGGAAAGTGTGTCCGGCCAAATGGGATCAAGCGTGTTGGGTTATGTGGTGCACCCCTGCAGGGAAGTTTATCTATTCGAATAGCCGTGTCCCTCGGTAAAAGGACGACCCGGAGTTGTACCTTGACCTTATGACAACTAGAACCGGATACTTAATAAAACACACCCTTCCAAGTGTCAGATACAACCCGGTGATCGCTCTCTAACAGGGCATCGTGGAGGGGATCGCCGGGTAGGATTATGCTATGCGATGCTACTTGGAGGACTTCAGTCTACTCTCTTCTATATGCTGCAAGACGGAGGCGACCAGAAGCGTAGTCTTCGATAAGACTAGCTATCCCCCTCTTATTCTGGCATTCTGTAGTTCAGCCCACTGACATGGCCCTTTACACATATATCCATGCATATGTAGTGTAGCGCCTTGCTTGCGAGTACTTTGGATGAGTACTCACGGTTGCTTTTCTCCCCCTTTTCCCCCTTTCCCTTCTACCCGGTTGCCGCAACCAGATGCTAGAGCCCAGGATCCAGACGCCACCTTTGATGACGACTCCTACTACTCTGGAGGTGCCTACTATTACGTGCAGCCCGCTGACGACGACCAGGAGTAGTTAGGAGGATCCCAGGCAGGAGGCCTGCGCCTCGTTCGATCTGTATCCCAGTTTGTGCTAGACTTCTAATTAAGGCAAACTTGTTTAACTTATGTCTGTACTCAGATATTGTTGCTTCCGCTGACTCGTCTATGATCGAGCACTTGTATTCGAGCCCTCGAGGCCCCTGGCTTGTATTATGATGCTTGTATGACTTATTTTTATTTGTAGAGTTGTGTTGTGATATCTTCCCGTGAGTCCCTGATCTTGATCGTACACATTTGCGTGCATGATTAGTGTACGATTGAAGCGGGGGCGTCACAGACCAAGGGGCCATAGGCACATAACATTCGGTGAGTGAACAAATTACTATTCGCAATTGATAGAAAAGCGCACATTTATGACGATATTCAAGGCAATGATCATGTATATAGGAATCACGTCCGAGAAAAGTGGACCGAATCCTACCTGCATCTACCACTATTACTCCACCCATCGATCGCTATCCAGCATGCATCTAGGGTATTAAGTTAATAAAAACAAAGTAATGCTTAAGCAAGACGACATGATGTAGACAAAGTAAATCCAAGCAATATGAATAAACCCCATCCTTTTATCCTTAATGGCAACAATCCAAATATGTGTCATGTCCCTTTCTGTCACTAGGATTGAGCACCGCAAGATTGAACCCATCACAAACCACCTCTCCCATTGCAATAAGAATCAATCTAGTTGGCCAAACTAAACGGATAGATCGGAGAGAAATACAATACTATAATAATCATGCACAAAAGAATTCAGAAAAGACTCAATTAATATTCATGAATAATCCGATCATAGACCCACAATTCATCAGATCCGAACAAACACACCGCAAACGAAGATTACATCGGATAGAACTCCAAGTACATCGAGGAGAACATTGTATTGAAAATCAAAGAGAGAGAAGAAGCCATCTAGATACTAGCTATGGACCCATAGGTCTGTGGTGAACTACTCACGCATCATCGGAAGGGCAGCAAGGATGATGTAGAAGCCCTCCGTGATTGATTTCCCCTCTGGTAGAGTGCTAGAAAAGGCCTCCATATGGGATCGCAGAAGAACAAAAACTTGCGGCGGCATAAAAAGTGTTTCGGGTGTCTCTCTAGTATAATGGGAATATTTGGGAGTTTATAGATGTGGAGTTAGGTACGGAGCAGCCACGAGGGGTCCATAAGCTTGGGGGCGCCCCTGAGCTTGTCGCTGCCTCATGACTCCTCAGGTATTCTCCCGAACATTCATGGGTTCCTTCTGGTCTAGAAAAATTAATCCAAAGTTTTTTGTCCATTTGGAATCTGTTTGATATTGATTTTCTGAAAAGCCAAAAACAAGAAGAAAAACATCAACTGGCACTAGGCAGTTGGTTAATAGGTTAGTCCCAAAAAATGATATATAATTGCATATAAAAAATCCAAGATTGATACTATAAATAGCATGGAACAATCAAAAATTATAGATACGCTGAGGACGTATCATGTACTCTCTCTCACCTCAATGTAATCTCTAATTGAATATGCTGTTTGATGTTATTATCCAATGATGTGATGCATCTCTGTTATGTTTAAGCAGTTTCTTTTTGTCCTATGGGTTGATTATGATATTCTATGGTGAGACGAGTTGTATGTTATTATGGTGTGTTCCTATGGTGCCCGCATTTTCAAGCACACATGTGGGATTCACACTGTAGGGTGTTGCAATATGTGATTGATTTACTTATGGGTGGGTTGCGGGAGTGATAGAAACCTAAACCCCAGTTAGTGAATTGTTGCATATAGGATTAAGGGGACCTTAGAACTTAATGCTATGGTTGGGTTTTACCTGAATGAATCTTTGGTACGTGCGGATGCTTGCTAGAGTTCCAATCATAGGAACGTATGATTCCAAGTACGGATAGCATGTTAGCATAGGCCTCTCCCATATAAAAAAAACTTCAATAGAGGGTTATCACTATCATTTAATATCCAATTGCCAAGGGACAATCCTTTTCTTTATTATTCTTCCAAAATCATTTTCTTTATTGTTCTTTTAATCAAACAACAACTAACTTTTATTTCCATGCTCTTTATATTCTTACAAAGCTATATTTCCTTTCCCGCAAAGTGGTTTTATTTCTTGTTCTAGGTAAAACAAACGTTAAGTCTGTGTAGAGTTGTATCGGTGGTTGATAGAACTTGAGAGAATATTAATTCTATATGTAGCTCCTCATTGGGTTCGACACTCTTACTTATCGAAAAGGCTAAAACTGACCCCCTACACTTGTGGGTTATCAACATCGTCCTAACAAAATTAATTGGTTACGGTTATGGGCACTATTATAGAAGTTGCAACGCAAGCATTTCAGATTTCATTTTGAATTTTGGGGATTTTGTGAATTTTGTGAAGTTATTTCGTTGTGGAACCAAAATAAAGCTAATTCAGTCTAATTCATCAAAAAATAATTCATTCAAAACAACTTGCTCTATCCGAGTGGTAAGAACATGAAAATATTTATGTTAAGTCGATGGCGGAACTCCTGTACAAAGCGTTTTTCCTTTTGTTGTTTATCTTTGAAATTTTGGATTAAGAAATCATTTTTTTTGTTCATTCTATTGGATTCCAGAATAAAAGGAACTAAACTACAAAAACCTGAGCACAAATAGTGAATGGAGCTTGGCGCAAAGAAGCTTGAGTGAATTACCAAGGAGTTTATGTCCCGGTTTGGATGGCGTGGAACTGATAAACTTCAGTGTGTTGAGTGGGTCTTATTTAGCATGTTCTTATTACTTAGTCCATGGTTTAATACTTCCCTCCTATTGGCAAGATCAAAGCTTTGATTTCTTTGTAATAAAAATGTATGAAGATTGACTATATACACCTTAGGATGGGTAGTTTCAGGTAATAAACACTGTCATTATCTAACTAAACATATTGCATTTTATTTCAAAACCACTTCATATATTGATAAAGAAAAGGTAATACTACATAATTCGTCACACGGTACAACAACCCCCTACCAATAACCCATTGGACCTTGAAATAAGACATCATTTAGCAATCTCATGAGCGGCCCTATTTAATCTTAACAAAAGAAAAATGTTGTAGAAGTTGGGAGACACCAAAGCCTCTTTATTGAAATCAATGAGAGTCGGCTTGTCTAAAGGGTTGCCATTCTCCTAGATGATGAGATTATGCATGGAGATATCCACATGGAGGCCCGCCAAACAGGCACAGAGTTCACCATCAACTCCCACACTAGCAAAACCTTCACCGGCAATGGAGCGTGCATTGACATTAATTTTGATCGTTCCGGTAGAGGGTGCCTCTAAGGCAACCAAATTTTGAAACAGACATGGAAATAATAACCTGGCCCATGATCGGTTGCCCTTTATCGAGGCTAGAATGAACTATTTCTTTAGAGACTCCCATGAAAGGCACCCACAGATTGTCCAACAAAAAGAGTAAATAACCGCTGCCGAGATGGAAGCCTTGCCATTGCCAAAGAGGTCTTAGTCTGGAGGTTTGCACAACCAGATTATGTAGGAAAAAACTCTAACATTAGGAGGTACATTAGCTTTCCGAATGAGATTTCATACATTCCCAGTCCCATAGACAACACTACTATGCTGCCCAGAGTCGGCAGAAGACATATGCTCATTAAGTGGCAACTTTTAAGCACTCCTAACATTAAACTCTCCACTATTTTCATACTGCTAGGCAATAAAATCTTCATCGCCGTAGAGGAAACACGTGAGCCAAGCATCGTCTCTGTGTAGTTGGGATAAACACGTGGGTGTATGTTTTCTATTGTACTCCCTCCGTTCCAAAATAGATGACTCAACAATTTTGGAACGGAGGGAGTAATTGGTAGTATATTTCGCACGAGATGTAGATATGTGGGTTGTTTGGTTCCTAACCACACTTTGCCATACCCCAAGTTAAACAGGTCAGGTTTATATTTGGTTCTAGCCACACATTGGACAAAATTCTTTTTGTGAAAAGTAAGCTTCACATATAATACACAGAAGAAGGTTGCAAAATTCTCTGAGGCAAGCTGAAGTGTAAGCGTGCTAGGAATTTGTACTCCGAAGGTTATACAAGTTTGACAAAAAAAAACATGTGGTTAATCATGGTATACTGTTATGTAACAGAACATTATATTCTATGTGTTTGACGAAAAGGATGGATGAAAGGCGCATGCAGAGACATGCACTCTTGGAGACGTGACAGAAAGCTTAGGTTCCAACTGTTTTAGATGAAGTGCACCAGATGTGACTTCAAATAAAGAACTCTCTCTCTCTCTCTCTCTCTCTCTCTCTCTCTCTCTCTCTCTCTCTCTCTCTCTCTCTCTCTCTCTCTCTCTCTCTCTCTCTCTCTCTCTCTCTCTCTCTCTCTCTCTCTCTCTCTCTCTCTCTCTCTCTCTCTCTCTCTCTCTCTCTCTCTCTCTCTCTCTCTCTCTCTCTCTCTCTCTCTCTCTCTCTCTCTCTCTCTCTCTCTCTCTCTCTCTCTCTCTCTCTCTCTCTCTCTCTCTCTCTCTCTCTCTCTCTCTCTCTCTCTCTCTCTCTCTCTCTCTCTCTCTCTCTCTCTCTCTCTCTCTCTCTCTCTGTGGGAAGAATAGTGCACGCCTGCCTGTGCCTTGAATCTGAGAGAAAAGTGTGAGAGCAAGGGTTGGCCCTTGCTTGCATGAGAAGGGGATAAGCCGGGTCTGCCATGGTGCATACTTTTGTCTCCCTGCTGCAATAAAATACAACATTTACTGAGCATGCACACCTGCTTACTCATGCATACGTACGTACCCATTAATTGCACTTATTCTAACATCCATGTAGCCCTTGGAGCACACGTCTGCCATACACATCTCCTGCAGCTCTCTACGCATAGGAGAATAGGTTGCAGGCTGTGAACATGTATTATTGCGTACCAAATGATATAGGCCCACCCACTTTATAAAAATATCAAAAAAGAGAAGTCAAACAATCTTGAAACCTTTTTTGTACTCCCTCCGTTTCCATAATGTAGTGCCTATAGATTTTTTGAGAAGTCAAACTTTGCAAACTTTGACCAAGTTTGTAGAGAAAAATATTTATATCTACAATAGCAAAAATATATAATGTGATACTACATATTATGATGAATCTGGTGATATATGTTTCGCACTCTAGATGTAAATATTTTTCTCCACAAACTTGATCAAAGTTGGTGAGTTTTGACTTTTCAAAAAATCTATAGGCACTACATTATGGAACAGAGTGAGTAACGAATATGGTCTAGTGCTCTCACATGTAAAGTTTCGTGGAAAAATGACTTGCATAGTCTTCTGTGTAAAAGAATAAATAATAAAATCGGATCTATATAAAAGTTATTATTCAAGGTTTTTAAAGGTTGTGATTTTTTTCGCCAAGAAGAACACGGAAATCATTTCTTAACAAAACTTCATTAGTGAGAAGAACACTCGACCATGTTTGCTACAAAAAAAATTAGAATTGTTTGTTTTTTGGTATTTTTAAAAATTAAAATGCTTTAGCGGGTGCGCCAAGACCCAAGTTCCAAAGATCTGCAGGCCATCTATAAGTACATTCCTTCTGGAAAATTCACTTTAGAGCCCGGCTGGTGGAGGTCTTTTTTTTATTTTAGAAAAGCACATTTTGAAATTACAAAAGTTTCTGAAAAAGACCTACATGTTCATATGGAGGTATACTACATGTGTGTAAGGTTTGATGATGATATATGTTAACATGCAGACTACACGGAATGAATAAATTCACGGTTTTGAAAATGATGAACAAGTGCAAAAAAAATCACAAATATGCAAAGCTTACGTACTATCCATTTATAGGTAGGAGACATACAAGAGAAGAAGAGAGGAGCACCACACAAGGTGTGTGAAAAAAAGAGGGATACGACACAGCACAAAACTCTCCTAGCTCAAACTCCAGCCGGCAAGGCAAATAGACGAAATACAAAGCTTTGTGGGCCGCGTCACGACCAACGCCCGGCACCATCATCGCACGGCAACGACTCCTGGGCGAGCCGGATCAACGTACCTCCCACCTATGCGTCTAGAGGATCGGGAAGAGGGGTGCAGGGCCTGGCCGGACTAGAAGGAGAAGCCATGGAGGGAGTGCCGTCGGGGCGGTACATAGCGCTGTCGAGGCCATGAACGGTGCAATTAAAAATCCACAAATTTATCACTCTTTTTTTTTCTCAGGTCGTAACGTATTTCATTGTGGATCTTGACACACTTGTAGAATACATTCATGTGAACGTGTAGGATTTTTCTAGAACTTTATTAAAACTTCAAAAACTTGATTTTTGAATTTTTGAAAAACCCGAGCTCCAAAATGCCTCACTCCATTCGTTCTCGCATGTACATCTACTGCGCGTGCCTGGATTTCCAGCCGACACGGGCTTAATTTCCCCCCCATCATCCACCTATAGTGCCGCACTATGTATATACAGCACACGTACACGGGACACACACACACACACACCGTTCTGAGTACTCCCTCCGGTCCTTTTTACTTTGCATATTAGGTTTGTCCGAAGTCAATCTCATCCAACTTTGACCAAGTTTATATAAAAAATTATAGACATTCACATAACAACACCAATGTCATTAGATTCATATTGGAATATATTTTCATATTATATTTATTAGATATTATACATGGTAATAATTTCTAATATAAATTTGGTCAAACTCAGCAAAGTTTGACTTTCGGCAAATCCAATGTGCAGAGTAAAAAGGACCGGAGAAAGTACGTACCTGTATATGCATGCGTGTCTAGTGCGTGCGCAACAACGCCATGCTGTTTCGGGACCAGTCTCGCTCGCATCTGCATGCATGGATCGATCGCAAACAGTTGAATGGACAGATCGATCGTTGGCGCGACAATCTCTTCGAGTACAAGAAAAGAAGGACGCATCGTGGATGTATGGTTCCTGGTTATGTAGGAGCAGGCAGGCACACCTTGCGATTGCGAGAACCGTACGCGCGCGCGGCACCCCGGCGTGCAGGCGTGCGTTCATGTCTTTGCTTCCTGGCATGAAGCTTCTGTCTCCATTGTTTGGATGTCTGCCGGAGTGCCGAAGCACAGGTAGATTGACACACCGAGGAGACAGGGAGGGTGCGACATATATCCCAACACCACACAACACAGTTTTTGCGCGTACGTAAGATTGTCGACCGTGCATGAAATGATTGCATGCTTTTGCTGCACCAAGCACGCATGCGCGATTTTCCAACGTCCTACAAATTCAGATACAGTACTGGCATGATAATGTGTGTCTGATACTGTTTATCTTGCACATTCACACTATCAAAATGGCCGGGCAAATAACAACAAACTCATTCTTTATTCCTGCACTTTCGAGCTTGATACGGGGGGTACCGGCCGGCTAGCAAATCTTTCTCCTTTTTCGTTTTGTTCCGCCGGGGCCGGGCCATGAGATCGTGGCCGTCCATAACAGTACTGACATGTCGCTTTCCTCTTTACGCCTTCCGGTCAGGTCAAAGAAAAGCCAATGGACAATACAGACTAGTGGGCATGCTTTCTAGAAGAAAAAAAAAATCGCCCGTTCGGGGATCGGTGTCCCTGTCTTTTCTTTTTGTCCGCGACTACATCACCGGCTAACAAAGAGTTAGCTTCACCTCCAAAAAAAAAAAAAAAAAAGAGTTAGCTTCACAACCCTCCGATCAATCATTACTAACTATCATCACTGATTGGCCAAAACAGTTATTTTAATAAACACTAAAGGACCAACGACCTATTTGTTATGTTAGGGTTTCTCTTTCCCTATCTGTCTACAGCGGCTTTCCCTCTCTGTCTACAGCGGCTAGGGCACTCATCACATCCAAGCTTCGCCGGTGATCCCGTGGATACACATCCCCTCTGTTTGCCGCTCAGGCGGTCGGTGGCCGGGAGGGGGATCCCGCTGCCTTGGCTCCGGCTAGTAGTTTAGGTTAAGGCTTCTTTTTCGCATGGGCGGCATTTCGGGGGATTATGGTGCTTCATCTTTGAGTTGGTCTTCGGAGCTCTGATCCTCCTCGATTTTGTCCATTGCTACAGAGTCGACGGAGCTCCGGTGTAGATTCCCGACATCTCCTTAGGGTGGCGAGGTTAGGGTTTCTCGCCAAGCGTGCACAACGACGAGATTTGGTGTAAGGCTCTACATATCGATTCAAGGGTTCAATGGTGATCACAACGGCTCTAGGTCGTCGGTTCTTAGGGGCACATGCACAAACACTTCAGGGTTGTCATCGACAAGGTCAAGCCGGCTCTGGTAGGGGAGCGGTGACAGCTCGATGACTCGTTCGTAATGGTTGTTTGGTGGTTGGAAGTGCATCTAATGCCTGAATGGTTTTATTAATTCATTATGACTTATATACCAATGAACTAATGCCTACTCAAAGAATATTTAAGAACATTTCAATTTAGGTACAACAATTGGGACGTGAAAGTGGACCCCTCTAAATGGTAAGGACAACTGTTGGCAAAGCCCCAAGACTTTACATTTCTATTTAAGTGATCCAAGATCACATTGAGTCTATGGAAACCCAATACTATTAAAATGGGATGAGATTTTGAAAATGAATTCACTGCTTAAGTGATTAGAGATATTGCTCCAAAAACATCGGTCACACTCTCACATTCCACTATGTCCAAACCATAAAGTCCATCTCAGTCGCACCGAAGCATAGACATCCAGACTCACTGTGATACACTTGACATAACCGTTGCCTAAACCCTAGATCTCGGTCCCACTGAGTTGACCCTTTATTCCCACCAAAGAGCACTGGCAAACATTCTGTAACCTTTATGAGTTTCTTGACTTGACCGATATTCATGGACATCTCATTTTCCCATATACAAAATGGGTCGAACAGTGGGTATAAAACTCTGACAGCAGGATATACATGTGCAAGACAAAATTATTAAAAACTTAAATATTAGAATGATTCATGCAATTACACAATAATGTGTTATTAGCCAAAGAACCATGCATGTGCAAACCTCGATGGTAAACCTCAGTGTCTCTCATTGTTTCCCGGGACACATATAAGATAGATATTGATCAGGTTAAGTGAGAGTCAGCAAACTATCAGTAAAATATGTTAATAAAAAATAAACACACTAGAGATCCAACAGATTAATTTGAGGTGCATGAAAAAGCCAGTTAACCAAACCAAGTATGCTAAATAACTTGGAAATATAGCAACTGCATATATTTCTCATATATTAGTACAACCAAATTTGATTTATTTGTCACATGCACAACAGTGCAAAATTGTATACACAACAAATGGACATCACATTGCAGAACTGAACCTAACATTTAACTGAATACCACAACAAATGAATCAAAGAGTTAACTGAGCACCACATTGCAGAATAGAACATATATTAAAAGATCAGACAGTTAACCAAACCAAACATGCTTAAGAACTACTTGAAAATAGAGAAATTATATATGTTTCTCATGTATTAAGTACATCCAAATTAGATTTTATTTCTCACATGCATAACAATACAAAATTGTACCCACAAGAATTGAACATCACATTTCAGAATTGAACCAAACAGTTAACTAAATATCATAACAAATGAACCAAACAGTTAACTGCGCACCACATTGCAGGTTATATATAATATATACACTAGTAGAAAAAGGGTCAAACGTGAAGCACATTAGTGCCGGTTTGATTTTGGCCCGGTACTAATGGTACCATTAGTGCCGGTTCGAACAGATTTGCATTAATGCCAGTTCGTGTTGAACCTTTAGTACCGGTTCGTGCCATGAACCGGTACTAAAGGGGTCTGAACTATAGTACCGGTTGGAGACACAAACTGAAACTATAGGGCAATTTTCAAACTTGAAAAATTCATAACTAAATCATCCTAATTCAGAAAAATACATATAATATATCAAAATTTGCAGAACAAAAAGATTGATCCGCTGAAAAGTTCTCTGTTTCGACAATTTTTTAAAATCACAAAATTCCAAAGGGAAAATAGAGTTTTTGGGCGTTTTAGACGTTTTTTAGACGTTTTTAGCGTTTAGTGCTAGGGTTTAGATTTCATAGTTTAGGGTTAGGTTTTATGGTTTAAACCCTTAGTTTTTACTGTTTAGCATAGAGTTTCCAACGTTTTAAGTCCCGGGTTTAGGGTTTAGGACAATTTTTGAAATGACAAAATTGTAAAAAGAAAAAAAAGATATGCTCTAATATATGTTTTTTTGAATTTTGGTTAAATCTTGTCAAACCGGTCAAACAACTGATTCAAGAAATATAGAGTGTTACTAAATAATTACGCAATAATATTAGTGTTACTAAATAAGTATCTCAGTTTTTTTTGAATTTTGGTTAAATCTGGTCAAACTATGGTCAAACTGTGGTCTAACTATGGTCAAACTACTTATTCAAGAAATATTAGTGTTACTACATAATTACTGTTTTTTAGAATAATAGTTTCAAACTCAAACGGTGAAACGTGTGACTTCATGCTCAAGCTAAACTGCTGAGGGTTAATAGGATTGACAGCTTACATTTGTCAGGAAAACAACAAGTGCAGACTTGGAATGTAGGGGGAATAGAACTCCGAAGTTAAGCATGCTCAGGCTGGGGGAGTGAGAGAATGGGTGACCGGCCGGGAAGTCAGGCGATTTGGAATGAGTGATCCACACTTGAGCAGTTAGGAGAGGTGATTAGAGACTAAAATCATCAAATAATTCAAAAAAATTAAAAATAAAAAAAACAATTTTTTTTTCCAAAATTTTCAAAAAAAAAGTTAAAAAAATCCCCCATACCAGGGCGCAGCTCACGCCATGTGGTGGCACTTTAGTGCCGGTTCGTGCCGAACCGGTACTAAAGGGGGGGGGCTTTAGTGCCCACCCTTTAGTGCCGGTTATGGAACCGGCACTAAAGGCCCTTACGAACCGGCGCTAAAGCTCCGTTTTCTACTAGTGATACTAGAATATCAGATTGCATATTAACATTACATGGGACAATTCACTAGAAGGCACCGGTAGTGGCCTCGAGAAAACACCATGAACTGTCGTTTAAAGCAGCCAACTCGTGGCGCTGTCCGCGCACGAGGCGTCAACGGTGGCCTCGATGGTGAGGTGCTCCTCCAAGATCTAGCGGTCGGCACGCATGGCAACCATCGCGGCCTCATCCGCGCGTGCGGCCGTGATTTACTTCTCCACTGTCAGATGCTCCTTGAGCTCCTGGCTATAATGTGTGTACCACGGCTTTGAGCGGCGCTTATTTGGAGGATGGGGCGGTGGTTTGGGTGGAAGGTGTCGTGTCGGCGATCGGGGCATGTGGGATGGAGAAGGAGGAGGAGGATGGGGTGGGGTGTGGATTACCTTACTAGATCGACGAGGCTGCGCGGCAGGAAGGAGCGTCGCCGGCGAGGCGACACTGCAAGCAAGCAATGAAGATTTGAACTTGGAAAGGAAGGAGGAAGCAGTGAAAATGTGGCATTTGGTCGGGGGTAAATATTTCCGCGGTTCCCAAAAAATTTTGTTCGGTACAGCGAAAAAATGACGCACAAGTGTGCTTGATGCGCGGGCGGTGGACTGTAGTCGATGAAGCTTCCTGTGTAAGCCATACATGAGGGTGCTCCAGGATATTTTATACTACATTGTATTGATTCTTGCTAATAAATTGTTTGTGGTGTACTTGATTTTTTCATTTTGATTTGAAAGACAAAAAGGGGTTATGGAGGGAAAGGATAATGTTTGAATTGCTAGAACATTTATCTGCAGTGAACATGCAACTATAGGAGTGTCGTGTTAAAATTTGGAATTATTCGGGGTTTGTTTGGGTTTTTTATATATTAATTGAGTTTCTAGGCATTTAATGTGCATAATTCAAATTTGAACTACATCCACATGCTCAAGTGCACCAAAATGGGTTGAAAAATCATATATGTGTCCTTGAGTGAATGTTTAGGTCCCATGCAATAAACAAGAATAAATTTCAAACATCTAGGCGTCGTGGCTCGGTCGTAAACATTGAGAAACTTGGTTTTAAAATTCTTGTAAATCCAAAACTCGTCTTGAATCCATGAAACTTGGCATGGTGTCATGACATGGCACCAACATGACGTAGTAAAAAATATTCCGATTGGAAACAAGTTTTGGTATAATCTTCTTACAAACTGGAATTTCTCTCAAGAAGCTTCACGATTCTGATAAGGAACGTGTCAGCTTTGTGGGCGAAACGACATACGCCGCCTCTTCCTGGCTAGATTTTTTCACAGAGGCAATATGGATCAATAGGAGTGTCATGCTAAAATTTGGAATTATTCAGGGTGCATTTGGCCTTTTCTTATATATTAATTGCGTTTTCTAGGCATCTAATGTGCATAATTCAAATTTAAACTACATGCACGTGCTCCAGTGCACCAAAATGGGTTGAATAATGATATATATGTTCTTGGGTGAATATTTATGTCCCTTGCAAGAAATGAGAATAAATTTCAAACATCTGGACGTCGTGGCTCAGCCGAAAACATCAAGAAACTTGGTTTTAAATTCCTGTAGATCCAAAACTTGCCTGAAAATCATGAAACTTGGCATGGTGTCATGATATTGCACCAACATGTTATGGTAAAAAATTGTCTGACTTGTGACAAGTTTTGGTATAATCTTCTTATAAACAGGAGTTTCTCTCAAGAAGTCTCATGGTACCGAGAGGGAACGTGTCACCTTGGGCGAAACGACATACGCTGCCTCTTCCCGCCTTAATTTTTTACAGAGGCAACATAGACTTTAGGAGTGTCGTGCTAAAATTTGGAATCATTCAGGGTTCATTTGGCCTTTTTATACATTAATTGAGTTTTCTAGGGATTTAATGTGCAAAATTCAAATTTGAACTACATGCACATGCTCTAGTGAACCAAAATGGGTTAAAAATCATGTATGTGTCCTTGGCTGAATGTTTAGGTCCATGCAAGAAATGATAATGAATTCCAAACATCTGGTCATCGTGGCTCGGCCGCAAACATTGAGAAATTTAGTTAAATGGTTGTAAATCCAAAACTCGTCTGAAATTCATGAAACTTACATGGTGTCATGAAATGGCACCAACATGATCTGGTAAATTTTTTGTCCAATTTGGAAAGGCACACACATTAAAGCCAATAAAGTCATTTTGGAACAAAGAGCTGCCACGTTACCATCGCAAACAGAAGTATTATTGAAAAGGTGTGCATTCTAAAGATTTACGTGTCGCCGCACGTCCCCTTTTTTATTAGCTAGGAGGCATCGTGTGAGGTAGCTATTTGAGTAGATAGGAGGCGCGCGAGCAGACTGTTGCACAGGCTCACCGAGAGGCGAGCCCTTTGAACTCCATCCACCGTCCACCTTGCTCCCAACTTTTTCATTAATGGTGCACGAGCCCCTATTTTTTATAGGCGCTTAATGGCATGGCTAGGTCTCAATCGACTGAGAATTAACCAAGTCTCAGTCAACTAACATAACATGTAAGGGAGAGAAAAGAAAATTTGAAAAGAAAATTTTGCCTGGATCTTTATGTAAGATCTCACGGATATAACATCGACTGAGACTTAACAGTCGACTGAGACTTAGCAAGACTGATATATATAATGACGATGGCAAGGGATAATAATTGTCTTACATATTCAAGAAGATAATTTAAAATGCCACATGAAGCAACGCCCGTAAGAAACAAGGGCAAAAGAAGAAGGAAGACGCAGACAATGATCTGGATCGCTGCTCTCTATTTCATGATGGGTTGCTGCAGGGCATGGATTTCCTCCAACTCCTTCGTTGCCTCCACGACCTTCATCTCCTCTCGCCTCTCCTCCGCCATCTTCGTCATTACATCCATGGCACAAGATATCTCGTGGCGAGCGGCGATGATCTCTTTCACGTCCTCAATACTTCGCTTGACGGCAGCCACGGATTCTCCACCAGCCTGTTGCGCTCGATGCGGAGCTTGGCCTTATGGTTCGTAAGTTCCACTACCATGGTGGTTGGCTTCTTCTGCAAGGCAGTGCTCTCCTCGTGCAGCTTCACCCTACCGGTGATCTTCTTCCTCAGCAGGTCGCGCTGGGTGCGGAGCATTGCCTTCCATTAGTACCTAGATGACACTAGTCGCCTAATGAACTGATGCATTGCTCTCCTCCTGCAGCTTCGCCCAGCCGGCGATCTCCTCCTTCAGCTTATTGAGCTCTGATACGTCTTCATCGTATCTACTTTTCCAAACACTTTTGCCCTTGTTTTGGACTCTAACTTGCATGATTTGAGTGGAACTAACCCGGACTGACGCTATTTTTAGCAGAATTGCCATGGTGTTATTTTTGTGCAGAAATAAAAGTTCTCGGAATGACCTAAAACTTCACGGAGAATGTTTTTAGAATATATAAAAAATACTGGCGAAAGAAGCAAGACCAGGGGGCGCACCTACCCCCCTGGGCGCGCCCCCTGCCTCGTGGGCCCCCTGGAGCTGCACCAACCTCAACTCCAACTCTATATATTCACGTTCGGGGAGAAAAAAAATCAAAGAGAAGGATTCATCACGTTTTACGATACAGAGCCGCCGCCAAGCCCTAATCTCTCTCGGGAGGGCTGATATGGAGTCTGTTCGGGGCTCCGGAGAGGGGAATCCGTCGCCATCGTCACCATCAACCTTCCTCCACCAATTTCATGATGCTCACCGCCGTGCATGAGTAATTCCATCGTAGGCTTGCTGGACGGTGATGGGTTGGATGAGATTTACCATGTAATCGAGTTAGTTTTGTTAGGGCTTGATCCCTAGTATCCACTGTGTTCTGAGATTGATGTTGCTATGACTTTGCTATGCTTAATGCTTGTCACTAGGGCCCGAGTGCCATGATTTCAGATCTGAACCTATTATGTTTTCATGAATATATGTTAGTTCTTGATCCTATCTTGCAAGTCTATAGTCACCTATTATGTGTTATGATCCGTTAACCCCGAAGTGACAATAACCAGGATACTTACCGGTGATGACCATGGTTTGAGGAGTTCATGTATTCACTAAGTGTTAATGCTTTGGTCTGGTACTCTATTAAAAGGAGGCCTTAATATCACTTAGTTTCCAATAGGACCCCACTGCCACGGGAGGGTAGGACAAAAGATGTCATGCAAGTTCTTTTCCATAAGCACGTATGACTATATTCGTAATACATGCCTACATTACATTGATGAACTGGAGCTAGTTCTGTGTCACCCTAGGTTATAACTGTTGCATGAGGAATCGCATCCGACATAATTATCCATAACTGATCCAATGCATACGAGCATTTCACATATTGCTCTTTGCTTAGTTACTTTGTTGTTGCCACTGTTACAATTACTACAAAACTACTACTGTTACTTTTGCCACCGTTACCGTTACTTCCATACTACTTTGCTACTAAATACTTTGCTGCAGATATTAAGTTCTCCAGGTGTGGTTGAATTGAGAACTCAACTGCTAATACTTGAGAATATTCTTTGGCTCCCCTTGTGTTGAATCAATAAATTTGGGTTGAATACTCTACCCTCGAAAATTGTTGCGATCCCCTATACTTGTGGGTTATCAAGACTATTTTCTGGTGCCGTTGCCGGGGAGCATAGCTCTATTCTTTGGGTCACTTGGGATTTATATCTTCTGGTCACTATGAGGAACTTCAAAGACGAAAGAACTAAGATTTTTCCCTCAACTACGAGGGGAGGTAAGGAACTGCCATCTAGCTCTGCACTTGATTCACCTTCTGTTTTGAGTAAGCTTGCGACGCCTAAACCTGCTTCTGCTATTAATTCCGATATGTCGCATGTTATTGATGATGCCACTTATGCTTTGCATGATACTTATGATGAAACTACTTCTATGCTTGATACTACTATGCCACTAGGTGAATTTCTTGATGAACAACTTGCTAGGGCTAGGGAGAATGAAATTCTTGAAACTGATAATATTGATGAAAGTGATGATGAAGATTCTTCCCCTAGATATGAATTGCCTGTTGTGCCTGAGGGTTATGTTATGGATGAAGAAACTGCTAGAGACTTTCTTGCTTGCAATGGTAGATATGATCTTAAGAAATTATTAGCTAAGCTGAAAGAAAAATCTTTGAATGCTAGAATGAAATATGACCGTGCTTTTGCTACTTCACCTATCTGTATTTCCGATAAGGATTATGATTTCTCTGTCGATGCTGAGACAATTACTTTGGTTGAATCTGATCCTTTCTATAGCTATGAATCTAAAACTGTTGTGGCACATCTTACTAAATTAAATGATATAGCTACCCTATTCACTAATGATGAGAAAACTCGTTACTACTATATCCATAAATTATTTCCGTTCTCATTAAAGGGTGATGCTAAAACATGGTTTAATTCTCTTGATCCTGGTTGTGTGTGTAGTCCCTAGGATATAATTTATTACTTCTCTGCTAAATATTTCCTCGCTCATAAGAAATAAGCTGCTTTAAGGGAAATATATAATTTTGTGCAAATTGAAGAAGAGAGTCTCCCACAAGCTTGGGGGAGGCTTCTCCGGTTACTTAATGTTTTGCCTGATCATCCTCTCAAGAAAAATGAAATACTTGATATCTTTTATAATGGACTAACCGATGCTTCCAGAGACCACCTGGATAGTTGTGTTGGTTGTGTTTTCAGGGAAAGAACAGTTGACTAATGAAATAATTGGACACTTCCTGAACCAACTCCTAAGCCAACTCCGAAGAAGAGGGGTATTCTATTTCTCAGTCCTGAAGATATGCAAGAGGCAAAGAAATCTATGAAAGAAAAGGGTATTAAAGCTGAAGATGTTAAGAATTTACCACCTATTGAAGAAATACATGGTCTTGATAACCCGACACATGTAGTAATGGTAAATTCTCTCTATAGATTTGATGAAGGTGATATTCCTCGTTATAAGTCTGCTAGCCAATGCTTAGATGAGTTTGATAATTTTATTGTTAAACAAGAAAACTTTAATGCTTATGTTGGTAGCAATTGAAATGAAATGCTTATATGATTGCACACTTCAATGATTATATGTCTAGAGTTAAAGGTGAACTTAAACTCATTATTAAACATGCTTCTATGGTTACCACTCAAGTAGAACAAGTGCTTAAAGCTCTTGCTCAATGAATTAAATAATAAGAAAAATGATAATGCTGTTAGAGTTGTGACTAGAGGGGGCAAAATGACTCAGGAACCTTTGTATACTGAAGGCCACCCTAAGAGAATTGAGCAGGATTCTTAGAGAACTAATGTTGATACACCTAGTCCTTCTAAAAAAGAAGAAAAAGAAAAACGATAGGACTTTGCACGCTTCTAGTGAACCTGTTGTTGACACACCTAAGAATCCCAATGATATTTCTAATTCTGATGCTGAAACACAATCTGGTAATGAACATGAACCTAGTGATAATATTAATGATGATGTTCATGTTGATGCTCAACCTAGCAATAACAATGATGTAGAGATTGAACCTGTTGTTGATCTTGATAACCCACAATCAAAGAATCAACGTTATGATAAGAGAGACTTCGTTGCTAGGAAGCACGGTAAAGAAAGAGAACCATGGGTTCAGAAACCCATGCCTTTTCCTCCTAAACCATCCAAGAAAAAGGATGATGAGGATTTTGAGCGCTTTGCTGAAATGATTAGGCCTATCTTTTTGCGTATGCGTTTGACTGATATGCTTAAAATGAACCCTTATGCTAAGTATATGAAAGATATTGTCACAAATAAAAGAAAGATACCGGAGCCTGAAATTTCCACCATGCGTGCTAATTATACTTTTAAGGGTGGAGTACCAAAGAAACTTGGAGATCCAGGAGTACCAACTATACCATGCTCCATTGAGAGAAACTATGTTAAAACTGCTTTATGTGATCTTGGAGCCGGTGTTAGTGTTATGCCTCTCTCTTTATATCATAGACTTGATTTGAATAAGTTGACACCTACTGAAATATCTTTGCAAATGGCCGATAAATCAACCGCTATACCTGTCGGTATTTGTGAGGATGTGCCTGTTGTGGTTGCAAATGTTACTATCTTAACGGACTTTGTTATTCTTGATATTCCCGAGGCGATAGTATGTCGATTATCCTTGGTAGACCCTTTTTGAATACTACAGGGGCTGTTATTGATTGCAATAAAGGAAATGTCACTTTTCATGTTAATGGTAAAGAGCATACGGTACACTTTCTGAGGAAACAACCTCAAGTCCACAGTATCAATTCTATTGGAAAAGTTCCAACAATTACTATTGGAGGTTTCGAATTTCCTCTTCCTACTGTCAAGAAGAAATATGATATTATTATTGTTGGGATGTGAATATCCGCGTTGAGGTAACTTAGTGTTATTCAAAATTTCTCCGGTTCCATGTTATCCGAAAAGAGTTTGTTAACGAGACTTGATCAACCTTGTTAGTGGATTCCTTTTGATGAGCATGAGATGGATGAAGTTAGAAAACACAACCTTTTGTATCCTCGTTTTACTTTCTGTTATTTAGATCAAATAAAGCAAAATTAGTGTTTTCTGTCAGTTTTCTGATTTATCATTGCAATAAAAAACACCCCAAAATAAAAGTTCTCCAAATGTCCCGAAATTGAAATATGATTTTTTTCTAGAATATTTAAGAATTATTGGCACTCAGAACACATCAGGGGGAGCCAGCACCTGACCACGAGGGTGCAGGGCGCACCCACCCCCTTGGTGCGCCCCCTGCCTCATGGGCCCCTTGTGGCCCCCCTCCACTTATTTTTGCACCCACACTCTTCTTCTTCCTCCCGAAAAAATCATCTACCAGCTCAAGCACGAGTTCTAGCTCATCTTGCTGCCATTTTCGATCTCCTTGCTCAAAGCTCCATTCACAAAACTGCTTTGGGGCATTGTTCTTCGGTATGTGACTCCTCCAATGGTCCAATTAGTTTTTGTTCTAGTGCTTTATTTATTGCAAATTTTTGCTTCTTAGGTCACCCTGTTCTTGAGCATGCATGTCAAATTTATATGGTCCCAAGTAGTTCTAATGCATGATATAGTCTCTAGGCACTTGTGGGAGTAGTTGCTATCAATTTTGTTGAATTTGGTTCACTTTTATTTTGAGTTACTAAAAATTCAGAAATTTTTAGAAAATGATGAAGAGATTATTGAGGGGCTCTTCGAGCCGAAGCTCGAAGGATAAGCAAAGTGAAGAGTATAAGAAGCCCAAATATAATCTCCCTCGCACCGCGGAGGTTCGGCCGTGTGAATGGCCTTGTGATGAGTTCTTGAGAGCAGCCGGGATTCATGATGATTTTTATTATTTGGCTGAGAATGCAGGCCTCACTGACTTCCTCCACAACCAGGTCGATCAGTATCTCCTACTCACTAATATTTTTGTGCAAAATTTTCATTTCCATGCTAGGAGATCACCACCTTTGGTGGATTTTTATTTATATGATGAGTATAAGGAGATGTCACTTTATGACTTTTGTGGGGTTTGCAAGTTGCCCTTTGAGGGCAGCCTAGAGGAACCACATCGTAACGATGTGGAAGGGTTTATTGATATGATCGTTGTAGGGGTGACGAGGAAGGTTTCTGATGCAAGAATTACTAGCATACACTTTCCTGTTCTACGTTACTCTGCAATATTTGCTAGTAGATGCTTAATTGGTCGAGGGAACTGTGGAAATCTTAGTGCCCCTGATATTGTTATTCTGTGCCATGCTTTGTTTCGTGATACCACTTTTAGTTTAGGCGCTATTGTTGCTAAGCGGTTAAATCTGAACCGTACAAAGGGTCCCATCTTTGGAGGTATCTTTGCTTCGTGTCTTGCTAAATATTTTGAGATACCTATTAGACACTATGAGAAAGAGGAAAAGTTGATGCCTCCTATTTTTCTAGACTATAAGAGTATGATAGCACATGATTTTATTGTTAAGAATAATAAGAAGATGCTTAATTATAGACTGATATTTGATAAAAATTACTTCGAGACTATTACCTTGCCTGCTCCTTCTTTGTTCAACATATTTTCAGGCATGTACCTTGTTCTGCCGGAGGCCATTCATGCCTACTGAAGCCTAACATCAGCTCCAGAGCCCGAGCCGGAGCCACCACTTGATCCTCACCGTCAGTCTATTTATTAGTGGGATCCGGAGGAGATCGCTAACTAGTGGCACCCTGAGGATCCTCCTCAGTACACTGGAGAGGACCACTTTGATCCATGTGCATAGACCAAACTAGGCCAAAAGCCTAAGCTTGGGGGAGTACATATTTCCCATCAACATTACATTCATGTTCACACACTCATTCCAATTGTCGGTGCTCATACTTTTTCATTATACTATCCATGCTAGTTTATTTTATTTTCTAGCTTTCTTCTTGTGTGTTTGAAAAACCTTAAGAAAAAACCAAAAAAATAGTTGTAGCCTTTAGTTAGTTTACTTTCCATGCGTGTAGTAGTAATAATTAAAAGAAAACTGTCGGTGGGGAACGACACCTATGGGATCACAAGAGTCCCTACTGCGGTTGCGGGGCGCGGGGTTGAGAGAAGAGCCGGTCTAATAGAGAAGCACGCGGTTTGTTTATCCACGTTCGGGCCGCGAGGATGCGTAAAACCCTACTCCTTCTTTGGTGGTTGTATTCTATGTTCTTGAGCTAGCTACGGGGTGTAACGAGCTCCAAAAAGCCGAATCCTTCTCCTGGTCACCTCGGGCCTCCTTTTATAGGAAAAAGGGGCTGCCACGGTGGCACACAGGAGGTGTAAAGGTCTATAGTGGCACGAGGTTATCCCTTGTATTACAGGACAAGGTGCATTTAATGCATCGCTTAGGTGTCCTCTTGCTTTATCGGGGACGGGGGCGAGTCCCGTCCCTTCCGTCGTCGCTCCTCCAAGCTTCGACACGCGCCCTGGCCAGCGATGCATGCGTGCCATGTAAGTAGGCAGGAAGCTGAGGTGGCGCGGTGGCGGAGCCTCCACAAAGGGCTGCATGTTTCCACGCAGGTGCCTGCCCACCTGGTTGGGTCGGCAGCTGCATGCGAATGACGGCGGAGACTTGTCCAGTGCAGGCCTGATGGTGGCCCTACTGGTGCGCTTGGCGAGGGCCTTGCCGGGTGGCCTGGCAAGGGTCTTGCCAGGTGGCGCGCAGGCGTCCCCGGCAAGGATCTTGCCGGGGGTCTTATGGGTTTCTTCGGTGAGGATGGCTGCCTTCCTATCCTCATTTGATCTTGACTGTCCTTGGTCTTCACAAAGATCTGCATGCCACCATAGAGGTGCCTTCCCGAGCCCTGGCCACACGCTAATGATGGCGCTGGGGGCCGTGGGCTCAAGGGTGGCTCACTCTGTTGGTGTGGGGCGAGCTGCCCCGGCAAGGGTCTTGTCGGGGCTGCCGAGGCTGCCCGGCAAGAGACTTGCTGGGGGGAGCCTGCTTCGTCCCTCTGCTCTTCGTGGCCTTGGCCTTGGCGTTGCTTTGCTTCGTCTTCTGTCTTCGGTCTTACCTTAGCTCACCTCCCTTGCTCTGCTTGGTGTGGTCGCGGGCGTGGCTCCGACTGCCCGTGCACATGTAAAGGGGTACAAAAATGTGCCCCTAGTTTTGTACACCAACAGGAGCCCCCGGGCCTGGGCCACGCATAAGCGCGACATGTTGTTGGGTCAGGCCCAAAACGGTGCACGGGCAGGCGGGGTGGTTTTTGCTGTGGTAAGATTTTTCGCGCGTTGTGCTTCCCACGACCCCCGCGCGCGCGGCGCGGCATGGAGGGGCGCGCGTGACGTGGACGGCATGCGTGGGGCGGTTCTCACACGCATGCGTCACATCATGGTAAATGGGCGGCGCGACCCGCGGCTTCCCCATAAAAAGGGATAACCGCGGGCGCACTGTTCCTTTTACCCTTCGCGCGACCCCACTCTCGGAGATCTCCGCCCGTATCCCTCCTTGTCGGTGTCAAAACCGGCGGATCTCGGGTAGGGGGTCCCGATCTGTGCGTCAAGGTCGGATGGTAACAGGAGACAAGGGAAACTTTATTTTACCCAGGTTCAGGCCCTCTCGATGGAGGTAAAACCCTACTCCTGCTAGATTAATATTGATAATATGGGTAGTACAAGAGTAGATCTACCACGAGATCAAGGAGGCTAAACCCTAGAAGCTAGCCTATAGGTATGATGATGGTTATGATGTGTTCGCCCTACGGACTACAACCCTCCGGTTTATATAGGCACCGGATAGGGTTAGGGTTACACAGAGTCGGTTACATTGGTAGGAGATCTTGAATATCCGCACGCCTAGCTTGCCTTCTACGCCAAGGAAAGAACCTTCCGGACACGGGACAAAGTCTTCAATCTTGTATCTTCATAGTCCTGGAGTCCGGCTGAAGATATAGTTCGGCTATCCGAACACCCCCTAATCTAGGACTCCCTCAGTAGCCCCCGAACCAGGCTTCAATGACGTCGAGTCCAACGCGCAAATTTGTCTTCGGCATTGCAAGGCGGGTTCCTCCTCCGAATCTTGTGTACCTGTATGAATAATGTCTGTAGCGCTCCTCGGTCTCAGTGCCCAATAATTGCCGTCTTCCACGTCTTGAACGAATGCGAAAAGCCCGGGGGTGTTTTTATATTCACACCCTTGGTCATATAAACGAGCCGCCTAATTAACGGGATGGGGATCTAGATCCAAACCACATCTTCTTCTCCCCGCGAGTTATCATCAGAGCATCTCCAGCAAAGGTCCATTCCAACATGGCCAGCCGTCGTAGCTCCTCCCCTCGCCCCTCCAGCCCCGAATCCGGAGACTGGGAGATTTGTACCATCCCACACAGCGAGCTAGTGTCACTGCAGGCCAAAGGATTCCTTCTCCAAGCATATATGGTCCCAGTCCGAGCCGGACTCGCCACCTACAACGGCAGCAAGCAAGCGGAGAGCACCCCCAATCCTTCTAAAGGAGAGCGGGTGTGCCTCGTCCCTTATTTATTAAGGGGTCTAGGATTTCCAATTCATCCATTCCTCTGCGGGCTTCTGGAGTTCTACGGCCTCCAGCTGCACAACCTCACACCCGGCTCCGTGCTACATATTGCAGGCTTTGTTGCCCTTTGCGAGCTATTTTTAGGCGTCGAGGCTCATTTTGCGCTGTGGAAGAGGTTGTTCTGCTTGGTGCCCCGTTCTCAAAAGGGGTTTATATACCAAGTGGGCGGAGCTGAAATATGGCGCATCGCCGGGACCGGATACCTATCCGGAACCCCAAAGAAGGCGTCCGAGGACTGGCCTTCAGAATGGTTCTACATCGACGACATCCCGCTGCCGGACCCTGTCCGGGTCGGCCTCCCTGAGTTCAGCATGGCTCCCTTAAAGAAACGCTTAAGTTGGCGTCCGCGGAGCTCTCAGAGAGAAAGCAACAGAGACGTAATTTACCTAATGGGCCGGATAAGACTATTAGCTCATTCCGGACTAACCATGATTGGAGTCATGGCCGCATGTATTATGCGGGGGGTGCAGCCACTTCAATATAGGAGTCACCCCATGTGGGATTTCAATCGGGAGGATGACGCCACCCGCTACGGCCGCAAGGGGCCAGACACAGCTGCCGCTCTAGTAAAGATTCTAACATCTTTGTACAAGGGAGAAAAGGAGGACTTCCTCCGCGTCAACCCGCGGGCCGTATTCACTATGTATGATCCTCCAAGTTGGGTAAGTGAACAATTACACTTGCTCGCTTATTTAATGCTCCCATGACTAGATACGTAATCTGGTGATTTCAATGCAGGAGCTTCGACAGGAGGTAAAGGATATCAACAACGGCCCTCCACAGCCCGGGGACCCAGAACGGTCCCTCGATCCGGACACCGAAGAGGATCCGGACATATCGGTGGAGCTCATCGACGGGTGTTCCACCAGTTAAGCAAAGATAATACCTTGGTGGCCATTATGGCTGACTATCCCGGGTTAATCCCGGCCTCCCCGGTGACAGAAACCGGAGTGTTTATTCCAGCAAGAGAGATTCCGTCATTACATATTCCGGTGTTCCTGACGACAACCGTATTTTACAGGGGAGATTTCCGAGGATGGAGGCCGAACCTGCGACGGCTAGCCAACGAGGGGCCGCCGGGCCCCGTGGGGTAAAAAGGGATGAAGTCCGGACTGAGAGTTCGGCACAAAGGTATAACGCGCCCTCTGTCTTCCTGGCGTTATTCTGTCAGGGCATGTTAACATCCGTACTGTTTCCAGGACGAAGAGGCCTCGCCGGACTATATCCGGAGGGGCCGCCAACCGCGCCTCTACCAGCCAGGCCCCAACGTCTGGTCCGGAGGCGGGGACAAACACCAGGCTTGCGCCGGACGCTCCTCCAACAGAGGACGCGGACCGGCTATCTGCCACAAATTCAGAAGTGGAGTGCGCCATGAACCATATGCGTCGCCGGACAGTTCTACGCGACGCTTGTTTCTCCCGAGAGGCTTTAAACGCCTTCAATTCGGGAGATGCGTACCTTCGTGCTGCTCAAGATGGTTTAACCAGAGCCATGGAGCAGTATGTGAAAGACATACGGGTAAGAAAATTTAAATATATATATATATATATATATATATATATATATATATATATATATATATATATATATATTAGTAGCCCCCGAGACTTGAAACAGTTAAACTAACTGATTTAAGGATCATATAATATGTAGGTTCTTACTGAGAAGAACACCATGCTGTCCCAGGAGCTGGAAAAGTGCAAGGCCCAACTAGAGGCCGCACTAGCCGCAACAGGGGAGCCCAAAGGGACCCCCTCAGGTATGATATACTTTGAGAGATTATTATTGTGCGGCTTATGTGCGAATCTGACAATTAATGTTACAGATGGTGCCGGACTAGATCCGGAGAGGCAACAACTCTTACGCCAGTTAAAGGCTGGCGAGAGTACGTTGACAAGGGTGAGGCGAGAGAAGAATGATCTTCAGGATGCCAACACCAAGCTGGATGTTGAACTGAAAGACGTTCGTGGCCAGCTATCTGACTCCACGAAGGAGAATCAGCGTCTTCGACGCGGCATATTTAGTAAGTACTTGAGCGAACCCTTTGAAAAAAAAGGAGTTCGGCGAGGAAGACGAATAACATAATTATGTCTGTAGGTACGCTCACAGGTCGTCCTGCAGAGGAGATGCCCGGTTCTACGGGTGACCTTCTCCCCGAACTCCTGCAACTGCACGAACGAATTCGACAGGCAATGCAAGGGGTTGCCCGGGCCTTATGGCCTGCCCACTCCACGCCCGAGGGCCTTGTAGAGCTTGCGGAGAAGCTGACGGGAGCTCGGCGGCGCATCCGGTTGTGGAAGATATCAGCCTGCCGACAAGGCGCGAGGGAGGCCTGGGCCATGGTGAAGACCCGCTTTACAAAGTCTGACCCCAATCACATGGCCGAGGTCGGACCAGTGGGGCCTGACGGGAAGGAGATCCCTGTGAGCTTGGTGTATGGCCAGGTAGAGCTGGCCGCAAAGTATTCCCAGCAGGAATGTAAAATAGACAGCCTGTTAGATGGTATAGAGGAGGAATACGATCAGTCAAGATGACTATGTAATTTATAATTGACATGTGTAATGCCTTCTAGCCGGATTGTAGATCGTTTGTCGTTGCCGACCTTTTCGCTTCGACCTCGGGACCTAACGGTCCGGAGTGTGTCCGAATACCATAACGACTATATAAAAGCCGGGGTATGCATGGAGACCAGGCGTAGGGGTCATTAGTGCTTTATCAGACAAGTGCCCAACTAGTTATGTTATATTACATGGTTAGTAAGAAACATCTTCCAGAGAGAATAGTTCCGTTAAGGGTTCCTTTCGCTGGGGTGGCGTGCCCTAAAGTGCATGTCCGGACTGCGAATGCAGAAGATCATCTGGGGGCATGTATAAAATAAAAAGGTTCATCTTTAGTTCACCGACCGAATATTCCCTTAAGAACGCTAGCTTTCGGCTTCACCCAGTCTGAGGTACACATCCGGCTTATCCGGCAGTAACAATCGCAGAGGTGCTCCCTTTACCGCCTAGCCAAACAATAGGGAACGTAAGGGTAAGCACAGGAGCCAGGCAACCCAGCTTGGCCAAAACTTAAGTCATATCGATGCATATAATGGCGAAGAAAAGGTGCATGCGGAAGTCTGACGCATGCGTTGGGTGTGAAGCCCATATAGATAAGCTTCTGTTGAAGAAGCCCCCAGGTTTAAGGAGCACGGATAGCGCGTCATATAATCAGCCTTTTACGGGCTAGAAAAGAAAAGAGTAGTATACAAAGTAAAAAAAAGGGTATAAATGTAAATAATGGACAGAGGAAGGAGACAAACACAGAGTCCGGTGCTAGGCATAGAATCTTCGGAGACGTGTGGCGTTCCATGGGTTCGGCTCGAGTCGGTTATCCGACGCATCTCGCAGGCGGTACGCTCCACCAGTTAGGACTTGGTCGATTATGAATGGACCTTCCCATTTGGGCTTGAGTTTGTTCTTTTGCTTATCCGGCAGGCGCAGAACTAGTTCGCCAACGTTGTAATTTTTGGCCCATACTTCTCTGCTTTGATATCTTCGAGCTTGCTGTTGATAGAATGCGGAACGGGCCTTAGCCACGTCACGCTCTTCCTCTAAGGCATCCAGGTTGTCCTGCCGATCAAGCTTGGCTTCTCTTTCTTCGTACATGCGCACTCGAGGTGAGTCATGAATTATGTCGCAGGGCAGAATCGCCTCAGCGCCGTACACCATAAAGAATGGTGTGAATCCGGTGGTACGATTTGGCGTGGTTCGTAGCCCCCAGAGTACGGAGTCGAGCTCCTCTACCCAGTGCATATCAGATTCCTTGAGGGACCGCACTAGTCTAGGTTTGATGCCGCTCATGATGAGACCATTTGCACGTTCGACCTGACCGTTGGTTTGTGGGTGATAGGCAGAAGCGTAGTCGAGCTTAATGCCCATGATTTTGCACCACATCTTTACTTCATCAGAGGTGAAGTTTGTGCCGTTATCGGTGATAATGCTGTGGGGGACACCATAACGGTGTACGACCCCGGATACGAAGTCTATCACAGGTCCAGATTCAGCCATCTTGACAGGCTTGGCTTCTATTCATTTGGTGAATTTATCCACCATGACCAATAAGTATTTTTTCTTGTGGGTTCCGCCTTTAAGGGGTCCCATCATATCGAGCCCCCAGACCGCGAAAGGCCAAGTGATGGGATAGTTCGGAGGGCGTTGGGTGGCATATGGCTTTGGTTGGCAAAGAGCTGGCAACCAACGCACTGTTTGACTAGGTCCTGAGCGTCTGCTCTAGCCGTCGGCCAATAGAAGCCAGTACGGAAAGCCTTGTTTACAAGGGACCGAGCCGCGGCATGATGGCCACCGAGTCCGGCATGAATTTCAGCCAACAGACTCCGCCCTTCCTCTTCGGAGATACACCTTTGAAGGACTCCTGTAGTGCTTTTCTTATATAGCTCTCCCTCGTGGACTTTATAGGCTTTAGATCGCCACACTATGCAGCGTGCCTCGTTTTGGTCCTCGGGGAGTTCCTGCCTAGTAAGGTAGGCTAGGAATGGTTCCGTCCACGGGGCGATGACCGCCATTATTGCGTGGGCTGAGGGTGTAATTTCGGTGGCGGGGCCGCCGATTATGTCTGATTGTTCGGCATTGGGTTGTGCGGTTATGCCCGGGCTATTATCCGAGGGTTCCCCCTCCCATGTTACGGATGGTTTGAATAATCTTTCTAAGAAGATGTTGGGGGGACTGCATCTCGTTTTGCTCCAATGCGTGCCAGGATGTCCGCTGCCTGATTATTTTCTTGGGCTATGTGATGGAACTCCAGTCCCTCGAACCGAGTTGACATTTTTAGTACGACATTGCGATAAGCTGCCATTTTTGGGTCTTTGGCATCAAAGTCGCCATTTATTTGGGATATCGCGAGGTTTGAGTCCCCGCGTACTTCCAGGCGTTGAATGCCCATAGATACCGCCATCCGGAGGCCATGTAGAAGGGCCTCGTATTCGGCTGCATTGTTGGAGTCCGTGTACATAATTTGGAGTACATATTGGACTGTATCTCCTGTAGGGGACGTCAAAACGCCGCCAGCCCCCAGTCCGGCCAGCATTTTGGAGCCGTCGAAATGCATGATCCAGTTTGAGTACGTGCCGTACTCTTTAGGGAGTTCGACCTCTGTCCATTCGGCGACGAAGTCGGCCAGGACTTGCGATTTAATTGCTCGCCGTGGCTTGTAGGTTATATCGAACGGGAGGAGCTCTATGGCCCATTTTGCTATCCGGCCTGTTGCATCGCAGTTGTTGATAATATCGTTGAGTGGTACTTCCGAGGCTACTATAATAGAACACTCTTGAAAGTAGTGTCGTAGCTTCCGGGATGCCATGAATACCGCGTATGCGATTTTTTGATAATGCGGGTACCGTGATTTGCATGGTGTGAGGACAGTGGACACGTAGTAAACCGGCCTTTGAAGGGGTAATTTATGTCCGTCCGTTATCCGTTCGACGACGAGTACCGCGCTAACAACTTGATGGGTTGCGGCAATGTACAATAGCATGGATTTGCCGGTGTTCGGCACGGCCAGGACGGGGTTTGTTGCCAAGATGGCCTTTATTTCCTCGAGTCCGGCCGTGGCAGCGTCCGTCCACTCGAAGTGTTCGGTGCGCCTAAGGAGACGGTAAAGGGGTAGTGCCTTTTCTCCCAAGCGGGAGATGAAGCGGCTTAAGGCCGCCACGCATCCGGTGAGTTTCTGAATTTGCTTGAGATCTTTTGGGACATCCAATTGTGACAGAGCTCGGATTTTAGCTGGATTTGCTTCAATTCCTCTGCCGGATACAATGAAGCCCAGGAGCTTTCCGGCTGGGACGCCGAAAACACATTTTTCTGGATTGAGCTTGATGTTGTATTTTCGCAGGTTGTCGAATGTAAGTCTCAAGTCGTCTACTAGAGATTCGACGTGTCTTGATTTAACGACCACATCATCTCCGTACGCCTCCACTGTTTTGCCGATCTGGTTTGCCAAACATGTTTGAATCATGCGCTGATATGTCGCGCCGGCGTTTTTGAGCCCAAAGGGCATTGTGTTGAAGCAGAATGGGCCGTATGGCGTGATGAATGCTGTTGCAGCTTGGTCGGATTCTGCCATCTTTATTTGATGGTAACTGGAGTATGCGTCGAGGAAACACAGGGAATCGTGCCCTGCGGTGGCATCGATGATTTGATCAATTCGAGGGAGGGGAAAGGGATCCTTTGGGCATGCCTTATTAAGGCCTTTGAAGTCGACACACAGGCGCCAGGATTTGTCCTTCTTTGGTACCATTACCAGGTTTGCTAGCCAGTCCGGGTGTTTGATATCTCTAATGAATCCGGCCTCCAATAATTTGGCTAGCTCCTCTCCCATGGCCTGTCTCTTTGGTTCGGAGAAACGCCGGAGGGTTTGTTTGACAGGTTTGAATCCTTGCTGGATATTTAAGCTGTGCTCGGCCAGCCTGCGTGGGATTCCTGGCATATCTGAGGGGTGCCAAGCGAAAATATCCTAGTTCTCTCGTAGGAACTCGCGTAGTGCGGCGTTTACATCAGGGCTCAATTGTGCCCCGATGGAGGCTGTTTTATTCGGGTCCGTTGGATGGACCTGGAATTTGACTATTTCGTCCGCTGGTTTGAAGGATGTGGATTTGGATCTCTTATCGAGTATCACATCATCCCTGCTAACCGTGGATCGCAGCGCCGTCAGCTCTTCGGCCGCTAAGGCTTCAGATAGTGCCTCGAGGGCCAATGCGGCTGTCTTGTTTTCGGCGCGGAGTGCTATGTCCGGATCACTAGCGAGAGTGATAATTCCGTTTGGCCCAGGCATCTTAAGCTTCATGTACCAATAATGGGGTATGGCTTGGAAAACTGTGAATGCCTCTCGTCCTAATATAGCGTGATATCCGCTTCTGAACGGGGCCACCTGGAACGTGATTTGTTCGGACCTGTAATTATCCGGCGTGCCGAATACCACATCTAGTGTGATCTTTCCGGTGCAGCACGCTTCCTGAATGGGGATTATTCCTCTAAAGGTTGTGCTGCTTCGCTCAATGTGGTTCCAGTCTATTTCCATCTTTTGGAGGGTTTCCTCGTAGATGAGGTTCAATCCGCTGCCTCCGTCCATAAGTACCTTTGCGAGGCGACAGCCGTCCACTATGGGACTGAGAAACAATGCGGCTGGTGCTCTGGCTGTTCGGAATTTAGGTTCGTCGCTCGCATTGAAGGTGATGGCAGTATTGCTCCATGAATTTATGGTCGCTACTTGGTAGACTTCGGCGAGGCTGCGAAGTGTTCTTTTTCGCATGTTATTTGATGCGAAAGTCTCAGAGATTGTAAGAACGGTACTGAAATTCTCGGGTTGGTTTCCTTCGACCTCTGGATTTAGGAGGTCCTCGCCAATTTTGGCCACCTGCCGGAGTATCCAACATGCCCTGAGGCTGTGAGTTGGGGTGGCATCCTCTGTACTATGAATCTTGCAGGGTCCATCGAGCCACCTTTCTAGCACGGTTCCGTGCCCCCTAGAGGGTTTTGATTTTTTTTATTTAATCCGGGCGCTTTACTGTAGTGCGCCCTTTTGATTCGGACGGGATTGCTATTCAAGGCCGGATTATCCCAAAATTTAATTTTGGTTTTCCGAGCACTTTCCATCGCACAGTATTTTTGTACTATGGACGCCAAGTCAGCAAAGCGCATAATATTACGATGACTTATGGCGTTGAGTATCCCCTTGTCCGTGCAGTTACTGCAGAAGATTGAAATCGCGTCTTCCTCGTGGCAGTCCTTTATCCTATTCATAAGCAGGAGGAATCTGGCCCAGTAATGATGTACTATTTCTTTGGGCATCTTCTTGATTTGGGAGAGATCGCTTAAGATCGGACGGGCGGAATTCATTAGATCTGATACTTCACCCGGTTTGCTGTTCGGAGGCCGAACGACCTCCGGATTCTGAGGTCCGGAGTCCTGTATGTTTTCCGGTTTGCCTGGTTCCAAGCCCAGGTCTTGGGTTGTATCCTCCCCTCCATGGATATCCGGCAGGGAGGGTTCCGGAATTCGGACGTAACTGGTCCTTAAGATTGATGAAGGGTCACCGCATTGTGTTTCCACCACAGCAACATGATGGGTGACTTGGGGAGAGTTGATTTCCCTTAGATCGGGTTTAGGCCCAACCTGGTCGTAGTTTGTAGCGACCCCCAAGGCGGCGATGCGATCCAGGAGATCGTTTATGGAGGAGAGCTCCACCGGATCTAGCTGCTCGGCCAATTCCGAGCTGACGCGGAGATTGTTTTCGATGACCCGAGAGGTCACCGTCGGCGTAATGGCCGAACGGACGGTCATGAGAAAACCACCCAGCCGGAGGGTTTGGCCGATAGCCAAAGCTCCCTCGGTGACGGCGCCGTCTTTAAAGACGGGAAAAGGTATCCTTCCTGATCGCGACGACACAGAGGAACTCTCAATGAAAGCACCAATGTCGGTGTCAAAACCGGCGGATCTCGGGTAGGGGGTCCCGATCTGTGCGTCAAGGTCGGATGGTAACAGGAGACAAGGGACACTTTATTTTACCCAGGTTCGGGCCCTCTCGATGGAGGTAAAACCCTACTCCTGCTAGATTAATATTGATGATATGGGTAGTACAAGAGTAGATCTACCACGAGATCAAGGAGGCTAAACCCTAGAAGCTAGCCTATAGGTATGATGATGGTTATGATGTGTTCGTCCTACGGACTACAACCCTCCGGTTTATATAGGCACCGGATAGGGTTAGGGTTACACAGAGTCGGTTACATTGGTAGGAGATCTTGAATATCCGCACGCCTAGCTTGCCTTCTACGCCATGGAAAGAACCTTCTGGACACGGGACGAAGTCTTCAATCTTGTATCTTCATAGTCCTAGAGTCCGGCTGAAGATATAGTTCGGCTATCCGAACACCCCCTAATCCAGGACTCCCTCACTCCTCTTCTCCAAGCTTTGCCTCCGCTCGCCGCCGTTGTGCTCCTGCCGCCCTCCGCTCCTCTCTTCCCCTTCAACCACCATGGCGCCAAAATCCACCAAGGGCAAAGGGGTGGCTAAGGACGCCGGGGCTATGGAGCCGCCGGAGGGCGCGCTGTTGGGGGACCGGACGTAGTCCACCTTCTTCTTCCCCTCGACGGTCGACGTGCTCGAGCTTCCGGACTCCTTCAAGACCTTGTGGGGAGTGAAGACGGTGGGGGGAGGATTCGGGGGACCCGGCCACGCGTGTCATCCCCGCCGCCTGCACCGACCCTACCCCAAATTGGTACCCCTTCTTTGTCGATTACTTTTCTTGTGGGCTCTGCCCTCCCTTCTCCGATTTCTTCAGCGACGTCATGCACACTTTTGGCTTCCGCCTCTTGGATTTCACTCCGAATGCGGTGGCATGCATGGCCCTTCTCGCGCATCTCTGTGAAGGCTTTGCCGGGGTGCACTATTTCTTCCATCGGATCCAGACAGGGGGTGCCATCTCTGGTTGTGTCAGCTGGATCCCAAGATCCAAGGGGGCATACCCGGACGACGCCATGAAGGAGAGGTGGGAGGAGTGGCGGGGCCGGTGCTGCTAGATTGAAGAGAAGGACCCGCCGGCGTTCGGCAAAGTTCGTCGGGCGCCGCCGGTTCCCGGCAGCGATTGGAAAGATGTTGACACCGACGATGAAAGGCTCACTGACGGTGTCAAAACCAGCGGATCTCAGGTAGGGGGTCCCGAACTGTGCGTCTAGGCGGATGGTAACAGGAGGCAGGGGACACGATGTTTTACCCAGGTTCGGGCCCTCTTGATGGAGGTAAAACCCTACGTTCTGCTTGACTAATATTGATGATATGGGTAGTACAAGAGTAGATCTACCACGAGATCAAGGAGGCTAAACCCTAGAAGCTAGCCTATGGTATGATTGTTGTTCTATGGACTAAAACCCTCCGGTTTATATAGACACCGGAGAGGGTTAGGGTTACACAGAGTCTATTACAATGGTAGGAGATCTACATATCCGCATCGTCAAGCTTGCCTTCCACGCCAAGGAAAGTCCCTTCCGGACACGGGACGAAGTCTTCAATCTTGTATCTTCATAGCCCAGGAGTCCGGTTGAAGGTATTGTCCGGCTATCCGGACACCCCCTACTGCAGGACTCCCTCAGTAGCCCCCGAACCAGGCTTCAATGGCGACGAGTCCGGCGTGCAAATTGTCTTCGGCATTGCAAGGCGGGTTCTCCTCCAAATTCTGTGTACCTGTTGAATAATGTCCGGTTTCTTGTGAATGTAGCGCTCCTTGGCTTCTACGCCCAATAATGGCCGCCTTCCACGTGTCAAACGGATACGAAAAGTCTGGGTCTTTTTACATTCACAGCCCTAGCCGCGTAAATGAGCCGCCTATTTAAAGGGATGAGGATTTAGATCCAAACCACACCTTCTCCCCTCCGCGAGTATTCATCAGAGCGCATCCGACAAAGGTCTGTTCCACCATGGCCAGCCGTCGCAACTCCTCCTCTCGCCCTTCCAGTCCTAAGCCTTGAGATTGGGAGAGATGTTATATCCCATACAGCGAGCTGGTGACGCTCCAGACCAAGGGATTTCTCCCTCCGGCCTATATGGTCCCGGTTCGAGCCGGACTTGCCACCTATAATGGCGGAGAGCAAGCGGAGAGCGCCCCCAATCCCTCCAAAGGAGAGCGGGTATGCCTTATCCCTTATTTAATAAAGGGCTCGGATTTCCAATTCATCCGTTTCTCCGGGGGCTCCTGGAGTTCTATGGTCTCCAGCTGCACAACCTCATGCCTGCCTCCATATTGCATATCGCGGGCTTCGTAGCCCTTTGCGAGCTGTTTTTGGGTGTTGAGGCTCATTTCGCGCTGTGGAAGAGGTTATTCTGCCTGGTGCCCCGTTCTCAGGAGGGGTCAATATATCAAGTGGGCGGAGCCGAAGTGTGGCGCATCGCCAGGACCGGATATTTATCCGGAACCCCAAAGAAGGCGCCCGAGAATTGGCCTTCGGAATGGTTTTATTTAGAGGACGTCCCGTTGCCGGATCCTGTTCGGATCGGCCTCCCTGAGTTCGACAATGCTCCCCTGAAGAAGCGCCTAAGCTGGCGTCCACGGAGCCCTCAGAAGAAAAGTGACAAGGACGTCCTTTACCTGATGGGCCGGATAAGATTATTAGCTCATTCCGGACTAACCATGATCGGAGTCATGGCCGCATGAATTATGCGGGGGGTGCGGCCGCTTCAATATAGAGGCCACCCTATGTGGGACTTCAACGGGGAGGACGGCGACACCCGTCACGGCCGTAAGGGGCCGGACTCGGCTGCCGCTCTAATAAAGATCCTGTCCGCTTTATACAAGGGAGAAGAGGAGGAATTTCTCCGCGTCAACCCTAAGGGTGGATTTACAATGTATAATCCTCCAAGATGGGTAAGTGGACACTTTTAGTTGTCCCTCCATTTCGTATTCCCATTGTCAAATATATAGTCTAACGACTTAAATGCAGGAGCTGCGCCAGGTTGTTAAAGAAATAAATAGCCCCCCTCCACAACCCGAGGATCCGGGACGGTCCCTCGACCCGGCTTCCCAAGAGGATCCGGACTTATCTGTGGAGCTAATTGATGGGGTGTTTCATCAATTGAGCAAGGACAACGCCTTGGTGGCCATTACGGCCGATTACCCAGGGCTACTCCCAGCCTCCCAGGTGACTGAGACCGAAATCCCAGGACTTCAAAAAGTGGCCCGTCCTCGTGTGTTTTTGATTACCGTATAACGGCCGCGTTTTGCAGAGGAGGTCCTTGAGGCGGGAGGCTGGGCCTGCGGCGACTAGCCAACGAGGGGCAGCAAGGCCCCAGGGGCTAAAAAGAAGTGCGGTCCGTACTGAGATGCCGGCGCAAAGGTATAACGCGCCATCTCATCCCCTGGTGTTATTCCTTCAAGGCATATTAACACTCATGCTCTCTTTAGGACAAAGAGACCTCGCCGGACTATATCCGGAGAGGTTGCCAATCGCGCCTTCACCAGCCAGGCTCCAAAGCCTGGTCCGAAGGGCGGAGGCGAACACGAAGCGCGCACTAGACGCTCCTCCAACAGAGGATGCGGACGGGCTGTCTGCCACCAATTTCGAGGTGGAGAGTGCCATGAACCACAGGTGTCGCCCGACAGTTCTTCACGATGCTTGTTTCTCCCCAGAGGCGTTGGATGCCTTCAATTCGGGAGACGCGTACCGCCTATAATGAAATTCGGGAGACGCGTACCTCCGATAAGACATACGGGTGAGAAAATTTGATGGTTATATATATCAGTAGCCCCCGAGACTTGAAACAGTTAGAATAACTGATCTAAGGATCATGTAATATGCAGGTTCTTTCAAAGAAGAATACCCAACTGTCCCAGGAGCTAGAAGAGTGCAAAGCCCACCTTGAGGCCGCACTAGCCGCAACAGGGGAGCCCAAGGAGACCCCCTCTGGTAATATATGCTTAAAAAGATATGTATTGTGTGAAGTGCGGCGTGTGTGCAAATCTGACAAATGAAGTTGTAGATGGCGCCGGATTAGATCCGGAAAAGCAACAACTCCTACGCCAGCTAAAGGCTGGTGAGAGCGTGCTGACAAAGCTGAGGCGGGAGAAGAATGATCTCCAGGATGCCAACACCAAGCTGGGCGTTGAACTGAAAGATGTTTGTGCCCAGCCGTCGGACTCCATTAAGGAGAATCAGCGGCTTCGACGCGGCCTATTTAGTAAATGCTTAAGCGAACCTTTGAAAAAAAGAAAAAAGAGTTTGGCGAGGAAGTCGACTAACAGAGTGATGTCTGTAGGTGTGCCAATAGGTCGTCTTGCAGAGGAGATGCCCGGTTCCACGGGTGACCTTCTTCACGAGCTCTCGCAACTGCACGAGCGAGTTCGGCAGGTGATGCGAGGCATTGCCCACGCCTTGTGGCCATCCATCTCCATGCCCGAAGGCCTTGGAGAGCTTTTGGAGAAGCTGAAGGGAGCGCGGCGGCGCTTCCGATTGTGGAAGATATCGGCCTGCCATCAAGGCGCTAGGGAGGCCTGGGCCATGGTGAAGATGCGGTACACGAAGGCTGACCCAAACCACATGGCCGAGGTCGGACCTGCTGGGCCCGGCGGGAAGGAGATCCTTGTAATCTTAGCGTACGGCCAAGTAGAATTGGCCGCAAAGTATTCCCAGCAGGACTGTAAACTGGACAGCCTGTTAGATGGTATTGAAGAGGAATACAATTAGTCAGAATGACTATGTAATTTTAATTGTTAATGCCTTCTAGCCGGATTGTAGATCGTTTGTCATGGCCGACCTTTTCGCTTCAGCCTCGGGACCTGACGGTCCGGAGTGTGTCCGAATTCCCATGCGGTTATATAAGAACCGGGGTATGCATGGAGACCAGGCGTAGGGGTCATTAGTGCTTGAACAGACAAGTGCCCAACTAGTTATGTTATATTACATGGTTAGTAAGAAACATCTTCCAGGGAGAATAGTTCCGTTAGGGGTTCCTTTCCCTGGGAGGCATGCCCTAAAGTGCATGTCCATGCTGCGAAAAGAGACGCAGCAAAAATCATCTGGGGGCGCATAAATAAATAAGTGAAAAGGTCATCTTTAGTTCACTAACCGAATATTCCCTTAAGAACGCTAGCTTTCGGCTTCACCCAGTCTGAGGTACATATCCGGCTGACCCGGCAGTAACAATCACAGAGGTGCTCCCTTTACCACCTAGCCGAACAATCGGGAACGTAGGGGTAAGCATAGGATCCAGGCAACCGAGCTTGGCCAAAACTTAAGTCATATCGATGCATATAATGGTGAATAAAGGTACATGCGGAAGTGTGACACATGTGTTGGGCATGAAGCCCGTTTAAATAAGCTTCTGTTCAAAGAAGCCCCCAGGTTTAATGAGCATGGATAGCGCATCACTTATTGGGCCTTTAAAGGCTAGAAAGAAAGGGGAGAAGGAGAGGAATGTAAGACAGAAAATATAAAAAATGGACAGAGGAAGGAGACGAACACAGAGTCCGACGCTAGGCATAGAATCTTCGGAGACGGGCCGCGTTCCATGGGTTCGGCTCGAGTCGGTTATCCGATGCGTGTCGCAGGCGGTACGCTCCACCAGTCAGGACTTCGTCAATTACGAAGGGACCTTCCCACTTGGGCTTGAGTATGTCCTTCTTCTTGTCCGGCAGGCGTAGAACTAATTCGCCAACGTTGTAATTTTTGGCCCGTACTTCTCTGCTTTGATATCTTCGAGCCTGCTGTTGATAGAATGCGGAACGGGCTTTTGCCACGTCACGCTCCTCCTCCAAGGCGTCCAAACTGTCCTGCCGATCGAGCTCGGCTTCTCTTCCTTCGTACATGCGTACTCGAGGCGAGTCATGAATTATATCGCAGGGCAAAACTGCTTCGGCGCCATATACCATGAAGAATGGTGTGTATCCGATGGTGCGATTGGGCATGGTCCGCAACCCCCAGAGTACGGAGTCGAGCTCCTCTACCCAGTGCGTATTAGATTCCTTAAGGGACCGCACTAATCTGGGTTTGATGCCGCTCATGATAAGACCATTTGCACGTTCGACCTCGCCGTTAGTTTGTGGGTGATAGACGGAAGCATAATCGAGCTTGATGCCCATGTTTTTGCACCAGAGTTTTACCTCATCGGCCGTAAAGTTCGTGCCGTTATCAGTGATGATGCTGTGGGGGACGCCATAACGGTGTACGACCCCAGATATAAAGTCTATCACCGGTCCGGATTCGGCCGCCTTAACAGGCTTGGCTTCTATCCATTTGGTGAACTTATCCACCATGACCAGTAAGTATTTTTTCTTGTGGGTTCCGCCTTTAAGGGGTCCAACCATGTCAAGCCCCCAGACTGCAAAGGGCCAAGTGATGGGGATAGTTTGGAGGGCGGTGGGTGGCATATGGCTTTGGTTTGCAAAAAGCTGGCAACCGACGCATCGTTGGACTAGGTCCTGAGCATCTGCCCGGCCCGTCGGCCAATAAAAGCCTGTACGGAAAGCTTTGCTTACGAGGGGCCGAGCTGCAGCGTGATGACCACCGAGTCCGGCGTGAATTTCAGCCAGCAGGTTCCGCCCTTCCTCTTCGGAGATGCACCTTTGAAGGACTCCGGTAGTGCTTTTCTTATAAAGCTCTCCCTCATGGACTTTATAGGCTTTAGATCACCGCACTATGCAGCGTGCCTTGTTTTGGTCCTCTGGGAGTTCCTGCCTAGTAAGGTAGGCTAGGAATGGTTCTATCCATGGGGCGATGACGACCGTTATTGCGTGGGCTGAAGGTGTAGTTTCATTGGCACAGCCTCCAATTATGTCAGATTGTTCGGTGTCGGGCAGTGCGGTTGGGTCTGGGCTGTTATTGTTTGGTTCCCCTTCACATACTACGGATGGTTTGAACAGCCTTTCCAAGAAGATGTTGGGGGGGACTACGTCGTGTTTTGCGCCGATGCGTGCCAAGACATCTTCCGCCTGATTATTTTCCCGAGCTATATGGTGAAATTCAAGCCCTTCGAACCGAGCTGACATTTTTAGGACGGCATTGCGGCAAGCTGCCATTTTTGGATCCTTGGCATCGAAGTCTCCATTTATTTGGGATATCGCGAGGTTTGAATCCCCGCGCACCTCTAGGCATTGAATGCCCATGGATACTGCCATCCGGAGACCATGTAAAAGGGCCTCATATTCGGCTGTATTGTTGGAGTCTGTGTACATAATCTGGAGTACATATTGAACTGTGTCTCCCATGGCGGATGGAAAAACGACGCCAGCCCCTAGACCGGCCAACATCTTGGAGCCGTCGAAATGCATGATCCAATTCGAATATGTGCCGTACTCTTTAGGGAGTTCGGCCTCCGTCCATTCTGCGATGAAGTCGGCCAAAACTTGCGACTTGATAGCTCGCCGTGGCTTATAAGTTATGTCGAACGGGAGGAGCTCAATGGCCCATTTTGCAATCCGACCTGTTGCGTCACGGTTGTTTATAATGTCGTTAAGTGGTACTTCCGTGGCTACTGTTATTGAACACTCTTGAAAGTAGTGTCGCAGCTTCCGGGATGCCATGAATACCGCATACGCAATCTTTTGATAATGCGGGTACCGTGATTTGCACGGAGTGAGGGCAGTGGACACATAATAGACCGGCTTTTGAAGGGGGAATTTGTGTCCGTCCGTTTCTCGTTCGACGACGAGCACTGCGCTTACAACCTGATGTGTTGCTGCAGTGTACAATAGCATTGGTTCGCCAATGTTTGGCGCGGCCAGGACTGGGTTTGTTGCCAATATGGCTTTTACTTTGTCGAGTCCGGCCGTGGAGGCATCCGTCCACTCGAAGTGTTCGGTGCGCCGAAGGAGGCGGTAGAGGGGTAGTGCCTTTTCTCCCAAGCGGGAGATAAAGCGGCTTAGAGCTGCCACGCATCTGGTTAATTTTTGTATTTGTTTGAGGTCCTTTGGGATATCCAATTGTGACAGAGCTCAGATCTTGGCTGGATTTGCTTCAATTCCTCTACCGGATACAATGAAGCCCAAGAGCTTTCCTGCTGGAACGCCGAAAACGCATTTTTCCGGGTTGAGCTTGATGTCGTATGTTCAGAGGTTACCAAATGTGAGCCTCAAGTCGTCTACTAGAGATTCAACATGTCTTGTTTTGACGACCACATCATCTACATATGCCTCCACTGTTTTGCCGATCTGGTTTGCCAGACATGTCTGAATCATGCGCTGATACGTTGCGCCGGCGTTTTTGAGCCCGAAAGGCATTGTGTTGAAGCAGAATGGGCCGTATGGTGTGATGAATGCCGTTGCGGCTTGGTTTGACTCTGCCATCTTGATTTGATGGTAGCCGGAATATGCGTCGAGGAAACACAATGAATTGTGTCCTGCGGTAGCATCGATAATTTGATCGATGCGGGGGAGTGGGAAGGGATCCTTTGGACAAGCCTTGTTAAGATCTTTAAAATCAACGCACAGGCACCAGGATTTGTCCTTCTTTGGTACCATCACCAGGTTTGCTAGCCAGTCTGGATGTTTTATATCTCTGATGAATCCGGCCTCCAATAGCTTGGCTAGCTCCTCTCCCATGGCCTGTCTCTTAGGTTCAGAAAAACGCCGAAGAGCTTGTTTGACAGGTTTGAATCCTTTTAGGATATTTAAGCTGTGCTTGGCCAGCCTGCGTGGGATTCCTGGCATGTCTGAAGGGTGCCAGGCGAAGATGTCCCAGTTTTCACGTAGGAACTCTCGCGGTGCAGCATCTACATCAGGGTCTAATTGTGCCCCGATAGAGGCTGTTTTATTGGGGTCGGTTGGATGGACCTGGAATTTGACTATTTCGTCCGCGGGTTTAAAGGAGGTGGACTTGGATCTTTTGTCAAGTATCACATCGTCCCTGTTCACCGTGGAGCGCAGCGCACTCAGTTCCTCAGCCGCTAGGGCTTCGGATAGTGCCTCAAGGGCCAGTGCGGCTGTCTTGTTTTCGGCGCGGAGTGCTATGTCCGGATCACTAGCGAGAGTGATAATTCCGTTCGGCCCGGGCATCTTGAGCTTCATGTACCCGTAATGGGGTATTGCTTGGAAGGTTGTAAACGCTTCCCGCCCTAGCAGGGCGTGGTATCCTCTACTAAACAGGGCCACATGGAACGTGACCTCTTCGGACATGTAATTATCCGGCGTGCCGAACACCACATCTAGTCTGATTTTTCCTGTACAGCGCGCTTCCCGACTGGGGATTATTCCTCTAAAGGTTGTACTGCTTCGCTCAATGTGGTTCCAGTGTATTTCCATTTTTTTGAAGGGTTTCCTCATAAATGAGGTTCAGTCCGCTGCCTCCATCCATGAGTACCTTGGTGAGGCGAAAGCCGTCCACTATTGGACTGAGGACCAATGCGGCTGGTGCTCGGGCTGTTCGGAATTTAGGTTCATCATTGGCATTAAAAGTAATAGCCGTGTCACTCCATGGGTTTATTGTTGCTACTTGGTATACTTCGGCAAGGCTGCGGAGTGTTCTTTTTCGCATATTATTTGATGCGAAAGTCTTGAAGACTGTTAATACCGTATTGGTGTCCTTGGGGTGGCTTTCTGTGGCCTCCGGAATTAGGAGATCTTCGCCAATTTTGGCCACCTGCGGGAGTATCCAACATGCTCTAAGGCTGTGAGTTGGTGTGGCACCCTCTGTACTGTGAATTTTACAGGGTCCATTAAGCTATCCTTCCAGTACGGTTCCATGCCCTGTAGAGGGTTTTTGCTTTTTGGTGTTTGACCCGGGTGTCTGGCGATGCACCCTTTTATTTCGGTCTGGGTTTGTATTCAGGGCCGGATCGTCCCAAAATTTTATTTCGGTTTTCCAGGCGCTTTCCATCGCACAGTACTTTCGTACTATGGACGCCAAGTCAGCGAAGCGTGTAATATCACGGCGACTTATGGTGTTGAGGATTCCCTTGTCCGTGCAATTATTGCAGAAGATTGTAATTGCGTCTTCCTCACGGCAGTCCTTTATCCTGTTCCTAACCAGGAGGAATCTGGCCCAGTAATGATGTACTGTTTTTTCGGGCTTTTGCCTGATTTTGGATAGATCGCTTATGTTCGGGTGGGTGGGTGGAATTAAATCCGAAACCTCACCCAATCTGAGACTCAGAGGCCGAGGAGTTTCTGAACTCGAAAGTTTGGATTCTTGGATGTTGTCCAATGAATCTAGCCCGTCGCCTGACTCTAAGTTTAGGCCTTGAGTGATATCCTCCCCTCCGCGGGTATCCGGCTTGGAGGGATCGGGAATCCGGACGTAACTAGTCCTTAAGATAGATGAAGGGTCGCCACACTGTCCCTCTACCACGGCAACGTGATGGGTGACTTGGGGAGAGTTAATCTCTCTCAGAACGGGTTTAGGCCCAATCTGGTCGTGATCCGTAACGACTCCCAGGGCGGCGATGCGATCCAAGAGCCCGTTTATGGAAGAGAGCTCCATTGGATCTAACTTCTCGGCGAGTTCTGAGCTAACATGAAGATTGCTTTTGATGGCCCCAGAGGTCATCGTCGGCGCAGCAGCTGAATAGGCGGTCATAAGAAAACCACCTAGCCGGAGAGTTTGGCCGACAGCCAAAGCTCCCTTAGCAACGGTGCCGTCTTTAAAGACGGGTTGAGGCATCCTTCCTGATGGCGATGACATAGAGGAACTCTCAATGAAAGCACCAATGTCAAGGTCAAAACCGGCGGATCTCGGGTAGGGGGTCCCGAACTATGCGTCTAGGCGGATGGTAACAAGAGGCATGGGACACGATGTTTTACCCAGGTTCGGGCCCTCTTGATGGAGGTAAAACCCTACGTCCTGCTTGATTAATATTGATGATATGGGTAGTACAAGAGTAGATCTACCACGAGACCAAGGAGGCTAAACCCTAGAAGCTAGCCTATGGTATGATTGTTGTTCCACGGACTAAAACCCTCCGGTTTATATAGACACCGGAGAGGGTTAGGGTTACACAGAGTAGGTTATAATGGTAGGAGACCTACATATCTTCATCGCCAAGCTTGCCTTCCATGCCAAGGAAAGTCCCTTCCGGACACGGGACAAAGTCTTCAATCTTGTATCTTCATAGTCCAGGAGTCCGGCTGAAGATATTGTCCGGCTATCCGGACACCCCCTAATCCAGGACTCCCTCACTCACGGTCGCCACCACCAAGATTCTCCGGCTTACCCAGGCCGGGCTCACCCTTGAGATGATCAGGGGGGACTTCATCCGTCGCCGGATCGCTCTTCACGAACCCCCCGACATCATGCGGCTCCGCCCTAGCCTCGATCACAACTTCACAGTTATGGCGCGCGCCCATTTCTGCCAGCGGATCTTCCAGCTCGACGTGGGCCGCGACGGCGAGGTTGAGCGGACCGGCAAGGTCGCGAGGGCCGCCACGAAGCCCGGCAAGGCCCCCAAGGGACCCTATTCAAGCTGCCGACGGGGGTGGTCCCGTTGTGCAACAACTCACGTCGGTCCGAGATCATTGCCATGATGCCGGACTGCAACGCGCACGGCCCCATCCCGAGCTGGAGGGAGCTGAAGGATGTTGAAGTGCAACAGTTCTTCGACACCCTGCATGAGGTGTATATTAATGCCGACGCCGAGTGGCTACTTGTCATGGACACCACCCAGGCGGAGCTGGACTACATCGCCACCAGGGCGAGGGAGGCATAGCTCGCCAGGGAGGCCGGCTGTGATGGCGGCGTGGAGGACAAGGCCGCGACGGCCGTGGAGGAGGAGCTTGCCCGGTGGGCGGCGACCATCGGGGGAGCCAGCAGCGCCGGCACCGAGGCTCCGCTGGTTGAGGATGTGACTAGCGAGTCGTTGTCGGAGGGGGAGGAGACCGCAGACTCGACGCCACCTGCGGGGAGGGGGCGAGTCCTGCGGCCGACCAGCTCTGGCAAGCCGGTCCGGCCCGGCAAGGCTGCGCAGCCGCAGCTGACCTTGGAGGGGTCCCGGCCCCACACGAGGGCCATGGCGGCGAAGAAGCCGGCGGAGGTCGTGGTGAAGAAGAAGACAGCCACCCCTTCTTCGTCCAAGCGTGCCCAGACGCCGCCTCCTTCCCCTCCTCCGGCGAATGTCGACGCGGGGATCACCTTTGATTTTGGATCCCTCAGTCCGAGGATGAAGAGGAAGACCGTAGAGGAGGAGGAGGACGATGAGTAAGCATCTGGTTCCTCTCTGTCATCTCTGCCTCCTCACCCTATGTTGCTTATCTTGACTTGTCGCAATCCTTGCAGGGACGCGGAGATGCTGGCCTAGAGGGTGAAGAGGGCCAAGGTCTCGGCGGGTGACCAGCCCCCGACTGGTGCTTCGAGGGCGCCATTGGTGGTGTTGAGCAGCCCGGACAGCAGCCCCCGGCAAAGCCCCCAGCATAAGTTCATCATTCTTCTCTCTTCGACATGTACCAGGGGCGCGACACTTTGGTGCTGACCTTGCCAGGTGTGCAGGAGAGGAGCGGCAGCAGGAGGAGCTACAGGGGGCTACTCCCAACACGCCGCCCCCATCGACCACGCCGCCCCGAGGGGCGTCCCCGGCAAGGGCGCCAAGCACCGGGCCCACACACATGGAGGAGGAGGAGGAGAACTTGGACGCTGGTGGCTTTGCCTCGACGCCAAACATTGGCGGGGAGGGGGCTTCCGTTTCCCAGCCGGGTGCCGGCACCGGTAAGTCATTCACCGTTCGTCCCTGCTTCTTCTTCTTTCTAGTTCTTGGTCTTGGCTTTGCCTCACCCCTGTCTTCGGCGCCCAGATTCCTCCTTGATGGACTCAGAGGACATGGACGCCGTCATCGAGGGCGTCGCCAAGGCCGCCGAGGAGGAGGTCGCCAAGGCCGCTGCCGAGGAGGCCGACAAGGCTGCCGCCGAGGAGGACACCAAGGCCGCCGCCGAGGAGCCCGGCAGGGGGCCTGCCGGGGAGGAGGAGGCTCGCGACCAGCCTTCCTCCTCTACTGCTTTCGGCTCCGGCAAGTACCTTAGGGTGAGCGACGACTTGTTCGTTCACCTCCCAGGCGTGTCGAGCACCAAGGCACCCGTCGAAGGAGAGGTGTTTGACGATGAGGTGCTTGCCGCTGCCGGTCTTGGAGTTGTCGACGAGCCAATTGTTGCTGGTGATGGCTCGCAGGAGGAGCGGCTCCTCCAGGCCATGGGCGCCAGCTTCCTGAAGCTCCAGGCACTCTACCGCGCCCGCCTGGACAAGGTGAAGTCCAGGACGGCGGTGGTGGATAAGGCGGAGGCGGACCTCTAGGAGCGCGTTGCCGAAGCGTAGAACTGGTTTCGCGAGGCCCACGAGGAGCTCAAGACTGCCTAGGGCGAGCAGGCCAGGCGCGACGTGGAGCTCACCATGAAGCTTTCCGACGTCGAGAAAGCTCAGGAGGCGGCGAAGAACTCGGCCGAGGCCGCCGAGGCCGTTCGGACCCAGCGCGAGGCCGCACTAAACTCCGAGGAGGAGGACCTTGCCGCACGCGAAGAGAAGCTTGCCGCCACACTTCGCGGCAAGGATGCAGAGGTGGAGAAGCTTGTCTTGCAGCGGACCGGTGAGCTAGAGCAGAGGCACAAAGAGGCACTCAATGCTCAGGCCCAGGTCCAAGCCGGCAAGGTGAAGGAGCTAGAGGAGGAGCGCAACAGGCTGACAGAGCAGGCCGTGAAGCTGTCCTGGGAAAAGGACACGCTGAACAGTGCTCTGACAGAGGCGAAGGGCACGGTCGTCAGCAAGGCCGGGGAGCTCTCCGAGGCCAACAACTCCATCAGAGACCTCAAGCTGAAGCTGGAGGGTCTCGAGAAGGTGCCGTTGGGGGCTACAACCCGAGAGGAGACCCTGGCCAAGGAGCTGGAGGGCGAGAAGCTGTTGCGGAAGAACGAGGGCCTCAACTTTGCGGAGCACATGGAGGGGGAGAAACGTTGGCTTGATGGCCTCACCACCGTCGCCAACCAGGCCGCCGCACAGTTAGCCATCATGGGGATGCCGGACGTGAGGTATGTCCCGGAGCGGAGCGTGAGCACGAATTGCAGCCTGACCATGTTCTTTGAGAAGGTCGTCCGTGCTCTGGAGCGGCTCCACGACAATCGGGCGGCCTCACTGGCCGAGGAGTCCCGGATGCTTTGCCAGGGTGCCATGACCAAGGTTCTCACCAAGGTGGCGCACTGGCACCCCGACCTCGACTTCGATGCCGCGCCGGAGAGCTTGCCGGACGGGACCGACCTTGCGCCGCTCAGGGAGCACATTGAGCCCATCAACAGCCGAGTCGGCGGAATTCTGAGGGTGGAGGGCCAGCGTCGAGATTAGGCACCCGGTTTTCTTATCGCCGCTGCAGGTTCATAACCAAGACAATTGCTATCTCTAGTTAGAACCGCAGCAACAATTTGATGTAACATAACTCTACAACACTTTTTAGTATCATGCATGTTATTTTCCTATTCGATTTTTCCTTTGTATATGCACCCTACGCCAACTGGGCGGGCTCGCCGGCGCGGAAGCCCAAGGCGGCATCTTGGGGATGGATCCCCATTGGCCTGCCGGATATGCGTTCTGCCGGGTGAGCCACCTTACCGCTCTTAACGCGGCCGCTCGAACTGTCGAGCTTGACTCAAGTCAGAATCGAGAGCGTTGTCAATTGTGGAAGGCTACCTTAACGCGGCTGCCCGAACTATCGAGCTTGACTTGAGTCAGAATCGAGAGCGTTGACAACTGCGGAAGGCTACCCTGCCGCCCTCGACACAGCCGCTTGAGCTGTTGAGTGGACTCGAAACAGGGCAAGGGCGTCGCCGATAGCGGGAGAGGCCCCTGGCGTGCAGGTTTTCCATACAAAGGCCAGATGTCCGAGGACGATAACCTCATATAAAAAGGAAAGAAAGTAGTCAGGGTTTGGTGTGACTTAGCTTCTGCTTGTAGTCGCGCCGGCGTCGATCTTCCGACCCCCTCTCCTTCTTCTCTTAGATCCATCGCAATGAAGAAACGCTCACTTAACTGCTAAAACTGATTCTCACAATCGCGCCCCCTACCTGGCATGCCGAAGATCTCGGTGGGGAACGACACCTATGGGATCACAAGAATCCCTACTGCAGTTGCGGGGCGCGGGGTTGTGAGAAGAGCGGGTCTGACAAAGAAGCATGTGGTTCGTTTATCCAGGTTTGGGCCGCGAGGATGCGTAAAACCCTACTCCTGCTTTGGTGGCTGTATTCTGTGTTCTTGAGCTAGCGACGGGGTGTAACGAGCTCCAAAAAGCCGAATCCTTCTCCTGGTCACCTCGGGCCTCCTTTAATAGGAAAAAGGGGCGGCCATAGTGGCACACAGGAGGTATAAAGGTCTACAGTGGCACGAGGTTATCCCTCGTATTACAGGACAAGGTGCATTTAATGCATCACTTAGGTGTCCTCTTGCTTTATCGGGGACGGGGGCGAGGCCCGTCCCGTCCGTCGCCGCTCTCCCAAGCTTCAACACGCGCCCTGGCCAGCGATGCATGCGGTGTCATGTAAGTAGGCAGGCAGCTGAGGTGGCCCGGTGGCGGAGCCTCCACGAAGGGTTGCATGTTGCCACACAGGTGCCTGCCCAGCTGGTTGGGTCAGCAGCTGCATGCGAACGGCGGCGGAGACTTGTCTGGTGCGGGCATGACGGTGGCCCTGCTAGTGCGCTTGGGGAGGGCCTTGCCGTGGCGCGCAGGCGTCCCCGGCAAGAATCTTGACGGGGGTCTTGTGGGTTTCTTCGTTGAGAATGGCTGCCTTCCTATCCTTATTTGATCTTGACTGTCCTTGGTCTTCACAAAGATCTACATGCCACCATAGAGGTGCCTTCCCGAGCCCTGGCCCCACGCTAATGATGGCGCTGGGGGCCGTGGGCTCAAGGGTGGCTCACTCCATTGGTGTGGGGCGAGCTGCCCCGGCAAGGGTCTTGCCAGGGCTGCCGAGGCTGCCCGGCAAGGGTCGTGCCGAGGGGATCCTACTTCGTCCCTCTTCTCTTCGTGGCCTTGGCCTTGGTGTTGCTTTGCTTCGTCTTGTGTCTTCATTCTTACCTTAGCTCATGTCCCTTGCTCTGCTTGGTGTGGTCGCGGGCGTGGCTCCGACTGCCCGTACACAGGTAAAGGGGTAAAAAAATGTGCCCCTAGTTTTGTACACCGACAAAAACCCAAAAATATTTCTTGTTCTTCTTTTGCTTGTTGGGAGCTTTCCCGTGTAAATAGTTTTATTTCCTTTCTTTTCTTTGGGGGTCGAGAGGAGAAGACCATAATGAAAATGTTGAAGTGGCTCTCATATGCATTATTGTTGATTTAACAAAGAGCCCATATTACGTTGTCTTCTCCTTTGTATCAGATGCTTGCAGATTCCAGCTTAGTCCAATGCACGTGCACTATTATTATTATACACACCTTTCGTTCATGCAAGTGAAAGGCAATAATGACGATATATGATGGACTGATTGAGACGAGAAAAGCTGGTATGAACTCGACCTATCTTGTTTTTGTAAATATGATTAGTTCATCGTTCCTGATTCAGCCTATTATGAATGAAACATATTTGCAATGACAATTAGAGATTATAGTTGCTCATGACATGCTTAATTTGCTAGGAGTTTGTAATGGTTTACCTTGTGTGCCAACATGCTATTAAAATGGTTGTGATGTGGTATGATAGGGTGGTATCCTCCTTTGAATGATTCGAGTGACTTGACATGGCACATGTTCACACATGTAGTTGAAACAAAATCAACATAGCCACCATGATATTTATGTTCATGGTGGATTATATCCTACTCATGCTTGCACTCAATGTTTATTAATTTTAATGCATGTTCATGACTATTGTCGCTCTCTAGTTGGTAGCTTCCCAGTCTCTTTCCAGCCTTCACTTGTACTAAGCGGGAATACTGCTTGTGCATCCACTTCCATAAACCCCAAAGTTATTCCATATGAGTCCATCATACCTTCCCATATGCGGTATCTACCTGCTGTTCCAAGTAAATTTGTATGTGCCAAACTCTAAACCTTCAAATGAAATTATGTTTTGTATGCTTGAATAGCTCATGTATCAACTAGGGTTGTCTGTATCTTGCATGCTAGGCGGGTTATTCTCAATAGGAGTGGACTCCGCTCCTCACTCACGAGAAAATGGCTGGTCACCCGGATGCCCAGTCCCATGCTCAAACCAAATCAAAATAGTTGCAAACAAAACTCCCCCAGGACTGTTGTTAGTTGGAGGCACCCGTTGTTTCAGGCCAGCCATGGATTGATGCTTGTTGGTGGTGGGAGAGTATAAACTTTACCATTCTGTTTGGAAACCTCCTATAATGTGTGTAGCATGGAAGATATCGAGATCTCTCGGTTGTTATGTTGACAATGAAAGTATGCCGCTCAAAATATTATTCATCTCCATTTCAAAATCAAGCTCTGGCACCTCTACAAATCCCTGCTTCCCTCTGCAAAGGTCCTATCTATTTACTTTTATGTTGAGTCATCACCCTCTTATTAAAAAGCACCAGTTGGAGAGCACCGCTGTCATTTGCATCTATCGGCATTCTGGGAACGGGGGTCCCCAGACTTGCCTGCCTGCAGCCTGCGGCGTGGCTCAAAGGAGGCCCAGTACGGCCCAACTTCTTCAACACGAGACTCAAGACCCTCGCGAGGGGCCAAGCCTCGCGGGGCGGACGACACAGCGCTGCCTCCTCAGGCTGGCTCACGAGGAGGCGGAGAGATCAAGGCAGGGTACCTCGCGAGGCGCCTATGACGTAAGCCATGACGGCCAAGGGCGTCGGGCGGGCGCCAGACCGCGCAGTGTCCTCCCTTTCCCCTTTGGTGCAAAGGGGGCAAGCGCATGCGAGAGGATCAAGCAAATGCACCCATTTCGGTGCAACAAGACCAAGACCAGTCCAACGGTGGGAATGAGATCATCGTGGAGCCCAGAATGGCGTCACCACAGGGCCTTTGGCAGGCGAGGACCAACTTTGGTCAGGATAAGTGTACCAGATGTTCCCCTTCAAATTGGCCAATTGTTGGCGCCCTTCCCGCTCAATATTTAGGAAGAGGCCCAGGGCCTTTGCCTATAAATAGGACTAGCCACCCCAAGAGTAGAGGAGAGAGTACCCGGAGCAATCGTGGAGCAAGTAGAGAAAGAGAGAGAAGGAGGGCTGAACTCCCCTAGCAGTTCATCGTCCCAGCAAGAACACGCCCTCGCGAGGCTGTTCTCCTTTGTACTGTCCATCATCATCAGCCCAAGAGGCACTCCACCCACCACACTGGAGTAGGGTATTACACCACATCGGTGGCGCGAACCAGTATAAACTCTGTATTCTTTGTGTTGTTCCTTTGGTAGTTTAGATCCTTGCGAGACAGAGATCCACGCGCACCCCAGAGTCCGAACCTTAAGGGTCTGCCGGAACCCGTGATCCGACATTTGGTGCGCCAGGTAGGGGTGCGCCGGAATCTGTCTTCCACCGCTCCGCTCTCCTCTGACCGTCGCATCCATGTTTGACGCTCGTCGGGCCCGCGCCGAGCGCCGGGCCGCAATCGCTTCCCGCGTCGCCCAGACAGCTCCCGTCGGCCGGCGTTCTCGTCGTTCCCCGTCGCCCGCCGTCAACGCCGCCACTGGCCCGACGGGGAACGAGCAGCAAGCACCGCCCCAGCATCCGCCTATGCGACGGGGTGACTACGCCACAACATCGACACCTCCGGTCATTGCAGCCCTCTTGGGCGGCTCGCAAGCGCCGCCCACGAGTCACCATGTCAAGCCGTTTGCCCGCCGGGGCAGCACCGTTTCCACACGGCAGGGGGCTTCCTCGGACCGGGCAGCGCGCGAGGACGATCTGACCTTCAGCTCGGAGGACCACCCCACCAACTTGGCCGGCTCGGGCGCGCTCCCCCTGTTGTGCACCCCCACCATCTGCCAGGTGGCCGTCACCAGAACCCTCGTCGATGGTGGCGCGGGCCTCAGTGTGCTTTCGGTCGAGACCTTCAATCTCCTCTGCATACCCCGCGAGCGGTTGCGGCCCAGTCGATCTTTCTCGGGCGTCGGGGGCGGATCGTCCGACTCGTTGGGACAGATCCGGCTCCCGGTAACCTCCGGCACCTACGACAACTTCCGCACGGAGATGGTCGACTTCGACATCGCCCCCGTCGGCCTCCCTTACAACGCCATTCTCGGTTACCCGGCACTGGCTCAATTCATGGCTGCCACGTCCCCGGCGTACAACCTCGTAAAGATGCCCGGGAGCAGCGGTACCCTCACCGTGCACGGAGACGGCGGCATCGGCACGGCCCGCCGACGCGGAGACCCCTGAGCCCAAGGGGGCTGCGCCCGCCAAGAAAAAGCTGTTGTTCACCCAGGACAAGGCAGAAACCAAGCAGATACCCGTTGACGAGGACGGGTCCTCTAGTGCCACTTTCACCATAGGCGCCAACCTTGAGCCTGAGCAGGAGGAGGCCTTGGTCAGGTTCCTGCGCGTGAATAAGAAGATGTTCGCTTGGGAGCCCGATCAGTTGGCAGGGATTCCCAGGAGTGTCATCGAGCATCACCTCAACGTGTGCCCAAATGTGCGCCCCGTGAAGCAGAAGGCCAGGCGGCAGTCCATAGAGAAGCAGGCCTTCATTGTCCAAGAGACCCGCAAGCTAGAGGCCGCAGGGGTCATTCGCGAGGTCCGATACCCGGATTGGTTGGCCAACCCCGTCGTTGTGCCTAAAAAGGGGGGGGAGGAACGCATGTGTGTCGACTTCACCAATCTCAACAAGGCATGCCCGCAAGATCCGTTTCCGGTCCCCCGCATCGACCAGATCATCGATTCCACCGCAGAGTGCGACCTGCTATGCTTCCTGGACGCCTTCTCTGGATATCACCAGATCAGGATGGCGGTAGAGGACGTTGAAAAGACCGCCTTCCTGACCCCGTGCGGGGTATACTGTTATACATGCATGCCGTTTGGACTGCGTAACGCAGGAGCTACCTTTCAGCGGTTGATGCACATCACCTTGGGCCCGCAACTCGGAAAGAATGTCGAAGCCTACGTTGATGACATTGTGGTAAAATCTCGGGAGGCCAAGACCCTGATACAAGACCTGGAGGAGACCTTCGCGAGCCTCGACGCAGTAAACCTTCGACTCAACCCGGAGAAATGTGTGTTTGGCGTCCCCTCGGGCAAGCTCTTGGGCTTCCTCGTATCTCATCGTGGCATCGAGGCCAACCCAGAGAAGGTCAAGGCGGTCGAGGACATGAGTCCGCCAAAGACCCTCCGAGAGATGCAGAAGCTCACTGGGCGCGTGACCGCGCTAGGGCGCTTTATCTCCAAACTGGGGGGCGAGCGTTGCCTTTCTTTCAGCTAATGAAGAAAAAGGGGCCCTTTGAATGGACTGAAGAGGAAGATAAGGCGTTTCAAGATCTCAAGAGGTACCTGACCAGTCCCCCAGTCATGGTGGCTCCGCGTCCTCAAGAGCCCCTGCTGCTCTACCTCGCCGCCACTCCCTACTCCGCCAGCGCAGCCCTGGTGGCGGTTAGGGAGGAGCGCCAAGCCAAGACCGCAGCAGCAACCCGAGGCAAGGCAAGACGAGAGCAAGGAAAGCCTGCGGAAGCCACAACCGCAGTTGAGGAGGGTAGGCTGCCGAAGAGTACACCGGAGGCAGGAGAAGCCACACGCCCGGATGGTCCGCCTCCCGAGGCCGCGTCATCTCGTGAGGCACCCTCACCTCCCGAGGGCGCCGCAACCCCAGACGCTCTCAGCCTTGTTGAGCATCCGGTCTACTTCGTTAGCACGGTGCTAGGGGACGCGAGGGCACGGTAACCAATGCCTCAGAAGCTCCTCCTCGCTCTACTGGTGGCTTCGCGCAAGCTGCGTCACTACTTCTAGGCCCATCCCATTAAGGTCGTCTCATCGTACCCCCTGGAGAGGGTGCTCAAGAGCCCTAACTCATATGGAAGGGTCGCCGAGTGGAACATAGAGCTGCAGGCGTTTCAACTCGAGTTCAGCACAACTAGGGTCATCAAAGGAGCAGCATTGGCGGATTTCGTGGCTGAATGGGCGGAGGCACCAGGCCTCAAGGACAACAAGGATCGGTCCCTCTCTCCAGGGAGTGAGGCGCCGGAAGGCTGGGTCATGTATTTCGATGGGGCGTTCTCCAGGCACGGCGCGGGGGCTGGCGCGGTGCTGATATCACCCACTCAGGATAAGCTCTACTATGCCGTACAGCTCTGTTTCCAGCAAGGTGAAAAGGTCTCCAACAACATAGCAGAGTATGATGGTCCGATAGCCGGATTAAAGGCCGCAGTAGCTCTGGGGGTGAAGCACCTCACCGTCAAGGGCGACTCGCAGCTCCTTGTCAACTTCTCCAACAAGGTATACGAGCCGAAGGACGAGCATATGGAAGCCTATCTAGCGGAAGTCCGCAGGATGGAAAAGCAGTTCTGGGGATTGGAACTGAAGCACGTGCCCCGTGGCACCAATCAGGAAGCCGACGACATAGTCGGACGGGCATCCAGGCGGTTGCCATAGTAACCAGACGTCTTTGAAGAGCGGCTCTTCAAACCCTTAGCACAGCCGACGTTATCAAACGTCGCTCAACCTCGAGAGGAGCTCCCTCGGCTGCCAGCCTCGGGAGCTCCGATCTGTGGACCGACCTCAGGAGCGCATCTACTCCTGACGATGGAACCTCGGGAGGAGTGCTGGATCACAGAACTCTAGAGCTATTTAACACAAGGAACCCTACCGGAAAAGGAAGAGGAAGCAGAGCGTGTGGCGCGGCAGGCCACGACATACTGCATCAGAGATGGAGAGCTTTATCGGAAGCGACCAAATGATGTATCTCTGCGCTGCATCTCCCGGGAGCAGGGAAAGGAACTACTGGAGGACATACACGGCGGAGACTGCGGGCATCACTCATCATCACGAACCCTCGTCCGCAAGGCATTCCGCAGCGGATTCTACTGGCCCACCGCGCTCAACGACGCAGTCGAATTAGTGAAGGCTTGTGAGGCCTGCCAGTTTCACTCCAAGCAGATCCATCATCCGGCGGGGGGCCTGCAAACTATACCCCTCTCGTGGCCATTCGCAGTCTAGGGGTTGGATATTCTGGGCCCGTTCCCTCGGGCTCCAGGGGGCTACCGCTACCTCTACGTCGCCATTGACAAGTTCACCAAGTGGGCAGAAGTGGAGGCCGTCCGTACCATCCCCACTGGTTCCACGGTCAAGTTCATCAGGGGTATCGTGAGCCGGTTCGGGGTGCCGAACTGCATCATCATGGACAACGGCTCGCAGTTCACCAGTAATCTCTTCAAAACATACTGTGCTAACCTTGGGACGCAGATATGCTACGCTTCGGTGGCACACCCGCGAAGCAATGGGCAGGACGAACGGGCCAACGCGGAGGTCCTCAGAGGCCTCAAGACTAGGACGTTCAAGAAGAAGCTGGAGGCTTGCGGATGAGGTTGGTACAACGAGCTACAGTCCGCGTTGTGGTCCATCCGCACGACCGCGACCAAACCAACTGGGGAGACCCCGTTCTTCCTGGTCTATGGAGCTGAAGCAGTCCTCCCTCATGAGGTCAGGCGTCTCTCCACGCGGGTCCTAGCGTTCAACGAAGCGTAGAAGGACGCCATGCAGGGGATGGACCTCGTACTGGGGGAGGAACGCCGCCGGGAAGCCGCGCTGCGAGCGGCGAGGTACCAACAGGCGCTGCGACGATATCACTGCCGTAACATCTGCCCCAGGACCCTCGAGGTAGGAGACCTCGTGCTCAGACGGGTTCTCTCCAGGGAGGGGCTGCACAAGCTCTCTCCCTTGTGGGAGGGCCCGTTCAAGGTTGTTCATGTTTCCAGGCCAGGCTCCGTGCGCTTGGAGACTCAAGAGGGTGAGCCGATACAGAATGCGTGGAACATCCAACACCTCCGGAGGTTCTACCCCTAAAAGGGCCAGAGCCTGTGAAGAAGGCGAACGCCTGTGAAGACCTTCCCTTTTTGGAAAAGGCCCAGAGCCTGTGAAGAAGGCGAACGCCTGTGAAGACCTTCCCTTTTTGGAAAAGGCCCAGAGCCTATGAAGAAGGCGAACGCCTGTGAAGACCTTCCCTTTTTGGAAAAGGCCCAGAGCCTGTGAAGAAGGCGAATGCCTGTGAAGACCTTCCCTTTTTTTGGAAAAGGCCCAGAGCCTGTGAAGAAGGCAAGTGCCTGTGAAGCTGATCACCTCTAGGAAGAAAGGCCCGGAGCCTGTGAAGAAGGCCAATGCCTGTGAAGCTCGCCGCCCCATGACACTCTCACATAATAATGAGTGGGGCTGTACATGCCCCGGAGTCTCAGGAGCGCCGGCCTCAGGCGCTGGGGCTCCCTCCCACGCCCAGTGGTAGCACTTAGCTCCGCGCTGGTGAGAAGACGTCGAAGACTAGATTAGGTGCCGGACGTGGCTTTTTTATTTGCTTTCCGCAGTTGACGTGTTTATTTGCATCTGAAATCTTATCGAAACCATCGCCATCATCGATTTGTGGTTCGTTGATTTTCGCTCCTCATTTTGATTTCTCTCATGAAAGGCCTCGCGAGGGATGGAACTCGAATGCCCTCGCGAGCGTTTCCGCCCTAGCCACTTAAAGGTTTCACGGCCCGGGCTCTCTTCAGGAGCACCCCTCTAGTCCGTGCCCCTCGGGCACCGCGACACGCGCACAAGGCCTGGGTCGGTCGCCCCCACCCCCAGCTGGGGCCGAAAACTACCTACGCGAGGGCAAATAGTTGAGAAGCGCAACAACAAAGTCAAGGTAATAGATACAACGACAATGATTCTCAACACGCCCCTGCGGGGCTCCATGCAGCTGTTTTGTCTTACACAGGAAGCAAAAGGAAAAGGAAAAGGCGAGCCAGACACGGGATGCCTCCGAGGCTCAGGCGGACTCCCTCTCGCGCTTCACCGGGACGCGGCGACGGCCGGATGAACAGCCACCCCCCAAGCAAGCGCGACGGCGAGGGGGCTGGCTGCGGCCACCGCTGGAGGAGCCGCCCGAGGAAGAGTTGGTGGAGCTTGGGGAGCATCGGGCGCCGCCATCGGGGCGGGCGCTGTCTCCTCGATCATCGTCGGAGTGAGGCCACTGGCCACGGTCGTCGCCTTCGGGGCAGCAGCCTGCGCGGCGACCATCTTCCCCAAACACCCTCACATAGAGGGTGCCGTCGCCGTCGAACTTGAAGTGCAGGGTGCACCACTGGCCCAGGCCGCGCGCGCGGGCAAACGTTTGCCAGCCGCGGGTCAGGGCCCCGTTCCCAAAAGGGGAGACCTCGAGCGAAACCCAGGAGGCTCTGCTGCAGCAACCGTCAGCTTGAAGCCAGAAGCTGCACCGGGCGCTGGCCGACAGCTTGCCGATGAAGAAGCGAGGGAGCTGGAGCCAGGTGCTGGTCGGGTCCGCCGACCACACGACGAACTCCGGCAGCACCTCTGCCGAACGAAAGCGCGGCCTGGGGGGCCGCGCAGTCGCAGCCTGCCTCCCCTTGGCGGCCGAGCGCTCACCACCACGCGGAGAACCATCCCTGTGGCCACGGGGAGCCGCAGCGGGGACCGCAGGATGCTTGCAGGGACGACCCCGGCCGCGCTTGGCCGGGGGGGAGTCGGGCCCCGCCCGACTAGCCTTCCCCTTCTCCGCGGCTGAGAACCTCTTCGGAGCCATGCGAGCGGCGAGCGGCAAGAGAAAGGAAGAAGAAGAGAAGCAGGAAGGGGCGGACTGGCGGAGCTTACGCGGCCCCGTACTTATAGCCGGAAGAGGCCAACCATCGAGCACCACGATCGTAGGTAATAATGACTCGTATCTGCGCATGCAGGGACTAGTCAAGTCACGCAGTTGCCAAGGCGTCATGGGGAAGCGGAGACGCCCACGTCCTGTCAAACCGCCACGCGGCGCCCAAGGCCGCAGGCTATTAGGGCCCGCGGCGCTTCGCCCTTGCCCTTTCGCCTCTCGGCACGGCCAAGTCCGGGCGCGCCTTGGGCCTGGGGGCTACTGTCGGCGTTCTGGGAACGGGGGTCCCCAGACTTGCTTGCCCGCGGCCTGCGGCGTGGCTCAAAGGAGGCCCAGTACGACCCAACTTCTTCAACACGAGACTCAAGACCCTCGCGAGGGGCCAAGCCTCACGGGGCGGACGACACAGCGCTTCCTCAAGCGCGGCCTCCTCAGGCTGGCTCACGAGGAGGCGGAGAGATCAAGGAAGGGTACCTCGCGAGGCGCCTATGACGTAAGCCATGACGACCAAGGGCGCCAGGCGGGCGCCAGACCGCGCAGTGTCCTCCCTTTCCCCTTTGCTGCAAAGGGGGCAAGCGCAGGCGAGAGGATCAAGCAAAGGCACCCATTTCGGTGCAACGAGACCAAGACCAGTCCAACGGTGGGAATGAGCTCATCGTGGAGCCCAGAACGGCGTCACCACAGGGCCTTTGGCACGCGAGGACCAACTTTGGTCAGGATAAGTGTACCAGATGTTCCCCTTCAAATTGGCCAATTGTTGGCGCCCTTCCCGCTCAATATTTGGGAAGAGGCACAGGGCCTTTGCCTATAAAGAGGACTAGCCACCCCCAGAGTAGGGGAGAGAGTACCCGGAGCAATCGTGGAGCAAGTAGAGAAAGAGAGAGAACGGCGGCTGAACTCCCCTAGCAGTTCATCCTCCCAGCAAGAACACGCCCTCGCGAGGCTATTCTCCTTTGTACTGTCCATCATCATCAGCCCAAGAGGCAATCCACCCACCACACTGGAGTAGGGTATTACACCACATTGGTGGCCCGAACTAATATAAACTCTGTGTTCTTTGTGTTGTTCCTTTGGTAGTTTAGATCCTTGCGAGACGAAGAGGTAGAGGGCAGAATCTCCGGGCGCACCCCAGAGTTCGAACCTTAAGGGTCTGCCGGAACCCGTGATCCGACAGCATCCATTACTATTAATTCATATTGGGTATTACTATGACTGGATCTCTTTTACCATGAATTACAATGTTTAGTCAGTCCTTGATCTTCAAAGGTGCTCTCCATTTATGTTTTGCGGTCTCAGAAAGGGCTAGCGAGATACCATCTTGTTATATCATATTATGATTGTTTTGAGAAAGTGTTGTCTACTACCTCTTGAGCATTGTGTTGGTTTTCCCTTGAAGAGGAAAGGGTGATGCAGCTAAGTAGCGTAAGTATTTCCCTCAGTTTTTGAGAACCAAGGTATCAATCCAGTAGGAGGCTACGCGCGAGTCCCTCACACCTACACAAAACAAATAAATCCTCGCAACCAACGTGATAAGGGGTTGTCAATCCCTACACCGTCACTTACGAGAGTGAGATCTAATAGATATGATAAGATAATATTTTTGGTATTTTTATGATAAAGATGCAAAGTAAAATAAAAGTCAATGAAAATAGCTAAGTGTTAGAAGATTAATATGATGGAAAATAGACCCGGGGGCCATAGGTTTCACTAGTGGCTTCTCTCAAGAGCATAAGTATTTTACGGTGGGTGAACAAATTACTGTTCAGAAATTGACAGAATTGAGCATAGTTATGAGAATATCTAGGTATGATCATGTATATAGGCATCACGTCCGAGACAAGTATACCGACCCCTGCCTGCATCTACTACTATTACTCCACACATCGACCGCTATCCAGCATGCATCTAGAGTATTAAGTTCATAAGAACAGAGTAACGCTTTAAGCAAGATGACATGATGTAGAGGGATAAATTCATGCAATATAATAAAAAACCCATCTTGTTATCCTCGATGGCAAAAGTACAATACGTGCCTTGCTGCCCCTACTATCACTGGGAAAGGACACCACAAGATTGAACCCAAAGCTAAGCACTTCTCCCATTGCAAGAAAGATCAATCTAGTAGGCCAAACCAAACTGATAATTCGAAGAGACTTGCAAAGATAACCAATCATACATAAAAGAATTCAGAAGATTCAAATATTGTTCATAGATAAACTTGATCATAAACCCACAATTCATCGGTCTCAACAAACACACCGCAAAAGAAGATTACATCGAATAGATCTCCACGAGAGAGGGGGAGAACATTGTATTGATATCCAAAAAGAGAGAAGAAGCCATCTAGCTAATAACTATGGACCCGAAGGTCTGAGGTAAACTACTCACACATCATCGGAGAGGCTATAGTGTTGATGTAGAAGCCCTCCGTGATCGATGCCCCCTCCGGCGGAGCTCCGAAACAAGCCCCAAGATGGGATCTCGTGGGTAAAGAAGGTTGCGGTGATGGAATTAGGTTTTTGGCTCCGTTTCTGATCGTTTGGGGGTATGTAGGTATATATAGGAGGAAGGAGTACGTCGGTGGAGCAACGTGGGGCCCACGAGGGTGGAGGGCACGCCTGGGGGGTAGGCGCACCCCCTACCTCGTGGCTTCCTCTTTGATTTCTTGACGTAGGGTCCAAGTCCTCTAGATCATGTTCGTTCCGAAAATCACATTCCCGAAGGTTTCATTCCGTTTGGACTCCGTTTGATATTCTTTTTCTGCGAAACTCTAAAATAGGCAAAAACAACAATTTTGGGCTGGGCCTCCGGTTAATAGGTTAGTCCCAAAAATAATATAGAAGTGAATAATAAAGCCCAATAATGTCCAAAACAGAAGATAATATAGCATGGAGCAATCAAAAATTATAGATACATTGGAGACGTATCATTGTCATCCGAGATTTATTATTATTGCTCACTAGTTGATTATGCCATTGATATGAGTAAACATGAGACCTAAGTGTTACTGTGAATATGGTTAGTACATAATCTTTGCTGAAAACTTGAATGTTGGCTTTACATGTTTACAACAACAAGAGCAAACAGAGTTTGTAAAAGTTATTCTTTGTCACTTTCAGTTTATCAACTGAATTGCTTGAGGACAAGCAAAGGTTTAAGCTTGGGGGAGTTGATACGTCTCCACCGTATCTACTTTTCCAAACACTTTTGCCGTTGTTTTGGACTCTAACTTGCATGATTTGAATGGAACTAACCCGGACTGACGTTGTTTTCAGCAGAATTGCCATGGTGTTATTTTTGTGCAGAAATAAAAGTTCTCGGAATGACCTAAAACTTCACAAAGAATATTTTTGGAATATATAAAAAATACTGACGAAATAATCAAGACTAGGGGGCCCACTATTGGGGAACGTAGTAATTTCAAAAAAATTCCTACGCACACGCAAGATCATGGTGATGCATAGCAACGAGAGGGGAGAGTGTTGTCTACATACCCTCGTAGACCGAAAGAGGAAGCGTTAGCACAACACGATTGATGTAGTCGTACGTCTTCACGATCCGACCGATCAAGTAACTAACGCACGGCACCTCCGAGTTCAGCACACGTTCAGCTCGATGATGTCCCTCAAACTCTGATCCAGCCGAGTGTTGAGGCAGAGTTTCGTCAGCACGACGGCGTGGTGACGATGATCATGTTCTACCGACACAGGGCTTCGCCTAAACACCACTACCGTATTATCGAGGTGGACTATGGTGGGAGGGCAGTGCACACGGCTAAAAGATCAACAGATCAACTGTTGTGTCTATGGGGTGCCCCCTGCCCCCGTATATAAAGGAGGGGAGGCGGGGGAGGGCCGGCCCTCTCTATGGCGCGCCCTAGGGGAGTCCTACTCCCACCGGGAGTAGAATTTCCTCTTTCCTAGTAGAACTAGGAGCCCTTCCAAGTAGTAGGAATAGGAGGGTAGGAAAGGGAAGGGAAAAGGAGAAGGAAGGAAGGGGGCGACCCCCCTCCCTAGTCCAATTCGGACCAGCCCATGGGGAGGGGTGCGGCCACCCTTTGAGGCCTTTCTCTCCTTTCCCGTATGGCCCATTAAGGCCCAATACAAATTCCCGTAACTCCCCCGTTCTCCCAAAAATACCCGAATCACTCGGAACCTTTCCGATGTCCGAATATAGTCATCCAATATATCGATCTTTACGTCCCGACCATTTCGAGACTCCTCGTCATGTCCCCGATCTCATCCGAGACTCCAAACTACCTTTGGTACATCAAATCACATAAACTCAATACAATTGTCATCGAAACTTTAAGCGTGCGGACCCAACGGGTTAAAGAACTATGTAGACATGACCGAGACACGTATCTGGTCAATAACCAATAGCGGAACCTGGATGCTCATATTGGCTCCCACATATTCTACGAAGATCTTTATCGGTCAGACCGCATAACAACATACGTTGTTCCCTTTGTCATCGGTATGTTACTTGCCCGAGATTCGATCGTCTGTATCTCAATACCTAGTTCAATCTCGTTACTGGCAAGTCTCTTTACTCATTCCGTAATACATCATCCCTCAACTAACTCATTAGTTGCAATGATTGCAAGGCTTCAGTGATGTGCATTACCGAGTAGGCCCAAAGATACCTCTCCGACGATCGGAGTGACAAATCCTAATCTCAAAATACGCCAACCCAACAAGTATCTTTGGAGACACCTGTAGAGCACCTTTATAATCAGCCAGTTACGTTGTGACGTTTGGTAGCACACAAAGTGTTCCTCCGGTAAACGGGAGTTGCATAATCTCATAGTCATAGGAACATGTATAAGTCATGAAGAAAGCAATAGCAACATACTAAACGATCGAGTGCTAAGCTAACAGAATGGGTCAAGTCAATCACATCATTGTCCTAATGATGTGATCCCGTTAATCAAATGACAACTCATGCCAATGGCTAGGAAACATAACCATCTTCGATCAACGAGCTAGTCAAGTAGAGGCATACTAGTGACACTCTGTTTGTCTATGCATTCACACATGTATTATGTTTCCGGTTAATACAATTCTAGCATGAATAATAAACATTTATCATGAAATAAGGAAATAAATAATAACTTTATTATTGCCTCTAGGGCATATTTCCTTCAGTCTCCCACTTGCACTAGAGTCAATAATCTAGTTCACATCACCATGTGATTTAACACCAATACTTCACATCACCATGTGATTAACACCCATAGTTCACATCGTCATGTGACCAACACCCAAAGGGTTTACTAGAGTCAATAATCTAGTTCACATCTCTATGTGATTAACACCCAAAGAGTACTAAGGTGTGATCATGTTTTGCTTGTGAGAGAAGTTTAGTCAACGGGTCTGCCACATTCATATCTGTATGTATTTTGCAAATTTCTATGTCAACAATGCTCTGCACGGAGCTACTCTAGCTAATTTCTCCCACTTTCAATATGTATCCAGATTGCGACTTAGAGTCATCTGGATCAGTGCCAAAATTTGCATCGACGTAACCCTTTACGACGAACCTTTTTGTCACCTCCATATCTAGAAACATATCCTTGTTCCACTAAGGATAATTTTGACCGCTGTCCAGTGATCCACTCCTAGATCACTATTGTACTCCCTTGCCAAATCAGTGTAGGGTATACAATAGATTTGGTACATGTAACGCCCTCGATGCGGCTATATCTCCCACGTGTCCATGAAGATCCACGTGTACATGTAACACAACTCGGCCGCTAAAAACGATCAATCAGTGGGGGCTCCTAAGGTCGGGGAAGGCTCTGATTACCAACTTGTAATGCCCTCGATGCGGCTATATCTCCCACGTGTCGAGGCACGACTTAGAGGCATAACCGCATCGAAAACAATGTCGCAAGTGAGGTAATCTTCACACAACCCATGTAATACATAAGGGAAAGAGATACATAGTTGGCTTACAATCGCCACTTCACACAAATACATGAATCAAACATTACATCATACAGTTACAATCAGGGCCCGACTACGGAGCCAAAATAAAAGAAGAAACCCCAAAAGCGACAAAGGTCCACGATCGACCCCAACTGGGCTCCACTACTGATCGACTAGAAAGAAACAACATAAAGGATAAGATCTTCATCGAACTCCTCCTTGAGCTCGGGTGCGTCACCTGCACGGTCTCATCGGCACCTACAAACTGGTTTTGGAAGTATCTGGTGAGTCACGGGGACTCAGCAATCTCACACCCGCGAGATCAAGACTATTTAAGCTTATAGGTAGGGTAAAAGGTATGAGGTGGAGCTGCAGCAAGCGACTAGCATATCTGATGTCTAACATACGCAAATGAGAGCGAGAAGAGAAGGCAAAGCACGGTCGAACAACTATGATCAATAAGTGATCCTGTACTACTTACGTCAAGCATAACTCCAACAACCGTGTTCACTTCCCGGACCCCGCCGAGAAGAGACCATCACGGTTACACACGCGGTTGGTGTATTTTAATTAGGATCAACTTCGGGTTTTCTACAACCGGACATTAACAAATTCCCATATGCCCATAACCGCGGGCACGGCTTTCGAAAGTTCAAACCCTGCAGGGGTGTCCCAACTTAGCCCATTATAACCTCTCGCGATCAACGAAGGATATTCCTTCTCCCCGGGAAGACCCGATCAGTCTCGGAATCCCGGCTACAAGACATTTCAACAGCAATAAAACAAGTCCAGCAAAGCCGCCCGATGCGCCGACATCCTGATAGGAGCTACACATATCTCGTTCTCAGGGCAACACCGGATAAGTCAAGCTACGAGTAAAACCAGGCCTCGAGTTTCCCCGTGGTGGCCCCGCAGGTTGCTCGGTTCGAACCAGCACTTAGAGAAGCACTGGCCCGGGGGGCTAAATAAAGATGACCCTTGGGTTAATTACTCCCAAGGGAAAATAGGTGGTGGTGAGGCCAATGGTAAAACCAAGGTTGGGCCTCGCTAGAAAAATCTTATTCAAAGCGAACTGTCAAGGGGGTCCCATAAATCACCCGACCGCGTTAGGGACGCAAAATCCGGGAACATAACACCGATATGACGGAAACTAGGGCGGCAAGAGTGGAACAAAACACCAGGCATAAGGCCGAGCCTTCCACCCTTTACCAAGTATATAGATGCATTAATTAAATAAGAGATATTGTGATATCCCAACAAGTAAACATGTTCCAACAAGGTACAACATCCCCATGTTCCAACAAGGAACAAACTTCATCTTCACCTGCAACTAACAACGCTAAAAGAGGGGCTAAGCAAAGCGGTAACATAGCCAAACAACGGTTTGCTAGGACAAGGTGGGTTAGAGGCTTGGTTTAACAATATGGGAGGCATGATAAGCAAGTGGTAGGTATCGCAGCATAGGCATAGCAAAAGAGCGAGCAACTAGCAAGCAAAGATAGAAGTGATTTCGAGGGTATGGTCATCTTGCCTGAGATCCCGCAAGGAAGAAGAACGAGTCCATGAAGAAGACAAACGGACGTAGTCGAACGAATCCTCACAACTCCGGAACGAAACCGAAGCTAACGAGAGAAGCAACCCGGAAACAAACAAACAACATAGTAAACAATCACCATATACACAAGACATGATGCACAAACAAGTATGATGCATGTCCGGTTCAATGAGCATGGCATGGCAAAGTGCAACAAACAACGCTACAAATTAAGTGGAGCTCAATATGCAACGAGTTGCATATTGACGCTACACCACATCAATTATTTAGTTCTCTCTCGGTTATGTACCCAACAATATTAAATGTTGTTAAACATGGCAAGAGATGAAGCATAAGTAAACTAGCAATCTAGGCAAGGTTAAATGGGGCCGGAAATAACAACAACAATTCCGGAAAATCCTCATGTGCGTATTTTAGATTTGGTACTGTTCTGTCCTAAAGCATATTTTAATGTTGTTAAGCAGCAAAATAAAGTGCACCATGTTAATCTATGCATTTTTCTACCCCATTTACATATAAAGTTTAATAAAACGGAGTTACGGTTAATTAGTTATGAAATAAATCATTTTAACATGGCATTTAGCAAAATAAATGCAAACAACAATTTTAAGCATTTTAAATGTTGTTATCATGATGCAGATGACAATCTCAAGTTTTATGCAATTTTATGAAAATGTTAACATGAGCATATTATGAAGCATTTGGTCACCATGGCGGAACGAAAGGGGTGCCACGACAACAAATCCGAAAATGGTGCCACGGCAACATGTCGGTTTCCGGTACTCGATCGAGATACCGGTGCAAAAGGAAGCGTGCGGATGCGAGTTGGGCAAGATGGTGGGGGGATCCCGGATACCGAGTTCCCACGAGACGATGGCATGGCAACGAGGGACAATTCAAACACGGTGAAAACGGTGCAACTCATTCAACATATGCATTCGGTCCACGGCGGTCGGTCTCGGCGGTATACGTTTGAAGCGTGCATTCGGGACGGTTCAAGTTCATCGAAGGAAGTAGTGGAAGTAGTTGTTCCGCGACGGTAGTAGTGGAAGTAGTCGTTCTCGCGACGACAGTGGAAGTAGACGTTCTCGCGGGCGTAGTGGAAGTAGTTGTACACGACGACGGTAGTCGAAGTAGTCGTTCTCACACGCTCTAGGGTCGACGGTAGAGGTACTCGTGATCTTGGTGGCGGTAGACGTACACGAGTCTTCGGTGATGGTAGTGGTACACGGTCGTAGAGGAACTTGACGTCCACGGCGTGGTACACAAGTTGTCGGGGTACTTGTCGCATTCCGGTTGTGTGTAGTCGTACTATGCATCGGCGCGGTGTACTTGGCGATCCAAAGCGAAGCACCACAACAGGCCTCCAGACTCCAGTCTTGCGAGACTTGGTATGAACCAACCAAAACAACCAAGACGGTCTTGGCGGTCAACGGCGGGATTGATGGACGCAGGGCGTGGGTCGCTGGGCCTTGGCGCGAGGAAGGTGGAGCAGAGGAGGGGCGGAGCAGAGCAGGCGCTGGCGGCGGCGTCTTGCGGGACCTTGGGCGCTCGAGCAGAGGAGGCAGCGGGGCCTCGGGGCGACGTCGAGGAGGAGGTGGTGAAGGAGATCTGGTGGAAGGAGCGATGGTGGCGTGGCGGCCGGACGCAGCAAGGAGGCGCGATGGAGGTCGATGGAGGCGGAGCAGCGGGGATGGAGCTGAGGAGGAGGCTGGCTGGCCGCGGAAGATGGAGGCGCATGGGACTGTGGCTGCGGACGTCGGCGCCCTGGACAGAGAGGCGACGGGGACGGCTGGATCCGAGCGAGGTGCGTCGAGGCGCGCAGGTCGCCGGACGGAGCGGGGCTTGCCTTGGGAGGAGCTCATCTCCCTGAACTCCGGCGAGGTCAGAAGAGGCCAGGCCTCGGGCGCACAACGCTGTGGGTGCGGGACGCAGTGGCTTCGGCGCATCTGGATCGAGGCGAGGCGGGTGGCTCTGCTCTCTCTCTCTGCGACGGCGCATCGAGGGAGGAGGGGTTCGAGCGAGGTGGATCGGGAGGAGCGGGGCTCTGCTCCTCTCTGGCGGCACGAGCAGGGGAACGAGAGAGAGGGGGTCGAGCGAGTGGGTGACAAGAGGAGATCAGGCAGGCCTCTTGGGCCGGCTAGGTCAGGCCGTAGATGTGCCTTAGAGGCCGGCGGCTGGGCTCTCCTCTCTCTCCCTCTCTCAAAAGAAAAGAAACAAAATAGAGAAAAGAAATAAAAGAAAGAGGGTAGGGGAAGAAGTTGGACATGCGGGTAATTTTCTCGGCCTCACAAAAATGTGATTGATCCCAGAAAAATAGAAGTGGGCACACGCGAGAAGTCGAATTCAAACTCATTTGAATTTAATTCGAATGGTTTGAACTAGGACAAGGTTTAAGAGTGGCCAAAATGTTGAGATTTTTGGTGGAGCTTGGAAAAGGAACAAAAGAATTATCGGCAAAGTTTCAGAGTCGAAAACCGAAAGAAGGAAAGTTCAAGGATTTAACATGCAAGTGGGTTGCGGTTAATTCCAAATGAATGGAATATTTATTGTAGCTCTCTAAATATCGAGAGGATATGTTTTAAAGAGAATCACCATGTGAATTCCCTCGATTTAAATGGTTCAAAGATCCATGCCATTTATTTAGTTGAGAAGCAAAAGATTTATGGCATGGTGCAATGCACATGATGCAAAGATATGAAATGCATGACACGCAAGCAAAAGACGAGGCAACAACAGCAACTAAGCGGAGGACACCTGGCACATCGGTCTCGGGGCGTTACAACACTCCACCACTACGAGAGGATCTCGTCCCGAGATCTAGGACGGCACCGGATAGAAAACGGAAGGGAAAGAGGTAAAACAAAGTTGCTTCTTTGACAAACGAGTGAAACCAATGAACCTTACGAGGTTGAACAAATTGAGAGAAAAGGAATACAATGAAGTTGAACGAAGTGGAAAACACTCCGTTAGACAAGGAACCAGAAATACGGCGAAAAAGACGAGCTTAAATGACATGATTGACATTGAAGCCACTCCGGTCAAAACGAAATAGAGAAGGAATCAGAATGATATAATTTGGGCAGCACTCCGACTGAAAATGGAAGGAATTGAACATGAACTTGGGAAGATTGGACGATACTTGACGAAATGAACAACACCCTGACTCCACAACAATTAAACGAATGACACAAGGGGTAAGAATTATTTCAGACAGCACTCCGGTTGAGAAGGGAGGCAAAATTTGATCAGATGAAAAGAACTTGAAGAGATGATACAACACTCCGGTTGAGAAGGGAGGTAAACTTGGCAAAATGGGGAAAACTTGAAAAGAGGGCACGACACTCCGATTACATGGATAAGCACGAAGAGAACACAGTCCTCACAATCCGAGATAATGAGTGAAGAAAGCAACATCACAATGCCTCCGTAACGAAAGAATGGAAAACTAGATGGTTGGAAAGAAAAGAACGGAGAAGATGAATGACAACTCTCGCAATTAAAATTGAAAGAGAAAGCTTACGAAGAAAAAGGTTGAACGGAGTTGTTGGATTATCAACAACGAAAGCTTAAGCTTGATGTGGACTTATGGGAGACATCCCAAAATTATGAGGTGACAACCTGGCACTAACGAAAACCAAAGATTGGATTGATATCACCAAGGAGACGAGAGACTTATTTCACCGGGAGGACAAATGAAGAATTTGGGTCATTGATAAGCACCACAAATAGCAACAATCCTTAGGGAAGGCTTTAGGTGAAATCTAAACCAAGATAACTCCAAGGAAGAAATTCATGGATTTAATATACCTCATTCTTGACAACATGTGAATCATGAAACACGAAGGGAAATTGTCAAGAACGACATAACACCACCTCAAAAGATAAGGTAGAAAGAATTGCACTTCGGAATGCAGGAAAAAGAATATTTGAGCTCTTCCGACAAGAATCTTGAGAACACTTCGAGAATGAATTAAATCCTAAAGAACCACCATGAAGAAACTCCATGAAGGACTCCGGTAAACAAAAGGATGATAGAAAGAAAGAGAAGTTGAAAACACAAGGTGAAGCCTTGCAATGATTAGATGGATCTTCGTGGTGATGAGAGCTTGGAACTCCGGGAAAAGAAAAGATGAAACAATTGAAACCGAGAATTTTGATGAACCTCCGGAGTAAGGAATTGAATTTAATCGATGAAACAATAATAAGAATTGCATTATGCGCATCCTTCACCAATTAACTTGATGACAAGCAATGGATCAGGCATACTACTTATTCCCGTAGAAAGGAATTAAGATAGGTATGGCGCAAACTTGAGAATGTCTTCAACGAACCACCGGTAGGATTTAGAAAGAACGAATGAATTGATATGATAACAAGGAAAGAGAACTCTTGAACGAACCACCGTAAGAATTGAAAATGGACGAAGAAAAGATAAAGAAACACCGGGAAGAATTAGCAAATGAACGAAGATGCTTGCTAGGATTTAGATACATGAGAACGAAGAGATCATGAGCTGATTAGAGAATATTGAAAGATGCACCGGTAAGATTTGGAAAACGATAGACGAAGCTGAGAATGAATAATTCTGAGATGATAGGCTCAGAAGAGTCAAACTGAAAGGACTCCTGAATTGCTCCGGATGGGTGAAAAGAATTCTCACAATCAAAATAGTTATGAGAGGATTGCATCAAGCTAGAACCATGAATCTTGAAGAGAATGGAGCAAGATTTAAGAGAAACTCTTCTTCGGTCTTCAAATCCGAGAATGACGATGAGAACCACCACCATGAATTGTTGAGATACTCCGGGATGAAAATTAGAAAGGTTGAACCAATGATGAAAAGAATTTGAAAGATTTTGGAGAAAGACAAATGACTGATGAAAATTCATTCTTACATCACACTTTGAAAAGAATTTGGGAATAGCTCCGGAAAAATTAGAAGAGTCAGGTAAGATCCTGGGAAAAGCCCTGTGGGTTAGGGCCCACTCAAAAGAACCACCATTGAACGATTGCTTGAAAGGAGAGATTGCATCGGTTGAATTAAATGGCTTGAATGAGATAGCATCCTCAAAAGAACTTGAGTGAATTGAGAATGGAGACTTGAATCTTCTGAGATATCTTCATCACTTCAGAACAAATTGAATAGCGAGAAGTGAACGATTAAGAAATACACCGGCATAAGAAAGTACTTGAAATGAGAAAAGGAATGTGATCAACACCGAAAGCTTGAATTGAATCCACCGGAGAAGAAAAGAATGACGAATGATGAACTTGAAGCTCCGTTAGAATCTTCATGGAAATCACCGAATAAGAACATTGACGGAAAAAAATGGAGAGACTTCGCATCAATAAAAGGATACTTGATTAAGAAATCTGAGTCCTTGAAGAAAAAGAAAGGGTGGGAGGGCTGGAAAACAAAGGCGACTTGGAACAGATGAAGCAAACACCGTTAATAAGAACTGATGATTGATCTTGCGAATGTTGAAATGATCGGATCCACTTGAAGAGAAGCACACCGGTTGGAAAGAATTGAAAAGACAACCTCAATGATCAAGAAGGATTAGTATCCACATAGGAATATGAGAACACGCTTAGAGAAGGTATGGAATCAACACTTGACATCGAAGCAACTCGAATACCACAAATAAAACAAAAAAACAAAGGATTTGGCTTGTAGAATAGGCCGAAAACAAACATATGATAGATCCCATATCGTATCATGTGCCTGTTGGAAAGATATCCTACGAGATACTTGAATTCCCACTTATAAACTCCTGAAACTTTCTGGTTATGCAATCTGGTGTTGGGGATACAGGGGACACAAAATATATCACCCAAACTAACAATACCTAGATCCAGCTGTATCCATCCTTCAACACATAACCAAGAAAACTGCGGAAATCGTCTACCTCAACCTTCGAAAAGCATCCGTTATACGAGTTATGGCAATACTCCCGCACTCGCCTTAGTACTGGGCTATCAGGGTTATCTCACCAACAACTGTACAAAAGAGATTTTCGATGTCGGCGTACTAAACTCAGGTATTCCAGAACTGCGACGATAAAATTATGACGACAACACCTCGGAGCTCAACTCCCCGGGACACCTCCACTAAAACCCCTGCTGACGGGAGGCAACCAAGACAATGTTGTCATCATAAAACCATCGGAACGATTCTAAGATACCCGCGTGATCCTAAATTTTTTTTAGTGAAATTTGAGAAGAGAAGAGTCAAAACTCTACGTCAGGATGCCTTACCAGAGCGATGAGGAGACTGGGAAGTAAAAAGAATTCCTAAACTCTCCGATATATAATTCCTAAATGACTCAAAACATTTTTCTAGACACAACTCGGCCGCTAAAAACGATCAATCAGTGGGGGCTCCTAAGGTCGGGGAAGGCTCTGATTACCAACTTGTAATGCCCTCGATGCGGCTATATCTCCCACGTGTCGAGGCACGACTTAGAGGCATAACCGCATCGAAAACAATGTCGCAAGTGAGGTAATCTTCACACAACCCATGTAATACATAAGGGAAAGAGATACATAGTTGGCTTACAATCGCCACTTCACACAAATACATGAATCAAACATTACATCATACAGTTACAATCAGGGCCCGACTACGGAGCCAAAATAAAAGAAGAAACCCCAAAAGCGACAAAGGTCCACGATCGACCCCAACTGGGCTCCACTACTGATCGACTAGAACGAAACAACATAAAGGATAAGATCTTCATCGAACTCCTCCTTGAGCTCGGGTGCGTCACCTGCACGGTCTCATCGGCACCTACAAACTGGTTTTGGAAGTATCTGGTGAGTCACGGGGACTCAGCAATCTCACACCCGCGAGATCAAGACTATTTAAGCTTATAGGTAGGGTAAAAGGTATGAGGTGGAGCTGCAGCAAGCGACTAGCATATCTGATGTCTAACATACGCAAATGAGAGCGAGAAGAGAAGGCAAAGCACGGTCGAACAACTATGATCAATAAGTGATCCTGTACTACTTACGTCAAGCATAACTCCAACAACCGTGTTCACTTCCCGGACCCCGCCGAGAAGAGACCATCACGGTTACACACGCGGTTGGTGTATTTTAATTAGGATCAACTTCGGGTTTTCTACAACCGGACATTAACAAATTCCCATCTGCCCATAACCGCGGGCACGGCTTTCGAAAGTTCAAACCCTGCAGGGGTGTCCCAACTTAGCCCATTATAAGCTCTCGCGATCAACGAAGGATATTCCTTCTCCCCGGGAAGACCCGATCAGTCTCGGAATCCTGGCTACAAGACATTTCGACAGCAATAAAACAAGTCCAGCAAAGCCGCTCGATGCGCCGACATCCTGATAGGAGCTGCACATATCTCGTTCTCAGGGCAACACCGGATAAGTCAAGCTACGAGTAAAACCAGGCCTCGAGTTTCCCCGTGGTGGCCCCGCAGGTTGCTCGGTTCAAACCAGCACTTAGAGAAGCACTGGCCCGGGGGGCTAAATAAAGATGACCCTTGGGTTAATTACTCCCAAGGGAAAATAGGTGGTGGTGAGGCAAATGGTAAAACCAAGGTTGGGCCTCGCTGGAAAAATCTTATTCAAAGCGAACTGTCAAGGGGGTCCCATAAATCACCCGACCGCGTTAGGGACGCAAAATCCGGGAACATAACACCGATATGAAGGAAAGTAGGGCGGCAAGAGTGGAACAAAACACCAGGCATAAGGCCGAGCCTTCCACCCTTTACCAAGTATATAGATGCATTAATTAAATAAGAGATATTGTGATATCCCAACAAGTAAACATGTTCCAACAAGGTACAACATCCCCATGTTCCAACAAGGAACAAACTTCATCTTCACCTGCAACTAACAATGCTAAAAGAGGGGCTGAGCAAAGCGGTAACATAGCCAAACAACGGTTTGCTAGGACAAGGTGGGTTAGAGGCTTGGTTTAACAATATGGGAGGCATGATAAGCAAGTGGTAGGTATCGCAGCATAGGCATAGCAAAAGAGCGAGCAACTAGCAAGCAAAGATAGAAGTGATTTCGAGGGTATGGTCATCTTGCCTGAGATCCCGCAAGGAAGAAGAACGAGTCCATGAAGAAGACAAACGGACGTAGTCGAACGAATCCTCACAACTCCGGAACGAAACCGAAGCTAACGAGAGAAGCAACCCGGAAACAAACAAACAACATAGTAAACAATCACCATATACACAAGACATGATGCACAAACAAGTATGATGCATGTCCGGTTCAATGAGCATGGCATGGCAAAGTGCAACAAACAACGCTACAAATTAAGTGGAGCTCAATATGCAACGAGTTGCATATTGACGCGACACCACATCAATTATTTAGTTCTCTCTCGGTTATGTACCCAACAATATTAAATGTTGTTAAACATGGCAAGAGATGAAGCATAAGTAAACTAGCTATCTAGGCAAGGTTAAATGGGGCCGGAAATAACAACAACAATTCCGGAAAATCCTCATGTGCGTATTTTAGATTTGGTACTGTTCTGTCCTAAAGCATATTTTAATGTTGTTAAGCAGCAAAATAAAGTGCACCATGTTAATCTATGCATTTTTCTACCCCATTTACATATAAAGTTTAATAAAACGGAGTTACGGTTAATTAGTTATGAAATAAATCATTTTAACATGGCATTTAGCAAAATAAATGCAAACAACAATTTTAAGCATTTTAAATGTTGTTATCATGATGCAGATGACAATCTCAAGTTTTATGCAATTTTATGAAAATGTTAACATGAGCATATTATGAAGCATTTGGTCACCATGGCGGAACGAAAGGGGTGCCACGACAACAAATCCGAAAATGGTGCCACGGCAACATGTCGGTTTCCGGTACTCGATCGAGATACCGGTGCAAAAGGAAGCGTGCGGATGCGAGTTGGGCAAGATGGTGGGGGGATCCCGGATACCGAGTTCCCACGAGACGATGGCATGGCAACGAGGGACAATTCAAACACGGTGAAAACGGTGCAACTCATTCAACATATGCATTCGGTCCACGGCGGTCGGTCTCGGCGGTATACGTTTGAAGCGTGCATTCGGGACGGTTCAAGTTCATCGAAGGAAGTAGTGGAAGTAGTTGTTCCGCGACGGTAGTAGTGGAAGTAGTCGTTCTCGCGACGACAGTGGAAGTAGACGTTCTCGCGGGCGTAGTGGAAGTAGTTGTACACGACGACGGTAGTCGAAGTAGTCGTTCTCACACGCTCTAGGGTCGACGGTAGAGGTACTCGTGATCTTGGCGGCGGTAGACGTACACGGGTCTTCGGTGATGGTAGTAGTACACGGTCGTAGAGGAACTTGACGTCCACGGCGTGGTACACAAGTTGTCGGGGTACTTGTCGCATTCCGGTTGTGTGTAGTCGTACTATGCATCGGCGCGGTGTACTTGGCGATCCAAAGCGAAGCACCACAACAGGCCTCCAGACTCCAGTCTTGCGAGACTTGGTATGAACCAACCGAAACAACCAAGACGGTCTTGGCGGTCAACGACGGGATCGATGGACGCAGGGCGTGGGTCGCTGGGCCTTGGCGCGAGGAAGGTGGAGCAGAGGAGGGGCGGAGCAGAGCAGGCGCTAGCGGCGGCATCTTGCGGGACCTTGGGCGCTCGAGCAGAGGAGGCAGCGGGGCCTCGGGGCGACGTCGAGGAGGAGGTGGTGAAGGAGATCCGGTGGAAGGAGCGATGGTGGCGTGGCGGCCGGACGCAGCAAGGAGGCGCGATGGAGGTCGATGGAGGCGGAACAGCGGGGATGGAGCTGAGGAGGAGGCCGGCTGGCCGCGGAAGATGGAGGCGCATGGGACTGCGGCTGCGGACGTCGGCGCCCTGGACAGAGAGGCGACGGGGACGGCTGGATCCGAGCGAGATGCGTCGAGGCGCGCAGGTCGCCGGACGGAGCGGGGCTTGCCTTGGGAGGAGCTCATCTCCCTGAACTCCGGCGAGGTCAGAAGAGGCCAGGCCTCGGGCGCAGGACGCTGTGGGTGCGGGACGCAGTGGCTTCGGCGCATCTGGATCGAGGCGAGGCGGGTGGCTCTGCTCTCTCTCCGCGACGGCGCATCGAGGGAGGAGGGGTTCGAGCGAGGTGGATCGGGAGGAGCGGGGCTCTGCTCCTCTCTGGCGGCGCGAGCAGGGGAACGAGAGAGAGGGGGTCAAGCGAGTGGGTGACAAGAGGAGATCAGGCAGGCCTCTTGGGCCGACTAGGTCAGGCCGTAGATGTGCCTTAGAGGCCGGCGGCTGGGCTCTCCTCTCTCTCCCTCTCTCAAAAGAAAAGAAACAAAATAGAGAAAAGAAATAAAAGAAAGAGGGTAGGGGAAGAAGTTGGACATGCGGGTAATTTTCTCAGCCTCACAAAAATGTGCTTGATCCCGGAAAAATAGAAGTGGGCACACGCGAGAAGTCGAATTCAAACTCATTTGAATTTAATTCAAATGGTTTGAACTAGGACAAGGTTTAAGAGTGGCCAAAATGTTGAGATTTTTGGTGGAGCTTGGAAAAGGAACAAAAGAATTATCTGCAAAGTTTGAGAGTCGAAAACCGAAAGAAGGAAAGTTCAAGGATTTAACATGCAAGTGGGTTGCGGTTAATTCCAAATGAATGGAATATTTATTGTAGCTCTCTAAATATCGAGAGGATATGTTTTAAAGAGAATCACCATGTGAATTCCCTCGATTTAAATGGATCAAAGATCCATGCCATTTATTTAGTTGAGAAGCAAAAGATTTATGGCATGGTGCAATGCACATGATGCAAAGATATGAAATGCATGACACGCAAGCAAAAGACGAGGCAACAACAGCAACTAAGCGGAGGACACCTGGCACATCGGTCTCGGGGCGTTACAGTACACAGCATGGCATACTTTGTAGAACCTATGGCCAAGGCATAGGGAATGACTTTCATTCTCTTTCTATCTTCTGCCGTGGTCGGGCTTTGAGTCTTACTCAATTTCACACCTTGTAACACAAGCAAGAACTATTTCTTTGACTGTTCCATTTTGAACTACTTCAAAATCTTGTCAAGGTATGTACTCATTGAAAAAATTATCAAGCATCTTGATCTATCTCTATAGATCTTGATGCTAAATATGTAAGCAGCTTCACCGAGGTCTTTCTTTGAAAAACTCCTTCCAAACACTCCTTTATGCTTTGTAGAATAATTCTACATTATCTCCGATCAACAATATGTCATTCACATATACTTATCAGAAATGACGTAGTGCTCCCACTCACTTTCTTGTAAATACAGGCTTCACCGCAAGTCTGTATAAAACTATATTCTTTGATCAACTTATCAAAGCGTATATTCCAACTCTGAGATGCTTGCACCAGTCCATAAATGGATCGCTGGAGCTTGCATATTTTGTTAGCACCTTTAGGATTGACAAAACCTTCTGGTTACATCATATACAACTCTTCTTTAATAAATTCATTAAGGAATGCAGTTTTGTTTATCCATTTGCCAGATTTCATAAAATGCGGCAATTGCTGACATGATTCGGACAGACTTAAGCATAGATACGAGTGAGAAACTCTCATCGTAGTCAACACCTTGAACTTGTCGAAAACCTTTTGCGACAATTCTAGCTTTGTAGATAGTAACACTACTATCAGCATCCGTCTTCCTCTTGAAGATCCATTTATTTTCTATGGCTTGCCGATCATCGGGCAAGTCAACCAAAGTCCATACTTTGTTCTCATATATGGATCCCATCTCAGATTTCATGGTCTCAAACCACTTCGCGGAATCTGGGGTCATCATCGCTTCCTCATAGTTTGCAGGTTCGTCATGGTCCAGTACATGACTTCTAGAACAGGATTACCGTACCACTCTGGTGCGGATTTTACTATGGTTGACCTACGAGGTTCGGTAGTAACTTGATCTAAAGTTACATGATCATCATCATTAGCTTCCTCACTAATTGGTGTAGGAGTCACAGGAACAGATTTCTGTGATGAACTACTTTCCAATAAGGGAGCAGGTACAGTTACCTCATCAAGTTCTACTTTCCTCCTACTCACTTCTTTCGAGAGAAACTCCTTCTCTAGAAAGGATCCATTCTTAGCAACGAATGTCTTGCCTTCGGATCTGTGATAGAAGGTGTACCCAACTGTCTCCTTTGGGTATCCTATGAAGACACATTTCTCTGATTTGGGTTTGAGCTTATCAGGATGAAACTTTTCACATAAGCATCGCAACCCCAAACTTTAAGAAACGATAACTTTGGTTTCTTGCCAAACCACAGTTCATACGGTGTCGTCTCAGCAGATTTAGATGGTGCCCTTTTTAACGTGAATGCAGCTGTCTCTTAATGCATAACCCCAAAACGATAGTGGTAAATCGGTAAGAAACAACATAGATTGCACTATATCCAATAAAGTACAATTATGACATTCGGACACACCATTACGCTGTGGTGTTCCAGGTGGCGTGAGTTGCGAAACTATTCCACATTTGTTTCAAATGAAGACCAAACTCGTAACTCAAACATTCTCCTCCATGATCAGATCGTAGAAACTTTATTTTCTTGTTACGATGATTTTCCACTTCACTCTGGAATTATATGAACTTTTCAAATGTTTCAGACTTTATGTTTCATCAAGTAGATATACCCATACCTGCTCAAATCACCTGTGAAGGTTAGAAAATAACGATACCTGCCGCGAGCCTCAATATTCATCGGACCACATACATCATAATGTATGATTTCCAACAAATCTGTTGCTCGCTCCATTGTTCCGGAGAACGGAGTCTTAGTCATCCTGCCCATGAGGCATGGTTTGCAAGCATCAAGTGATTCATAATCAAGTGATTCCAAAATCCCATCAGCATGGAGTTTCTTCATGTGCTTTACACCAATATGACCTAAACGGCAGTGCCACAAATAAGTTGCACTATCATTATTAACTTTGCATCTTTTGGCTTCAATATTATGAATATGTGTATCACTACGATCGAGATCCAATCAACCATTTTCATTGGGTGTGTAACCATATAAGGTTTTATTCATGTAAACAGACCAACAATTATTCTCTAACTTAAATGAATAACCGTATTGCAATAAACATGATCAAATCATATTCATGCTTGAGGGAGTCCTGGATTAGGGGGTGTCCGGATAGCCGGACTATACCTTCAACCGGACTCCAGGACTATGAAGATACAAGATTGAAGACTTCGTCCCGTGTCCGGAAGGGACTTTCCTTGGCATGGAAGGCAAGCTTGGCGATACGGATATATAGATCTCCTACCATTGTAACTGACTCTGTGTAACCCTAGCCCTCTCCGTTGTCAATATAAACCGGAGGGTTTTAGTCCGTAGGACAACAGAACAATCATACCATAGGCTAGCTTCTAGGGTTTAGCCTCCTTGATCTCGTGGTAGATCTACTCTTGTACTACCCATATCATCAATATTAATCAAGAAGGACGTAGGGTTTTACCTCCATCAAGAGGGCCCGAACCTGGGTAAAACATCGTGTCCCTTGTCTCCTGTTACCATCCGCCTAGACGCACAGTTCGGGACCCCCTACCCGAGATCCGCCGGTTTTGACACCGACATTTGTGCTTTCATTGAGAGTTCCTCTGTGCCGTCGCCATCAGGAAGGATGCCTCATCCCATCTTTAAAGACGACGTTGCTAAGGGAGCTTTGGCTGTCGGCCAAACTCTCCGGCTAGGTGGTTTTCTTATGATCGCCTGTTCGGCTGCTGCGCCGACGATGACCTCTCGGGTCATCAAAAGCAATCTTCATTTCAGTTCGGAACTCGCCGAGCAGTTAGATCCAATGGAGCCCTCTTCCATAAACGAGCTCTTGGATCGAACGCCGCCCTGGGGGTCACTACGGATTACAACCTGGTTGGGCCTAAACCCGATCCAAGAGAGATTAACTCTCCCCAAGTCACCCATCATGTTGCCATGGTAGAGGGGTAGTGCGGCGACCCTTCATCTATCTTAAGGACTAACTACGTCCGGATTCCCAATCCCTCCAAGACGGATACCCGCGGAGGGGAGGATATCACTCAAGACCTGAACTTAGAATTAGGCGACGGGCTGGATTCATTAGACAACATCCAAGAATCCAAACTTTTGAGTTCGGAAACTTCTTGGCCTCTGAGTCTCAGATTGGGCGAGGTTTCGGATCTAATTCCACCCACCCACCCGAACATAAGCAATCTATCCCAAATCAGGCAAAAGCCCGAAGAAACAGTACATCATTACTGGGCCAGATTCCTCCTGGTTAGGAACAGGATAAAGGACTGCCGTGTGGAAGACGCAATCCCAATTTTCTGCAATAATTGCACGGACAAGGGAATCCTCAACGCCATAAGTCGCCGTGATATTACACGCTTCACTGACTTGGCGTCCATAGTACGAAAGTACTGTGCGATGGAAAGCGCCGGGAAAACCGAAATAAAATTTTGGGACGATCCGGCTCTGAATACAAACCCAGTCCGAAATAAAAGGGTGCATCATCGCCAGACACCTGGATTAAACACCAAAAAGCAAAAACCCTCTACAGGGCATGGAACCGTACTGGAAGGATGGCTTAATGGACCCTGTAAAATTCACAGTACAGAGGGCGCCACACCAACTCACAGCCTTAGAGCATGTTGGATACTCCGGCAGGTGACCAAAATTGGCGAAGATCTCCTAATTTCGGAGGCCATAGAAAGCCACCTCAGGGACACCAATACGGTACTAACAGTCTTCGAGACTTTCGCATCAAATAATATGCGAAAAACAACACTTCGCAGCCTTGCCGAAGTCTACCAACTAGCAACAATAAACCCATGGAGTGACACGACTATTACTTTTAATGCCAGTGATGAACCTAAATTCCGAACAACCCGAGCACCAGCCGCATTGGTCCTCAGTCCAGTAGTGGATGGCTTTCGCCTCACCAAAGTACTCATGGATGGAGGCAGCGGATTAAACCATATTTATGAGGAAACACTTCAAAAATGGAAATAGACTGGAACCACATTGAGCGAAGCAGCACAACCTTTAGAGGAATAATACCCAGTCGGGAAGCGCGCTGTACAGGAAAAATCACACTAGATGTGGTGTTCGGCACGCCGGATAATTACAAGTCCGAAGAGGTCACGTTCCATGTGGCCCCGTTCAGTTGTGGATACCACGCTCTGCTTGGGCGGGAAGCATTTACAATCTTCCAAGCAATACCCCATTACGGGTACATGAAGCTCAAGATGCCTGGGCCGAACGGAATCATCACTCTCGCTAGTGATCCGGACATAGCACTCCGCGCTGAAAATAAGACAGCCGCACTGGCCCTTGAGGCACTATCCGAAGCCCTAGCGGCTGAGGAACTGACTGCGCTGCGCTCCACGGTGAACAGGGACGATGTGATACTCTACAAGAGATCCAAGTCCACCTCCTTTAAACCAGCGGACGAAATAGTCAAATTCCAGGTCCATCCAACGGACCCCAATAAAACAGCTTCTATCGGGGCACAATTAAACCCTGATGTAGACGCCGCACTACAAGAATTCCTACGTGAAAACTGGGACATCTTCGCCTGGCACCCTTCAGACATGCCAGGAATCCCACGCAGGCTGGCCGAACATAGCTTAAATATCCTAAATGGATTCAAACCAGTCAAACAAGCTCTTCGGCATTTTTCCGAACCTAAGAGACAGGCCATGGGAGAGGAGCTAGCCAAGCTATTGGGGTCCGGATTCATCAGAGATATAAAACATCCGGACTGGCTAGCAAACCTGGTGATGGTACCAAAGAAGGACAAATCCTGGCGCCTGTGCGTTGATTTTAAAGACCTTAACAAGGCTTGCCCAAAGGATCCCTTCCCCCTCCCCCGCATCGATCAAATTATCGATGCTACCGCAGGACACGATTCGTTGTGTTTCCTCGACGCATACTCTGGCTACCATCAAATCAAGATGGAAGAGTCATACCAAGCCGCAACGGCATTCATCACACCATACGGCCCATTCTGCTTCAACACAATGCCCTTCGGGCCCAAAAACGCCGGCGCAACATATCAGCGCATGATTCGGACATGTCTGGCAAACCAGGTCGGCAAAACAGTGGAGGCATACGTGGATGATGTGGTCGTAAAAACAAGACATGTCGAATCTCTAATAGACGACTTGAGGCTTACATTTGATAACCTCCCAACATACGACATCAAGCTCAACCCGGAAAAATGCGTTTTCGGCGTTCCTGCCGGAAAGCTCTTGGGCTTCATTGTATCCGGTAGAGGAATTGAAGCAAATCCAACCAAGATCCGAGCTTTGTCACAATTGGATATCCCGAAGGACCTCAAACAAATACAAAAATTAACCGGATGTGTGGCGGCGCACCGAACACTTCGAGTGGACGGATGCCGCCACGGCCGGACTTGACGAAATAAACGCCATATTGGCAACAAACCCAGTCCTGGCCGCGCCAAACATCGGTGAACCAATGTTATTGTACATTGCAGCAACCCATCAGGTTGTAAGCGCAGTGCTCGTCGTCGAGCGAGAAACGAACGGGCACAAATTCCCCCTTCAAAAGCCGGTCTACTATGTGTCCACTGTCCTCACTCCATGCAAATCACGGTACCCGCGTTATCAAAAGATTGCATACGCGGTATTCATGGCATCCCGGAAGCTGCGGCACAACTTTCAAGAGGGGTCGATAACAGTAGCCTCGGAAGTACCACTCAACGATATTATAAACAACCGCGACGCAACGGGCCAGATTGCAAAATGGGCCATCGAGCTCCTCCCATTCGACATAACTTATAAGCCACGGCGAGCTATTAAGTCGCAAGTTTTGGCCGACTTCGTCGCAGAATGGACGGAGGCCGAACTCCCTAAAGAGTACGGCACATATTCAAACTGGATCATGCATTTCGACAGCTCCAAAATGTTGGCCGGTCTAGGGGCTGGCGTTGTTTTGACACAGCTCAATATGTACTCCAGATTATGTACACAGACTCCAACAACGCAGCCGAATACGAGGCCCTATTACACGGCCTCCGGATGGCAGTATCCATGGGCATTCAACGACTAGAGGTGCGCGGGGATTCGAACCTCGCGATATCCCAAATAAATGGAGACTTCGATGCCAAGATCCAAAAATGGCAGCTTACCGCAACACCGTCTTAAAAATGTCAACTCAGTTTGAAGGGCTTGAATTTCACCATATAGCCCGAGAAAACAAGCAGGCGGCAGATGTCCTGGCACGCATTGGCGCAAAACGCGATGTAGTCCCCCCCAACATCTTCTTGGAAAGGCTGTTCAAGCCATCCGTAGCATGGGAAGGGGAACCTGGCAATAACAGCCCGGACCCAACCGCACTATCCGACACCGAACAATGTGACATAATTGGAGGCTCTGCCAATGAAATTACAAGTTCAGCCCACGTAATAATGGTCGTCATCGCCCCGTGGACAGAATCATTCCTAGCCTACCTTACTAGGCAGGAACTCCCAGAGGACCAAAACGAGGCACGAAGCATAGTGCGGCGATCTAAAGCCTATAAAGTCCATGAGGGAGAACTTTATAAGAAAAGCACTACCGGAGTCCTTCAAAGGTGCATCTCCAAAGAGGAAGGGCGGAACTTGCTGGCTGAAATTCATGCCGGACTCGGTGGTCATCACGCTGCAGCTCGGTCCCTTGTAAGCAAAGCTTTCCGTACATGCTTTTATTGGCCGACGGCCCGGGCAGACGCTCAGGACTTGGTCCAACGATGCATCGGTTGCCAGCTTTTTGCAAAACAAAGCCATATGCCACCCACCGCCCTCCAAACTATCCCCATAACTTGGCCCTTCGCGATCTGGGGGCTTGACATGGTTGGACCCCTTAAAGGCGGAACCAACAAGAAAAATTACTTACTGGTCATGGTGGATAAGTTCACCAAATGGATAGAAGCCAAGCCTGTTAAGACGGCCGAATCCGGACCAGTGATAGACTTTATATCTGGGGTCGTACACTGTTATGGCGTCCCCCACAGCATCATCACTGATAACGGCACGAACTTTACGGCCGATGATGTAAAACTCTGGTGCAAATACATGGGCATTAAGCTCGATTATGCTTCCGTCTATCACCCACAAACTAACGAACCGGTCGAACGCGCAAATGGTCTTATCATGAGCAGCATCAAACCCAGATTAGTGCGGTCCTTTAAGGAATCTAATACGCATTGGGTAGAGGAGCTCGACTCCGTACTCCGGGGGCCGCGGACCACGCTGAATCGCACCACCGGATACACACCATTCTTTATGGTGTACGGCGCAGAGGCAGTTTTTCCCTGCGATATAATTCATCACTCACCTCGAGTGCGCATGTACGAAGAAAGAGAAGCCGAGCTCGATCGGCAGGACAGTTTGGACGCCTTGGAGGAGGAGCGTGACGTGGCAAAAGCCCGTTCCGCATTCTATCAACAGCAGGCTCGAAGATATCAAAGCAGAGAAGTACGGGCCAAAAATTACAATGTTGGCGAATTAGTTCTATGCCTGCTGGACAAGAAAAAGGACAAACTCAAGCCCAAGTGGGAAGGTCCCTTAATAATTGACCAAGTCCTGACTGGTGGAGCGTACCGCCTGCGAGATGCATCGGATAACCGACTCGAGCCGAACCCATGGAATACAACCCATCTCCGAAGATTCTATGCCTAGCGCCAGACTCTATGTTCGTCTCCTTCTTCTGTCCATTTTTTATATTTTCTGTCTTACATTTCTCTCCTTCTCCCCTTCCTTTTTATTTAAAGGCCCAATAAGTGACGCGCTATCCGCGCTCATTAAACCTGGGAGCTTCTTTAAACAGAAGCTTATTCATACGGGCTTCATGCCCAATACATGTGTCACACTTCCGCATGTACCTTTATTCACCATTATATGCATCGATATGACTTAAGTTTTGGCCAAGCTAGGTTGCCTGGCTCCTGTGCTTACCCTTACGTTCCCAATTGTTCCGCTAGGTGGTAAAGGGAGCACCTCTGCGATTGTTACTGCCGGGTCAGCCGGATGTGTACCTCAGACTGGGTGAAGCCGAAAGCTAGCGTTCTTAAGGGAATATTCGGTCGGTGAACTAAAGATGATCTTTTCACTTATTTATTTATGCGCCCCCAGATGATTCTTTCATGCGTCTCTTTTTGCAACATGGACATGCACTTTAGGGCATGCCTCCCAGGGAAAGGAACCCTTAACGGAACTATTCTCCCTGGAAGATGTTTCTTACTAACCATGTAATATAACATAACTAGTTGGGCACTTGTCTATTCAAACACTAATAACCCCTACGCCTGGTCTCCATGCATACCCCGGTTCTTACATAACCGCATGGGTATTCAGACACACTCCGGATCGTCAGGTCCCCAGGCTGAAGCGAAAAGGTCGGCCATGATAAACGATCTACAATCCGGCTAGAAGGCATTACATATGTTAATTAAAATTACATAGTCATTCTGACTGATTGTATTCCTCTTCAATACCATCTAACAGGCTGTCTAGTTTAGAGTCCTGCTAGGAATACTTGGCGGCCAATTCTACTTGGCCGTATACTAAGCTTACAGGGATCTCGTTCCCATCGGGCCCTGCAGGTCCAACCTCGGCCATGTGGTTTGGGTCAGCCTTTGTGTACCGCGTCTTCACCATAGCCCAGGCCTCCCTAGCGCCCTGACGGCAGGCCTTTATCTTCCACAATCAGAAGCGCCGCCTCGCTCCCTTCAGCTTCTCTACAAGCTCTCCAAGGCCTTCGGGCATGGAGATGGATGGCCACAAGGCATGGGCGACGCCTCGCATCACCCGCCGGACTCGCTCGTGCTGTTGCAAGAGCTCGGGAAGAAGTTCACCTGTCGAGCCGGGCATCTCCTCTGCAGGACAACTTGTTAGCATACCTACAGACGTTACTCTGTTAGTCGACTTCCTCGCCGAACTCTGTTTTTTCAGAGATTCGTTTAAGCACTTACTAAATATGCCGCGTCGAAGCCACTGATTCTCCTTAACGGAGTCCGACAGCAGGGCACGAACATCTTTCAGTTCAACGCCCAGCTTGTTGTTGGCATCTTGGAGATCGATCTTCTCCCGCCTCACCTTTGTCAGCACGCTCTCACCAGCCTTTAGCTGGCGTAGGAGTTGTTGTTTTTCCGGATCTAATCCGGTGCCATCTGCAATTACATTTGTGAGATTTGCACACACGCCGCACTTCACACAATGATTATCTTTTTGAAGCATATGTTACCAGAAGGGGTCTCCTCGGGCCCCCCTGTCGCGGCTAGTACGGCCTCAAGTTGGGCTTTGCACTCTTCTAGCTCCTGAGCCAGTCGGGTATTCTTCTCTGAAAGAACCTACATATTACATGATCCTTAAATCAGTTGTTCCAACTGTTTCAAGTCTCGGGGGCTACTGATATATATACCCATCAAATTTTCTTACCCGTATGTCTTTCACATACTGCTCCGTGGCTCTGGCCAGACCATCTTGAGCGGCACGGAGGTACGCGTCTCCCGAATTGAAGGCATCCAATGCCTCTAGGGAGAAACAAGCGTCGCGAAGAACTGTCCGGCGGCGCCTGTGGTTCATGGCACTCTCCACCTCGGAATTCGTGTCCGATAGCCTGTCCGCATCCTCTATTGGAGGAGCGTCCGGTGTGCGCCTCGTGTTCGCCTCCACCTCCGGACCAGGCTTTGGAGCCTGGCTGGTGGAGGCGCGATTGGCAGCCTCTCCGGATGTAGTCCGGCGAGGTCTCTTTGTCCTAAAGAGAGCACGATTATTAATACACCTTGAAGGAATAACACCAGGGGATGAGATGGCGCGTTATACCTTTGCGCCGATGTCTCAGTCCGGACCGCACTCCTTTTCCGCCCCTGGGACCCTATGGCCCCTCGTTGGCTAGTTGTTGCGGGCTCGGCCTCCGCCTCAAGGACCTCCTCTACAAAACGCGGTTGTTATAAGGTAATCGACAACACGCGAGGACGGGTCCCTTTTCGAAGTGCTGGGATTTCGGTCTCAGTTACCTGGGAGGCTGGGAGTAGCCCTGGGTAATCGGCCGTAATGGCCACCAAGGCATTGTCCTTGCTCAATTGATGAAACACCCCATCAATTAGCTCCACAGATATGTCCGGATCCTCTTGGAAGGCCGGATTGAGGGACCGTCCCAGATACTCGGGTTGTGGAGAGGGGTTGTTTATTTCTTTAACAGCCTGGCGCAGTTCGTGCGTTGAAATCGTTAGACTATATAATGGGAATACAAAACGGGTGGACAAGTAAAAATGTCCACTTACCCAGTTTGGAGGATTATACATGGTAAATCCACCCAGAGGGTTGATGCGGAGGAATTCCTCCTCTTTTCCCTTGTACAAAGCGGACAAGATCTTTATCAGAACGGGAGCCGAGTCCGGCCCCTTACGGCCGTGACGGGTGGCGTCGTCCTCCCCGTTGAAGTCCCACATGGGGTGGCCTCTATATTGAAGCGGCTGCACCCCCCGCATGATGAATATAGACATGACTCCGATCATGGTTAGTCCAGAATGAGCTAATAGTCTTATCCGGCCCATCAGGTAAAGGACGTCCTTGTCACTTTTCCTCTGAGGGCTCCGTGGACGCCAACTTAGGCGCTTCTTGAGGGGAGCATTGCCGAACTCAGGGAGGCCAATCCGAATAGGATCCGGCAGCGGGACCTCCTCTATATAAAACCATTCCAACGGCCAATTCTCGGACGCCTTCTTTGGGGTTCTGGATAAATATCCGGTCTCGGCGATGCGCCACACTTCGGCTCCGCCCACTTGATATATTGACCCCTCCTAAGAGCGGGGCACCAGGCGGAATAGCCTCTTCCACAGCGTGAAATGAGCCTCAACACCCAAGAACAGCTCGCAAAGGGCTACGAAGCCCGCGATATGCAATATAGAGGCAGGTGTGAGGTTGTGCAGCTGGAGGCCACAGAACTCCAGAAGCCCCCGGAGAAACAGATGAATTGGAAATCCGAGTCCTCTTATTAGATAAGGGACAAGGCATACCCGCTCTCCTTTGGAGGGATTGGGGGCGCTCTCCGCTTGCTCTCCGCCATTATAGGTGGCGAGTCCGGCTCGAACCTGCACCATATAGGCCGGAGGGAGGAATTCCTTGGTCTGAAGCGATACTAGCTCGCTATGCGGGATGGAGCACCTCTCCCAGTCTCCAGGCTTAGGACTGGAAGGGCGAGAGGAGGAGTTGCGACGGCTAGCCATGGTGGAATGGACCTTTGTTGGATGCGCTCTGATGACTACTCGCGGAGGGGAGAAGGTGTGGTTTGGATCTAAATCCCCATCCCTTTAAATAGGCGGTTCATTTATGTGGCTAGGGGTGTGAATGTAAAAACACCCAGACTTTTCGTATTCGTTTGACACGTGGAAGGCGGCCATTATTGGGCCTACAAGCCGAGGAGCGCTACATTCACAAAAAACATGACATTATTCAACAGGTACACGGAATCTGGAAGAGAACCTGCCTTGCAATGCCAAAGACAATCTGCGCGCCGGACTCGTCGTCATTGAAGCCTGGTTCGGGGGCTACTGAGGGAGTCCTGGATTAGGGGGTGTCCGGATAGCAGGACTATACCTTCAACCGGACTCCAGGACTATGAAGATACAAGATTGAAGACTTCGTCCCGTGTCCGGAAGGGACTTTCCTTGGCGTGGAAGGCAAGCTTGGCGATACGGATATATAGATCTCCTACCATTGTAACCGATTCTGTATAACCCTAGCCCTCTCCGGTGTCTATATAAACCAGAGGGTTTTAGTCCGTAGGACAACAGAACAATCATACCATAGGCTAGCTTCTAGGGTTTAGCCTCCTTGATCTCGTGGTAGATCTATTCTTGTACTACCCATATCATCAATATTAATCAAGCAGGACGTAGGGTTTTACCTCCATCAAGAGGGCCCAAACCTGGGTAAAACATCGTGTCCCTTGTCTCCTGTTACCATCCGCCTAGACACACAGTACGCGACCCCCTACCCGAGATCCGCCGGTTTTGACACCGACAATGCTCAACGCAAACACCAAATAACACTTATTTAGGTTCAACACTAATCCCGAAAGTATAAGGAGTGTGCGATGATGATCATATCAATCTTGGAACCACTTCCAATACCCATCGTCACTTCATCCTTAACTAGTTTCTGTTCATTATGCAACTCCCGTTTCGAGTTACTACTCTTAGCAACTGAACCAGTATCAAATACCGAGAGGTTGCTATAAACACTAGTAAAGTACACATCAATAACATGTATATCCAATATACCTTTGTTCACTTTGCCATCCTTCTTATCCGCCAAATTCTTGGGGCAGTTCCGCTTCCAGTGACCAGTCCCTTTGCAGTAGAAGCACTTAGTCTCAGGCTTAGCACTAGACTTGGGCTTCTTCACTCGAGCAGCAACTTGCTTGCCGTTCTTCTTGAAGTTCCCCTTCTTCCCTTTACCCTTTTATTGAAACTAGTGGTCTTGTCAACCATCAACACTTGATGTTTTTCTTGATTTCTACCTTCGTCGATTTCAGCATCACGAAGAGCTTGGGAATTGTTTCCGTTATCCCTTGCATATTATAGTTCATCACGAAGTTCTACTAACTTGGTGATGGTGACTAGAGAATTATGTCAATAACTATTTTATCTGGAAGATTAACTCCCACTTGATTCAAGCGATTGTAGTACCCGCACAATCTGAGCACATGCTCACTGCTTGAGCTATTCTCTTCCATCTTTTAGCAATAGAACTTGTCGGAGACTTCATATCTCTCAACTCGGGTATTTGCTTGAAATATTAATATCAACTCCTAGAACATCTCATATGGTCCATGACGTTCAAAACGTCTTTGAAGTCCCGATTCTAAGCCATTAAGCATGGTGCACTAAACTATCAAGTAGTCATCATATTGAGCTAGCCAAACGTTCATAACATGCACATCTGCTGCTGCAATAGGTCTGTCACCTAGCGGTGCATCAAGGACATAATTCTTCTGTGCAGCAATGAGGATAGTCCTCAGATGACGGATCCAATCCGCATCATTGCTACTAACATCTTTCAACTCAGTTTTCTCTAGGAACATATCAAAAATAAAACAGGGGAGCTAAACGCAAGCTATTGATCTACAACATAGATATGCTAAGACTACCAGGACTAAGTTCATGATAAATTAAAGTTCAATTAATCTATTACTTAAGAACTCTCACTTAGATAGACATCCCTCTAATCATCTAAGTGATCACGTGATCCAAATCAACTAAACCATAACCGATCATCACGTGAAATGGAGTAGTTTTCAATGGTGAACATCACTATGTTGATCATATCTTCTATATGATTCACGCTTGACCTTTCGGTCTTAGTGTTTCGAGGCCATGTCTGTATATGCTAGGCTCGTGAAGTTTAACCTGAGTATTCTGCGTGTGCAAAACTGGTTTGCACCCGTTGTAGATGGATGTAGAGCTTATCACACCCGATCATCACGTGGTGTCTGGGCACGACAAACTTTGGCAACGGTGCATACTCAGGGAGAACACTTTTATCTTGAAATTTAGTGAGAGATCAACTTATAAAGCTACCGTTGAACTAAGCAAAATAAGATGTATAGAAGATAAACATCACATGCAATCAAAATATGTGACATGATATGGCCATGATCATCTTGCGCCTTTGATCACCATCTCCAAAGTACCGTCATGATCTCTATCGTCACCGGCATGACACCATGATCTCCATCATCTTGATTTATATCAATGTGTCATCACATGTTCGTCTCGCCAACTATTTCTCTTGCAACTATTGCTATCGCATAGCGATAAAGTAAAGCAATTATTTGGCGCTTGCATCTTATGCAATAAAGAGACAACCATAAGGCTTCTGCCAGTTGCCGATAACTTCAACAAAACATGATCATCTCATACAACAACTTATATCTCATCACGTCTTGACCATATCACATCACAACATGCCCCTGCAAAGACAAGTTAGACGTCCTCTACTTTGTTGTTGCAAGTTTTACGTGGCTGCTACGGGCTGAGCAAGAACCGTTCTTACCTACGCATCAAAACCACAACGATAGTTTGTCAAGTTGGTGATGTTTTAACCTTCGCAAGGACCGGGCGTAGCTACACTCGGTTCAACTAAAGTTGGAGAAACTGACACCCGTCAGCCAGCTGTGTGCAAAGCACGTCGGTAGAACCAGTCTCGCGTAAGCGTACGCGTAATTTCAGTCTGGGCCGCTTCATCCAACAATACCTCCGAACCAAAGTGTGACATGCTGGTAAGCAGTATGACTTGTATCGCCCACAACTCACTTGTGTTCTACTCGTGCATATGACATCTACGCATAAAACCAGGCTCGGATGCCACTGTTGGGGAACGTAGTAATTTCAAAAAAAATCCTACGCACACATAAGATCATGGTGATGCATAGCAACGAGAGGGGATAGTGTTGTCTATGTACCCTTGTAGACCGAAAGCGGAAGTGTTAGCACAAAGCGGTTGATGTAGTCGTACGTCTTCACGATCCGACCGATCAAGTACCGAACGCACGGCACCTCCGAGTTCAGCACACGTTCAGCCCGATGACGTCCCTCGAACTCCGATCCAGCCGAGTGTTGAGGGAGAGTTTCGTCAGCACGACGGTGTGGTGACGATGATCATGTTCTACCGACGCAGGGCTTCGCCTAAGCACCACTACAGTATTATCGAGGTGGACTATGGTGGGGGGGGGCACCGCACACGGCTAAAAGATCAACAAATCAATTGTTGTGTCTATGGGGTGCCCCCTGCCCCCGTATATAAAGGAGTGGAGGAGGGGAGGGCCGGCCCTGTCTATGGCGCGCCCTAGGGGAGTCCTACTCCCACCGGGAGTAGGATTCCCTCTTTCCTAGTAGAACTAGGAGCCCTTCCAAGTAGTAGGAATAGGAGGGAAGGAAAGGGAAAGGAAAAGGAGAAGGAAGGAAGGGGGCACCCCCCACCCTCCCTAGTACAATTCGGACCAGCCCATGGGGAGGGGTGCGGCCTTTCTCTCCTTTCCCGTATGGCCCATTAAGGCCCAATAGGAATTCCCGTAACTCCCTGGTACTCCTGAAAAATACCCGAATCACTCGGAACCTTTCCGACGTTTGAATATAGTCGTCCAATATATCGATCTTTACATCCCGACCATTTCGAGACTCCTCTTCATGTCCCCGATCTCATCCGGGACTCCAAACTACCTTCAGTACATCAAATCACATAAACTCATAATACAATTGTCATCGAAACTTTAAGCGTGCGGACCCTACGGGTTCGAGAACTATGTAGACATGACCGAGACACGTCTCCGGTCAATAACCAATATCAGAACCTGGATGCTCATATTGGCCTCCACATATTCTACGAAGATCTTTATCGGTCAGACCGCATAACAACATACGTTCTTCCCTTTGTCATCAGTATGTTACTTGCCCGAGATTCGATCATCGGTATCTCAATACCTAGTTCAATCTCGTTACTGGCAAGTCTCTTTACTCGTTCCGTAATACATCATCCCGCAACTAACTCATTAGTTGCAATGCTTGCAAGGCTGAAGTGATGTGCATTACCGAGTAGGCCCAGAGATACCTCTCCGACGATCGGAGTGACAAATCCTAATCTCGTAATACGCCAACCCAACAAGTATCTTTGGAGACACCTGTAGAGCACCTTTATAATCACCCAGTTACATTGTGACATTTGGTAGCACACAAAGTGTTCCTCCGGTAAACGGGAGTTGCATAATCTCATAGTCATAGGAACATGTATAAGTCATGAAGAAAGCAATAGCAACATACTAAACGATCGAGTGCTAAGCTAACGGAATGGGTCAAGTCAATCACATCATTATCCTAATGATGTGATCTCATTAATCAAATGACAACTTATGCCAATGGCTAGGAAACATAACCATCTTCGATCAACGAGCTAGTCAAGTAGAGGCATACTAGTGACACTCTGTTTGTCTATGTATTCACACATGTATTATGTTTCCGGTTAATACAATTCTAGCATGAATAATAAACATTTATCATGAAATAAGGAAATAAATAATAACTTTATTATTGCCTCTAGGGCATATTTCCTACACCCACACCCTGTCCAGGAGGGTGGGGGCGCGCCTACCCCCCTGGGCGCGTCCCCCTGCCTCATGGGCCCCCTGGAGCTCCACCGACCTCAACCTTAGCTCTATATATTCACGTTCGGGGAGAAAATAATCAGAGAGAAGGATTCATCATGCTTTACGATACGAAGCCGCCGCCAAGCCCTAATCTCTCTCGAGAGGGCTGATCTGGAGTCCGTTCGGGGCTCCGGAGAGGGGAATCTGTCGCCATCGTCATCATCAACCTTCCTCCATCATCAATTTCATGATGCTCACTGCCGTGCGTGAGTAATTCCACCATAGGCTTGCTGGACGGTGATGGGTTGGATGAAATTTACCATGTAATCGAGTTAGTTTTGTTAGGGTTTGATCCATAGTATCCACTATGTTCTGAGATTGATGTTGCTATGACTTTGCTATGCTTAATGCTTGTCACTAGGGCCCGAGTGCCATGATTTGAGATCTGAACCTATTATGTTTTCATGAATATATGTGAGTTCTTGATCATATCTTGCAAGTCTATAGTCACCTATTATGTGTTATGATCCGTTAACCCTAAAGTGATAACAATCGGGATACTTACTGGTGATGACCGTAGTTTGAGGAGTTCTTGTATTCACTGAGTGTTAATGCTTTGGTCCGGTACTCTATTAAAAGGAGGCCTTAATATCCCTTAGTTTCCAATAGGACCCCGCTGCCACGGGAGGGTAGGACAAAATATGTCATGCAAGTTCTTTTCCATAAGCACGTATGACTATATTCGGAATACATGCCTACATTACATTGATGAACTGGAGCTAGTTCTGTGTCACCCTGGGTTATAACTGTTGCATGAGGAATCACATCCGACATAATTATCCATCACTGATCCAGTGCCTACGAGCTTTTCACATATTGCTCTTTGCTTAGTTACTTTGCCGTTGCCACTGTTACAATTACTACAAAACTGCTACTGTTACTTTTGCCACCGTTACCGTTACTTCCATACTAATTTGCTACTAAATACTTTGTTGCAGATATTAAGTTATCCATGTGTGGTTGAATTGACAACTCAACTACTAACACTTGAGAATATTCTTTGGCTCCCCTTGTGTCGAATCAATAAATTTGGGTTGAATACTCTACCCTCGAAAACTGTTGCAATCCCCTATACTTGTGGGTTATCATCTGCCTGACCGTTTCTGTTGTTTTGTCTCATCGCAACAGTTCATCCGGGAGACATGTATGCCGTCTATCACACACACCTTGATCTGACTGACTATTTCTGTTGTTTTGGTTCATCGCAAATAGTTTGTACGGATCAACTGTATGCCCCACACGCAACTCTAATCTGAATCATGTTTGATGGATCCGCCATCGCACACAGATCGTTTTATTGGTGACATTTTTATTATGATATCGTCTGCGATTAATACATCGCACACAATTTCGTCGATTGATCTCTTATACATGTGTCGTGTTAGGACATTCCTGCAGTAGCAGGGATAGATATTTATCAACGTCCTAATGGGACCCCTGCAAAAAATAGCAATGCCATCACGAACATAGGGAGACTTGCCATGAAGGAATTTATAAGGTCCGACTTGCTTGCCTTGGGACACAATCAACCTTGTCATTGATTAACCCGATGGTGGACCTCCCCAACAATTGGACTAAGGCTCTGCATGAGAATCCTAGAATCACTCACTAACAAACCAAGGTAGGATAGGATATCGCGAAGGAGCCAAAGCTACATCTAATGATATTCACAATGGTCAACTCTTCGGTGTCAGAGTAACCCATTACCATCATCTTGCTTTTGCCGAATTTAATAGTTAATCAACACATCTCCTAGAAACATAGGAGGAGGAACTTCAAGTTAATAATGTCCAAGGAAATTATTTCCACCATCAGGATGGTGTACTCCGCATATTGAAGATGAGATACACCACCTCCCCCAATAAGATGGGGAACAACCCCACGTAAGTCACCCGCCGCTTTAGCCACCTCTAGAATGGCGGCAAGGGTGTCCATCGCGAAGTTAAACAACAAGGGGGAGAACGGGTCGCCCTGTCGAACCCCTCTCCATAGTTTGAAGCATAGACCCGTCTCGCCATTGATGTTGATGGGCGTGCTCCCACTACAAATCAACTGCATGATCCAAGTGATCTAGCGGTGATCAAAGCCCTTACATTGCAGGACGTCCCGAAGGAAGTCCCAACACAGTGTATTGTAGGTATTATGGAAATCACTCTTGAAAAAAACCATCTTTAGATGTTTAATGTTTACTTCATGAATGATTTCCTGGAGGGTGAGAACCCCATCATGAAGCAAACGACCTTTAATGAAGGCAGTCTAGTTCGGGTGGGTGACCATAGCAACCACCGGTGCGGCCCTAATGGCGTGCGCCTTAGCGAGGATGCAGAAAACAACATTTATGATCGTCATTGATCTAAATTGGCGGATGTCCTAGCCCAACTACCTTGGGGATTAAGGAGACAACACCATAATTAATCTAAGATACATCAAGGACCCCTAGGAAGAAATCTTGAAAAATGACCATAACCATACCTTTTATGACTTTATAGAATTTCATAAAAAAACTGAGAGCTCATCGGGTCAAGGAGTCGAGTCAGGTCTCATGGCTCTGATCGCCGCCTCCACCTCCTCCGAGAAGAACATAATCGGAAGGTTGTAATTTTCCAAAGACAAAACTATCGCATCAACCGACTAAGTATTAGGGTTCAACCCACTCCACTCCTAGGGGTGCCAAAAAAAAGGGCCTTATAGAAACCATCGACATGATCTCCAATCGCTCCCTTCTCCTTGAGGAGACTAGGACCATCCCAGAGGACCACCATCACTGCGCGATGCCTCTGGCTGTTGCCAATGGCCTGGAAATAGGTCGTATTGGAGTCTCCCCTAAGAGTCCAATTTAAAAGCTCCCGGAGATGCCAGTAAATCTTCTCATTCTGGAATAAGCTCATGAGTTTTCCTCTAACTGATAGTTGTCCATGCACTCCTCAGGATCAAGGCTGCCACTATCCGCCCTGGCATTCAAGGCCTGGATGGCAGACAGAAGTATGTCCTACCTAGACCCGAGATCCCTCCTCAGGTTTGGTCCCTAGCCTCGCATGAATTGCCTTGACAATTTGGTGCAATGGTGCCAAGTGTCAAGGATAGACATGGTCCAGTGTTGGGAATCAAGGGCCTCAAACCAACGATCCTGCACCGCCACTGCAAAAAAAACCTGATTCAACCAGAATGACTCAAAGTGGAATCGAGGAGGTGGTCGGAGTTCCTGCTCCCTCGAGAAAAGAAGGAGAGGGACATGGTTCGAGCCTACGAGAGTGACGGCCCAACGAGAAGCAAGAGGAAACCGGAGCTCCCAGTTCATGGAAACTAGAGGACGGGCGAGGATGCTCCGAAGCGGGTTTACCTGATTATTCGTCCGGGTAAACCTAGCACCCGCCCTATCTAACTCACGAAGACCCATACCTGCGATGCAATTATTAAATTCATTCATCAGCGAGATATTGACCCTAGAGTTATTTTTATTGGTTGTGGATCTAAGGAGGTTAAAGTCTCCTCCAACCTCCACTAGTAGAGTGGCCTGCTCCACCTTAGTGGCCAACTCTGTGAGGAAAGCACTAGAACGACTATGGTCCGTTGGCCCATACACCACAATCACTTGCCTCTTGAAATTACTATTTCTCTGGAGAAGTTTCATACTGATGTAGAACTCTTCATGATCCATACTACCAACTTCAAATGCCTCATCTTTCACCCCTAGAAGGATGCCACCCGAGTGGCCCACCACTCCAATAGCAGGAAGCCAGTGTTACGCGCGAAAAGCTGACCACTAAGACCTTGTAATTCCTAGAGGGACAAGTCATGTCCAATAGTTTCCTGGAGCCCCACAATATCAATTTTCTCTTGAGGCAAATACTTGATCAATTGTCTCCTTTGGCCATCCTGGCCGAACCCCCGCATGTTCCACAATATCATACACATTAGGAAATTATTGGTTTTGGACCTCTTGTCCTAGGTCTGCTTCTTCCCATCTCAATAATAAGCAGCTCATTGTTCTTTTGCATTTTCTAAAGAACTATGATTGTTTCTTGTGTCAAGCTTATTTATAGGAGCTGCTACCACTTGAGCATTTTGGTTATTTGTGCAAAAAACATTCTCCTCATCATATTATTTAAATTTGAAGTAACTGTAGATAATTTTCAATTTGGAGGATGTGTTTTCTGTGTTCCTTTTGACAATCATTTTGTCGAACGTTATTTTTTATTTTTTTTATTTGTACCAGTTGAGAGAAAAATATATTCTTATTAACATGATCTCTTTTTTTGCAAATATCTTATTAACATGATCTGGTCATCTGGCCATTTATTTAAATTCCGTCGATCAAGAACTACCAAGTTTCCTTGAATTACAGCAATGGGCCTTACCCTGAAACTTTTACCCCATCTAACTGATGAGGTGCTAACTTAAAGCTTCATGTAAGTTATTTGAAAGTGATTTGCTATAAATAACTCAAATTCAGTATGTGCTGTGTCACTAGAACTATACCACGTCACAAACAGGAACGTACATTTCTTACGCTGAATATCGTGATCTGGTCACATGTACTTCCTCCGTTCCTAAATATAAGTCTCTGTAGAGATTCCACTATGGACTACCTACGGAGCAAAATGAGTGAATCTACAATCTAAAATGCATCTACATACATCCGTATGTGGTCCATAGTGAAATCTCTACAAAGACTTATATTTAGGAATGGAGGAAGTATGTTTTTAAGAGGTCTCTTTATTCAAATTCATAATTATGATTTCTTATCTAATAGTAGTACTACAATAAGATATGATGGTACACTGAATTTGACTGTTTACGTGTTCAGCTACTCCAAAACCTGAATGAATCATACTAGCACAAATTTATGAGATGGATCTGTGCTGCATCTTTTTGGAGCCAACTTGTGGACTCGAGAAGCCATACTGCACATCTCCAGTTCAAATTTTCAAATGCAGGCAGCAGACAATCACCATTCAGCAAGCTGCATACTGTTGGTGGCCCTCGGGAGGCTTGCATATCTCCAGTTCAAAATTTCAAATACACATACTGGTGCACTCTTGGGCACACATCGAATAACTGGCATTTGTTTGTCTTTAGTTAAAATGTTTTGAGCCTGCTAATTAAGGAAGAAAGATATCCTGAAACTTACCGGTAAAACCTGGAAAGTTATTCAATGTGTGCCCAATTCTGCACCAATGTATTTGAAATTTTGAACTGCCATCATTAAAATTTTAAATTTTAAATAAGCGATTGAGGATCACGCAGCCGTGACAAGTTTGATCTGCCGTCGTTCTCTGTTCTACATAACTATCGTGCCACAGCCCCACAGGATGACGACCCATATTACTCTTTTCCAATGAGAATCTGGCCGGGTTGGTACTGATAGGCCCATACATGGTGTCCTGTTCAAATTCCAACAGTTGCCACTCAAAAAGAAAAAGAAAAAGGAAACCCGCAACAAACACCAGGCGAGGCATGCTTTCTTTCGCTTAGTACCACATCGCTTGTCCAAGGAGGCAGCATAGGCAGCGCAACCTATAAAACCAGGGCATAGGGCAACCTTGAAACTTACTTACGTGGACGAGGTCTATGGCTGATCAAGAAGAGCCATGGCCTAGGCTAGTGGCCCACATTACACTTTGCGGGTGCGCTGGCTTACCATCTCCCCTTTGAGGGAGAGTGGACGTCATAATTTGTGATAGAGGCGGTACGCGTTCGTGTGGCCCCTGCCAAATATCAATTTTAAGCTTTTGTCATTTTGATTTGTGGTTTGGTCCTTAGTGTCAACTCTGAATTCCGTGAATGACCTTGGTTGTTTTTCGAAGTCTGAAACTGTGAGTGACCAGGGCTTCTTTCTATTTTCTGTGTTGTACTACTATAAAACTGTGAGTGACGTCATAATTTTATATGAAATTGTGAGTGTGAATGACCTTGAGCTGCCAACTATCAATTCTAAGTTTTGTTCCTTTTGATTTGTGATGATTTGGTCCTTGGTCGAATTCTCTTAAAGTTTTTCAAGTGACATTATGCTTTTTCTCTATTGTCCGTTCTCTACCGGGCCAAATTTTAGTTCGAATTTTGCACCTACTTGGATCCTTAGTCTGTGCAAGAGAGTGACCTTTTCCCCTAGAAAGTTAGAGTGGCCTTGGTTTTGTTTCTGTTGTTTTCTCTGTATTTCGAGTACTCGCCCAAGTCTGAACTGCACTAGGAGCATACTAATAATGACACGAGAGGGGCAAAATTGTTGATAAAGTTACCTTTTCTTTCATAAAACAGTCGGTCCCATATTTGACTGGGCATCAATATCTGGAGTCTGAAGAGCAAGCACACTTCGCAACACATCGCTTACTAAGGATAAAAAACCAGGCACCGTTTGTTGACAACAAATATTTCTTCTGTTCAACCTACAACTTCTTTAAGGAGCACGTGTTTCTTTTCATGCAGAATGCGTTTTTTTCACCTTTGTTTTTTTTGAACGGTCATCGGGGGGAGAGCTTCCCTACCTGAATATATTACCACTCAAATGAAGGTCGGGGGATTACAACAAAAGTATGGTTACAAATTCAGCTAGAGGGGATTGCAGAGGAGAGAAAGTGTAGCCACTGTCTAGCAGAGTTACTATCCTCAGCCTTTTTGAAACGGAAAACCCAGAGAGAGAAATCTGCTACAATATTTCTTAGCGTTATTCTGAGAGAGTGGTCTTCGTTCCTCAACGGGAGAGCATTTCTCGAGTCCGAGAGCTTCCAAAAAACTGTCAAGGCCACCGATGGTCAGATGTTGGGGTTGAGGCCCTGAATCAGCGGGTGTTGGTGAAGAGCAGTGAGGGATGTCGGGGCAGGCAGGCCCAGGCGAGACCAAACTTGTGCTGCATAGGAGCAAGTGGAGATGAGGTGAAGAGCATCCTCATACGGGTCTTGACATCGTGGGCAGGCTGCGGATTGAGCAACATGGTTGTGAAACATGTTGGGCTTCATATTTAGCCGATCGCGAAGGAGAAGCCACGCGAAGATCTTGACTTTGATCGGAACCTTGGAAGTCTAGACAAACTCATGGTGTGGATCGAAGGAGTCATCGGCGACAATGGAAGAGTATGCGTTCTTGGCTGAGAATGAAAGCCCATGCGTGAGGGACCGCTCGTCTGGTCGGTCCACCTGTTGGAAATCCTGCAACAGCAACAACACACAGTCCAACTCTCGAGCAGCAGCATTAGTAAGACGGCTCCGAAGGTTCGAAAATAAGCTGGTTTGCCAAACGGTAGCCACTAGTACCTTTTCATCAATGGAGTGTGAGTATAGGTGTGGGAAAACTTTGTGCATAGGTGACTCGAGAATCCATTTATCTAGCCAAAAAAAGGTGGAGAGGCCATTGTAGGTGATCACAAAGGAGTGCTCAATTAGGAGGGGGGTTTGGTTTATTATTTTCCAAAGAAAGGAGGGCCTGGAGGTTTTTGTTGCAATGCCAAGTGGATATTGGTGATGATACCATAGACTCCAAGCGATGTTTGGGTGTTGCAAAATTTTGAAAGAGAATTTCATAAGCAGGCAGCGGTTCTGAATTTCTATATTTTTAATGCCAAGACCGCCAAGTTCTTTCGGTTTGCAAACGTTTTTCCATGCAACCAGACACCTCGCACCCGTGCAAGATTCCTCGTTAGACCAAAAGAAAGCTCGCCGGATGGCGTCGAGCTTAACAAGGATAGACTTAGGGCGGCGGAAAACCGACATGAAATAGACAGCTAGTGAGTCGAGGACCGCTGTCAGCAAAGTTAGCCTTGCTCCAAGGGAGAGCAGACGCGCTACCCACCCGAAGAGGAATTTTCAAAAGGTATCTATGATAGGGTCGAAAACTGAGAGGGGTAGTTTGGTAGGGGAGAGAGGGAGACCCAGGTAGATTAACGGGAATGAGGAGAAATTACATCCAAGAGCCGCAGCGATGTTATTTTGAATGGAGGTATCCGTGGCAATGGTGAGAAGAGAAGTTTTTTTGAAATTGATGACTAGACCAGTCGCTAGGGCAAAATCGTGTAAGGTGGTTTTGAGGGTTGTGGTTGCGGCCATGCTAGCAGCAGTAATAATTATTGTATCATCAGCAAATTGTAAGGTTACTGGGGGTTCACTCGATCGGAGAGGTTGGCATAATTCATTTTGCCGGAATGCCTGGGCAATCAATCTTTGAAGGACATCATCTACGATGATGAACAAGTATGGCAAGAATGGGTCACCTTGTCGAAGGCCACATCTACATTGGATCCAGGACGCCGGATTGCCATTGAGGAAAATAGCCGTTTTGCCAGTATGTAGAATGTTTTGGACAAATGCACAGAAGATTTGAGGGAAACCCCTTGCTTGTAAGATAGATATAAGAGAGGACCAACAAATGAAGTCAAAAGCTTTCCTGAAATCTGTTGGGGAACGTAGTAATTCCAAAAAAATTCCTACGCACACGCAAGATCATGGTGATGCATAGCCATGAGAGGGGAGAGTGTTGTCCACGTACCCTCGTAGACCAAAAGCGGAAGCGTTAGCACAACACAGTTGATGTAGTCGTACATCTTCACGATCCGACCGATCCAAGTACCGAACGTACGGCACCTCCGCGTTCAGCCCGATGACGTCCCGCTAACTCCGATCCAGCAGAGCTTCACGGGAGAGTTCCGTCAGCACAACGGCGTGGTGACGGTGATGATGATGCTAACGACGCAGGGCTTCGCCTAAGCACCGCTATGATATGATCGAGGTGGAATATGGTGGAGGGGGCACCGCACACGGCTAAGAGATCAAGAGATCAATTGTTCTGTCTAGAAGTGCCCCCTGCCCCCGTATATATAGGACCAGGGGGAGGAGGCGGCCGGCCAGCGGAGGGCGCTCCAGGGAGGAGTCCTACTCCGACCGGGAGTAGGACTCCCTCTTTTTCCTAGTTGGAGTAGGAGGGGGAAAGGAAGGGAAGGTGAGAGGTGGAAGGAAAGGGGGCGCCCCCCCTCCTTGTCCAATTCAGACTAGAGGGGGAGGGAGCGCGCGGCCAGCCCTAGCCGCCCCTCCTCTTCTCCACTAAGGCCCATCTTGGCCCATTAAACTCCCGAGGGGGTTCCGGTAACCCTTCGGTACTCCGATATATGTCCGGAACTCCCCGAAACCATTCTGGTGTCCGAACATTGTCGTCCAATATATTGATCTTTATGTCTCGACCATTTCGAGACTCCTCGTCATGTCCGTGATCACATCCGGGACTCCAAACTACGTTCGGTACATCAAAACACAAAAACTCATAATACAATCGTCACCGAAACTTTAAGCATGCGGACCATACAGTTTCGAGAACTATGTAGACATGACCGAGACATGTCTCCTGTCAATAACCAATAGCGGAACCTAGATGCTCATATTGGCTCCTACATATTCTACGAAGATCTTTATCGGTCAAACCGCATAACAACATGCGTTGTTCCCTTTGTCATCGGTATGTTACTTGTCCGAGATTTGATTGTCGGTATCTCAATACCTAGTTCAATCTCGTTACTGGCAAGTCTCTTTACTCGTTGTGTAATACATCATCCCGCAACTAACTCATTAGTTACAATGCTTGCAAGGCTTATAGTGATGTGCATTATCGAGTGGGCCTAGAGATACCTCTCCGACAATCGGAGTGACAAATCCTAATCTCGAAATATGCCAACTCAACAAGTACCTTTGGAGACACATGTAGAGCACCTTTATAATCACCCAGTTACGTTGTGACGTTTGGTAGCACACAAAGTGTTCATCTGGTAAATGGGAGTTGCATAATCTCATAGTCATAAGAACATGTATAAGTCATGAAGAGAGCAACAGCAACATACTAAACGATCAAGTGCTAAGCTAACGGAATGGGTCAAGTCAATCACATCATTCTCCTAATGATGTGAACCCGTTAATCAAATGACAACTCATGTCTATGGCTAGGAAACATAACCATCTTTGATTAACGAGCTAGTCAAGTAGAGGCATACTAGTGACACTCTGTTTGTCTATGTATTCACACATATATCATGTTTCCGGTTAATACAATTCTAGCATGAATAATAAACATTTATCATGATATTAGGAAATAAATAATAACTTTATTATTGCCTCTAGGGCATATTTCCTCCAGTCTCCCACTTGCACTAGAGTCAATAATCTAGATTACACAGGAATGATTCTAGCACCCATGGAGCCTTGGTGCTGATCATGTTTTGCTCGTGGAAGAGGCTTAGTCAACGGGTCTGCAACATTCAGATCCGTATGTATCTTGCAAATCTCTATGTCTCCCACCTGGACTTGGTCCCGGATGGAATTGAAGCGTCTCTTGATGTGCTTGGTCCTCTTGTGAAATCTGGATTCTTTTGCCAAGGCAATTGCACTAGTATTTTCACAGAAGATTTTCATTGGACCCGATGCACTAGGTATGACACCTAGATCAGATATGAACTCCTTCATCCAGACTCCTTCATTTGCTGCTTCCGAAGCAGATATGTACTCCGTTCACACGTAGATCCCGCACGACGCTTTGTTTAGAACTGCACCAACTGACAGCTCCACCGTTCAATATAAACACGTATCCGGTTTGCGACTTAGAATCGTCCGGATCAGTGTCAAAGCTTGCATCAATGTAACCATTTACGATGAGCTCTTTGTCACCTCCATAAACGAGAAACATATCCTTAGTCCTTTTCAAGTATTCCAGGATGTTCTTGACCATTGTCCAGTGAGCCACTCCTGGATTACTGTCGGTGTCAAAACCGGCGGATCTCGGGTAGGGGGTCTCGAACTGTGCGTCAAGGTCGGATGGTAACAGGAGACAAGGGACACGATGTTTACCCAGGTTCGGGTCCTCTCGATGGAGGTAAAACCCTACTCCTGCTTGATTAATATTGATGATATGGGTAGTACAAGAGTAGATCTACCACGAGATCAAGGAGGCTAAACCCTAGAAGCTAGCCTATGGTATGATTGTGTATGATGATTGTTCCCTACGGACTACAACCCTCCGGTTTATATAGACACCGGATAGGGTTAGGGTTACACAGAGTCGGTTACAATAGTAGGAGATCTTGAATATCCGCATCACCTAGCTTGCCTTCCACGCCAAGGAAAGTCCCTTCCGGACACGGGACGAAGTCTTCAATCTTGCATCTTCATAGTCCAGGAGTCCGGCGAAGGTATAGTCCGGCTATCCGAACACCCCCTAATCCAAGACTCCCTCAGTAGCCCCCGAACTAGGCTTCAATGACGACGAGTCCGGCGCGCAAATTGTCTTCGGCATTGCAACGCGGGTTCTTTCCCGAATTCTATGTACCTGTACGAATAACGTCCGATTTTTATAGCGCTCCTCGGCTTCTGCACCCAATAATGGCTGTCTTCCATGTGTTGAACGAATGCGAAAAGCCCGGGGCGTTCTTACATCCACACCCCTAGCCATACAAATGAGCCGCCTATTTAATGGGATGGGGATTTAGATCCGAACCGCATCTTCTCCTCTCCGCGAGTTGTCATCAGAGCTTTCCCAGCTAAGGTCCATTCCAACATGGCCAGCCGTCGCAGCTCCTCCCCTCGCCCTTCCGGTCCCAAGCCCGGGGATTGGGAGAGTTGCACCATTCCGCATAGCGAGTTAGTGTCGCTTGAGGCCAAGGGATTCCTCCCTCAGGCATACATGGTCCTGGTTCGAGCCGGTCTCGCCACCTACCGTGGAGGGAAACAAGCGGAGAACACCCCCAATCCTTCTAAAGGAGAACGGGTGTGCCTTGTCCCCTATCTGATAAGGGGATTGGGATTTCCAATCCATCCATTTCTCCGCGGGCTTCTGGAGTTCTACGGCCTCCAGCTGCATCATCTCACACCCGGCTCCGTGCTACACATTGCGGGCTTCGTTGCTCTTTGCGAGCTATTCTTAGGCGTCGAGGCTCATTTCGCGCTGTGGAAGAAGATATTCTGCCTGGTGCCCCGTTCTCAAGAGGGGTCTATATACCAACTGGGCGGAGCCGAAATATGGCGCATCGCCGGGACCGGATACCTATCCGGAACCCCGAAGAACGCGTCCGAGGACTGGCCTTCGGAATGGTTTTACATAGACAACGTCCCACTGTCGGACCCTATCCGGGCCGGTCTCCCTGAGTTCAACAGTGCTCCCTTGAAGAAACGCCTGAGCTGGCGCCCACGGAGCTCTCAGAGAGAAAGCGACATGGACGTCCTTTACCTGATGGGCCGGATAAGACTGTTAGCTCATTCCGGACTAACCATGATCGGAGTCATGGCCGCATGCATTACGCAAGGGGTGCAGCTGCTTCAATACAGAGGCCGCCCTATGTGGGATTTCAATGGGGAGGATGACGCCACGCGATACGGCCGTAAAGGGCCGGACTTGGCTGCCCCCCTAATAAAGGTTCTGTCCTCCTTGTATAAGGGAGAGAAGGAGGAGTTCCCCCGCGTTAACCCGCGGGCTGGATTCACTATGTATGAACATCCAATTTGGGTAAGTGAACAACTGCGCTTGCCCATTTATTTGATACTTCCATGGTCAGATAAATAGTCTGACGACTTCAATGCAGGAACTGCGATAGGAAGTGAAAGATATAAGCAGCCATCCTCCACAACCCGAGGACACAGAACGGTCCCTCGATCCGGACTCTGAAGAGGATCTGGACACATCGGTGGAGCTTATCGACGGGGTGTTTCATCAGCTAAGCAAGGACAACACCTTGGTCGCTATTGTGGCAGATTACCCCGGGTTAATCCCGGCCTCCCAGGTGGCAGGAACCGGAGTCTTTATTCCCTTGAAGGGGATTCCATTTTTTCATATTCCGGCGTTTCTAACAACAACCGTGTTTCACAGGGGAGATTCCCGAGACGGGAAGGCGAACCTGCGGCGGCAAGCCCACGAGGGGCCGCAGGGCCCCGTGGGGAAAAAAGAGATGCAGTCCGGATCGAGGTGCCAGCGCAAAGGTAACGCATTCTCCGTTCCCGCGGTATTATTACGCCAGGGCATATTAATGTTTGTGCCTTTTTCAGGACGAAGATACCTCGCCGGACTATATCCGGAGAGGATGCCAATCGCGCTTCCACTAGCCAGGTTCCAGTGACCGGCCAGGAAACGGAGGCGAGCACAAGGTGTGCACCGGGCGCTCCTCCGACAGAGGATGCGGATAGGCTGTCTGCCACAAATTCTGAAGAGGAGAGTGCCATGAACCACAGGCGTCGCCGGACAATTTTACGCGACGCTTGTTTCTCCCGAGAGGCTTTAGATGCCTTTAATTTGGGAGATGCGTACCTCCGTGCCGCTCAAGATGGTTTAGCCAGAGCCACGGAGCAGTATGTGAAAGACATACAGGTAAGAAAATTTTGGTTAAATATATATATACCAGTAGCCCCCGAGACTTGAAATAGTTACATTAACTGATTTAAGGATCATATAACATGCAAGTTCTTACCGAGAAGAACACTGTGCTGTCCCAGGAGCTGGAAAAGTGCAAGGCCCAACTAGAGGCCGCACTGGCCGCAGCAGGGGAGCCTAAAGGGACCCCCTCAGGTAAGATACACTTCTAAAGATTAGTATTGTGCGGTTTGGGTGAAAATCTGACAATTGATGTTGCAGATGGCGCCAGACTTGATCCGGAGAAGCAACAACTCTTGCGCCGGTTAGAGTCCGGCGAGAGTATGTTGACAAAGGTGAGGCCAGAGAAGAATGATCTCCAGGATGCCAACAACAAGCTGGATGTTGAACTTAAGGACGTTCGTGGCCAGCTATCAGACTCCACGAAGGAGAATGAGCGGCTTCGACGCGGCATATTTAGTAAGTGCTTGAACGAACTTCGAAAAATGAGTTCGGCGAGGAAGTCGAATAACAGTGTAATTTCTGTAGGTATGCTCATAGGTCGTCCTGCAGAGAAGATGCCCGGTTCTACGGGTGACCTTCTTCCCGAACTCCTGCAACTGCACGAGCGAATTCGGCAGGCAATGCAAGGCGTTGCCCAAGCCTTATGGCCCGCCCACTCCATGCCCGATGGCCTTGGAGAGCTTGCGGAGAAGCTGAAGGGAGCTCGGCGGCGCTTCCGGTTGTGGAAGATATCGTCCTGCCAACAAGGCGCTAGAGAGGCCTGGGCTATGGTGAAGACCCGTTTTACGAGGTCTGACCCAAACCATATGGCCGAGGTCGGACCGGTGGGGCCTGACGGGAAGGAGATCCCTGTAAGCTTAGTGTACGGCCAAGTGGAATTGGCCGCAAAGTATTCCCAGCAGGACTGTAAATTAGACAGCCTGTTAGATGGTATAGAGGAGGAATACAATCAGTCGAAATGACTGTGTAATTTTGAATTGACATATGTAATGCCTTCTAGCCGGATTGTAGATCGTTTTTCATTGCCGACCTTTTCGCTTCAACCTCGGGACCTGACGGTCTGGAGTGTGTCCGAATACCATAGCGGTTATACAAGAACCGTGGTATGCATGGAGACCAGGCGTATGGGTCATTAGTGCTTTATCAGACAAGTTCCCAACTAGTTATGTTATATTACATGGTTAGTAAGAAACATCTTCCAGAGAGAATAGTTCCGTTAAGGGTTCCTTTCGCTGGGGAGGCATGCCCTAAAGTGCATGTCCGGACTGCGTAAAACGCAGAAAAAACATCTGGGGGCGCATGAAAATTAATAAAAAGATCATCTTTATTTCATCGACCGAATATTCCCTTAAGAACGCTAGCTTTCGGCTTCACCCAGTCTGAGGTACACATCCGGCTGACCCGGCAGTAACAATCGCAGAGGTGCTCCCTTTACCACCTAGCCGAACAATCGGTAACATAGGGGTAAGCACAGGAGCCAGGCAACCCAGCTTGGCCAAAACTTAAGTCATATCGATGCATATAATGGTGAGAAAAAAGGTACATGCGGAAGTTTGACACATGTGTGGGGCATGAAGCCCGTATAAATAAGCTTCTGTTAAAGAAGCCCCCAGGTTAAATGAACGCGAGTGCGCGTCATGTAGTGGGCCTTTTAAGGGCTATAAAGGAAAAAGAGGGGAAGAAGAGAAATATAAGACAGAAAAATGTAAAAAATGGACAGGGGAAGGAGATGAACACGGAGTCCGGCGCTAGGCATAGAATCTTCGGAGACGTGTGGCATTCCACGGGTTCGGCTCGAGTCAGTTATCTGACGCATCTCGCAGGCGGTATGCTCCACCAGTCAGGACTTGGTCGACTATAAATGGACCTTCCCATTTGGGCTTGAGTTTGTCCTTTTTCTTATCCGGCAGGCGTAGAACTAGTTCGCCAACATTGTACTTTTTGGCTCGTACTTCTCTGCTTTGGTATCTTCGGGCTTGTTGTTGATAAAATGCGGAACGGGCTTTTGCCACGTCACGCTCCTCCTCCAAGGCGTTCAGGCTGTCCTGCCGATCGAGCTCGGCTTCTCTTTCTTCGTACATGCGCACTCTAGGTGAGTCATGAATTATGTCGTAGGGCAGAACTGCCTCTGCACCGTACACCATAAAGAATGGTGTGTATCCGGTGGTGCGATTTGGCGTGGTCCGCAGCCCCCAGAGTACGGAGTCGAGCTCCTCTACCCAGTGCATGTTAGATTCCTTGAGGGACCGCACTAGTCTGGGTTTGATGCCGCTCATTATAAGACCATTGGCATGTTCGACCTGGCCATTGGTTTGTGGGTGATAGACTGAAGCATAGTCGAGCTTGATGCCCATGTTTTTGCACCATAGTTTTACCTCGTCGGCTGTAAAATTTGTACCGTTATCGGTTATGATGCTGTGGGGGATGCCGTAACGGTGTACGACCACGGATATGAAGTCTATCACGGGTCCGGATTCAGCCGTTTTGACAGGCTTGGCTTCTATCCATTTGGTGAACTTATCCACCATGACCAGTAAGTATTTTTTCTTATGGGTTCCACCTTTAAGGGGTCCGACCATGTCAAGCCCCCAGACCACAAAGGGCTAGGTGATGGGTATAGTTTGGAGTGCGGCGGGTGGCATATGACTTTGGTTGGCGAAAAGTTGGCAACCAACGCATCGTTGGACCAGGTCCTGGGCGTTTGCTCGGGCCGTCGGCCAATAGAAGCCTGCGCGGAAAGCCTTGCTAACAAGGGACCGAGCAGCAGCGTGATGGCCACCGAGTCCGGCGTGAATTTCGGCCAGACGATTCCTCTTCGGAGATGCACCTTTGAAGGACTCCGGTAGTGCTTTTCTTATAAAGCCCCCCCTCGTGGACTTTGTAGGCTTTAGATCGCCGCAGTATGCAGCGGGCCTCATTTTGGTCCTCTGGGAATTCCTGCCTAGTAAGGTAGGCTAGGAATGGTTCTGTCCACGGGGCGATAACCGCCATTATTACGTGGGCTGAAGGTGTAATTTCATTGGCAGGACCTCCGATTATGTCAGGTTGTTCGGCGTCGAGTGGTTCGGCTGCGTTCGGGCTGTTAATTGCGGGTTCCCCCTCCCATGTTATGGATGGCTTGAACAATCTTTCCAAAAAGATGTTGGGGGGGGACTGCATCGCGTTTTGCTCCGATGCGTGCCATGACGTCCGCTGCTTGATTATTTTCACGGGCTATATGGTGAAACTCCAGCCCTTCGAACCGAGCTGACATTTTTAGGACGGCATTGCGGTAAGCTGCCATTTTTGGATCCTTGGCATCGAAGTCACCATTTATTTGGGAGATCGTGAGGTTCGAGTCCCCGCGTACCTCTAGGCGTTGAATGCCCATGGATACTGCCATCTGGAGACCATGTAGGAGGGCCTCATATTCGGCTGCATTGTGGGAGTCCGTGTACATAATTTGGAGTACATATTGGACTGTGTCTCCTATGGGGGACGTCAAAACGACGCCAGCCCCCAGTCTGGCCAACATTTTGGAGCCGTCGAAATGCATGATCCAGTTTGAGTATGTGCAGTACTCTTTAGGGAGTTCGGCCACCGTCCATTCTGCGACGAAGTCGGCCAATACTTGCGATTTTATAGCTCGCCGTGGCTTGTAGGTTATGTCGAACCGGAGGAGCTCGATGGCCCATTTTGCGATCCGGCCCGTCGCATCGCGGTTATTGATAATGTCATTGAGTGGTACTTCCGAGGCTACTGTAATCGAACACTCTTGAAAGTAGTGTTGTAGCTTTCGGGATGCCATGAATACTGCGTATGCAATTTTCTGATATTGTGGGTACCGTGATTTGCATGGAGTGAGGACAGTGGACACGTAGTAGACCGGCCTTTGAAGGGGTAATTTGTGTCCGTTCGTTTCCCGCTCGACGACGAGCACTGCGCTGACAACTTGATGGGTTGCCGCGATGTACAATAGCATTGGCTCGCCAGTGTTTGGCGCAGCCAAGACTGGGTTTGTTGCCAATATGGATTTTATTTCATCGAGTCCGGCTGTGGCGGCATCCGTCCACTTGAAGTGTTCGGTGCGCCGTAGGAGGCGGTAAAGGGGCAGCGCCTTTTCTCCCAGGCGGGAGATGAAGCGGCTTAGAGCCGCCACGCATCCGGTTAATTTCTGTATTTGTTTGAGGTCTTTTGGGACATCCAATTGTGACAATGCTCGGATCTTGGCTGGATTTGCTTCGATTCCTCTACCGGATACAATGAAGCCCAAGAGCTTTCCGGCTGGAACACCGAAAACGCATTTTTCCGGATTGAGCTTGATGTCGTATTTTCGGAGGTTATCGAATGTAAGCCTCAAGTCGTCTACTAGAGATTTGACATGTCTTGATTTGACGACCACATCATCCACGTATGCCACCACTGTTTTGCCGATCTGGTTTGCCAGACATGTTTGGATCATGCGCTGATATGTTGCGCCGGTGTTTTTTAGCCCAAAGGGCATTGTGTTGAAGCAGAATGGGCCGTATTGTGTGATGAATGCCGTTGCGGCTTGGTCTGATTCTGCCATCTTGATTTGATGGTAACCGGAATATGCGTCGAGGAAGCACAACGAATCGTGTCCTGCAGTGGCATCGATAATTTGATCTATGCGAGGGAGGGGGAAGGGATCCTTTGGGCAGGCCTTATTGAGCTCTTTAAAATCGACGCACAGGCGCCAGGATTTGTCCTTCTTTGGTACCATCACCAGGTTTGCTAGCCAGTCCAGATGTTTTATATCTCTAATGAATCCGGCCTCCAATAACTTGGCTAGCCCCTCTCCCATAGCCTGTCTCTTCGGTTCGGAAAAGCGCCGAAGGGCTTGTTTGACAGGTTTGAATCCTTTCTGGATATTTAAGCTGTGTTCGGCCATCCTGCGTGGGATTCCTGGCATATCTGAAGGGTGCCAAGCAAAAATGTCCCAGTTCTCTCGTAGAAACTCTCGCAGTGCGGCATCTACATCAGGGTTCAATCGTGCCCCGATGGAGGCTGTTTCATTGGGGTCCGTTGGATGGACCTGGAATTTGACTATTTCATCCGCTGGTTTGAAGGATGTGGATTTGGATCTCTTATCGAGTATCACATCATCCCTATTAACTGTGGAGCGCAGCGCGGTCAGTTCTTCGGCCGCTAAGGTTTTGGATAGTGCCTCAAGGGCCAATGCGGCTGTCTTGTTTTCGGCGCGGAGTGCTATGTTCGGATCACTAGCGAGAGTGATAATTCCGTTTGGCCCAGGCATCTTGAGCTTCATGTACCCGTGATGGGGTATGGCTTGGAAAACTGTGAATGCCTCCCGTCCTAATATAGCGTGATATCCGCTTTTGAACGGGGCCACCTGGAACGTGACTTCTTTGGACATGTAATTATCTGGCGTGCCGAACACCACATCTAGTGTGATCTTTCCAGTGCAGCGTGCTTCCTGACCGGGGATTACTCCTCTAAAGGTTGTGCTGCTTCGCTCAATGCAGTTCCAGTCTATTTCCATCTTTTGGAGGGTTTCCTCGTAAATGAGGTTCAATCCGCTGCCTCCATCCATGAGTACCTTTGCGAGGCGACAGTCGTCCACTATGGGACTGAGGACCAATGCGGCTGGTGCTCGGGCTGTTCGGAATTTAGGTTCGTCAGTCGCGTTGAAGGTGATAGCAGTGTTACTCCATGGGTTTATTGTTGCTACTTGATAGACTTCGGTGAGGTTGCGGAGTGTTCTTTTTCGCATATTATTTGATGCGAAAGTCTCGAAGACTGTGAGAATGGTACTGGTGTCCTCGTGCTGGCTTTCTTCGGCCTCTGAAATTAGGAGGTCCTCGCCAATTTTGGCCACCTGCCGGAGTATCCAACATGCTCTAAGGCTGTGTGTTGGTGTGGCGTCCTCTGTACTATGAATCCTACAGGGTCCATCAAGCCACCTTTCCAGTATGGTTCCATGCCCTCTCGAGGGTTTTGGCTTTTTGATATTTAATCCGGGTGCCTTACTGTGGTGCACCCTCTTAGTTCGGACGGGATTTCTATTCAAGGCCGGATTATCCCAAAATTTTATTTCGGTTTTCCAAGCGCTTTCCATCGCACAGTACTTTTGTACTGTGGACGTCAAGTCAGCGAATCGTGTAATATCACGACGACTTATGGCGTTAAGTATTCCCTCGTCCGTGCAATTACTGCAAAAGATTGAAATTGCGTCTCCCTCGCAGCAGTCCTTTGTCCTGTTCATAACCAGGAGGAATCTGGCCTAGTAGTGATGTACTGTTTCTTCGGGCTTTTGCCTGATTTGGGAAAGATCTCTTATGATCGGGCGGGCGGGTGTCGTTGAATCTGAGACCTCACCCAATTTACGATTTGGAGGCCGAAGAACTTCCGAACTCTGAAGTCCGGAGTCTTGGATGTTGTCTGATGAGTCTAGCCCGTTGCCTGATTCTAAGCTCAGGTCTTCGATTGTATCCTCCCTTCCGCGGGTATCCGGCCTGGAGGGTTCGGGAATTCGGACGTAGCTAGTACTTAGGATAGATGAAGGGTCTCCGCCCTGCGCCTCTACCACGGCAACGTGGTGGGTGACTTGGGGAGAGTTAATTTCTCTTAGATCGGGTTTGAGCCCAACCTGGTCGTAATTTGTAGCGACCCCCAGTGCGGCGATGCGATCCAAGAGCTCATTTACGGAAGAGAGCTCCATTAGATCCAACTGCTCGGCGTGTTCTGACCTGACGTGAAGGTTGCTTTCGATGACCCGAGAGGCCACCATCGGCGCAACGGTCGAAAAGGCGGTCGTGAGAAAACCACCTAGCCGGAGGGTTTGGCCGACAGCCAAGGCTCCCTTAATAATGGCGCCATCTTTAAAGACGGGAGGAGGCATCCTTCCTGATCGCGACGGCACAGAGGAACACTCAATGAAAGCACCAATGTCGGTGTCAAAACCGGTGGATCTCGGGTAGGGGGTCCCAAACTGTGCGTCAAGGTCGGATGGTAACAGGAGATAAGGGACATGATGTTTACCCAGGTTTGGGCCCTCTCGATGGAGGTAAAACCCTACTCCTGCTTGATTAATATTGATGATATGGGTAGTACAAGAGTAGATCTACCACGAGATCAAGGAGGCTAAACCCTAGAAGCTAGCCTATGGTATGATTGTGTATGATGATTGTTCTCTACGGACTACAACCCTCCGGTTTATATAGACACCGGATAGGGTTAGGGTTACACAGAGTCGGTTACAATAGTAGGAGATCTTGAATATCCGCATCACCTAGCTTGCCTTCCACGCTAAGGAAAGTCCCTTCCGGACACGGGACGAAGTCTTCAATCTTGCATCTTCATAGTCCAGGAGTCCGGCGAAGGTATAGTCCGGCTATCCCAACACCCCCTAGTCCAGGACTCCCTCAATTACTTTGTTACCTCCCTGCTAAACTAATAGCAAGGCACACATTAGGTCTGGTACACAGCATTGCATACATGATAGGGCCTATGGCTGAAGCATAAGGAACATCTTGCATTTTCTCTCTATCTTCTGCAGTTGTCGGGCATTGAGTCTTACTCAACTTCACACCTTGTAACACAGGCAAGAACACTTTCTTTGCTTGATCCATTTTTAACTTCTTCAAAACTCTGTCAAGGTATGTGCTTTGTGAAAGTCCAATTAAACGTCTTGATCTATCTCTATAGATCTTGATGCCCAATATGTAAGCAGCTTCACCGAGGTCCTTCATTGAAAAACTCTTATTCAAGTATCCTTTTATCTATCCAGAAATTCTATATCATTTCCAATCAACAATATGTCATCCGCATATAATATTAGGAATGCTACACAGCTCCCACTCACTTTCTTGTAAATACAGGCTTCTCCAAAAGTCTGTATAAACCCATATGCTTTGATCACACTATCAAAGCGTTTATTCCAACTCCGAGAGGCTTGCACCAGTTCATAAATGGATCGTTGGAGCTTGCACACTTTGTTAGCTCCCTTTGGATCGATAAAACCTTCATGTTGCATCATATATAACTCTTCTTCCAGAAATCCATTCAGGAGTGCAGTCTTTACATCCATTTGCCAAATTTCATAATCATAAAATGCGGCAATTGCTAACATGATTCGGACGGACTTAAGCATCGCTACGGGTGAGAAGGTATCATCGTAGTCAATCCCTTGAACTTGTTGAAAACCTTTCGCACCAAGTTGAGCTTTATAGACAGTAACATTACCGTCAGCATCAGTCTTCTTTTTGAAGATCCATTTATTCTCAATTGCTTGCCAATCATCGGGCAAGTCAACCAAAGTCCACACTTTGTTTTCATACATGGACCCCATCTCAGATTTCATGGCCTCAATCCATTTTGCGGAATCTGGGCTCACCATCGCTTCTTCATAGTTCGTAGGTTCGTCATGGTCCAGTAACATGACCTCCAGAACAGGATTACCGTACCACTCTGGTGCGGATCTCACTCTGGTTGACCTACGAGGTTTGGTAGTAACTTGATCTGAAGTTTCATGATCATCATCATTAGCTTCCTCACTAATTGGTGTAGGTGTCACAGGAACCGGTTTCTGTGATGAACTACTTTCCAATAAGGGAGCAGGTACAGTTACCTCATCAAGTTCTACTTTCCTCCCACTCACTTCTTTCGAGAGAAACTCCTTCTCTAGAAAGGATCCATTCTTGGCAACGAATGTCTTGCCTTTGGATCTGTGGTAGAAGGTGTACCCAACAGTTTCCTTTGGGTATCCTATGAAGACACATTTCTCCGATTTGGGTTCGAGCTTATCAAGTTTAAGCTTTTTCACATAAGCATAGCAGCCCCAAACTTTAAGAAACGACAACTTTGGTTTCTTGCCAAACCATAGTTCATAAGGTGTCGTCTCAATGGATTTTGATGGTGCCCTATTTAACGTGAATGCAGCTGTCTCTAGAGCATTACCCCAAAATGATAGTGGTAAATCAGTAAGAGACATCATAGATCGCACCATATCTAGTAAAGTACGATTACTACGTTCGGACACACCATTACGTTGTGGTGTTCCAGGTGGCGTGAGTTGCGAAACTATTTCGCATTGTTTCAAATGTAGACCAAACTCGTAATTCAAATATTCACCTCCACAATCAGTTAATAGAAACTTTATTTTCTTGTTACGATGATTTTCAGCTTCACTCTGAAATTCTTCGAACTTTCCAAATGTTTCAGACTTATGTTTCATTAAGTAGATATACCCATATCTGCTTAAATCATCTGTGAAGGTGAGAAAATAACGATACCCGCCGTGAGCCTCAACATTCATTGGACCACATACATCAGTATGTATGATCTCCAACAAATCAGTTGCTCGCTCCATAGTTCCAAAGAACGGTGTTTTAGTCATCTTGCCCATGAGGAACGGTTTGCAAGTACCAAGTGATTCCAAAAGTCCATCAGTATGGAGTTTCTTCTTGCGTTTACACCAATGTGACCCAAACGGCAGTGCCACAAATAATTTGCACTATCATTATCAACTCTGCATCTTTTGGCTTCAACATTATGAATATGTGTATCACTACTTTCGAGATTCAACAATAATAGACCACTCTGCAAGGGTGTATGACCATAAAATATATTACTCATATAAATAGAACAACCATTATTCTCAGATTTAAATGAATAACCGTCTCGCATCAAACAAGATCCAGATATAATGTTCATGCTCAACGCTGGCACCAAATAACAATTATTGAGGTCTAAAACTAATCCCGAAGGTAGATGTAGAGGTAGCGTGCCGACGGCGATCACATCGACTTTGGAACCATTTCCCACGCGCATCGTCACCTCGTCCTTAGCCAGTCTTCGCTTAATCTGTAGTCCCTATTTTGAGTTGCAAATATTAGCAACAGAACCAGTATCAAATACCCAGGTGCTATTGCGAGCTCTGTAAGATACATAACAATAACATGTATATCACATATACCTTTGTTCACCTTGCCATCCTTCTTATCCGCCAAATACTTGGGGCAGTTCCCCTTCCAGTGACCAGTCTGCTTGCAGTAGAAGCACTCAGTCTCAGGCTTAGGTCCAGACTTGGGTTTTTCTCTTGAGTAGCAACTTGTTTGTTGTTCTTCTTGAAGTTCCCCTTCTTCTTCCCTGTAGGATCGAAAGTATGTCTAGAGGGGGTGATTAGACTACTTGACCAAATAAAAATCTAGCATTTTCCCAATTTTAGTTCTTGGCAGATTTTAGCAACTTAGAACAAGTCAAGCAATCTTAACACAATTCAAGCAAGCACGCAAAGAGTATATGAGCAGCGGAAATTAAAGCATGCAACTTGCAAGAATGTAGAGGGAAGGGTTTGGAGGATTCAAACGCAATTGGAGACACGGATGTTTTTGTTGTGGTTCCGATAGGTGGTGCTATTGTACATCCACGTTGATGGAGACTTCAACCCATGAAGGGTAATGGTTGCGCGAGTCCACGGAGGGCTCCACCCACGAAGGGTCCACGAAGAAGCAACCTTGTCTATCCCACCATGGCCATCGCCCACGAAGGACTTGCCTCACTAGCGGTAGATCTTCACGAAGTAGGCGATCTCCTTGCCCTTACAAACTCCTTGGTTTAACTCCACAATCTTGTCAGAAGCTCCCAAGTGACACCTAGCCAATCTAGGAGACACCACTCTCCAAGAAGTAACAAATGGTGTGTTGATGATGAACTCCTTGCTCTTGTGCTTCAAATGATAGTCTCCCCAACACTCAACTCTCTCTCACAGGATTTGGATTTGGTGGAAAGAAGATTTGAGTGGAAAGTAACTTGGAGAAGGCTAGAGATCAAGATTCATATGGTAGGAATAGGATATCTTGGTCTCAACACAAGTGTAGGTGGTTCTCTCTCAGAAAATGTAGGTTGGAAGTGTAGGTTCATTTTGATGGATCTCTCCACGAATGAAGAGGAGGTGGAGGGGTATTTATAGCCTCCACACAAAATCTAACTGTTACACACAACTTGCCAAATTCGGTGGGACCAAATTGGTAAACTCGGTCGGACCGATTCAGCAAATCTAGTGACCGTTAGGATTTCGGTGGGACCGACATGCAACTCGGTAGGACCGATATGGTTAGGGTTAGGGCATGACGTATTCTCGGTGAGACCAATTACACAAACTCGGTGGGACCAATTTTGGTAATAAGCTAACTAGAGAGTTTGTCAGGTAAACTCGGTGGGACCGATTCGCTCATTTCGGTGAGACCGAAATGTTACAAAAGGGAAACAGAGAGTATACATTGCAATCTCGGTGGGACCGATCACTCATCTCGGTGGGACCGAAACGTTATGAAGGGAAACAGAGAGATTGCAACCCCATCTCAGTGAGACCGAGATCCCTATCGGTGAGACCGATTTGCCTAGGGTTTGTGGCAGTGGCTATGACATCTGAACTCGGTGGCGCCGGATAGAAAGAATTGGTGGGTCCGAGTTTGACTTTTGGTTTAGGTCATATGTGGATGTGAGAAAGTAGTTGAGGGCTTTGGAGCATATTACTAAGCACTTTGATTAAGAGCCTCATTAAGCAACACCTCATCCCTCCTTGATAGTATTGGATTTTCCTATAGACTCAATGTGACCTTGGATCACTAAAATAGAAAATGTAGAGTCTTGAACTATTGAGCTTGAGCCAATCCTTTTGTCCTCAGTATTTTGAGGGGTCCACTTTTCTCATCCATGCCATGCCAATCATTGAGCTTTCCTGAAATATTAGTCTTGAAATAGCATTAGCTCAATGAACTATATGTTGTTAGGAATTACCAAAACCACCTAGGGATAGTTGCAGTTTCAATCTCCCCCTTTTTGGTAATTGATGACAACATATAGATCAAAGCTTCGACAAATGATAATAAGAGTGAAAAACATTTTCGCTTTGAGAAGTATGTGAAAAGCAAGAACTCCCCCTAAATTTGTTCATAGTTTAAGATTTGCTTTGGACTGGAAATGCACAAAGAGTTAGGACCATGGGTTACTCTTCCATGTCACATACCTCTTGGTGGGGCACTCAAATTGATAATAATTAAAATACATGCACTCATCACCAAGCAAAGTGAGTGATCATATGGAATATAAAAGGATAATGTCATCCAACAAGCATAAAGGTAGTATATGATCAAACACATGATCATCCAAGTATCACACACAAGCATAAAGTATCTTAAACGAGCAAATAATAAAGTTCAACCACCAAGGAGAAACGCAAGGGAGAACAAAAGCAACACTCTCTCTCGAAGCCTATGATCTATACATTTTCTCCCCCTTTGGCAACAAGTTACCAAAAAGTTCATAAAAAATGCATAGTGCTAGATCGTCACTCAGACTTGGTCTTCAGGTGGTGGGTAGACAGAACTCCAAGGACGAAGGCGTCAGTCGATGTAGATGGAGATGGTGGAGTAGGTGCTGGAGCTGGTGGAACTGAAGCTGTAGCTGGTGCAGATGAAGTTGCTCTAGTGTCTATGACAGGCATAGCAGCAGACCTCTGACCTCTGGGCACTCTAGCAAAAGCATCAGTGGTTGTCTTGCCCTTCTTCTCCTGCACTTCCTCCTGAAGTTGCTCAACAACAGACTGTATCTCAGTGACCTTCACATCTAAGTCATAGAACTTTAGCTCCATGATCCTCTCCAAGCTCTCCTGGTTTTGAGTCAGGGTGGCCAGTCCCTTCTCAATCCTCAGAGTGGAGGCAATCAAGTAGCCAAGCTGATCTTGCTTGCTCTTTAGAACATACTGAGATGCCTCATCCATGGTTGGCATCTTTGCTGCTTTCTCAGTCGTTGCCTTCTCCCTCTTTGCTTGTGCTTGCACAAAAGATGGTTCATTTTCATACATCACCACAGTGTTGTCCTCAAAGTCTGGGTAGATGGGCAGGTGCTCCTTGTCCAGCAGATATGTGCCAGTGCCCATCTTGGAGTTGATCGGCTCCTGAATCTATGGGGCATAACCACAACTCCTCTTCTGATCTGCAACTGTCCTCTTTATGGTTTCCACAATTAGGCTCATGACCTTGAACTTCTGTGGAACATCAAAAATGTGCAGCAAGTTGATGGAGTGACCTCTGATCATTCAATGATCACCTAACTTGGGCAGAAGTGTGTGCCTGAGAATCCAATTGATTGTGGGCAGGCCTGACAGCAAGTGTTTCACAGATCCTAGCTGGTGAGTCTCAAGATCTGCATCAAGAATCTCCTTGTACATGCTAGACATGGAGTTGTGATCCTTCTTCTTCTTGGCATAGACATCCAAGTCATCTTCTTGTTCTTCTGGGGCATTGATCAACTAAGCCCATTCTGCAACTGTTGACTGGTACCTAGTGCCTTCATACATCCACACAATCCTTCCATCTGGGTAGAAGTGAGCTGTGGAGTAGAACTGTATGATAAGCTCATCATTCCATTTTGTGAGCTTCTGAGCCACAAACTCATCAACTCCACAAGCCTTGAAACTGTTAAAGACTCCAGGATAGTGCTCTTCATTCTCCTTGATGTACTCCCAGTTGACCCATCTCATGTCACACACTATTGGCTTCTTGTCAAGCAACACTGTCTCCTAGAAGTCCTGTTGTTCCTTGGTATGGAACCTGTAGTCCACATCAGTTCTTCTTCTGGTCGCATATGGATCTGACTCTCTCCATAGCCTCAATCATGAATCCTTCCTTATCTTCATGTTCTCAGCTACTGGATGAGCATCGTTGTGATCTGGAATTTGTGGCTTCAACTTCCTCAAGACATGTGACTCATCATCTTCTTCTTCCATTGCAGCTTCAGGCACTGGGGCCCTATTCTTCTCTGCTGCTGGGATGTTCCTGGTGCTCCTCTTGGGTGCAGTTTTGGGTTTCGGAGTAGCTGGCTTGGGAGTTTCTTTGGGCTTAGATGGAGCAGCCCCTGATCTTATGGCATCTCCCATGAGCTTCTGGGCTTTAGGTGCTGGTGCAGCAACCTCTTCCTCTTCCTCTTCGGAGTCTCTCATCATAGATGGCTTACCTAGAACTCTGGCAGTGGTCTTCTTGACCCTCTCTTTCCTCTTCTTGCCATCTCCAACTTCCTTGGGTTCAAGAGTGAACACCATTGTCTCACCTGTGGCAACCTTCCTTCGCTTAGACATTGGCTGTCTTCCTGCTGGCTTCTTGGTCTTTAGACCTGTCTTAGCAGCAGTTGTGCCATATTCCTTTTTGAGCACTTTCTTCTTTGAGGTGGCTTCTTCCTCCTCAGCCACATAGGCCTCAGCCTCTGAATCTGAGGTTCTTTTCTTGCTGGCCCTTGTGGCAGCCTTTGGCAAGTTGCTGGGTGTGCTCCTGCTTCCATCATCTGAGCTACTGGAGGGACTAGTGCCCTTACTCATGTGAACCTGCTCCTCAGATTTGTTCTGACTGTCACTCTGATCTGACATGATGCAAACACTGACAGTAGACCCTGTGAATAGATTATAGATGAGGTAGAGTGGATGAGCATCACAAAGTGCAGAGGATTTTGCAAAAGAATGAATCAAAAACTTAGTTTTAGTTTTCCACAGAAAGCATTTCGGATCTACCAATTTGAAATCTCGGTGATACCGAAGCAGCTGTTGGAATCTAAACTAGTGAACTCGGTCAGACCGAGTCACAGTTCGGTGGCACCGAGACTGCTAGGGTTTCACAAAGACTCGAACTCTGTCACACCGATTTGCAATTCTCGGTCACACCGAGAATCACATGTGCAATGGCCTGAGCCAAATCGGTGGAACTGATTTCAACAACTCGGTCGGTCCGAGATGGTTTCGGCGGAAACCTAACCCTAAATTTTCAATCCACAAGTAAACTATAGAGTGTTTTTATTGGATAGAGTGATCTCAATCGTGGCAAGATACATGGCAAAACAATGTGCTGGGGAATCAGAGTGAGAATAGCACAAAGATCAAGTCCATAACCTAGTTCGGTGATGGACTTGCTACGGCGGCAACGGCGGAGACGATCCCGTTGACGGCGACGGAGACCAGCGACTGGAGGCGGCTGGCGACGAGGAGGACGATCCGGAGACCCAGGGAGGCAGAGCAGGCTGAGCGCGGGCGAAGAGGTTCACAAAGTTTTCCAAATTTTGGCCCGTTCGTATATATAGACTGACCCTGTCAGTGTGACCGAGTGGAACAACTCGGTGGCACCGAGATGCATAACTGCAAGCAGTTACTACAACTCGGTGTGACCGAAAAGTTCTAATCGGTTGCACCGAGATTGAAAACCTAGATCGACTTAGTGATCTCGGTATGACCGAAATGGATGAGTCGGTCAGACCGAAACGCACAAAGAATTTTTGGAAGTTTAAGTCTATGACGAATCGGGGACTCCGAGTGCTCCTCACACAGAGTTGTTCGAATCTGACTTGATCAAACTTTGCGATACAGCATGAATAGAGTTTGAGACGAGAAGAGCACAGATAGCTAGAGAAGGTTCTTAGGCATTCTTGTCCATCCACTTGGCAAGAGAAAAAGAAACCAATCAATCAAAACAACAAGTGGATGTCCTCGAATGAGTAAATCATGCAACCAACATGCTCACACAATAAAGTGGCAAATGAAATATGTGGCAAGGCATGCACAACCAATTCTAGCATCTATCAAGCAATTGGCGATGACTAGGTCATCTATATATGAGTATATTGACTTAGGAGTCAAATGAAAACATTTGATCATAGGGCATACTCATCATTTAAGCACAAGTGGGGTTACCACTTTTACATAAAGCGTTGTTGTGTTCACACCATTAGAGTTGATTTAGCTCAATTCCTAGAGTAAAGCTCCCCCTAGATGTGAGATCCCCCCTAAGAGGGATGAACTAACCTTGGGTTTTGTCGATGACTTCATGTAGGTGTTGAAGATGTGGATGCTCTAAGTTGATGTAGATCATTCAGAGCTATCCTTTGGAGCGAGTTGCACTTTCAATACCTACATGGGTTAGTCCCACAAGGAACAAACAAGGATATCCATAGACATAGAGTGATGCACACACAAGATGATGTCTATGAGAGCATTAGGTTACCTTGTCCCTTGTCTTACCAACAAGAGGGTTTGTGACTCCTTAAACTAGTGCAAGATGTGGAAGTTGATTGCACTTGTTCTTTCCAAAATGATAAGAGTGAAGTATGTTGGCGGAGTCACCCTCAAGAACTCTCTAGTTCTTCTTCTTCGGGATCCACACCATCTTGATGGGAATCCTCAGAGTTGTAGTTGTACTTGATGAGGTGGAATTTGATGTAGTCTTGGGCACCCACTTGACCAAGGCCTTAGGAGCTTCTTCAAATGCATCAATTTCCTCTTGAAGCTTGTCCTTGCCTTTTTACTTGTGGTCTTGTGGTGGAAGATCATCTTGAGCTTGTGTCCCTTTGAAAGAAGTAGGATCATACTTCTCTTGTTGAGGAACAAACTTCGTCTTGGGGTATTGATCTTCTTCCCACTCAACTCCATTGGCATTGAACTTTCGTTCAAAACCAATACCTTGGTTCTTCCGGTGCCTTCCTTGCTTGCGTACAATTTCCTCGAATTGCTTACTCCCGGCAAGGCTCTTGTAAACACCTTTCTCTATGATTCCCTTCAATAAGCTATTTTCTTGCTCAAGTGTAACTTGGCTAAGAGAATCATTAGTGGAATCAAGAGAACTACTAGAAGCAACAATATTGGATTTAGCATGATCATTGTTACTAATAGAGGAAGAATCTTTCTTGTTCTTGTTACTAGACTTGACTTGAGGCATGTAAGTGGATAAGAGTAAACGCTTGGCAATGTAAGAAGAACTTTTCTTACGAAGATTATCATTGATTGCTTTTAAGAACTCATGCTCTTGCTCAAGGTTGAGCTTTTCAAAGCGTAGTTTCTCATGAGTCCTTAAAAGTTCTCGATGATCTCCTAAGATAGTTTCATGAGCTAACTTAAGAGTGTTTAGTTCTTTAGTTAGAGATTCAATCTTCTCCTTATCATTGTCATTCGTTTCATCTTGATTAGCATGATTAATTGATGTTTCATCATAGTATTCATCACTAGAGTTGTCAACAAGTAAACCATCATCACCTAACAAGTCATCTTCATCACTATTGAAATCAACATACTCGGGGTGTGATACCTTTGGAAGTTTGGCCATGAAGCATCTTCCAATTCCTTCATTTGGTGAATCAAATATGTCGTAGGAGTTGGTTGGCACAAGTGCTAGACCGGCAACACCTTCATCTTGAGTATATTCGAAGTCGGAGTGATAGCTTCTCTCGGAGTGATTGTCGGAGCCGGAGCCGGATAACCATTCACCAACATGAGCTTGATGTCTTCGTTTTGTGTAGCTCCTTGATGACTTGTCCTTCCTTTCCGAATCCTTGCTTCTCCGAGAGGAGCTTCGTTCATAACGATCATCCCTACTCCTTCTCTCCCTTGATGGTGATTCTTCTCTTCTACTTCTTCTTTTGGGAGAATCTTCTCTTCTCTTGTAGGGGGGCGTACACTCATTGGAGTAGTGTCCGGATCGCAGCGCCGTCAGCTCTTCGGCCGCTAAGGCTTCAGATAGTGCCTCGAGGGCCAATGCGGCTGTCTTGTTTTCGGCGCGGAGTGCTATGTCCGGATCACTAGCGAGAGTGATAATTCCGTTTGGCCCAGGCATCTTAAGCTTCATGTACCCATAATGGGGTATGGCTTGGAAAACTGTGAATGCCTCTCGTCCTAATATAGCGTGATATCCGCTTCTGAACGGGGCCACCTGGAACGTGATTTGTTCGGACCTGTAATTATTCGGCGTGCCGAATACCACATCTAGTGTGATCTTTCCGGTGCAGCATGCTTCCTGACTGGGGATTATTCCTCTAAAGGTTGTGCTGCTTCGCTCAATGCGGTTCCAGTCTATTTCCATCTTTTGGAGGGTTTCCTCGTAGATGAGGTTCAATCCGCTGCCTCCGTCCATAAGTACCTTTGCGAGGCGACAGCCGTCCACTATGGGACTGAGAAACAATGCGGCTGGCGCTCTGGCTGTTTAGAATTTAGGTTCGTCGCTCGCATTGAAGGTGATGGCAGTATTGCTCCATGGATTTATGGTCGCTACTTGGTAGACTTCAGCGAGGCTGCGAAGTGTTCTTTTTCGCATGTTATTTGATGCGAAAGTCTCGGAGATTGTAAGAACGGTACTGAAATTCTCGGGTTGGTTTCCTTCGACCTCTGGATTTAGGAGGTCCTCGCCAATTTTGGCCACCTGCCGGAGTATCCAACATGCCCTGAGGCTGTGAGTTGGGGTGGCATCCTCTGTACTATGAATCTTGCAGGGTCCATCGAGCCACCTTTCTAGCACGGTTCTGTGCCCCCTAGAGGGTTTTGATTTTTTTATTTAATCCGGGCGCTTTACTGTAGTGCGCCCTTTTGATTCGGACGGGATTGCTATGCAAGGCCGGATTATCCCAAAATTTAATTTTGGTTTTCCGAGCACTTTCCATCGCACAGTATTTTTGTACTATGGACGCCAAGTCAGCAAAGCGCATAATATTACGATGACTTATGGCGTTGAGTATCCCCTTGTCCGTGCAGTTACTGCAGAAGATTGAAATCGCGTCTTCCTCGTGGCAGTCCTTTATCCTATTCATAAGCAGGAGGAATCTGGCCCAGTAATGATGTACTATTTCTTCGGGCATCTTCTTGATTTGGGAGAGATCGCTTAAGATCGGACGGGCGGAATTCATTAGATCTGATACTTCACCCGTTTTGCTGTTCGGAGGCCGAACGACCTCCGGATTCCAAGGTCCGGAGTCCTGTATGTTTTCCGGTTTGCCTGGTTCCAAGCCCAGGTCTTGGGTTGTATCCTCCCCTCCATGGATATCCGGCAGGGAGGGTTCCGGAATTCGGACGTAACTGGTCCTTAAGATTGATGAAGGGTCACCGCATTGTGTTTCCACCACAGCAACATGATGGGTGACTTGGGGAGAGTTGATTTCCCTTAGATCGGGTTTAGGCCCAACCTGGTCGTAGTTTGTAGCGACCCCCAAGGCGGAGATGCGATCCAGGAGCTCGTTTATGGAGGAGAGCTCCACCGGATCTAGCTGCTCGGCCAATTCCGAGCTGACGCGGAGATTGTTTTCGATGACCCGAGAGGTCACCGTCGGCGTAATGGCCGAACGGACGGTCATGAGAAAACCACCCAGCCGGAGGGTTTGGCCGATAGCCAAAGCTCCCTCAGTGACGGCGCCGTCTTTAAAGACGGGAAAAGGCATCCTTCCTGATCGCGACGACATAGAGGAACTCTCAATGAAAGCACCAATGTCGGTGTCAAAACCGGCGGATCTCGGGTAGGGGGTCCCGATCTGTGCGTCAAGGTCGGATGGTAACAGGAGACAAGGGACACTTTATTTTACCCAGGTTCGGGCCCTCTCGATGGAGGTAAAACCCTACTCCTGCTAGATTAATATTGATGATATGGGTAGTACAAGAGTAGATCTACCACGAGATCAAGGAGGCTAAACCCTAGAAGCTAGCCTATAGGTATGATGATGGTTATGATGTGTTCGTCCTACGGACTACAACCCTCCGGTTTATATAGGCACCGGATAGGGTTAGGGTTACACAGAGTCGGTTACATTGGTAGGAGATCTTGAATATCCGCACGCCTAGCTTGCCTTCTACGCCAAGGAAAGAACCTTCTGGACACGGGACGAAGTCTTCAATCTTGTATCTTCATAGTCCTAGAGTCCGGCTGAAGATATAGTTCGGCTATCCGAACACCCCCTAATCCAGGACTCCCTCACTCCTCTTCTCCAAGCTTTGCCTCCGCTCGCCGCCGTTGTGCTCCTGCCGCCCTCCGCTCCTCTCTTCCCCTTCAGCCACCATGGCGCCAAAATCCACCAAGGGCAAAGGGGTGGCTAAGGACGCCGGGGCTATGGAGCCGCCGGAGGGCGCGCTGTCGGGGGACCGGACGTAGTCCACCTTCTTCTTCCCCTCGACGGTCGACGTGCTCGAGCTTCCGGACTCCTTCAAGACCTTGTGGGGAGTGAAGACGGTGGGGGCAGGATTCGGGGCACCCGGCCACGCGTGTCATCCCCGCCGCCTGCACCGACCCTACCCCAAATCGGTACCCCTTCTTTGTCGATTACTTTTCTTGTGGGCTCTGCCCTCCCTTCTCCGATTTCTTCAGCGACGTCATGCACACTTTTGGCTTCCGCCTCTTGGATTTCACTCCGAATACGGTGGCATGCATGGCCCTTCTCGCGCATCTCTGTGAAGGCTTTGCCGGGGTGCACCCCAACACGACGCTCTTCCGCCACTATTTCTTCCATCGGATCCAGACAGGGGGTGCCATCTCTGGTTGTGTCAGCTGGATCCCAAGATCCAAGGGGGCATACCCGGACGACGCCATGAAGGATAGGTGGGAGGAGTGGCGGGGCCGGTGCTGCTGGATTGAAGAGAAGGACCCGCCGGCGTTCGGCAAAGTTCGTCGGGCGCCGCCGGTTCCCGGCAGCGATTGGAAAGATGTTGACACCGACGACGAAAGGCTCACTGACGGTGTCAAAACCAGCGGATCTCAGGTAGGGGGTCCCGAACTGTGCGCCTAGGCGGATGGTAACAGGAGGCAGGGGACACGATGTTTTACCCAGGTTCGGGCCCTCTTGATGGAGGTAAAACCCTACGTTCTGCTTGACTAATATTGATGATATGGGTAGTACAAGAGTAGATCTACCACGAGATCAAGGAGGCTAAACCCTAGAAGCTAGCCTATGGTATGATTGTTGTTCTATGGACTAAAACCCTCCGGTTTATATAGACACCGGAGAGGGTTAGGGTTACACAGAGTCTGTTACAATGGTAGGAGATCTACATATCCGCATCGTCAAGCTTGCCTTCCACGCCAAGGAAAGTCCCTTCCGGACACGGGACGAAGTCTTCAATCTTGTATCTTCATAGTCCAGGAGTCCGGTTGAAGGTATTGTCCGGCTATCCGGACACCCCCTACTTCAGGACTCCCTCAGTAGCCCCCGAACCAGGCTTCAATGGCGACGAGTCCGGCGTGCAAATTGTCTTCGGCATTGCAAGGCGGGTTCTCCTCCAAATTCTGTGTACCTGTTGAATAATGTCCGGTTTCTTGTGAATGTAGCGCTCCTTGGCTTCTACGCCCAATAATGGCCGCCTTCCACGTGTCAAACGGATACGAAAAGTCTGGGTCTTTTTACATTCACAGCCCTAGCCGCGTAAATGAGCCGCCTATTTAAAGGGATGAGGATTTAGATCCAAACCACACCTTCTCCCCTCCGCGAGTATTCATCAGAGCGCATCCGACAAAGGTCTGTTCCACCATGGCCAGCCGTCGCAACTCCTCCTCTCGCCCTTCTAGTCCTAAGCCTTGAGATTGGGAGAGATGTTATATCCCATACAGCGAGCTGGTGACGCTCCAGACCAAGGGATTTCTCCCTCCGGCCTATATGGTCCCGGTTCGAGCCGGACTTGCCACCTATAATGGCGGAGAGCAAGCGGAGAGCGCCCCCAATCCCTCCAAAGGAGAGCGGGTATGCCTTATCCCTTATTTAATAAAGGGCTCGGATTTCCAATTCATCCGTTTCTCCGGGGGCTCCTGGAGTTCTATGGTCTCCAGCTACACAACCTCATGCCTGCCTCCATATTGCATATCGCGGGCTTCGTAGCCCTTTGCGAGCTGTTTTTGGGTGTTGAGGCTCATTTCGCGCTGTGGAAGAGGCTATTCTGCCTGGTGCCCCGTTCTCAGGAGGGGTCAATATATCAAGTGGGCGGAGCCGAAGTGTGGCGCATCGCCAGGACCGGATATTTATCCGGAACCCCAAAGAAGGCGCCCGAGAATTGGCCTTCGGAATGGTTTTATTTAGAGGACGTCCCGTTGCCGGATCCTGTTCGTATCGGCCTCCCTGAGTTCGACAATGCTCCCCTGAAGAAGCGCCTAAGCTGGCGTCCACGGAGCCCTCAGAAGGAAAGTGACAAGGACGTCCTTTACCTGATGGGCTGGATAAGATTATTAGCTCATTCCGGACTAACCATGATCGGAGTCATGGCCGCATGAATTATGCGGGGGGTGCGGCCGCTTCAATATAGAGGCCACCCTATGTGGGACTTCAACGGGGAGGACGGCGACACCCGTCACGGCCGTAAGGGGCCGGACTCGGCTGCCGCTCTAATAAAGATCCTGTCCGCTTTATACAAGGGAGAAGAGGAGGAATTTCTCCGCGTCAACCCTAAGGGTGGATTTACAATGTATAATCCTCCAAGATGGGTAAGTGGACACTTTTAGTTGTCCCTCCATTTTGTATTCCCATTGTCAAATATATAGTCTAACGACTTAAATGCAGGAGCTGCGCCAGGTTGTTAAAGAAATAAATAGCCCCCCTCCACAACCCGAGGATCCGGGACGGTCCCTCGACCCGGCTTCCCAAGAGGATCCGGACTTATCTGTGGAGCTAATTGATGGGGTGTTTCATCAATTGAGCAAGGACAACGCCTTGGTGGCCATTACGGCCGATTACCCAGGGCTACTCCCAGCCTCCCAGGTGACTGAGACCGAAATCCCAGCACTTCAAAAAGTGGCCCGTCCTCGCGTGTTTTTGATTACCGTATAACGGCCGCGTTTTGCAGAGGAGGTCCTTGAGGCGGGAGGCTGGGCCTGCGGCGACTAGCCAACGAGGGGCAGCAAGGCCCCAGGGGCTGAAAAGAAGTGCGGTCCGTACTGAGATGCCGGCGCAAAGGTATAACGCGCCATCTCATCCCCTGGTGTTATTCCTTCAAGGCATATTAACATTCATGCTCTCTTTAGGACAAAGAGACCTCGCCGGACTATATCCGGAGAGGTTGCCAATCGCGCCTTCACCAGCCAGGCTCCAAAGCCTGGTCCGAAGGGCGGAGGCGAACACGAAGCGCGCACTAGACGCTCCTCCAACAAAGGATGCGGACGGGCTGTCTGCCACCAATTTCGAGGTGGAGAGTGCCATGAACCACAGGCGTCGCCCGACAGTTCTTCACGATGCTTGTTTCTCCCCAGAGGCGTTGGATGCCTTCAATTCGGGAGACGCGTACCGCCTATAATGAAATTCGGGAGACGCGTACCTCCGATAAGACATACGGGTGAGAAAATTTGATGGTTATATATATCAGTAGCCCCCGAGACTTGAAACAGTTAGAATAACTGATCTAAGGATCATGTAATATGCAGGTTCTTTCAAAGAAGAATACCCAACTGTCCCAGGAGCTAGAAGAGTGCAAAGCCCACCTTGAGGCCGCACTAGCCGCAACAGGGGAGCCCAAGGAGACCCCCTCTGGTAATATATGCTTAAAAAGATATGTATTGTGTGAAGTGCGGCGTGTGTGCAAATCTGACAAATGAAATTGTAGATGGCGCCGGATTAGATCCGGAAAAGCAACAACTCCTACGCCAGCTAAAGGCTGGTGAGAGCGTGCTGACAAAGCTGAGGCGGGAGAAGAATGATCTCCAGGATGCCAACACCAAGCTGGGCATTGAACTGAAAGATGTTTGTGCCCAGCCGTCGGACTCCATTAAGGAGAATCAGCGGCTTCGACGCGGCCTACTTAGTAAATGCTTAAGCGAACCTTTGAAAAAAAGAAAAAAGAGTTCGGCGAGGAAGTCGACTAACAGAGTGATGTCTGTAGGTGTGCCAATAGGTCGTCTTGCAGAGGAGATGCCCGGTTCCACGGGTGACCTTCTTCACGAGCTCTCGCAACTGCACGAGCGAGTTCGGCAGGTGATGCGAGGCATTGCCCACGCCTTGTGGCCATCCATCTCCATGCCCGAAGGCCTTGGAGAGCTTTTGGAGAAGCTGAAGGGAGCGCGGCGGCGCTTCCGATTGTGGAAGATATCGGCCTGCCATCAAGGCGCTAGGGAGGCCTGGGCCATGGTGAAGACGCGGTACACGAAGGCTGACCCAAACCACATGGCCGAGGTCGGACCTGCTGGGCCCGGCGGGAAGGAGATCCTTGTAATCTTAGCGTACGGCCAAGTAGAATTGGCCGCAAAGTATTCCCAGCAGGACTGTAAACTGGACAGCCTGTTAGATGGTATTGAAGAGGAATACAATTAGTCAGAATGACTATGTAATTTTAATTGTTAATGCCTTCTAGCCGGATTGTAGATCGTTTGTCATGGCCGACCTTTTCGCTTCAGCCTCGGGACCTGACGGTCCGGAGTGTGTCCGAATTCCCATGCGGTTATATAAGAACCGGGGTATGCATGGAGACCAGGCGTAGGGGTCATTAGTGCTTGAACAGACAAGTGCCCAACTAGTTATGTTATATTACATGGTTAGTAAGAAACATCTTCCAGGGAGAATAGTTCCGTTAGGGGTTCCTTTCCCTGGGAGGCATGCCCTAAAGTGCATGTCCATGCTGCGAAAAGAGACGCAGCAAAAATCATCTGGGGGCGCATAAATAAATAAGTGAAAAGGTCATCTTTAGTTCACTGACCGAATATTCCCTTAAGAACGCTAGCTTTCGGCTTCACCCAGTCTGAGGTACATATCCGGCTGACCCGGCAGTAACAATCACAGAGTTGCTCCCTTTACCACCTAGCCGAACAATCGGGAACGTAGGGGTAAGCATAGGATCCAGGCAACCGAGCTTGGCCAAAACTTAAGTCATATCGATGCATATAATGGTGAATAAAGGTACATGCGGAAGTGTGACACATGTGTTGGGCATGAAGCCCGTTTAAATAAGCTTCTGTTCAAAGAAGCCCCCAGGTTTAATGAGCGTGGATAGCGCATCACTTATTGGGCCTTTAAAGGCTAGAAAGAAAGGGGAGAAGGAGAGGAATGTAAGACAGAAAATATAAAAAATGGACAGAGGAAGGAGACGAACACAGAGTCCGACGCTAGGCATAGAATCTTCGGAGACGGGCCGCGTTCCATGGGTTCGGCTCGAGTCGGTTATCCGATTCGTGTCGCAGGCGGTACGCTCCACCAGTCAGGACTTCGTCAATTACGAAGGGACCTTCCCACTTGGGCTTGAGTATGTCCTTCTTCTTGACCGGCAGGCGTAGAACTAATTCGCCAACGTTGTAATTTTTGGCCCGTACTTCTCTGCTTTGATATCTTCGAGCCTGCTGTTGATAGAATGCGGAACGGGCTTTTGCCACATCACGCTCCTCCTCCAAGGCGTCCAAACTGTCCTGCCGATCAAGCTCGGCTTCTCTTCCTTCGTACATGCGTACTCGAGGCGAGTCATGAATTATATCGCAGGGCAAAACTGCTTCGGCGCCATATACCATGAAGAATGGTGTGTATCCGATGGTGCGATTGGGCATGGTCCGCAACCCCCAGAGTACGGAGTCGAGCTCCTCTACCCAGTGCGTATTAGATTCCTTAAGGGACCGCACTAATCTGGGTTTGATGCCGCTCATGATAAGACCATTTGCACGTTCGACCTCGCCGTTAGTTGGTGGGTGATAGACGGAAGCATAATCGAGCTTGATGCCCATGTTTTTGCACCAGAGTTTTACCTCATCGGCCGTAAAGGTCGTGCCGTTATCAGTGATGATGCTGTGGGGGACCCCATAATAGTGTACGACCCCAGATATAAAGTCTATCACCGGTCCGGATTCGGCCGCCTTAACAGGCTTGGCTTCTATCCATTTGGTGAAGTTATCCACCATGACCAGTAAGTATTTTTTCTTGTGGGTTCCGCCTTTAAGGGGTCCAACCATGTCAAGCCCCCAGACCGCAAAGGGCCAAGTGATGGGGATAGTTTGGAGGGCGGTGGGTGGCATATGGCTTTGGTTTGCAAAAAGCTGGCAACCGACGCATCGTTGGACTAGGTCCTGAGCATCTGCCCGGCCCGTCGGCCAATAAAAGCCTGTACGGAAAGCTTTGCTTACGAGGGGCCGAGCTGCAGCGTGATGACCACCGAGTCCGGCGTGAATTTCAGCCAGCAGGTTCCGCCCTTCCTCTTCGGAGATGCACCTTTGAAGGACTCCGGTAGTGCTTTTCTTATAAAGCTCTCCCTCATGGACTTTATAGGCTTTAGATCACCGCACTATGCAGCGTGCCTCGTTTTGGTCCTCTGGGAGTTCCTGCCTAGTAAGGTAGGCTAGGAATGGTTCTATCCACGGGGCGATGACGACCGTTATTGCGTGGGCTGAAGGTGTAGTTTCATTGGCACAACCTCCAATTATGTCAGATGTTTGGTGTCGGGCAGTGCGGTTGGGTCTGGGCTGTTATTGTTTGGTTCCCCTTCACATACTACGGATGGTTTGAACAGCCTTTCCAAGAAGATGTTGGGGGGGACTACGTCGTGTTTTGCGCCGATGCGTGCCAAGACATCTTCCGCCTGATTATTTTCCCGAGCTATATGGTGAAATTCAAGCCCTTCGAACCGAGCTGACATTTTTAGGACGGCATTGCGGCAAGCTGCCATTTTTGGATCCTTGGCATCGAAGTCTCCATTTATTTGGGATATCGCGAGGTTCGAATCCCCGCGCACCTCTAGGCATTGAATGCCCATGGATACTGCCATCCGGAGACCATGTAAAAGGGCCTCATATTCGGCTGTATTGTTGGAGTCTGTGTACATAATCTGGAGTACATATTGAACTGTGTCTCCCATGGCGGATGGAAAAACGACGCCAGCCCCTAGACCGGCCAACATCTTGGAGCCGTCGAAATGCATGATCCAATTCGAATATGTGCCGTACTCTTTAGGGAGTTCGGCCTCCGTCCATTCTGCGACGAAGTCGGCCAAAACTTGCGACTTGATAGCTCGCCGTGGCTTATAAGTTATGTCGAACGGGAGGAGCTCAATGGCCCATTTTGCAATCCGACCTGTTGCGTCACGGTTGTTTATAATGTCGTTAAGTGGTACTTCCGTGGCTACTGTTATTGAACACTCTTGAAAGTAGTGTCGCAGCTTCCGGGATGCCATGAATACCGCATACGCAATCTTTTGATAATGCGGGTACCGTGATTTGCACGGAGTGAGGGCAGTGGACACATAATAGACCGGCTTTTGAAGGGGGAATTTGTGTCCGTCCGTTTCTCGTTCGACGACGAGCACTGCGCTTACAACCTGATGTGTTGCTGCAGTGTACAATAGCATTGGTTCGCCAATGTTTGGCGCGGCCAGGACTGGGTTTGTTGCCAATATGGCTTTTACTTTGTCGAGTCCGGCCGTGGAGGCATCCGTCCACTCGAAGTGTTCGGTGCGCCGAAGGAGGCGGTAGAGGGGTAGTGCCTTTTCTCCCAAGCGGGAGATAAAGCGGCTTAGAGCTGCCACGCATCCGGTTAATTTTTGTATTTGTTTGAGGTCCTTTGGGATATCCAATTGTGACAGAGCTCGGATCTTGGCTGGATTTGCTTCAATTCCTCTACCGGATACAATGAAGCCCAAGAGCTTTCCTGCTGGAACACCGAAAACGCATTTTTCCAGGTTGAGCTTGATGTCGTATGTTCAGAGGTTACCAAATGTGAGCCTCAAGTCGTCTACTAGAGATTCAACATGTCTTGTTTTGACGACCACATCATCTACATATGCCTCCACTGTTTTGCCGATCTGGTTTGCCAGACATGTCTGAATCATGCGCTGATACGTTGCGCCGGCGTTTTTGAGCCCGAAAGGCATTGTGTTGAAGCAGAATGGGCAGTATGGTGTGATGAATGTCGTTGCGGCTTGGTTTGACTCTGCCATCTTGATTTGATGGTAGCCGGAATATGCGTCGAGGAAACACAATGAATTGTGTCCTGCGGTAGCATCGATAATTTGATCGATGCGGGGGAGGGGGAAGGGATCCTTTGGACAAGCCTTGTTAAGATCTTTAAAATCAACGCACAGGCACCAGGATTTGTCCTTCTTTGGTACCATCACCAAGTTTGCTAGCCAGTCTGGATGTTTTATATCTCTGATGAATCCGGCCTCCAATAGCTTGGCTAGCTCCTCTCCCATGGCCTGTCTCTTAGGTTCAGAAAAACGCCGAAGAGCTTGTTTGACAGGTTTGAATCCTTTTAGGATATTTAAGCTGTGCTTGGCCAGCCTGCGTGGGATTCCTGGCATGTCTGAAGGGTGCCAGGGGAAGATGTCCCAGTTTTCACGTAGGAACTCTCGCGGTGCGGCATCTACATCAGGGTCTAATTGTGCCCCGATAGAGGCTGTTTTATTGGGGTCCGTTGGATGGACCTGGAATTTGACTATTTCGTCCGCGGGTTTAAAGGAGGTGGACTTGGATCTTTTGTCGAGTATCACATCGTCCCTGTTCACCGTGGAGCGCAGCGCACTCAGTTCCTCAGCCGCTAGGGCTTCGGATAGTGCCTCAAGGGCCAGTGCGGCTGTCTTGTTTTCGGCGCGGAGTGCTATGTCCGGATCACTAGCGAGAGTGATAATTCCGTTCGGCCCGGGCATCTTGAGCTTCATGTACCCGTAATGGGGTATTGCTTGGAAGGATGTAAACGCTTCCCGCCCTAGCAGGGCGTGGTATCCTCTACTAAACAGGGCCACATGGAACGTGACCTCTTCGGACATGTAATTATCCGGCGTGCCGAACACCACATCTAGTCTGATTTTTCCTGTACAGCGCGCTTCCCGACTGGGGATTATTCCTCTAAAGGTTGTACTGCTTCGCTCAATGTGGTTCCAGTGTATTTCCATTTTTTTGAAGGGTTTCCTCATAAATGAGGTTCAGTCCGCTGCCTCCATCCATGAGTACCTTGGTGAGGCGAAAGCCGTCCACTATTGGACTGAGGACCAATGCGGCTGGTGCTCGGGCTGTTCGGAATTTAGGTTCATCACTGGCATTAAAAGTAATAGCCGTGTCACTCCATGGGTTTATTGTTGCTACTTGGTATACTTCGGCAAGGCTGCGGAGTGTTCTTTTTCGCATATTATTTGATGCGAAAGTCTTGAAGTCTGTTAATACCGTATTGGTGTCCTTGGGGTGGCTTTCTGTGGCCTCCGGAATTAGGAGATCTTCGCCAATTTTGGCCACCTGCGGGAGTATCCAACATGCTCTAAGGCTGTGAGTTGGTGTGGCGCCCTCTGTACTGTGAATTTTACAGGGTCCATTAAGCTATCCTTCCAGTACAGTTCCATTCCCTGTAGAGGGTTTTTGCTTTTTGGTGTTTGACCCGGGTGTCTAGCGATGCACCCTTTTATTTCGGTCTGGGTTTGTATTCAGGGCCGGATCGTCCCAAAATTTTATTTCGGTTTTCCAGGCGCTTTCCATCGCACAGTACTTTCGTACTATGGACGCCAAGTCAGCGAAGCGTGTAATATCACGGCGACTTATGGCGTTGAGGATTCCCTTGTCCGTGCAATTATTGCAGAAGATTGTAATTGCGTCTTCCTCACGGCAGTCCTTTATCCTGTTCCTAACCAGGAGGAATCTGGCCCAGTAATGATGTACTGTTTTTTCGGGCTTTTGCCTGATTTTGGATAGATCGCTTATGTTCGGGTGGGTGGGTGGAATTAAATCCAAAACCTCACCCAATCTGAGACTCAGAGGCCGAGGAGTTTCTGAACTCGAAAGTTTGGATTCTTGGATGTTGTCCAATGAATCTAGCCCGTCGCCTGACTCTAAGTTTAGGCCTTGAGTGATATCCTCCCCTCCGCGGGTATCCGGCTTGGAGGGATCGGGAATCCGGACGTAACTAGTCCTTAAGATAGATGAAGGGTCGCCACACTGTCCCTCTACCACGGCAACGTGATGGGTGACTTGGGGAGAGTTAATCTCTCTCAGAACGGGTTTAGGCCCAATCTGGTCGTGATCCGTAATGACTCCCAGGGCGGCGATGCGATCCAAGAGCCCGTTTATGGAAGAGAGCTCCATTGGATCTAACTTCTCGGCGAGTTCTGAGCTAACATGAAGATTGCTTTTGATGGCCCCAGAGGTCATCGTCGGCGCAGCAGCTGAATAGGCGGTCATAAGAAAACCACCTAGCCGGAGAGTTTGGCCGACAGCCAAAGCTCCCTTAGCAACGGTGCCGTATTTAAAGACGGGTTGAGGCATCCTTCCTGATGGCGATGACATAGAGGAACTCTCAATGAAAGCACCAATGTCAAGGTCAAAACCGGCGGATCTCGGGTAGGGGGTCCCGAACTATGCGTCTAGGCGGATGGTAACAGGAGGCATGGGACACGATGTTTTACCCAGGTTCGGGCCCTCTTGATGGAGGTAAAACCCTACGTCCTGCTTGATTAATATTGATGATATGGGTAGTACAAGAGTAGATCTACCACGAGACCAAGGAGGCTAAACCCTAGAAGCTAGCCTATGGTATGATTGTTGTTCCACGGACTAAAACCCTCCGGTTTATATAGACACCGGAGAGGGTTAGGGTTACACAGAGTAGGTTACAATGGTAGGAGACCTACATATCTGCATCGCCAAGCTTGCCTTCCACGCCAAGGAAAGTCCCTTCCGGACACGGGACAAAGTCTTCAATCTTGTATCTTCATAGTCCAGGAGTCCGGCTGAAGATATTGTCCGGCTATCCGGACACCCCCTAATCCAGGACTCCCTCACTCACGGTCGCCACCACCAAGATTCTCCGGCTTACCCAGGCCGGGCTCACCCTTGAGATGATCAGGGGGGACTTCATCCGTCGCCGGATCGCTCTTCACGAACCCCCCGACATCATGCGGCTCCGCCCTAGCCTCGATCACAACTTCACAGTTATGGCGCGCGCCCATTTCTGCCAGCGGATCTTCCAGCTCGACGTGGGCCGCGACGGCGAGGTTGAGCGGACCGGCAAGGTCGCGAGGGCCGCCACGAAGCCCGGCAAGGCCCCCAAGGGACCCCTATTCAAGCTGCCGACGGGGGTGGTCCCATTGTGCAACAACTCACGTCGGTCCGAGATCATTGCCATGATGCCGGACTGCAACGCGCACGGCCCCATCCCGAGCTGGAGGGAGATGAAGAATGTTGAAGTGCAACAGTTCTTCGACACCCTGCATGAGGTGTATATTAATGCCGACGCCGAGTGGCTACTTGTCATGGACACCACCCAGGCGGAGCTGGACTACATCGCCACCAGGGCGAGGGAGGCATAGCTCGCCAGGGAGGCCGGCTGTGATGGCGGCATGGAGGACAAGGCCGCGACGGCCGTGGAGGAGGAGGAGCTTGCCCGATGGGCGGCGACCATCGGGGGAGCCAGCAGCGTCGGCACCGAGGCTCCGCTGGTTGAGGATGTGACTAGCGAGTCGTTGTCGGAGGGGGAGGAGACCGCAGACTCGACGCCACCTGCGGGGAGGGGGCGAGTCCTGCGGCGGGCCAGCTCTGGCGAGCCGGTCCGGCCCGGCAAGGCTGCGCAGCCGCAGCTGACCTTGGAGGGGTCCCGGCCCCACACGAGGGCCATGGCGGCGAAGAAGCCGGCGGAGGTCGTGGTGAAGAAGACAGCCACCCCTTCTTCGTCCAAGCGTGCCCAGACGCCGCCTCCTTCCCCTCCTCCGGCGAACGTCGGCGCGGGGATCACCTTTGATTTTGGATCCCTCAGTCCGAGGATGAAGATGAAGACCGTAGAGGAGGAGGAGGACGATGAGTAAGCATCTGGTTCCTCTCTGTCATCTCTGCCTCCTCACCCTATGTTGCTTATCTTGACTTGTCGCAATCCTTGCAGGGACGCGGAGACGCTGGCCTAGAGGGTGAAGAGGGCCAAGGTCTCGGCGGGTGGCCAGCCCCCGACTGGTGCTTCGAGGGCACCATTGGTGGTGTTGAGCAGCCCGGACAGCAGCCCCCGGCAAAGCCCCCAGCATAAGTTCATCATTCTTCTCTCTTCGACATGTACCAGGGGCGCGACACTTTGGTGCTGACCTTGCCAGGTGTGCACGAGAGGAGCGGCAGCAGAAGGAGCCACAGGGGGCTACTCCCAACACGCCGCCCCCATCGACCACGCCGCCCCGAGGGGCGTCCCCGGCAAGGGCGCCAAGCACCGGGCCCACACACATGGAGGAGGAGGAGGAGAACTTGGACACTGGTGGCTTTGCCTCGACGCCAAACATTGGCGGGGAGGGGGCTTCCGTTTCCCAGCCGGGTGCCGGCACCGGTAAGTCATTCACCGTTCGTCCCTGCTTCTTCTTCTTTCTAGTTATTGGTCTTGGCTTTGCCTCACCCCTGTCTTCGGCGCCCAGATTCCTCCTTGATGGACTCATAGGACATGGACGCCGTCATCGAGGGCGTCGCCAAGGCCGCCGAGGAGGAGGTCGCCAAGGCCGCTGCCGAGGAGGCCGACAAGGTTGCCGCCGAGGAGGACACCAAGGCTGCCGCCGAGGAGCCCGGCAGGGGGCCTGCCGGGGGGGAGGAGGAGGAGGCTCGCGACCAGCCTTCCTCCTCTACTGCTTTCGGCTCCGGCAAGTACCTGAGGGTGAGCGACGACTTGTTCGTTCACCTCCCAGGCGTGTCGAGCACCAAGGCACCCGTCGAAGGAGAGGTGTTTGACGATGAGGTGCTTGCCGCTGCCGGTCTTGGAGTTGTCGACGAGCCAATTGTTGCTGGTGATGGCTCGCAGGAGGAGCGGCTCCTCCAGGCCATGGGCGCCAGCTTCCGGAAGCTCCAGGCACTCTACCGCGCCCGCCTGGACAAGGTGAAGTCCAGGACGGCGGTGGTGGATAAGGCGGAGGCGGACCTCCAAGAGCGCGTTGCCGAAGCGTAGAACTGGTTCCGCGAGGCCCACGAGGAGCTCAAGACATCCTAGGGCGAGCAGGCCAGGCGCGACGTGGAGCTCACCATGAAGCTTGCCGACGTCGAGAAAGCTCAGGAGGCGGCGAAGAACTCGGCCGAGGCCGCCGAGGCCGTTCGGACCCAGCGCGAGGCCTCACTGAACTCCCAGGAGGAGGACCTTGCCGCACGCGAAGAGAAGCTTGCCGCCACACTTCGCGGCAAGGATGCAGAGGTGGAGAAGCTTGTCTTGCAGCAGACCGGTGAGCTAGAGCAGAGGCACAAAGAGGCACTCAATGCTCAGGCCCAGGTCCAAGCCGGCAAGGTGAAGGAGCTAGAGGAGGAGCGCAACAGGCTGACGGAGCAGGCCGTGAAGCTGTCCTGGGAAAAGGACACGCTGAACAGTGCTCTGACAGAGGCGAAGGGCACGGTCGTCAGCAAGGCCGGGGAGCTCTCCGAGGCCAACAACTCCATCAGAGACCTCAAGCTGAAGCTGGAGGGTCTCGAGAAGGTGCCGTCGGGGGCTACAACCCGAGAGGAGACCCTGGCCAAGGAGCTGGAGGGCGAGAAGCTGTTGCGGAAGAACGAGGGCCTCAACTTTGCGGAGCACATGGAGGGGGAGAAACGTTGGCTTGATGGCCTCACCACCGTCGCCAACCAGGCCGCCGCACAGTTGGCCATCATGGGGATGCCGGACGTGAGGTATGTCCCGGACCGGAGCGTGAGCACCAATTGCAGCCTGACCATGTTCTTTGAGAAGGTCGTCCGTGCTCTGGAGCGGCTCCACGACAATCGGGCGGCCTCACTGGCCGAGGAGTCCCGGATGCTTTGCCAGGGTGCCATGACCAAGGTTCTCACCAAGGTGGCGCACTAGCACCCCGACCTCGACTTCGACGCCGCGCCGAAGAGCTTGCCGGACGGGACCGACCTTGCGCCGCTCAGGGAGCGCATTGAGCCCATCAACAGCCGAGTCGGCGGAATTCTGAGGGTGGAGGGCCAGCGTCGAGATTAGGCACCCGGTTTTCTTATCGCCGCTGCAGGTTCATAACCAAGACAATTGCTATCTCTAGTTAGAACCGCAGCAACAATTTGATGTAACATAACTCTACAACACTTTTTAGTATCATGCATGTTATTTTCCTATTCGATTTTTCCTTTGTATATGCACCCTACGCCAACTGGGCGGGCTCGCCGGCGCGGAAGCCCAAGGCGGCATCTTGGGGATGGATCCCCATTGGCCTGCCGGATATGCGTTCTGCCGGGCGAGCCACCTTACCGCTCTTAACGCGGCCGCTCGAACTGTCGAGCTTGACTCAAGTCAGAATCGAGAGCGTTGTCAATTGTGGAAGGCTACCTTAACGCGGCTGCCCGAACTATCGAGCTTGACTTGAGTCAGAATCGAGAGCGTTGACAACTGCGGAAGGCTACCCTGCCGCCATCGACACAGCCGCTTGAGCTGTTGAGTGGACTCGAAACAGGGCAAGGGCGTCGCCGATAGCGGGAGAGGCCCCTGGCGTGCAGGTTTTCCATACAAAGGCCAGATGTCCGAGGACGATAACCTCATATAAAAAGGAAAGAAAGTAGTCAGGGTTTGGTGTGACTTAGCTTCTGCTTGTAGTCGCGCCGGCGTCGATCTTCCGACCCCCTCTCCTTCTTCTCTTAGATCCATCGCAATGAAGAAACGCTCACTTAACTGCTAAAACTGATTCTCACAATCGCGCCCCCTACCTGGCATGCCGAAGATCTCGGTGGGGAACGACACCTATGGGATCACAAGAATCCCTACTGCAGTTGCGGGGCGCGGGGTTGAGAGAAGAGCGGGTCTGACAAAGAAGCATGTGGTTCGTTTATCCAGGTTTGGGCCACGAGGATGCGTAAAACCCTACTCCTGCTTTGGTGGCTGTATTCTGTGTTCTTGAGCTAGCGACGGGGTGTAACGAGCTCCAAAAAGCCGAATCCTTCTCCTGGTCACCTCGGGCCTCCTTTAATAGGAAAAAGGGGCGGCCATAGTGGCACACAGGAGGTATAAAGGTCTACAGTGGCACGAGGTTATCCCTCGTATTACAGGACAAGGTGCATTTAATGCATCGCTTAGGTGTCCTCTTGCTTTATCGGGGACGGGGGCGAGGCCCGTCCCGTCCATCGCCGCTCTCCCAAGCTTCGACACGCGCCCTGGCCAGCGATGCATGCGGTGTCATGTAAGTAGGCAGGCAGCTGAGGTGGCCCGGTGGCGGAGCCTCCACGAAGGGTTGCATGTTGCCACACAGGTGCCTGCCCAGCTGGTTGGGTCAGCAGCTGCATGCGAACGGCGGCGGAGACTTGTCTGGTGCGGGCCTGACGGTGGCCCTGCTGGTGCGCTTGGGGAGGGCCTTGCCGTGGCGCGCAGGCGTCCCCGGCAAGAATCTTGATGGGGGTCTTGTGGGTTTCTTCGTTGAGAATGGCTGCCTTCCTATCCTTATTTGATCTTGACTATCCTTGGTATTCACAAAGATCTACATGCCACCATAGAGGTGCCTTCCCGAGCCCTGGCCCCACGCTAATGATGGCGCTGGGGGCCGTGGGCTCAAGGGTGGCTCACTCCATTGGTGTGGGGCGAGCTGCCCCGGCAAGGGTCTTGCCAGGGCTGCCGAGGCTGCCCGGCAAGGGTCTTGCCGGGGGGAGCCTACTTCGTCCCTCTTCTCTTCGTGGCCTTGGCCTTGGTGTTGCTTTGCTTCGTCTTGCGTCTTCATTCTTACCTTAGCTCATGTCCCTTGCTCTGCTTGGTGTGGTCGCGGGCGTGGCTCCGACTGCCCGTACACAGGTAAAGGGGTAAAAAAATGTGCCCCTAGTTTTGTACACCGACAAAAACCCAAAAATATTTCTCGTTCTTCTTTTGCTTGTTGGGAGCTTTCCCGTGTAAATAGTTTTATTTCCTTTCTTTTCTTTGGGGGTCGAGAGGAGAAGACCATAATGAAAATGTTGAAGTGGCTCTCATATGCATTATTGTTGATTTAACAAAGAGCCCATATTACGTTGTCTTCTCCTTTGTATCAGACGCTTGCAGATTCCAGCTTAGTCCAATGCACGTGCACTATTATTATTATACACACCTTTCGTTCATGCAAGTGAAAGGCAATAATGACGATATATGATGGACTGATTGAGACGAGAAAAGCTGGTATGAACTCGACCTATCTTGTTTTTGTAAATATGATTAGTTCATCGTTCCTGATTCAGCCTATTATGAATGAAACATATTTGCAATGACAATTAGAGATTATAGTTGCTCATGACATGCTTAATTTGCTAGGAGTTTGTAATGGTTTACCTTGCGTGCCAACATGCTATTAAAATGGTTGTGATGTGGTATGATAGGGTGGTATCCTCCTTTGAATGATTCGAGTGACTTGACATGGCACATGTTCACACATGTAGTTGAAACAAAATCAACATAGCCACCATGATATTTATGTTCATGGTGGATTATATCCTACTCATGCTTGCACTCAATGTTTATTAATTTTAATGCATGTTCATGACTATTGTCGCTCTCTAGTTGGTAGCTTCCCAGTCTCTTTCTAGCCTTCACTTGTACTAAGCGGGAATACTGCTTGTGCATCCACTTCCATAAACCCCAAAGTTATTCCATATGAGTCCATCATACCTTCCCATATGCGGTATCTACCTGCTGTTCCAAGTAAATTTGTATGTGCCAAACTCTAAACCTTCAAATGAAATTATGTTTTGTATGCTTGAATAGCTCATGTATCAACTAGGGTTGTCTGTATCTTCCATGCTAGGCGGGTTATTCTCAATAGGAGTGGACTCCGCTCCTCACTCACGAGAAAATGGCTGGTCACCCGGATGCCCGGTCCCATGCTCAAACCAAATCAAAATAATTGCAAACAAAACTCCCCCAGGACTGTTGTTAGTTGGAGGCACCCGTTGTTTCAGGCCAGCCATGGATTGATGCTTGTTGGTGGTGGGAGAGTATAAACTTTACCATTCTGTTTGGAAACCTCCTACAATGTGTGTAGCATGGAAGATATCGAGATCTCTCGGTTGTTATGTTGACAATGAAAGTATGCCGCTCAAAATATTATTCATCTCCATTTCAAAATCAAGCTCTGGCACCTCTACAAATCCCTGCTTCCCTCTGCAAAGGTCCTATCTATTTACTTTTATGTTGAGTGATCACCCTCTTATTAAAAAGCACCAGTTGGAGAGCACCGCTGTCATTTGCATCTATCGGCATTCTGGGAACGGGGGTCCCCAGACTTGCCTGCCTGCAGCCTGCGGCGTGGCTCAAAGGAGGCCCAGTACAGCCCAACTTCTTCAACACGAGACTCAAGACCCTCGCGAGGGTCCAAGCCTCGCGGGGCGGACGACACAGCGCTGCCTCCTTAGGCTGGCTCACGAGGAGGCGGAGAGATCAAGGCAGGGTACCTCGCGAGGCGCCTATGACGTAAGCCATGACGACCAAGGGCGCCGGGCGGGCGCCAGACCGCGCAGTGTCCTCCCTTTCCCCTTTGGTGCAAAGGGGGCAAGCGCATGCGAGAGGATCAAGCAAAGGCACCCATTTCGGTGCAACAAGACCAAGACCAGTCCAACGGTGGGAATGAGATCATCGTGGAGCCCAGAATGGCGTCACCACAGGGCCTTTGGCAGGCGAGGACCAACTTTGGTCAGGATAAGTGTACCAGATGTTCCCCTTCAAATTGGCCAATTGTTGGCGCCCTTCCCGCTCAATATTTAGGAAGAGGCCCAGGGCCTTTGCCTATAAATAGGACTAGCCACCCCAAGAGTAGAGGAGAGAGTACCCGGAGCAATCGTGGAGCAAGTAGAGAAAGAGAGAGAGAGAAGGAGGGCTGAACTCCCCTAGCAGTTCATCGTCCCAGCAAGAACACGCCCTCGCGAGGCTGTTCTCCTTTGTACTGTCCATCATCATCAGCCCAAGAGGCACTCCACCCACCACACTGGAGTAGGGTATTACACCACATCGGTGGCCCGAACCAGTATAAACTCTGTATTCTTTGTGTTGTTCCTTTGGTAGTTTAGATCCTTGCGAGACAGAGATCCACGCGCACCCCAGAGTTCGAACCTTAAGGGTCTGCCGGAACCCGTGATCCGACATTTGGCGCGCCAGGTAGGGGTGCGCCGGAATCTATCTTCCACCGCTCCGCTCTCCTCTGACCGTCGCATCCATGTTTGACGCTCGTCGGGCCCGCGCCGAGCGCCGGGCCGCCATCGCTTCCCGCGTCGCCCAGACAGCTCCCGTCGGCCGGCGTTCTCGTCGTTCCCCGTCGCCCGCCGTCAACGCCGCCACCGGCCCGACGGGGAACGAGCAGCAAGCACCGCCCCATCATCCGCCTATGCGACGGGGTGACTACGCCACAACATCGACACCTCCGGTCATTGCAGCCCTCTTGGGCGGCTCGCAAGCGCCGCCCACGAGTCGCCATGTCAAGCCGTTTGCCCGCCGGGTCAGCACCGTTTCCACACGGCAGGGGGCTTCCTTGGACCGGGCAGCGCACGAGGACGATCTGACCTTCAGCTCGGAGGACCACCCCACCAACTTGGCCGGCTCGGGCGCGCTCCCCCTGTTGTGCACCCCCACCATCTGCCAGGTGGCCGTCACCAGAACCCTCGTCGATGGTGGCGCGGGCCTTAGTGTGCTTTCGGTCGAGACCTTCAATCTCCTCTGCATACCCCGGGAGCGGTTGCGGCCCAGTCGATCTTTCTCAGGCGTCGGGGGCGGATCGTCCGACTCCTTGGGACAGATCCGGCTCCCGGTAACCTTCGGCACCTACGACAACTTCCGCACGGAGATGGTCAACTTCGACATCGCCCCCGTCGGCCTCCCTTACAACGCCATTCTCTGTTACCCGGCACTGGCTCAATTCATGGCTGCCACGTCCCCGGCGTACAACCTCGTAAAGATGCCCGGGAGCAGCGGTACCCTCACCATGCACGGAGACGGCGGCATCGGCACGGCCCGCCGACGCAGAGACCCCTGAGCCCAAGGGGGCTGTGCCCGCCAAGAAAAAGCTGTTGTTCACCCAGGACAAGGCAGAAACCAAGCAGATACCCGTTGACGAGGACGGGTCCTCTAGTGCCACTTTCACCATAGGCGCCAACCTTGAGCCTGAGCAGGAGGAGGCCTTGGTCAGGTTCCTGCGCGTGAATAAGAAGGTGTTCGCTTGGGAGCCCGATCAGTTGGCAGGGATTCCCAGGAGTGTCATCGAGCATCACCTCAACGTGTGCCCAAATGTGCGCCTCGTGAAGCAGAAGGCCAGGCGGCAGTCCACAGAGAAGCAGGCCTTCATTGTCCAAGAGACCCGCAAGCTAGAGGCCGCAGGGGTCATTCGCGAGGTCCGATACCCGGATTGGTTGGCCAACCCCGTCGTTGTGCCTAAAAAGGGGGGGGGGAGGAACGCATGTGTGTCGACTTCACCAATCTCAACAAGGCATGCCCGCAAGATCCCTTTCCACTCCCCCGCATCGACCAGATCATCGATTCCACCGCAGAGTGCGACCTGCTATGCTTCCTGGACGCCTTCTCCGGATATCACCAGATCAGGATGGCGGTAGAGGACGTTGAAAAGACCGCCTTCCTGACCCCGTGCGGGGTATACTGTTATACATGCATGCCGTTTGGACTGCGTAACGCAGGAGCTACCTTTCAGCGGTTGATGCACATCACCTTGGGCCTGCAACTCGGAAAGAATGTCGAAGCCTACGTTGATGACATTGTGGTAAAATCTCGGGAGGCCAAGACCCTGATACAAGACCTGGAGGAGACCTTCGCGAGCCTCGACGCAGTAAACCTTCGACTCAACCCGGAGAAATGTGTGTTTGGCGTCCCCTCGGGCAAGCTCTTGGGCTTCCTCGTATCTCATCGTGGCATCGAGGCCAACCCAGAGAAGGTCAAGGCGGTCGAGGACATGAGTCCGCCAAAGACCCTCAGAGAGATGCAGAAGCTCACTGGGCGCGTGACCGTGCTAGGGCGCTTTATCTCCAAACTGGGGGGCGAGCGTTGCCTTTCTTTCAGCTGATGAAGAAAAAGGGGCCCTTTGAATGGACTAAAGAGGAAGATAAGGCGTTTCAAGATCTCAAGAGGTACCTGACCAGTCCCCCAGTCATGGTGGCTCCGCGTCCTCAAGAGCCCCTGCTGCTCTACCTCGCCGCCACTCCCTACTCCGCCAGCGCAGCCCTGGTGGCGGTTAGGGAGGAGCGCCAAGCCAAGACCGCAGCAGCAACCCGAGGCAAGGCAAGACGAGAGCAAGGAAAGCCTGCGGAAGCCACAACCGCAGTTGAGGAGGGTAGGCTGCCGAAGAGTACACCGGAGGCAGGAGAAGCCACACGCCCGGATGGTCCGCCTCCCGAGGCCGCGTCATCTCGTGAGGCACCCTCACCTCCCGAGGGCGCCGCAACCCCAGACGCTCTCAGCCTTGTTGAGCATCCAGTCTACTTCGTTAGCACGGTGCTACGGGACGCGAGGGCACGGTACCCAATGCCTCAGAAGCTCCTCCTCGCTCTACTGGTGGCTTCGCGCAAGCTGCGTCACTACTTCCAGGCCCATCCCATTAAGGTCATCTCATCATACCCCCTGGAGAGGGTGCTCAAGAGCCCTAACTCAGATGGAAGGGTCGCCGAGTGGAACATAGAGCTGCAAGCGTTTCAACTCGAGTTCAGCACAACTAGGGTCATCAAAGGAGCAGCATTGGCGGATTTCGTGGCTGAATGGGCGGAGGCACCAGGCCTCAAGGACAACAAGGATCGGTCCCTCTCTCCAGGGAGTGAGGCGCCGGAAGGCTGGGTCATGTATTTCGATGGGGCGTTCTCCAGGCACGGCGCGGGGGCTGGCGCGGTGCTGATATCACCCACTCAGGATAAGCTCTACTATGCCGCACAGCTCTGTTTCCAGCAAGGTGAAAAGGTCTCCAACAACATAGCAGAGTATGATGGTCCGATAGCCGGATTAAAGGCCGCAGTAGCTCTGGGGGTGAAGCACCTCACCGTCAAGGGCGACTCGCAGCTCCTTGTCAACTTCTCCAACAAGGTATACGAGCCGAAGGACGAGCATATGGAAGCCTATCTAGCGGAAGTCCGCAGGATGGAAAAGCAGTTCTGGGGATTGGAACTGAAGCACGTGCCCCGTGGCACCAATCAGGAAGCCGACGACATAGCCGGACGGGCATCCAGGCGGTTGCCATAGTAACCAGGCGTCTTTGAAGAGTGGCTCTTCAAACCCTTAGCACAGCCGACGTTATCAAACGTCGCTCAGCCTCGAGAGGAGCTCCCTCGGCTGCCAGCCTCAGGAAGTCCGATCTGTGGACCGACCTCAGGAGCGCATCTACTCCTGACGATGGAACCTCGGGAGGAGTGCTGGATCACAGAACTCCGGAGCTATTTAACACAAGGAACCCTACCGGAGAAGGAAGAGGAAGCAGAGCGTGTGGCGCGGCAGGCCACGGCATACTGCATCAGAGATGGAGAGCTTTACCGGAAGCGACCAAATGATGTATCTCTGCGCTGCATCTCCCGGGAGCAGGGAAAGGAACTACTGGAGGACATACACGGCGGAGACTGCGGGCATCACTCATCATCACGAACCCTCGTCCGCAAGGCATTCCGCAGCGGATTCTACTGGCCCACCGTGCTCAACGACGCAGTCGAATTAGTGAAGGCTTGTGAGGCCTGCCAGTTTCACTCCAAGCAGATCCATCATCCGGCGGGGGGCCTGCAAACTATACCCCTCTCGTGGCCATTCGCAGTCTAGGGGTTGGATATTCTGGGCCCGTTCCCTCGGGCTCCAGGGGGCTACCGCTACCTCTACGTCGCCATTGACAAGTTCACCAAGTGGGCAGAAGTGGAGGCCATCCGTACCATCCCCACTGGTTCCACGGTCAAGTTCATCAGGGGTATCGTGAGCCAGTTCGGGGTGCCGAACCGCATCATCATGGACAACGGCTCGCAGTTCACCAGTAATCTCTTCAAAACATACTGTGCTAACCTTGGGATGCAGATATGCTACGCTTCGGTGGCACACCCGCGAAGCAATGGGCAGGACGAACGGGCCAACGCGGAGGTCCTGAGAGGCCTCAAGACTAGGACGTTCAAGAAGAAGCTGGAGGCTTGCGGCAGAGGTTGGTACAACGAGCTACAGTCCGTGTTGTGGTCCATCCGCACGACCGCGACCAAACCAACTGGGGAGACCCCGTTCTTCCTGGTCTATGGAGCTGAAGCAGTCCTCCCTCATGAGGTCAGGCGTCGCTCCACGCGGGTCCTAGCGTTCAACGAAGCGTAGCAGGACGCCATGCAGGGGATGGACCTCGTACTGGGGGAGGAACGCCGCCGGGAAGCCGCGCTGCGAGCGGCGAGGTACCAACAGGTGCTGCGACGATATCACTGCCGTAACATCTGCCCCAGGACCCTCGAGGTAGGAGACCTCGTGCTCAGACGGGTTCTCTCCAGGGAGGGGCTGCACAAGCTCTCTCCCATGTGGGAGGGCCCGTTCAAGGTTGTTCATGTTTCCAGGCCAGGCTCCGTGCGCTTGGAGACTCAAGAGGGTGAGCCGATACAGAATGCGTGGAACATCCAGCACCTCCGGAGGTTCTACCCCTAAAAGGGCCAGAGCCTGTGAAGAAGGCGAACGCCTGTGAAGACCTTCCCTTTTTGGAAAAGGCCCAGAGCCTATGAAGAAGGCGAACGCCTGTGAAGACCTTCCCTTTTTGGAAAAGGCCCAGAGCCTGTGAAGAAGGCGAACGCCTGTGAAGACCTTCCCTTTTTGGAAAAGGCCCAGAGCCTGTGAAGAAGGCGAATGCCTGTGAAGACCTTCCCTTTTTTGGAAAAGGCCCAGAGCCTGTGAAGAAGGCAAGTGCCTGTGAAGCTGATCACCTCTAGGAAGAAAGGCCCGGAGCCTGTGAAGAAGGCCAATGCCTGTGAAGCTCGCCGCCCCATGACACTCTCACATAATAATGAGTGGGGCTGTACACGCCCCGGAGTCTCAGGAGCGCCTGCCTCAGGCCCTGGGGCTCCCTCCCACGCCCAGTGGTAGCACTTAGCTCCGCGCTGGTGAGAAGACGTCGAAGACTAGATTAGGTGCCGGACGTGGCTTTTTTATTTGCTTTCCGCAGTTGACGTGTTTATTTGCATCTGAAATCTTATCGAAACCATCGCCATCATCGATTTGTGGTTCGTTGATTTTCGCTCCTCGTTTTGATTTCTCTCATGAAAGGCCTCGCGAGGGATGGAACTCGAATGCCCTCGCGAGCGTTTCCGCCCTAGCCACTTAAAGGTTTCACGGCCCGGGCTCTCTTCAGGAGCACCCCTCTAGTCCGTGCCCCTCGGGCACCGCGACACGCGCACAAGGCCTGGGTCGGTCGCCCCCACCCCCAGCTGGGGCCGAAAACTACCTATGCGAGGGCAAATAGTTGAGAAGCGCAACAACAAAGTCAAGGTAATAGCTACAACGGCAATGATTCTCAACACGCCCCTGCGGGGCTCCATGCAGCTGTTTTGTCTTACACAGGAAGCAAAAGGAAAAGGAAAAGGAAAAGGCGAGCCAGACACGGGATGCCTCCGAGGCTCAGGCGGACTCCCTCTCGCGCTTCACCGGGACGCGGCGACGGCCGGATGAACAGCCACCCCCCAAGCAAGCGCGACGGCGAGGGGGCTGGCTGCGGCCACCGCTGGAGGAGCCGCCCGAGGAAGAGTTGGTGGAGCTTGGGGAGCATCGGGCGCCGCCATCGGGGCGGGCGCTGTCTCCTCGATCGTCGTCGGAGTGAGGCCACTGGCCACGGTCGTCGCCTTCGGGGCAGCAGCCTGCGCGGCGACCATCTTCCCCAAACACCCTCACATAGAGGGTGCCGTCGCCGTCGAACTTGAAGTGCAGGGTGCACCACTGGCCCAGGCCGCGCGCGCGGGCAAACGTTTGCCAGCCGCGGGTCAGGGCCCCGTTCCCAAAAGGGGAGACCTCGAGCGAAACCTAGGAGGCTCTGCTGCAGCAACCGTCAGCTTGAAGCCAGAAGCTGCACCGGGCGCTGGCCGGCAGCTCGCCGATGAAGAAGCGAGGGAGCTGGAGCCAGGTGCTGGTCGGGTCCGCCGACCACACGACGAACTCCGGCAGCACCTCCACCGAACGAAAGCGCGGCCTGGGGGGCCGCGCAGTCGCAGCCTGCCTCCCCTTGGCGGCCGAGCGCTCACCACCACGCGGAGAACCATCCCTGTGGCCACGAGGAGCCGCAGCGGGGACCGCAGGATGCTTGCAGGGACGACCCCGGCCGCGCTTGGCCGGGGGGGAGTCGGGCCCCTCCCGCGCGGCTGAGAACCTCTTCGGAGCCATGCGAGCGGCGGGCGGCAAGAGAAAGGAAGAAGAAGAGAAGCAGGAAGGGGCGGACTGGCGGAGCTTACGCGGCCCCGTACTTATAGCCGGAAGAGGCCAAGCATCGAGCACCACGATCGTAGGTAATAATGACTCGTATCTGCGCATGCAGGGACTAGTCAAGTCACGCAGTTGCCAAGGCGTCATGGGAAAGCGGAGACGCCCACGTCCTGTCAAACCGCCACGCGGCGCCCAAGGCCGCAGGCTATTAGGGCCCGCGGCGCTTCGCCCTTGCCCTTTCGCCTCTCGGCACGGCCAAGTCCGGGCGCGCCTTGGGCCTGGGGGCTACTGTCGGCTTTCTGGGAACGGGGGTCCCCAGACTTGCTTGCCCACGGCCTGCGGCGTGGCTCAAAGGAGGCCCAGTACGACCCAACTTCTTCAACACGAGACTCAAGACCCTCGCGAGGGGCCAAGCCTCACGGGGCGGACGACACAGCGCTTCCTCAGGCGCGGCCTCCTCAGGCTGGCTCACGAGGAGGCGGAGAGATCAAGGAAGGGTACCTCGCGAGGCGCCTATGACGTAAGCCATGACGACCAAGGGCGCCGGGCGGGCGCCAGACCGCGCAGTGTCCTCCCTTTCCCCTTTGGTGCAAAGGGGGCAAGCGCAGGCGAGAGGATCAAGCAAAGGCACCCATTTCGGTGCAACGAGACCAAGACCAGTCCAACGGTGGGAATGAGCTCATCGTGGAGCCCAGAACGGCGTCACCACAGGGCCTTTGGCACGCGAGGACCAACTTTGGTCAGGATAAGTGTACCAGATGTTCCCCTTCAAATTGGCCAATTGTTGGCGCCCTTCCAGCTCAATATTTGGGAAGAGGCACAGGGCCTTTGCCTATAAAGAGGACTAGCCACCCCCAGAGTAGGAGAGAGAGTACCCGGAGCAATCGTGGAGCAAGTAGAGAAAGAGAGAGAACGGCGGCTGAACTCCCCTAGCAGTTCATCCTCCCAGCAAGAACACGCCCTCGCGAGGCTATTCTCCTTTGTACTGTCCATCATCATCAGCCCAAGAGGCAATCCACCCACCACACTGGAGTAGGGTATTACACCACATCGGTGGCCCGAACTAGTATAAACTCTGTGTTCTTTGTGTTGTTCCTTTGGTAGTTTAGATCCTTGCGAGACGAAGAGGTAGAGGGCAGAATCTCCGGGCGCACCCCAGAGTTCGAACCTTAAGGGTCTGCCGGAACCCGTGATCCGACAGCATCCATTACTATTAATTCATATTGGGTATGACTATGACTGGATCTCTTTTACCATGAATTACAATGTTTAGTCAGTCCTTGATCTTCAAAGGTGCTCTGCATTTATGTTTTGCGGTCTCAGAAAGGGCTAGCGAGATACCATCTTGTTATATCATATTATGATTGTTTTGAGAAAGTGTTGTCTACTACCTCTTGAGCACTGTGTTGGTTTTCCCTTGAAGAGGAAAGGGTGATGCAGCTAAGTAGCGTAAGTATTTCCCTCAGTTTTTGAGAACCAAGGTATCAATCCAGTAGGAGGCTACGCGCGAGTCCCTCACACCTACACAAAACAAATAAATCCTCGCAACCAACGTGATAAGGGGTTGTCAATCCCTACACCGTCACTTACGAGAGTGAGATCTAATAGATATGATAAGATAATATTTTTGGTATTTTTATGATAAAGATGCAAAGTAAAATAAAAGTCAATGAAAATAGCTAAGTGTTAGAAGATTAATATGATGGAAAATAGACCCGGGGGCCATAGGTTTCACTAGTGGCTTCTCTCAAGAGCATAAGTATTTTACGGTGGGTGAACAAATTACTGTTCAGAAATTGACAGAATTGAGCATAGTTATGAGAATATCTAGGTATGATCATGTATATAGGCATCACGTCCGAGACAAGTATACCGACCCCTGCCTGCATCTACTACTATTACTCCACACATCGACCGCTATCCAGCATGCATCTAGAGTATTAAGTTCATAAGAACAGAGTAACGCTTTAAGCAAGATGACATGATGTAGAGGGATAAATTCATGCAATATAGTAAAAAACCCATCTTGTTATCCTCGATGGCAACAGTACAATACGTGCCTTGCTGCCCCTACTGTCACTGGGAAAGGACACCACAAGATTGAACCCAAAGCTAAGCACTTCTCCCATTGCAAGAAAGATCAATCTAGTAGGCCAAACCAAACTGATAATTCGAAGAGACTTGCAAAGATAACCAATCATACATAAAAGAATTCAGAAGATTCAAATATTGTTCATAGATAAACTTGATCATAAACCCACAATTCATCGGTCTCAACAAACACACCGCAAAAGAAAATTACATCGAATAGATCTCCACGAGAGAGGGGGAGAACATTGTATTGAGATCCAAAAAGAGAGAAGAAGCCATCTAGCTAATAACTATGGACCCGAAGGTCTGAGGTAAACTACTCACACATCATCGGAGAGGCTATAGTGTTGATGTAGAAGCCCTCCGTGAACGATGCCCCCTCCGGCGGAGCTCCGAAACAAGCCCCAAGATGGGATCTCGTGGGTAAAGAAGGTTGCGGTGATGGAATTAGGTTTTTGGCTCCGTTTCTGATCGTTTGGGGGTACGTAGGTATATATAGGAGGAAGGAGTACGTCGGTGGAGCAACGTGGGGCCCACGAGGGTGGAGGGCGCGCCTGGGGGGTAGGCGCACTCCCTACCTCGTGGCTTCCTCTTTGATTTCTTGACGTAGGGTCCAAGTCCTCTGGATCATGTTCGTTCCGAAAATCACGTTCCCGAAGGTTTCATTCCGTTTGGACTCCGTTTGATATTCTTTTTCTGCGAAACTCTAAAATAGGCAAAAACAACAATTTTGGGCTGGGCCTCCGGTTAATAGGTTAGTCCCAAAAATAATATAGAAGTGAATAATAAAGCCCAATAATGTCCAAAACAGAAGATAATATAGCATGGAGCAATCAAAAATTATAGATACATTGGAGACGTATCATTGTCATCCGAGATTTATTATTATTGCTCACTAGTTGATTATGCCATTGATATGAGTAAACATGAGACCTAAGTGTTACTGTGAATATGGTTAGTACATAATCTTTGCTGAAAACTTGAATGTTGGCTTTACATGTTTACAACAACAAGAGCAAACAGAGTTTGTAAAAGTTTTTCTTTGTCACTTTCAGTTTATCAACTGAATTGCTTGAGGACAAGCAAAGGTTTAAGCTTGGGGGAGTTGATACGTCTCCATCGTATCTACTTTTCCAAACACTTTTGCCGTTGTTTTGGACTCTAACTTGCATGATTTGAATGGAACTAACCCGGACTGACGTTGTTTTCAGCAGAATTGCCATGGTGTTATTTTTGTGCAGAAATAAAAGTTCTCGGAACGACCTAAAACTTCACAAAGAATATTTTTGGAATATATAAAAAATACTGACGAAATAATCAAGACTAGGGGGCCCACTGTTGGGGAACGTAGTAATTTCAAAAAAATTCCTACGCACACGCAAGATCATGGTGATGCATAGCAACGAGAGGGGAGAGTGTTGTCTAAATACCCTCGTAGACCGAAAGAGGAAGCGTTAGCACAACACGGTTGATGTAGTCGTACGTCTTCACGATCCGACCGATCAAGTAACTAACGCACGGCACCTCCGAGTTCAGCACACGTTCAGCTCGATGATGTCCCTCAAACTCTGATCCAGCCGAGTGTTGAGGCAGAGTTTCGTCAGCACGACGGCATGGTGACGATGATCATGTTCTACCGACACAGGGCTTCGCCTAAACACCACTACAGTATTATCGAGGTGGACTATGGTGCGAGGGCAGCGCACACGGCTAAAAGATCAACAGATCAACTGTTGTGTCTATGGGGTGCCCCCTGCCCCCGTATATAAAGGAGGGGAGGCGGGGGAGGGCCGGCCCTCTCTATGGCGCGCCCTAGGGGAGTCCTACTCCCACCGGGAGTAGAATTCCCTCTTTCCTAGTAGAACTAGGAGCCCTTCCAAGTAGTAGGAATAGGAGGGTAGGAAAGGGAAGGGAAAAGGAGAAGGAAGGAAGGGGGCGACCCCCCTCCCTAGTCCAATTCGGACCAGCCCATGGGGAGGGGTGCGGCCACCCTTTGAGGCCTTTCTCTCCTTTCCCGTATGGCCCATTAAGGCCCAATACAAATTCCCGTAACTCCCCCGTTCTCCCAAAAATACCTGAATCACTCGGAACCTTTCCGATGTCCGAATATAGTCATCCAATATATCGATCTTTACGTCCCGACCATTTCGAGACTCCTCGTCATGTCCCCGATCTCATCCGAGACTCCGAACTACCTTTGGTACATCAAATCACATAAACTCAATACAATTGTCATCGAAACTTTAAGCGTGCGGACCCAACGGGTTAAAGAACTATGTAGACATGACCGAGACACGTATCTGGTCAATAACCAATAGCGGAACCTGGATGCTCATATTGGCTCCCACATATTCTACGAAGATCTTTATCGGTCAGACCGCATAACAACATACGTTGTTCCCTTTGTCATCGGTATGTTACTTGCCCGAGACGATCGTCTGTATCTCAATACCTAGTTCAATCTCGTTACCGGCAAGTCTCTTTACTCATACATCATCCCTCAACTAACTCATTAGTTGCAATCATTGCAAGGCTTCAGTGATGTGCATTACCGAGTAGGCCCAAAGATACCTCTCCGACGATCGGAGTGACAAATCCTAATCTCAAAATACGCCAACCCAACAAGTATCTTTGGAGACACCTGTAGAGCACCTTTATAATCAGCCAGTTACGTTGTGACGTTTGGTAGCACACAAAGTGTTCCTCCGGTAAACGGGAGTTGCATAATCTCATAGTCATAGGAACATGTATAAGTCATGAAGAAAGCAGTAGCAACATACTAAACGATCGAGTGCTAAGCTAACAGAATGGGTCAAGTCAATCACATCATTGTCCTAATGATGTGATCCCGTTAATCAAATGACAACTCATGCCAATGGCTAGGAAACATAACCATCTTCGATAAACGAGCTAGTCAAGTAGAGGCATACTAGTGACACTCTGTTTGTCTATGCATTCACACATGTATTATGTTTCCGGTTAATACAATTCTAGCATGAATAATAAACATTTATCATGAAGTAAGGAAATAAATAATAACTTTATTATTGCCTCTAGGGCATATTTCCTTCAGTCTCCCACTTGCACTAGAGTCAATAATCTAGTTCACATCACCATGTGATTTAACACCAATAGTTCACATCACCATGTGATTAACACCCATAGTTCACATCGTCATGTGACCAACACCCAAAGGGTTTACTAGAGTCAATAATCTAGTTCACATCGCTATGTGATTAACACCCAAAGAGTACTAAGGTGTGATCATGTTTTGCTTGTGAGAGAAGTTTAGTCAACGGGTCTGCCACATTCATATCTGTATGTATTTTGCAAATTTCTATGTCAACAATGCTCTGCACGGAGCTACTCTAGCTAATTTCTCCCACTTTCAATATGTATCCAGATTGCGACTTAGAGTCATCTGGATCAGTGCCAAAATTTGCATCGACGTAACCCTTTACGACGAACCTTTTTGTCACCTCCATATCTAGAAACATATCCTTGTTCCACTAAGGATAATTTTGACCGCTGTCCAGTGATCCACTCCTAGATCACTATTGTACTCCCTTGCCAAATCAGTGTAGGGTATACAATAGATTTGGTACATGTAACGCCCTCGATGCGGCTATATCTCCCACGTGTCCATGAAGATCCACGTGTACATGTAACACAACTCGGCCGCTAAAAACGATCAATCAGTGGGGGCTCCTAAGGTCGGGGAAGGCTCTGATTACCAACTTGTAATGCCCTCGATGCGGCTATATCTCCCACGTGTCGAAGCACGACTTAGAGGCATAACCGCATCGAAAACAATGTCGCAAGTGAGGTAATCTTCACACAACCCATGCAATACATAAGGGAAAGAGATACATAGTTGGCTTACAATCGCCACTTCACACAAATACATGAATCAAACATTACATCATACAGTTACAATCAGGGCCCGACTACAGAGCCAAAATAAAAGAAGAAACCCCAAAAGCGACAAAGGTCCACGATCGACCCCAACTGGGCTCCACTACTGATCGACTAGAACGAAACAACATAAAGGATAAGATCTTCATCGAACTCCTCCTTGAGCTCGGGTGCGTCACCTGCACGGTCTCATCGGCACCTACAAACTGGTTTTGGAAGTATCTGGTGAGTCACGGGGACTCAGCAATCTCACACCCGCGAGATCAAGACTATTTAAGCTTATAGGTAGGGTAAAAGGTATGAGGTGGAGCTGCAGCAAGCGACTAGCATATCTGATGTCGAACATACGCAAATGAGAGCGAGAAGAGAAGGCAAAGCACGGTCGAACAACTATGATCAATAAGTGATCCTGTCCTACTTACGTCAAGCATAACTCCAACAACCGTGTTCACTTCCCGGACCCCGCCGAGAAGAGACCATTACGGTTACACACGCGGTTGGTGTATTTTAATTAGGATCAACTTCGGGTTTTCTACAACCGGACATTAACAAATTCCCATCTGCCCATAACCGCGGGCACGGCTTTCGAAAGTTCAAACCCTGCAGGGGTGTCCCAACTTAGCCCATTATAAGCTCTCGCGATCAACGAAGGATATTCCTTCTCCCCGGGAAGACCCGATCAGTCTCGGAATCCCGGCTACAAGACATTTCGACAGCAATAAAACAAGTCCAGCAAAGCCGCCCGATGCGCCGACATCCTGATAGGAGCTACACATATCTCGTTCTCAGGGCAACACCGGATAAGTCAAGCTACGAGTAAAACCAGGCCTCGAGTTTCCCCGTGGTGGCCCCGCAGGTTGCTCGGTTCGAACCAGCACTTAGAGAAGCACTGGCCCGGGGGGCTAAATAAAGATGACCCTTGGGTTAATTACTCCCAAGGGAAAATAGGTGGTGGTGAGGCAAATGGTAAAACCAAGGTTGGGCCTCGCTAGAAAAATCTTATTCAAAGCGAACTGTCAAGGGGGTCCCATAAATCACCCGACCGCGTTAGGGACGCAAAATCCGGGAACATAACACCGATATGACGGAAACTAGGGCGGCAAGAGTGGAACAAAACACCAGGCATAAGGCCGAGCCTTCCACCCTTTACCAAGTATATAGATGCATTAATTAAATAAGAGATATTGTGATATCCCAACAAGTAAACATGTTCCAACAAGGTACAACATCCCCATGTTCCAACAAGGAACAAACTTCATCTTCACCTGCAACTAACAACGCTAAAAGAGGGGCTGAGCAAAGCGGTAACATAGCCAAACAACGGTTTGCTAGGACAAGGTGGGTTAGAGGCTTGGTTTAACAATATGGGAGGCATGATAAGCAAGTGGTAGGTATCGCAGCATAGGCATAGCAAAAGAGCGAGCAACTAGCAAGCAAAGATAGAAGTGATTTCGAGGGTATGGTCATCTTGCCTGAGATCCCGCAAGGAAGAAGAACGAGTCCATGAAGAAGACAAACGGACGTAGTCGAAGGAATCCTCACAACTCCGGAACGAAACCGAAGCTAACGAGAGAAGCAACCCGGAAACGAACAAGCAACATAGTAAACAATCACCACATACACAAGACATGATGCACAAACAAGTATGATGCATGTCCGGTTCAATGAGCATGGCATGGCAAAGTGCAACAAACAACGCTACAAATTAAGTGGAGCTCAATATGCAACGAGTTGCATATTGACGCGACACCACATCAATTATTTAGTTCTCTCTCGGTTATGTACCCAACAATATTAAATGTTGTTAAACATGGCAAGAGATGAAGCATAAGTAGACTAGCTATCTAGGCAAGGTTAAATGGGGCCGGAAATAACAACAACAATTCCGGAAAATCCTCATGTGCGTATTTTAGATTTGGTACTGTTCTGTCCTAAAGCATATATTAATGTTGTTAAGCAGCAAAATAAAGTGCACCATGTTAATCTATGCATTTTTCTACCCCATTTACATATAAAGTTTAATAAAATCGGAGTTACGGTTAATTAGTTATGAAATAAATCATTTTAACATGGCATTTAGCAAAATAAATGAAAACAACAATTTTAAGCATTTTAAATGTTGTTATCATGATGCAGATGACAATCTCAAGTTTTATGCAATTTTATGAAAATGTTAACATGAGCATATTATGAAGCATTTGGTCACCATGGCGGAACGAAAGGGGTGCCACGGCAACAAATCCGAAAATGGTGCCACGGCAACATATCGGTTTCCGGTACTCGATCGAGATACCGGTGCAAAAGGAAGCGTGCGGATGCGAGTTGGGCAAGATGGTGGGGGGATCCCGGATACCGAGTTCCCACGAGACGATGGCATGGCAACGAGGGACAATTCAGACACGGTGAAAACGGTGCAACTCCTTCAACATATGCATTCGGTCCATGGCGGTCGGTCTCGGCGGTATACCTTTGAAGCGTGCATTCGGGACGGTTCAAGTTCGTCGAAGGAAGTAGTGGAAGTAGTTGTTCCGCGACGGTAGTAGTGGAAGTAGTCGTTCTCGCGATGGCAGTGGAAGTAGACGTTCTCGCGGGCGTAGTGGAAGTAGTTGTACACGACGATGGTAGTCGAAGTAGTCGTTCTCACACGCTCTAGGGTCGACGGTAGAGGTACTCGTGATCTTGGTGGCGGTAGACGTACACGAGTCTTCGGTGATGGTAGTGGTACACGGTCGTAGAGGAACTTGACGTCCACGGCGTGGTACACAAGTTGTCGGGGTACTTGTCGCATTCCGGTTGTGTGTAGTCGTACTATCCATCGGCGCGGTGTACTTGGCGATCCAAAGCGAAGAACCACAACAGGCCTCCAGACTCCAGTCTTGCGAGACTTGGTATGAACCAACCGAAACAACCAAGACGGTCTTGGCGGTCAACGGCGGGATTGATGGACGCAGGGCGTGGGTCGCTGGGCCTTGGCGCGAGGAAGGTGGAGCAGAGGAGGGGCGGAGCAGAGCAGGCGCTGGCGGCGGCGTCTTGCGGGACCTTGGGCGCTCGAGCAGAGGAGGCAGCGGGGCCTCGGGGCGACGTCGAGGAGGAGGTGGTGAAGGAGATCTGGTGGAAGGAGCGATGGTGGCGTGGCGGCCGGACGCAGCAAGGAGGCACGATGGAGGTCGATGGAGGCGGAGCAGCGGGGATGGAGCTGAGGAGGAGGCCGGCTGGCCGCGGAAGATGGAGGCGCATGGGACTGTGGCTGCGGACGTCGGCGCCCTGGACAGAGAGGCGACGGGGACGGCTGGATCCGAGCGAGGTGCGTCGAGGCGCGCAGGTCGCCGGACGGAGCGGGGCTTGCCTTGGGAGGAGCTCATCTCCCTGAACTCCGGCGAGGTCAGAAGAGGCCAGGCCTCGGGCGCACGAGGCTGTGGGTGCGGGACGCAGTGGCTTCGGCGCATCTGGATCGAGGCGAGGCGGGTGGCTCTGCTCTCTCTCTCTGCGACGGCGCATCGAGGGAGGAGGGGTTCGAGCGAGGTGGATCGGGAGGAGCGGGGCTCTGCTCCTCTCTGGCGGCACGAGCAGGGGAACGAGAGAGAGGGGGTCGAGCGAGTGGGTGACAAGAGGAGATCAGGCAGGCCTCTTGGGCCGGCTAGGTCAGGCCGTAGATGTGCCTTAGAGGCCGGCGGCTGGGCTCTCCTCTCTTTCCCTCTCTCAAAAGAAAATAAACAAAATAGAGAAAAGACATAAAAGAAAGAGGGTAGGGGAAGAAGTTGGACATGCGGGTAATTTTCTCGGCCTCACAAAAATGTGCTTGATCCCGGAAAAATAGAAGTGGGCACACGCGAGAAGTCGAATTCAAACTCATTTGAATTTAATTCAAATGGTTTGAACTAGGACAAGGTTTAAGAGTGGCCAAAATGTTGAGATTTTTGGTGGAGCTTGGAAAAGGAACAAAAGAATTATCGGCAAAGTTTCAGAGTCGAAAACCGAAAGAAGGAAAGTTCAAGGATTTAACATGCAAGTGGGTTGCGGTTAATTCCAAATGAATGGAATATTTATTGTAGCTCTCTAAATATCGAGAGGATATGTTTTAAAGAGAATCACCATGTGAATTCCCTCGATTTAAATGGTTCAAAGATCCATGCCATTTATTTAGTTGAGAAGCAAAAGATTTATGGCATGGTGCAATGCACATGATGCAAAGATATGAAATGCATGACACGCAAGCAAAAGACGAGGCAACAACAGCAACTAAGCGGAGGACACCTGGCACATCGGTCTCAGGGCGTTACAACACTCCACCACTACGAGAGGATCTCGTCCCGAGATCTAGGACGGCACCGGATAGAAAACGGAAGGGAAAGAGGTAAAACAAATTTGCTTCTTTGACAAATGAGTGAAACCAATGAACCTTACGAGGTTGAACAAATTGAGAGAAAAGGAATACAATGAAGTTGAACAAAGTGGAAAACACTCCGTTAGACAAGGAACCAGAAATACGGCGAAAAAGACGAGCTTAAATGACATGATTGACATTGAAGCCACTCCGGTCAAAACGAAATAGAGAAGGAATCAGAATGATATAATTTGGGCAGCACTCCGACTGAAAATGGAAGGAATTGAACATGAACTTGGGAAGATTGGACGATACTTGACGAAATGAACAACACCCTGACTCCACAACAATTAAACGAATGACACAAGGGGTAAGAATTATTTCAGACAGCACTCCGGTTGAGAAGGGAGGCAAAATTTGATAAGATGAAAAGAACTTGAAGAGATGATACAACACTCCGGTTGAGAAGGGAGGTAAACTTGGCAAAATGGGGAAAACTTGAAAAGAGGGCACGACACTCCGATTACATGGATAAGCACGAAGAGAACACAGTCCTCACAATCCGAGATAATGAGTGAAGAAAGCAACATCACAATGCCTCCGTAACGAAAGAATGGAAAACTAGATGGTTGGAAAGAAAAGAACGGAGAAGATGAATGACAACTCTCGCAATTAAAATTGAAAGAGAAAGCTTACGAAGAAAAAGGTTGAACGGAGTTGTTGGATTATCAACAACGAAAGCTTAAGCTTGATGTGGACTTATGGGAGACATCCCAAAATTATGAGGTGACAACCTGGCACTAACGAAAACCAAAGATTGGATTGATATCACCAAGGAGACGAGAGACTTATTTCACCGGGAGGACAAATGAAGAATTTGGGTCATTGATAAGCACCACAAATAGCAACAATCCTTAGGGAAGGCTTTAGGTGAAATCTAAACCAAGATAACTCCAAGGAAGAAATTCATGGATTTAATATACCTCATTCTTGACAACATGTGAATCATGAAACACGAAGGGAAATTGTCAAGAACGACATAACACCACCTCAAAAGATAAGGTAGAAAGAATTGCACTTCGGAATGCAGGAAAAAGAATATTTGAGCTCTTCCAACAAGAATCTTGAGAACACTTCGAGAATGAATTAAATCCTTAAGAACCACCATGAAGAAACTCCATGAAGGACTCCGGTAAACAAAAGGATGATAGAAAGAAAGAGAAGTTGAAAACACAAGGTGAAGCCTTGCAATGATTAGATGGATCTTCGTGGTGATGAGAGCTTGGAACTCCGGGAAAAGAAAAGATGAAACAATTGAAACCGAGAATTTTGATGAACCTCCGGAGTAAGGAATTGAATTTAATCGATGAAACAATAATAAGAATTGCATTATGCTCATCCTTCACCAATTAACTTGATGACAAGCAATGGATCAGGCATACTACTTATCCCCGTAGAAAGGAATTAAGATAGGTATGGCGCAAACTTGAGAATGTCTTCAACGAACCACCGGTAGGATTTAGAAAGAACGAATGAATTGATATGATAACAAGGAAAGAGAACTCTTGAACGAACCACCGTAAGAATTGAAAATGGACGAAGAAAAGATAAAGAAACACCGGGAAGAATTAGCAAATGAACGAAGATGCTTGCTAGGATTTAGATACATGAGAACGAAGAGATCATGAGCTGATTAGAGAATATTGAAAGATGCACCGGTAAGATTTGGAAAACGATAGACAAAGCTGAGAATGAATAATTCTGAGATGATAGGCTCAGAAGAGTCAAACTGAAAGGACTCCTAAATTGCTCCGGATGGGTGAAAAGAATTCTCACAATCAAAATAGTTATGAGAGGATTGCATCAAGCTAGAACCATGAATCTTGAAGAGAATGGAGCAAGATTTAAGAGAAACTCTTCTTCGGTCTTCAAATCCGAGAATGACGATGAGAACCACCACCATGAATTGTTGAGATACTCCAGGATGAAAATTAGAAAGGTTGAACCAATGATGAAAAGAATTTGAAAGATTTTGGAGAAAGACAAATGACTGATGAAAATTCATTCTTACATCACACTTTGAAAAGAATTTGGGAATAGCTCCGGAAAAATTAGAAGAGTCAGGTAAGATCCTGGGAAAAGCCCTGTGGGTTAGGTCCCACTCAAAAGAACCACCATTGAACGATTGCTTGAAAGGAGAGATTGCATCGGTTGAATTAAATGGCTTGAATGAGATAGCATCCTCAAAAGAACTTGAGTGAATTGAGAATGGAGACTTGAATCTTCTGAGATATCTTCATCACTTCAGAACAAATTGAATAGCGAGAAGTGAACGATTAAGAAATACACCGGCATAAGAAAGTACTTGAAATGAGAAAAGGAATGTGATCAACACCGAAAGCTTGAATTGAATCCACCGGAGAAGAAAAGAATGACGAATGATGAACTTGAAGCTCCGTTAGAATCTTCATGGAAATCACCGAATAAGAACATTGACGGAAAAAAATGGAGAGACTTCGCATCAATAAAAGGATACTTGATTAAGAAATCTGAGTCCTTGAAGAAAAAGAAAGGGTGGGAGGGCTGGAAAACAAAGGCGACTTGGAACAGATGAAGCAAACACCGTTAATAAGAACTGATGATTGATCTTGCGAATGTTGAAATGATCGGATCCACTTGAAGAGAAGCACACCGGTTGGAAAGAATTGAAAAGACAACCTCAATGATCAAGAAGGATTAGTATCCACATAGGAATATGAGAACACGCTTAGAGAAGGTATGGAATCAACACTTGACATCGAAGCAACTCGAATACCACAAATAAAACAAAAAAACAAAGGATTTGGCTTGTAGAATAGGCCAAAAACAAACATATGATAGATCCCATATCGTATCATGTGCCTGTTGGAAAGATATCCTATGAGATACTTGAATTCCCACTTATAAACTCCTGAATCTTTCTGGTTATGCAATCTGGTGTTGGGGATACAGGGGACACAAAATATATCACCCAAACTAACAATACCTAGATCCAGCTGTATCCATCCTTCAACACATAACCAAGAAAACTGCGGAAATCGTCTACCTCAACCTTCGAAAAGCATCCGTTATACGAGTTATGGCAATACTCCCGCACTCGCCTCAGTACTGGGCTATCAGGGTTATCTCACCAACAACTGTACAAAAGAGATTTTCGATGTCGGCGTACTAAACTCAGGTATTCCAGAACTGCGACGATAAAATTATGACGACAACACCTCGGAGCTCAACTCCCCAAGACACCTCCACTAAAACCCCTGCTGACGGGAGGCAACCAAGACAATGTTGTCATCATAAAACCATCGGAACGATTCTAAGATACCCGCGTGATCCTAAATTTTTTTTAGTGAAATTTGAGAAGAGAAGAGTCAAAACTCTATGTCAGGATGCCTTACCAGAGCGATGAGGAGACTGGGAAGTAAAAAGAATTCCTAAACTCTCCGATATATAATTCCTAAATGACTCAAAACATTTTTCTAGACACAACTCGGCCGCTAAAAACGATCAATCAGTGGGGGCTCCTAAGGTCGGGGAAGGCTCTGATTACCAACTTGTAATGCCCTCGATGCGTCTATATCTCCCACGTGTCGAGGCACGAGTTAGAGGCATAACCGCATCAAAAACAATGTCGCAAGTGAGGTAATCTTCACACAACCCATGTAATACATAAGGGAAAGAGATACATAGTTGGCTTACAATCGCCACTTCACACAAATACATGAATCAAACATTACATCATACAGTTACAATCAGGGCCCGACTACGGAGCCAAAATAAAAGAAGAAACCCCAAAAGCGACAAAGGTCCACGATCGACCCCAACTGGGCTCCACTACTAATCGACTAGAACGAAACAACATAAAGGATAAGATCTTCATCGAACTCCTCCTTGAGCTCGGGTGCGTCACCTGCACGGTCTCATCGGCACCTACAAACTGGTTTTGGAAGTATCTGGTGAGTCACGGGGACTCAGCAATCTCACACCCGCGAGATCAAGACTATTTAAGCTTATAGGTAGGGTAAAAGGTATGAGGTGGAGCTGCAGCAAGCGACTAGCATATCTGATGTCTAACATACGCAAATGAGAGCGAGAAGAGAAGGCAAAGCACGGTCGAACAACTATGATCAATAAGTGATCCTGTACTACTTACGTCAAGCATAACTCCAACAACCGTGTTCACTTCCCGGACCCCGCCGAGAAGAGACCATCACGGTTACACACGCGGTTGGTGTATTTTAATTAGGATCAACTTTGGGTTTTCTACAACCGGACATTAACAAATTCCCATCTGCCCATAACCGCGGGCACGGCTTTCGAAAGTTCAAACCCTGCAGGGGTGTCCCAACTTAGCCCATTATAAGCTCTCGCGATCAACGAAGGATATTCCTTCTCCCCGGGAAGACCCGATCAGTCTCGGAATCCCGGCTACAAGACATTTCGACAGCAATAAAACAAGTCCAGCAAAGCCGCTCGATGCGCCGACATCCTGATAGGAGCTGCACATATCTCGTTCTCAGGGCAACACCGGATAAGTCAAGCTACGAGTAAAACCAGGCCTCAAGTTTCCCCGTGGTGGCCCCGCAGGTTGCTCGGTTCGAACCAGCACTTAGAGAAGCACTGGCCCGGGGGGCTAAATAAAGATGACCCTTGGGTTAATTACTCCCAAGGGAAAATAGGTGGTGGTGAGGCAAATGGTAAAACCAAGGTTGGGCCTCGCTGGAAAAATCTTATTCAAAGCGAACTATCAAGGGGGTCCCATAAATCACCCGACCGCGTTAGGGACGCAAAATCCGGGAACATAACACCGATATGAAGGAAACTAGGGCGGCAAGAGTGGAACAAAACACCAGGCATAAGGCCGAGCCTTCCACCCTTTACCAAGTATATAGATGCATTAATTAAATAAGAGATATTGTGATATCCCAACAAGTAAACATGTTCCAACAAGGTACAACATCCCCATGTTCCAACAAGGAACAAACTTCATCTTCACCTGCAACTAACAATGCTAAAAGAGGGGCTGAGCAAAGCGGTAACATAGCCAAACAACGGTTTGCTAGGACAAGGTGGGTTAGAGGCTTGGTTTAACAATATGGGAGGCATGATAAGCAAGTGGTAGGTATCGCAGCATAGGCATAGCAAAAGAGCGAGCAACTAGCAAGCAAAGATAGAAGTGATTTCGAGGGTATGGTCATCTTGCCTGAGATCCCGCAAGGAAGAAGAACGAGTCCATGAAGAAGACAAACGGACGTAGTCGAACGAATCCTCACAACTCCGGAACGAAACCGAAGCTAACGAGAGAAGCAACCCGGAAACAAACAAACAACATAGTAAACAATCACCATATACACAAGACATGATGCACAAACAAGTATGATGCATGTCCGGTTCAATGAGCAAGGCATGGCAAAGTGCAACAAACAACGCTACAAATTAAGTGGAGCTCAATATGCAACGAGTTGCATATTGATGCGACACCACATCAATTATTTAGTTCTCTCTCGGTTATGTACCCAACAATATTAAATGTTGTTAAACATGGCAAGAGATGAAGCATAAGTAAACTAGCTATCTAGGCAAGGTTAAATGGGGCCGGAAATAACAACAACAATTCCGAAAAATCCTCATGTGCGTATTTTAGATTTGGTACTGTTCTGTCCTAAAGAATATTTTAATGTTGTTAAGCAGCAAAATAAAGTGCACCATGTTAATCTATGCATTTTTCTACCCCATTTACATATAAAGTTTAATAAAATCGGAGTTACGGTTAATTAGTTATGAAATAAATCATTTTAACATGGCATTTAGCAAAATCAATGCAAACAACAATTTTAAGCATTTTAAATGTTGTTATCATGATGCAGATGACAATCTCAAGTTTTATGCAATTTTATGAAAATGTTAACATGAGCATATTATGAAGCATTTGGTCACCATGGCAGAACGAAAGGGGTGCCACGGCAACAAATCCGAAAATGGTGCCACGGCAACATATCGGTTTCCGGTACTCGATCGAGATACCGGTGCAAAAGGAAGCGTGCGGATGCGAGTTGGGCAAGATGGTGGGGGGATCCCGGATACCGAGTTCCCACGAGACGATGGCATGGCAACGAGGGACAATTCAGACACGGTGAAAACGGTGCAACTCATTCAACATATGCATTCGGTCCACGGCGGTCGGTCTCGGCGGTATACGTTTGAAGCATGCATTCGGGACGGTTCAAGTTCGTCGAAGGAAGTAGTGGAAGTAGTTGTTCCGCGACGGTAGTAGTGGAAGTAGTCGTTCTCGCGACGACAGTGGAAGTAGACGTTCTCGCGGGCGTAGTGGAAGTAGTTGTACACGACGACGGTAGTCGAAGTAGTCGTTCTCACACGCTCTAGGGTCGACGGTAGAGGTACTCGTGATCTTGGCGGCGGTAGACGTACACGGGTCTTCGGTGATGGTAGTGGTACACGGTTGTAGAGGAACTTGACGTCCACGGCGTGGTACACAAGTTGTCGGGGTACTTGTCGCATTCCGGTTGTGTGTAGTCGTACTATGCATCGGCGCAGTGTACTTGGCGATCCAAAGCGAAGCACCACAACAGGCCTCCAGACTCCAGTCTTGCAAGACTTGGTATGAACCAACCTAAACAACCAAGACGGTCTTGGCGGTCAACGACGGGATCGATGGACGCAGGGCGTGGGTCGCTGGGCCTTGGCGCGAGGAAGGTGGAGCAGAGGAGGGGCGGAGCAGAGCAGGCGCTGGCGGCGGCATCTTGCGGGACCTTGGGCGCTCGAGCAGAGGAGGCAGCGGGGCCTCGGGGCGACGTCGAGGAGGAGGTGGTTAAGGAGATCCGGTGGAAGGAGCGATGGTGGCGTGGCGGCCGGACGCAGCAAGGAGGCGCGATGGAGGTCGATGGAGGTGGAGCAGCGGGGATGGAGCTGAGGAGGAGGCCGGCTGGCCGCAGAAGATGGAGGCGCATGGGACTGCGGCTGCGGACGTCGGCGCCCTGGACAGAGAGGCGACGGGGACGGCTGGATCCGAGCGAGGTGCGTCGAGGCACGCAGGTCGCCGGACGGAGCGGGGCTTTCCTTGGGAGGAGCTCATCTCCCTGAACTCCGGCGAGGTCAGAAGAGGCCAGGCCTCGGGCGCACGATGCTATGGGTGCGGGACGCAGTGGCTTCGGCGCATCTGGATCGAGGCGAGGCGGGTGGCTCTGCTCTCTCTCTGCGACGGCGCATCGAGGGAGGAGGGGTAAGAGCGAGGTGGATCGGGAGGAGCGGGGCTCTGCTCCTCTCTGGCGGCGCGAGCAGGGGAACGAGAGAGAGGGGGTCAAGCGAGTGGGTGACAAGAGGAGATCAGGCAGGCCTCTTGGGCCGACTAGGTCAGGCCGTAGATGTGCCTTAGAGGCCGGCGGCTGGGCTCTCCTCTCTCTCCCTCTCTCAAAAGAAAAGAAACAAAATAGAGAAAAGAAATAAAAGAAAGAGGGTAGGGGAAGAAGTTGGACATGCGGGTAATTTTCTCAGCCTCACAAAAATGTGCTTGATCCCGGAAAAATAGAAGTGGGCACACGCGAGAAGTCGAATTCAAACTCATTTGAATTTAATTCAAATGGTTTGAACTAGGACAAGGTTTAAGAGTGGCCAAAATGTTGAGATTTTTGGTGGAGCTTGGAAAAGGAACAAAAGAATTATCTGCAAAGTTTGAGAGTCGAAAACCGAAAGAAGGAAAGTTCAAGGATTTAACATGCAAGTGGGTTGAGGTTAATTCCAAATGAATGGAATATTTATTGTAGCTCTCTAAATATCGAGAGGATATGTTTTAAAGAGAATCACCATGTGAATTCCCTCGATTTAAATGGATCAAAGATCCATGCCATTTATTTAGTTGAGAAGCAAAAGATTTATGGCATGGTGCAATGCACATGATGCAAAGATATGAAATGCGTGACACGCAAGCAAAAGACGAGGCAACAACAGCAACTAAGCGGAGGACACCTGGCACATCGGTCTCGGGGCGTTACAGTACACAGCATGGCATACTTTGTAGAACCTATGGCCAAGGCATAGGGAATGACTTTCATTCTCTTTCTATCTTCTGCCGTGGTCGGGCTTTGAGTCTTACTCAATTTCACACCTTGTAACACAAGCAAGAACTATTTCTTTGACTGTTCCATTTTGAACTACTTCAAAATCTTGTCAAGGTATGTACTCATTGAAAAAATTATCAAGCGTCTTGATCTATCTCTATAGATCTTGATGCTAAATATGTAAGCAGCTTCACCGAGGTCTTTCTTTGAAAAACTCCTTCCAAACACTCCTTTATGCTTTGTAGAATAATTCTACATTATCTCCGATCAACAATATGTCATTCGCATATACTTATCAGAAATGACGTAGTGCTCCCACTCACTTTCTTGTAAATACAGGCTTCACCGCAAGTCTGTATAAAACTATATTCTTTGATCAACTTATCAAAGCGTATATTCCAACTCCGAGATGCTTGCACCAGTCCATAAATGGATCGCTGGAGCTTGCATATTTTGTTAGCACCTTTAGGATTGACAAAACCTTCTGGTTGCATCATATACAACTCTTCTTTAATAAATTCATTAAGGAATGCAGTTTTGTTTATCCATTTGCCAGATTTCATAAAATGCGGCAATTGCTGACATGATTCGGACAGACTTAAGCATAGATACGAGTGAGAAACTCTCATCGTAGTCAACACCTTGAACTTGTCGAAAACCTTTTGCAACAATTCTAGCTTTGTAGATAGTAACACTACTATCAGCATCCGTCTTCCTCTTGAAGATCCATTTATTTTCTATGGCTTGCCGATCATCGGGCAAGTCAACCAAAGTCCATACTTTGTTCTCATATATGGATCCCATCTCAGATTTCATGGTCTCAAACCACTTCGCGGAATCTGGGGTCATCATCGCTTCCTCATAGTTTGCAGGTTCGTCATGGTCCAGTACATGACTTCTAGAACAGGATTACCGTACCACTCTGGTGCGGATTTTACTATGGTTGACCTACGAGGTTCGGTAGTAACTTGATCTAAAGTTACATGATCATCATCATTAGCTTCCTCACTAATTGGTGTAGGAGTCACAGGAACAGATTTCTGTGATGAACTACTTTCCAATAAGGGAGCAGGTACAGTTACCTCATCAAGTTATACTTTCCTCCTACTCACTTCTTTCGAGAGAAACTCCTTCTCTAGAAAGGATCCATTCTTAGCAACGAATGTCTTGCCTTCGGATCTGTGATAGAAGGTGTACCCAACTGTCTCCTTTGGGTATCCTATGAAGACACATTTCTCTGATTTGGGTTTGAGCTTATCAGGATGAAACTTTTCACATAAGCATCGCAACCCCAAACTTTAAGAAACGATAACTTTGGTTTCTTGCCAAACCACAGTTCATACAGTGTCGTCTCAACAGATTTAGATGGTGCCCTTTTTAACGTGAATGCAGCTGTCTCTTAATGCATAACCCCAAAACGATAGTGGTAAATCGGTAAGAAACAACATAGATTGCACTATATCCAATAAAGTACAGCTATGACATTCGGACACACTATTACGCTGTGGTGTTCCAGGTGGCGTGAGTTGCGAAACTATTCCACATTTGTTTCAAATGAAGACCAAACTCGTAACTCAAACATTCTCCTCCATGATCAGATCGTAGAAACTTTATTTTCTTGTTACGATGATTTTCCACTTCACTCTGGAATTATATGAACTTTTCAAATGTTTCAGACTTTATGTTTCATCAAGTAGATATACCCATACCTGCTCAAATCACCTGTGAAGGTTAGAAAATAACGATACCTGCCGCGAGCCTCAATATTCATCGGACCACATACATCATAATGTATGATTTCCAACAAATCTGTTGCTCGCTCCATTGTTCCGGAGAACGGAGTCTTAGTCATCCTGCCCATGAGGCATGGTTTGCAAGCATCAAGTGATTCATAATCAAGTGATTCCAAAATCCCATCAGCATGGAGTTTCTTCATGTGCTTTACACCAATATGACCTAAACGGCAGTGCCACAAATAAGTTGCACTATCATTATTAACTTTGCATCTTTTGGCTTCAATATTATGAATATGTGTATCACTACGATCGAGATCCAATCAACCATTTTCATTGGGTGTGTAACCATATAAGGTTTTATTCATGTAAACAGACCAACAATTATTCTCTAACTTAAATGAATAACCGTATTGCAATAAACATGATCAAATCATATTCATGCTTGAGGGAGTCCTGGATTAGGGGGTGTCCGGATAGCCGGACTATACCTTCAACCGGACTCCAGGACTATGAAGATACAAGATTGAAGACTTCGTCCCGTGTCCGGAAGGGACTTTCCTTGGCATGGAAGGCAAGCTTGGCGATACGGATATATAGATCTCCTACCATTGTAACCGACTCTGTGTAACCCTAGCCCTCTCCCTTGTCTATATAAACCGGAGGGTTTTAGTCCGTAGGACAACAGAACAATCATACCATAGGCTAGCTTCTAGGGTTTAGCCTCCTTGATCTCGTGGTAGATCTACTCTTGTACTACCCATATCATCAATATTAATAAAGAAGAACGTAGGGTTTTACCTCCATCAAGAGGGCCCGAACCTGGGTAAAACATCGTGTCCCTTGTCTCCTGTTACCATCCGCCTAGACGCACAGTTCGGGACCCCCTACCCGAGATCCGCCGGTTTTGACACCGACATTTGTGCTTTCATTGAGAGTTCCTCTATGCCGTCGCCATCAGGAAGGATGCCTCATCCCATCTTTAAAGACGACGTTGCTAAGGGAGCTTTGGCTGTCGGCCAAACTCTCCGGCTAGGTGGTTTTCTTATGATCGCCTGTTCGGCTGCTGCGCCGACGATGACCTCTCGGGTCATCAAAAGCAATCTTCATGTCAGTTCGGAACTCGCCGAGCAGTTAGATCCAATGGAGCTCTCTTCCATAAACGAGCTCTTGGATCGAACGCCGCCCTGGGGGTCACTACGGATTACAACCTGGTTGGGCCTAAACCCAATCCAAGAGAGATTAACTCTCCCCAAGTCACCCATCATGTTGCCGTGGTAGAGGGGTAGTGCGGCGACCCTTCATCTATCTTAAGGACTAACTACGTCCGGATTCCCAATCCCTCCAAGCCGGATACCCGCGGAGGGGAGGATATCACTCAAGACCTGAACTTAGAATTAGGCGACGGGCTGGATTCATTAGACAACATCCAAGAATCCAAACTTTTGAGTTCGGAAACTTCTTGGCCTCTGAGTCTCAGATTGGGCGAGGTTTCGGATCTAATTCCACCCACCCACCCGAACATAAGCAATCTATCCCAAATCAGGCAAAAGCCCGAAGAAACAGTACATCATTACTGGGCCAGATTCCTCCTGGTTAGGAACAGGATAAAGGACTGCCATGTGGAAGACGCAATCCCAATTTTCTGCAATAATTGCACGGACAAGGGAATCCTCAACGCCATAAGTTGCCGTGATATTACACGCTTCACTGACTTGGCGTCCATAGTACGAAAGTACTGTGCGATGGAAAGCGCCGGGAAAACTGAAATAAAATTTTGGGACGATCCGGCTCTGAATACAAACCCAGTCCGAAATAAAAGGGTGCATCATCGCCAGACACCCGGATTAAACACCAAAAAGCAAAAACCCTCTACAGGGCATGGAACCGTACTGGAAGGATGGCTTAATGGACCCTGTAAAATTCACAGTACAGAGGGCGCCACACCAACTCACAGCCTTAGAGCATGTTGGATACTCCGGCAGGTGACCAAAATTGGCGAAGATCTCCTAATTTCGGAGGCCATAGAAAGCCACCTCAGGGACACCAATACGGTACTAATAGTCTTCGAGACTTTCGCATCAAATAATATGCGAAAAAGAACACTCCGCAGCCTTGCCGAAGTCTACCAACTAGCAACAATAAACCCATGGAGTGACACGGCTATTACTTTTAATGCCAGTGATGAACCTAAATTCTGAACAGCCCGAGCACCAGCCGCATTGGTCCTCAGTCCAGTAGTGGATGGCTTTCGCCTCACCAAAGTACTCATGGATGGAGGCAGCGGATTAAACCATATTTATGAGGAAACACTTCAAAAATGGAAATAGACTGGAACCACATTGAGCGAAGCAGCACAACCTTTAGAGGAATAATACCCAGTCGGGAAGCGCGCTGTACAGGAAAAATCACACTAGATGTGGTGTTCGGCACGCCGGATAATTACAGGTCCGAAGAGGTCACGTTCCATGTGGCCCCGTTCAGTTGTGGATACCACGCTCTGCTTGGGCGGGAAGCATTTACAATCTTCCAAGCAATACCCCATTACGGGTACATGAAGCTCAAGATGCCCGGGCCGAACGGAATCATCACTCTCGCTAGTGATCCGGACATAGCACTCCGCGCTGAAAATAAGACAGCCGCACTGGCCCTTGAGGCACTATCCGAAGCCCTAGCGGCTGAGGAACTGACTGCGCTGCGCTCCACGGTGAACAGGGACGATGTGATACTCTACAAGAGATCCAAGTCCACCTCCTTTAAACCAGCGGACGAAATAGTCAAATTCCAGGTCCATCCAACGGTCCCCAATAAAACAGCTTCTATCGGGGCACAATTAAACCCTGATGTAGACGCCGCACTACAAGAATTCCTACGTGAAAACTGGGACATCTTCGCCTGGCACCCTTCAGACATGCCAGGAATCCCACGCAGGCTGGCCGAACACAGCTTAAATATCGTAAATGGATTCAAACCAGTCAAACAAGCTCTTCAGCATTTTTCCGAACCTAAGAGACAGGCCATGGGAGAGGAGCTAGCCAAGCTATTGGGGGCCGGATTCATCAGAGATATAAAACATCCGGACTGGCTAGCAAACCTGGTGATGGTACCAAAGAAGGACAAATCCTGGCGCCTGTGCGTTGATTTTAAAGACCTTAACAAGGCTTGCCCAAAGGATCCCTTCCCCCTCCCCCACATCGATCAAATTATCGATGCTACCGCAGGACACGATTCGTTGTGTTTCCTCGACGCATACTCCGGCTACCATCAAATCAAGATGGAAGAGTCATACCAAGCCGCAACGGCATTCATCACACCATACGGCCCATTCTGCTTCAACACAATGCCCTTCGGGCTCAAAAACGCCGGCGCAACATATCAGCGCATGATTCGGACATGTCTGGCAAACCAGGTCGGCAAAACAGTGGAGGCATACGTGGATGATGTGGTCGTAAAAACAAGACATGTCGAATCTCTAATAGACGACTTGAGGCTTACATTTGATAACCTCCCAACATACGACATCAAGCTCAACCCGGAAAAATGCGTTTTCGGCGTTCCTGCCGGAAAGCTCTTGGGCTTCATTGTATCCGGTAGAGGAATTGAAGCAAATCCAACCAAGATCCGAGCTTTGTCACAATTGGATATCCCGAAGGACCTCAAACAAATACAAAAATTAACCGTATGTGTGGCGGCTCTAAGCCGCTTCATCTCTCGCTTGGGAGAAAAGGCACTACCCCTCTATTGCCTCCTTCGGCGCACCGAACACTTCGAGTGGACGGATGCCGCCACGGCCGGACTTGACGAAATAAACGCCATATTGGCAACAAACCCAGTCCTGGCCGCGCCAAACATCGGCGAACCAATGTTATTGTACATTGCAGCAACCCATCAGGTTGTAAGCGCAGTGCTCGTCGTCGAGCGAGAAACGAACGGGCACAAATTCCCCCTTCAAAAGCCGGTCTACTATGTGTCCACTGTCCTCACTCCATGCAAATCACGGTACCCGCGTTATCAAAAGATTGCATACGCGGTATTCATGGCATCCCGGAAGCTGCGGCACAACTTTCAAGAGGGGTCGATAACAGTAGCCTCGGAAGTACCACTCAACGATATTATAAACAACCGCGACGCAACGGGCCAGATTGCAAAATGGGCCATCGAGCTCCTCCCATTCGACATAACTTATAAGCCACGGCGAGCTATTAAGTCGCAAGTTTTGGCCGACTTCGTCGCAGAATGGACGGAGGCCGAACTCCCTAAAGAGTACGGCACATATTCAAACTAGATCATGCATTTCGACAGCTCCAAAATGTTGGCCGGTCTAGGGGCTGGCGTTGTTTTGACGTCCCCCACAGGAGATACAGTTCAATATGTACTCCAGATTATGTACACAGACTCCAACAACGCAGCCGAATACGAGGCCCTATTACACGGCCTCCGGATGGCAGTATCCATGGGCATTCAACGACTAGAGGTGCGCGGGGATTCAAACCTCGCGATATCCCAAATAAATGGAGACTTCGATGCCAAGATCCAAAAATGGCAGCTTACCGCAACACCGTCTTAAAAATGTCAACTCGGTTTGAAGGGCTTGAATTTCACCATATAGCCCGGGAAAACAAGCAGGCGGCAGATGTCCTGGCACGCATTGGCGCAAAACGCGATGTAGTCCCCCCCAACATCTTCTTGGAAAGGCTGTTCAAGCCATCTGTAGCATGGGAAGGGGAACCTGGCAATAACAGCCCGGACCCAACCGCACTGTCCGACACCGAACAATGTGACATAATTGGAGGTTCTGCCAATGAAATTACAAGTTCAGCCCACGTAATAATGTTCGTCATCGCCCCGTGGACAGAATCATTCCTAGCCTACCTTACTAGGCAGGAACTCCCAGAGGACCAAAACGAGGCACGAAGCATAGTGCGGCGATCTAAAGCCTATAAAGTCCATGAGGGAGAACTTTATAAGAAAAGCACTACCGGAGTCCTTCAAAGGTGCATCTCCAAAGAGGAAGGGCGGAACTTGCTGGCTGAAATTCATGCCGGACTCGGTGGTCATCACGCTGCAGCTCGGTCCCTTGTAAGCAAAGCTTTCCGTACATGCTTTTATTGGCCGACGGCCCGGGCAGACACTCAGGACTTGGTCCAACGATGCATCGGTTGCCAGCTTTTTGCAAAACAAAGCCATATGCCACCGACCGCCCTCCAAACTATCCCCATAACTTGGCCCTTCGCGATCTGGGGGCTTGACATGGTTGGACCCCTTAAAGGCGGAACCCACAAGAAAAAATACTTACTGGTCATGGTGGATAAGTTCACCAAATGGATAGAAGCCAAGCCTGTTAAGACGGCCGAATCCGGACCAGTGATAGACTTTATATCTGGGGTCGTACACTGTTATGGCGTCCCCCACAGCATCATCACTGATAACGGCACGAACTTTACGGCCGATGATGTAAAACTCTGGTGCAAATACATGGGCATTAAGCTCGATTATGCTTCCGTCTATCACCCACAAACTAACGAATCGGTCGAACGCGCAAATGGTCTTATCATGAGCAGCATCAAACCCAGATTAGTGCGGTCCTTTAAGGAATCTAATACGCATTGGGTAGAGGAGCTCGACTCCGTACTCTGGGGGCCGCGGACCACGCTGAATCGCACCACCGGATACACACTATTCTTTATGGTGTACGGCGCAGAGGCAGTTTTGCCCTGCGATATAATTCATGACTCACCTCGAGTGCGCATGTACGAAGAAAGAGAAGCCGAGCTCGATCGGCAGGACAGTTTGGACGCCTTGGAGGAGGAGCGTGACGTGGCAAAAGCCCGTTCCGCATTCTATCAACAGCAGGCTCGAAGATATCAAAGCAGAGAAGTACGGGCCAAAAATTACAATGTTGGCGAATTAGTTCTATGCCTGCTGGACAAGAAAAAGGACAAACTCAAGCCCAAGTGGGAAGGTCCCTTAATAATTGACCAAGTCCTGACTGGTGGAGCGTACCGCCTGCGAGATGCATCGGATAACCGACTCGAGCCGAACCCATGGAATACAACCCATCTCCGAAGATTCTATGCCTAGCGCCAGACTCTATGTTCGTCTCCTTCCTCTGTCCATTTTTTATATTTTCTGTCTTACATTTCTCTCCTTCTCCCCTTCCTTTTTATTTAAAGGCCCAATAAGTGATGCGCTATCCGCGCTCATTAAACCTGGGAGCTTCTTTAAACAGAAGCTTATTCATACGGGCTTCATGCCCAATACATGTGTCACACTTCCGCATGTACCTTTATTCACCATTATATGCATCGATATGACTTAAGTTTTGGCCAAGCTAGGTTGCCTGGCTCCTGTGCTTACCCCTACGTTCCCGATTGTTCCGCTAGGTGGTAAAGGGATCACCTCTGCGATTGTTACTGCCGGGTCAGCCGGATGTGTACCTCAGACTGGGTGAAGCCGAAAGCTAGCGTTCTTAAGGGAATATTCGGTCGGTGAACTAAAGATGATCTTTTCACTTATTTATTTATGCGCCCCCAGATGATTCTTTCATGCGTCTCTTTTTGCAACATGGACATGCACTTTAGGGCATGCCTCCCAGGGAAAGGAACCCTTAACGGAACTATTCTCCCTGGAAGATGTTTCTTACTAACCATGTAATATAACATAACTAGTTGGGCACTTGTCTATTCAAGCACTAATAACCCCTACGCCTGGTCTCCATGCATACCCCGGTTCTTACATAACCGCATGGGTATTCAGACACACTCTGGATCGTCAGGTCCCGAGGCTGAAGCGAAAAGGTCGGCCATGATAAACGATCTACAATCCGGCTAGAAGGCATTACATATGTTAATTAAAATTACATAGTCATTCTGACTGATTGTATTCCTCTTCAATACCATCTAACAGGCTGTCTAGTTTAGAGTCCTGCTAGGAATACTTGGCGGCCAATTCTACTTGGCCGTATACTAAGCTTACAGGGATCTCGTTCCCATCGGGCCCTGCAGGTCCAACCTCGGCCATGTGGTTTGGGTCAGCCTTTGTGTACCGCGTCTTCACCATAGCCCAGGCCTCCCTAGCGCCCTGACGGCAGGCCTTTATCTTCCACAATCAGAAGCGCCGCCTCGCTCCCTTCAGCTTCTCTGCAAGCTCTCCAAGGCCTTCGGGCATGGAGATGGATGGCCACAAGGCATGGGCGACGCCTCGCATCACCCGCCGGACTCGCTCGTGCTGTTGCAAGAGCTCGGGAAGAAGTTCACCCGTCGAGCCGGGCATCTCTACAGACGTTACTCTGTTAGTCGACTTCCTCGCCGAACTCTGTTTTTTCAGAGATTCGTTTAAGCACTTACTAAATATGCCGCGTCGAAGCCACTGATTCTCCTTAACGGAGTCCGACAGCAGGGCACGAACATCTTTCAGTTCAACGCCCAGCTTGTTGTTGGCATCTTGGAGATCGATCTTCTCCCGCCTCACCTTTGTCAGCACGCTCTCACCAGCCTTTAGCTGGCGTAGGAGTTGTTGTTTTTCCGGATCTAATCCGGTGCCATCTGCAATTACATTTGTGAGATTTGCACACACGCCGCACTTCACACAATGATTATCTTTTTGAAGCATATGTTACCAGAAGGGGTCTCCTCGGGCCCCCCTGTCGCGGCTAGTGCGGCCTCAAGTTGGGCTTTGCACTCTTCTAGCTCCTGAGCCAGTCGGGTATTCTTCTCTGAAAGAACCTACATATTACATGATCCTTAAATCAGTTGTTCCAACTGTTTCAAGTCTCGGGGGCTACTGATATATATACCCATCAAATTTTCTTACCCGTATGTCTTTCACATACTGCTCCGTGGCTCTGGCCAGACCATCTTGAGCGGCACGGAGGTACGCGTCTCCCGAATTGAAGGCATCCAATGCCTCTAGGGAGAAACAAGCGTCGCGAAGAACTGTCCGGCGGCGCCTGTGGTTCATGGCACTCTCCACCTCGGAATTCATGTCCGATAGCCTGTCCGCATCCTCTATTGGAGGAGCGTCCGGTGTGCGCCTCGTGTTCGCCTCCGCCTCCGGACCAGGCTTTGGAGCCTGGCTGGTGGAGGCGCGATTGGCAGCCTCTCCGGATGTAGTCCGGCGAGGTCTCTTTGTCCTAAAGAGAGCACGATTATTAATACACCTTGAAGGAATAACACCAGGGGATGAGATGGCGCGTTATACCTTTGCGCCGATGTCTCAGTCCGGACCGCACTCCTTTTCCGCCCCTGGGACCCTATGGCCCCTCGTTGGCTAGTTGTTGCGGGCTCGGCCTCCGCCTCAAGGACCTCCTCTACAAAACGCGGTTGTTATAAGGTAATCGACAACACGCGAGGACGGGTCCCTTTTCGAAGTGCTGGGATTTCGGTCTCAGTTACCTGGGAGGCTGGGAGTAGCCCTGGGTAATCGGCCGTAATGGCCACCAAGGCATTGTCCTTGCTCAATTGATGAAACACCCCATCAATTAGCTCCACAGATATGTCCGGATCCTCTTGGAAGGCCGGATTGAGGGACCGTCCCAGATACTCGGGTTTTGGAGAGGGGCTATTTATTTCTTTAACAGCCTGGCGCAGTTCGTGCGTTGAAATCGTTAGACTATATAATGGGAATACAAAACGGGTGGACAAGTAAAAATGTCCACTTACCCAGTTTGGAGGATTATACATGGTAAATCCACCCTGAGGGTTGATGCGGAGGAATTCCTCCTCTTTTCCCTTGTACAAAGCGGACAAGATCTTTATCAGAACGGGAGCTGAGTCCGGCCCCTTACGGCCGTGACGGGTGGCGTCGTCCTCCCCGTTGAAGTCCCACATGGGGTGGCCTCTATATTGAAGCGGCTGCACCCCCCGCATGATGAATATAGACATGACTCCGATCATGGTTAGTCCAGAATGAGCTAATAGTCTTATCTGGCCCATCAGGTAAAGGACGTCCTTGTCACTTTTCCTCTGAGGGCTCCGTGGACGCCAACTTAGGCGCTTCTTGAGGGGAGCATTTCCGAACTCAGGGAGGCCAATCCGAATAGGATCCGGCAGCGGGACCTCCTCTATATAAAACCATTCCAACGGCCAATTCTCGGACGCCTTCTTTGGGGTTCTGGATAAATATCCGGTCTCGGCGATGCGCCACACTTCGGCTCCGCCCACTTGATATATTGACCCCTCCTGAGAGCGGGGCACCAGGCGGAATAGCCTCTTCCACAGCGCGAAATGAGCCTCAACACCCAAGAACAGCTCGCAAAGGGCTACGAAGCCCGCGATATGCAATATAGAGGCAGGTGTGAGGTTGTGCAGCTGGAGGCCACAGAACTCCAGAAGCCCCCGGAGAAACAGATGAATTGGAAATCCGAGTCCTCTTATTAGATAAGGGACAAGGCATACCAGCTCTCCTTTGGAGGGATTGGGGGCGCTCTCCGCTTGCTCTCCGCCATTATAGGTGGCGAGTCCGGCTCGAACCTGCACCATATAGGCCGGAGGGAGGAATTCCTTGGTCTGAAGCGATACTAGCTCGCTATGCGGGATGGAGCACCTCTCCCAGTCTCCAGGCTTAGGACTGGAAGGGCGAGAGGAGGAGTTGCGACGGCTGGCCATGGTGGAATGGACCTTTGTTGGATGCGCTCTGATGACTACTCGCGGAGGGGAGAAGGTGTGGTTTGGATCTAAATCCCCATCCCTTTAAATAGGCGGCTCATTTACGTGGCTAGGGGTGTGAATGTAAAAACACCCATACTTTTCGTATTCGTTTGACACGTGGAAGGCGGCCATTATTGGGCCTACAAGCCGAGGAGCGCTACATTCACAAAAAACATGACATTATTCAACAGGTACACGGAATCTGGAAGAGAACCCGCCTTGCAATGCCAAAGACAATCTGCACGCCGGACTCGTCGTCATTGAAGCCTGGTTCGGGGGCTACTGAGGGAGTCCTGGATTAGGGGGTGTCCGGATAGCAGGACTATACCTTCAACCGGACTCCAGGACTATGAAGATACAAGATTGAAGACTTCGTCCCGTGTCCGGAAGGGACTTTCCTTGGCGTGGAAGGCAAGCTTGGCGATACGGATATATAGATCTCCTACCATTGTAACCGATTCTGTATAACCCTAGCCCTCTCCGGTGTCTATATAAACCGGAGGGTTTTAGTCCGTAGGACAACAGAACAATCATACCATAGGCTAGCTTCTAGGGTTTAGCCTCCTTGATCTCGTGGTAGATCTATTCTTGTACTACCCATATCATCAATATTAATCAAGCAGGACGTAGGGTTTTACCTCCATCAAGAGGGCCCAAACCTGGGTAAAACATCGTGTCCCTTGTCTCCTGTTACCATCCGCCTAGACACACAGTACGCGACCCCCTACCCGAGATCCGCCGGTTTTGACACCGACAATGCTCAACGCAAACACCAAATAACACTTATTTAGGTTCAACACTAACACCGAAAGTATAAGGAGTGTGCGATGATGATCATATCAATCTTGGAACCACTTCCAATACCCATCGTCACTTCATCCTTAACTAGTTTCTGTTCATTATGCAACTCCCGTTTCGAGTTACTACTCTTAGCAACTGAACCAGTATCAAATACCGAGAGGTTGCTATAAACACTAGTAATGTACACATCAATAACATGTATATCCAATATACCTTTGTTCACTTTGCCATCCTTCTTATCCGCCAAATTCTTGGGGCAGTTCCGCTTCCAGTGACCAGTCCCTTTGCAGTGGAAGCACTTAGTCTCAGGCTTAGGACTAGACTTGGGCTTCTTCACTCGAGCAGCAACTTGCTTGCCGTTCTTCTTGAAGTTCCCCTTCTTCCCTTTACCCTTTTATTGAAACTAGTGGTCTTGTCAACCATCAACACTTGATGTTTTTCTTGATTTCTACCTTCGTCGATTTCAGCATCACGAAGAGCTTGGGAATTGTTTCCGTTATCCCTTGCATATTATAGTTCATCACGAAGTTCTACTAACTTGGTGATGGTGACTAGAGAATTATGTCAATAACTATTTTATCTGGAAGATTAACTCCCACTTGATTCAAGCGATTGTAGTACCCGCACAATCTGAGCACATGCTCACTGCTTGAGCTATTCTCTTCCATCTTTTAGCAATAGAACTTGTCGGAGACTTCATATCTCTCAACTCGGGTATTTGCTTGAAATATTAATATCAGCTCCTAGAACATCTCATATGGTCCATGACGTTCAAAACGTCTTTGAAGTCCCGATTCTAAGCCATTAAGCATGGTGCACTAAACTATCAAGTAGTCATCATATTGAGCTAGCCAAACGTTCATAACGTGCACATCTGCTGCTGCAATAGGTCTGTCACCTAGCGGTGCATCAAGGACATAATTCTTCTGTGCAGCAATGAGGATAGTCCTCAGATGACGGATCCAATCCGCATCATTGCTACTAACATCTTTCAACTCAGTTTTCTCTAGGAACATATCAAAAATAAAACAGGGGAGCTAAACGCAAGCTATTGATCTACAACATAGATATGCTAAGACTACCAGGACTAAGTTCATGATAAATTAAAGTTCAATTAATCATATTACTTAAGAACTCTCACTTAGATAGACATCCCTCTAATCATCTAAGTGATCACGTGATCCAAATCAACTAAACCATAACCGATCATCACGTGAAATGGAGTAGTTTTCAATGGTGAACATCACTATGTTGATCATATCTTCTATATGATTCACGCTTGACCTTTCGGTCTTAGTGTTTCGAGGCCATGTCTGTATATGCTAGGCTCGTGAAGTTTAACCTGAGTATTCTGCGTGTGCAAAACTGGTTTGCACCCGTTGTAGATGGATGTAGAGCTTATCACACCCGATCATCACGTGGTGTCTGGGCACGACGAACTTTGGCAACGGTGCATACTCAGGGAGAACACTTTTATCTTGAAATTTAGTGAGAGATCAACTTATAAAGCTACCGTTGAACTAAGCAAAATAAGATGTATAGAAGATAAACATCACATGCAATCAAAATATGTGACATGATATGGCCATGATCATCTTGCGCCTTTGATCACCATCTCCAAAGTACCGTCATGATCTCTATCGTCACCGGCATGACACCATGATCTCCATCATCTTGATTTATATCAATGTGTCATCACATGTTCGTCTCGCCAACTATTTCTCTTGCAACTATTGCTATCGCCTAGCGATAAAGTAAAGCAATTATTTGGCGCTTGCATCTTATGCAATAAAGAGACAACCATAAGGCTTCTGCCAGTTGACGATAACTTCAACAAAACATGATCATCTCATACAACAACTTATATCTCATCACGTCTTGACCATATCACATCACAACATGCCCCTGCAAAGACAAGTTAGACGTCCTCTACTTTGTTGTTGCAAGTTTTACGTGGCTGCTATGGGCTGAGCAAGAACCGTTCTTACCTACGCATCAAAACCACAACGATAGTTTGTCAAGTTGGTGATGTTTTAACCTTCGCAAGGACCGGGCGTAGCCACACTCGGTTCAACTAAAGTTGGAGAAACTGACACCCGTCAGCCAGCTGTGTGCAAAGCACGTCGGTAGAACCAGTCTCGCGTAAGCGTACGCGTAATTTCGGTCTGGGCCGCTTCATCCAACAATACCTCCGAACCAAAGTATGACATGCTGGTAAGCAGTATGACTTGTATCGCCCACAACTCACTTGTGTTCTACTCGTGCATATGACATCTACGCATAAAACCAGGCTCGGATGCCACTGTTGGGGAACGTAGTAATTTCAAAAAAAATCCTACGCACACATAAGATCATGGTGATGCATAGCAACGAGAGGGGATAGTGTTGTCTATGTACCCTCGTAGACCGAAAGCGGAAGTGTTAGCACAAAGCGGTTGATGTAGTCGTACGTCTTCACGATCCGACCGATCAAGTACCGAACGCACGACACCTCCGAGTTCCGCACACGTTCAGCCCGATGACGTCCCTCGAACTCCGATCCAGCCGAGCGTTGAGGGAGAGTTTCGTCAGCACGACGGTGTGGTGACGATGATCATGTTCTACCGACGCAGGGCTTCGCCTAAGCACCACTACAGTATTATCGAGGTGGACTATGGTGGGGGGGGGGCACCGCACACGGCTAAAAGATCAACAAATCAATTGTTGTGTCTATGGGGTGCCCCCTGCCCCCGTATATAAAGGAGTGGAGGAGGGGAGGGCCGGCCCTGTCTATGGCGCGCCCTAGGGGAGTCCTACTCCCACCGGGAGTAGGATTCCCTCTTTCCTAGTAGAACTAGGAGCCCTTCCAAGTAGTAGGAATAGGAGGGAAGGAAAGGGAAGGGAAAAGGAGAAGGAAGGAAGGGGGCACCCCCCACCCTCCCTAGTACAATTCGGACCAGCCCATGGGGAGGGGTGCGGCCTTTCTCTCCTTTCCCGTATGGCCCATTAAGGCCCAATAGGAATTCCTGTAACTCCCTGGTACTCCTGAAAATACCCGAATCACTCGGAACCTTTCCGATGTTTGAATATAGTCGTCCAATATATCGATCTTTACATCCCGACCATTTCGAGACTCCTCTTCATGTCCCCGATCTCATCCGGGACTCCGAACTACCTTCAGTACATCAAATCACATAAACTCATAATACAATTGTCATCGAAACTTTAAGCGTGCGGACCCTACGGGTTCGAGAACTATGTAGACATGACCGAGACACGTCTCCGGTCAATAACCAATATCAGAACCTGGATGCTCATATTGGCCCCCACATATTCTACGAAGATCTTTATCGGTCAGATCGCATAACAACATACGTTCTTCCCTTTGTCATCAGTATGTTACTTGCCCGAGATTCGATCATCGGTATCTCAATACCTAGTTCAATCTCGTTACTGGCAAGTCTCTTTACTCGTTCCGTAATACATCATCCCGCAACTAACTCATTAGTTGCAATGCTTGCAAGGCTGAAGTGATGTGCATTACCGAGTAGGCCCAGAGATACCTCTCCGACGATCGGAGTGACAAATCCTAATCTCGTAATACGCCAACCCAACAAGTATCTTTGGAGACACCTGTAGAGCACCTTTATAATCACCCAGTTACATTGTGACATTTGGTAGCACACAAAGTGTTCCTCCGGTAAACGGGAGTTGCATAATCTCATAGTCATAGGAACATGTATAAGTCATGAAAAAAACAATAGCAACATACTAAACGATCGAGTGCTAAGCTAACGGAATGGGTCAAGTCAATCACATCATTATCCTAATGATGTGATCTCGTTAATCAAATGACAACTTATGCCAATGGCTAGGAAACATAACCATCTTCGATCAACGAGCTAGTCAAGTAGAGGCATACTAGTGACACTCTGTTTGTCTATGTATTCACACATGTATTATGTTTCCGGTTAATACAATTCTAGCATGAATAATAAACATTTATCATGAAATAAGGAAATAAATAATAACTTTATTATTGCCTCTAGGGCATATTTCCTACACCCACACCCTGTCCAGGAGGGTGGGGGCGCGCCTACCCCCCTGGGCGCGTCCCCCTGCCTCATGGGCCCCCTGGAGCTCCACCGACCTCAACTCTAGCTCTATATATTCACATTCGGGGAGAAAATAATCAGAGAGAAGGATTCATCGTGTTTTACGATACGAAGCCGCCGCCAAGCCCTAATCTCTCTCGAGAGGGCTGATCTGGAGTCCGTTCGGGGCTCCGGAGAGGGGAATCCGTCGCCATCGTCATCATCAACCTTCCTCCATCATCAATTTCATGATGCTCACTGCCGTGCGTGAGTAATTCCACCATAGGCTTGCTGGACGGTGATGGGTTGGATGAGATTTACCATGTAATCGAGTTAGTTTTGTTAGGGTTTGATCCATAGTATCCACTATGTTCTGAGATTGATGTTGCTATGACTTTGCTATGCTTAATGCTTGTCACTAGGGCCCGAGTGCCATGATTTGAGATCTGAACCTATTATGTTTTCATGAATATATGTGAGTTCTTGATCATATCTTGCAAGTCTATAGTCACCTATTATGTGTTATGATCCGTTAACCCTAAAGTGACAACAATCGGGATACTTACTGGTGATGACCGTAGTTTGAGGAGTTCTTGTATTCACTGAGTGTTAATGCTTTGGTCCGGTACTCTATTAAAAGGAGGCCTTAATATCCCTTAGTTTCCAATAGGACCCCGCTGCCACGGGAGGGTAGGACAAAATATGTCATGCAAGTTCTTTTCCATAAGCACGTATGACTATATTCGGAATACATGCCTACATTACATTGATGAACTGGAGCTAGTTCTGTGTCACCCTGGGTTATAACTGTTGCATGAGGAATCGCATCCGACATAATTATCCATCACTGATCCAGTGCCTACGAGCTTTTCACATATTGCTCTTTGCTTAGTTACTTTGCTGTTGCCACTGTTACAATTACTACAAAACTGCTACTGTTACTTTTGCCACCGTTACCGTTACTTCCATACTAATTTGCTACTAAATACTTTGTTGCAGATATTAAGTTATCCAGGTGTGGTTGAATTGACAACTCAACTACTAACACTTGAGAATATTCTTTGGCTCCCCTTGTGTCGAATCAATAAATTTGGGTTGAATACTCTACCCTCGAAAACTGTTGCAATCCCCTATACTTGTGGGTTATCATCTGCCTGACCGTTTCTGTTGTTTTGGCTCATCGCAACAGTTCATCCGGGAGACATGTATGCCGTCTATCACACACACCTTGATCTGACTGACTGTTTCTGTTGTTTTGGTTCATCGCAAATAGTTTGTACGGATCAACTGTATGCCCCACACGCAACTCTAATCTGAATCATGTTTGATGGATCCGCCATCGCACACAGATCGTTTTATTGGTGACATTTTTATTATGATATCGTCTGCGATTAATACATCGCACACAATTTCGTCGATTGATCTCTTATACATGTGTCATGTTAGGACATTCCTGCAGTAGCAGGGATAGATATTTATCAACGTCCTAATGGGACCCCTGCAAAAAATAGCAATGCCATCACAAACATAGGGAGACTTGCCATGAAGGAATTTATAAGGTCCGACTTGCTTGCCTTGGGACACAATCAACCTTGTCATTGATTAACCCGATGGTGGACCTCCCCAACAATTGGACTAAGGCTCTGCATGAGAATCCTAGAATCACTCACTAACAAACCAAGGTAGGATAGGATATCGCGAAGGAGCCAAAGCTACAGCTAATGATATTCACAATGGTCAACTCTTCGGTGTCAGAGTAACCCATTACCATCATCTTGCTTTTGCCGAATTTAATAGTTAATCTCCACATCTCCTAGAAACATAGGAGGAGGAACTTCAAGTTAATAATGTCCAAGGAAATTCTCTCCACCATCAGGATGGTGTACTCCGCATATTGAAGATGAGATACACCACCTCCCCCAATAAGATGGGGAACAACCCCACGTAAGTCACCCGCCGCTTTAGCCGCCTCTAGAATGGCGGCAAGGGTGTCCATCGCGAAGTTAAACAACAAGGGGGAGAACGGGTCGCCCTGTCGAACCCCTCTCCATAGTTTGAAGCATAGACCCGTCTCGCCATTGATGTTGATGGGCGTGCTCCCACTACAAATCAACTGCATGATCCAAGTGATCTAGCGGTGATCAAAGCCCTTACATTGCAGGACGTCCCGAAGGAAGTCCCAACACAGTGTATTGTAGGTATTATGGAAATCACTCTTGAAAGAAACCATCTTTAGATGTTTAATGTTTACTTCATGAATGATTTCCTGGAGGGTGAGAACCCCATCATGAAGCAAACGACCTTTAATGAAGGCAGTCTAGTTCGGGTGGGTGACCATAGCAACCACCGGTGCGGCCCTAATGGCGTGCGCCTTTGCGAGGATGCAGAAAACAACATTTATGATCGTCATTGATCTAAATTGGCGGATGTCCTAGCCCAACTACCTTGGGGATTAAGGAGACAACACCATAATTAATCTAAGATACATCAAGGACCCCTAGGAAGAAATCTTGAAAAATGACCATAACCATACCTTTTATGACTTTATAGAATTTCATAAAAAAACTGAGAGCTCATCGGGTCAAGGAGTCGAGTCAGGTCTCATGGCTCTGATCGCCGCCTCCACCTCCTCCGAGAAGATCATAATCGGAAGGTTGTAATTTTCCAAAGACAAAACTATCGCATCAACCGACTAAGTATTAGGGTTCAACCCACTCCACTCCTAGGGGTGCCACAAAAAAGGGCCTTATAGAAACCATCGACATGATCTCCAATCGCTCCCTTCTCCTTGAGGAGACTAGGACCATCCCAGAGGACCACCATCACTGCGCGATGCCTCTGGCTGTTGCCAATGGCCTAGAAATAGGTCGTATTGGAGTCTCCCCTAAGAGTCCAATTTAAAAGCTCCCGGAGATGCCAGTAAATCTTCTCATTCTGGAATAAGCTCATGAGTTTTCCTCTAACTGATAGTTGTCCATCCACTCCTCAGGATCAAGGCTGCCACTATCCGCCCTGGCATTCAAGGCCTCGATGGCAGACAGAAGTATGTCCTACCTAGACCCGAGATCCCTCCTCAGGTTTGGTCCCTAGCCTCGCATGAATTGCCTTGACAATTTGGTGCAATGGTGCCAAGTGTCAAGGATAGACATGGTCCAGTGTTGGGAATCAAGGGCCTCAAACCAACGATCCTGCACCGCCACTGCAAAAAAAACCTCATTCAACCAGAATGACTCAAAGTGGAATCGAGGAGGTGGTCGGAGTTCCTGCTCCCTCGAGAAAATAAGGAGAGGGACATGGTTCGAGCCTACGAGAGTGACGGCCCAACGAGAAGCAAGAGGAAACCGGAGCTCCCAGTTCATGGAAACTAGAGGACGGTCGAGGATGCTCCGAAGCGGGTTTACCTGATTATTCGTCCGGGTAAACCTAGCACCCGCCCTATCTAACTCACGAAGACCCATACCTGCGATGCAATTATTAAATTCATTCATCAGCGAGATATTGACCCTAGAGTTATTTTTATTGGTTGTGGATCTAAGGAGGTTAAAGTCTCCTCCAACCTCCACTAGTAGAGTGGCCTGCTCCACCTTAGTGGCCAACTCTGTGAGGAAATCACTAGAACGACTATGGTCCGTTGGCCCATACACCACAATCACTTGCCACTTGAAATTACTATTTCTCTGGAGAAGTTTCATACTGATGTAGAACTCTTCATGATCCATACTACCAACTTCAAATGCCTCATCTTTCACCCCTAGAAGGATGCCACCCGAGTGGCCCACCACTCCAATAGCAGGAAGCCAGTGTTACGCGCGAAAAGCTGACCACTAAGACCTTGTAATTCCTAGAGGGACAAGTCATGTCCAATAGTTTCCTGGAGCCCCACAATATCAATTTTCTCTTGAGGCAAATACTTGATCAATTGTCTCCTTTGGCCATCCTGGCCGAACCCCCGCATGTTCCACAATATCATACACATTAGGAAATTATTGGTTTTGGACCTCTTGTCCTAGGTCTGCTTCTTCCCATCTCAATAATAAGCAGCTCATTGTTCTTTTGCATTTTCTAAAGAACTATGATTGTTTCTTGTGTCAAGCTTATTTATAGGAGCTGCTACCACTTGAGCATTTTGGTTATTTGTGCAAAAAACATTCTCCTCATCATATTATTTAAATTTGAAGTAACTGTAGATAATTTTCAATTTGGAGGATGTGTTTTCTGTGTTCCTTTTGACAATCATTTTGTCGAACGTTATTTTTTATTTTTTATATTTGTACCAGTTGAGAGAAAAATATATTCTTATTAACATGATCTCTTTTTTTGCAAATATCTTATTAACATGATCTGGTCATCTGGCCATTTATTTAAATTCCGTCGATCAAGAACTACCAAGTTTCCTTGAATTACAGCAATGGGCCTTACCCTGAAACTTTTACCCCATCTAACTGATGAGGTGCTAACTTAAAGCTTCATGTAAGTTATTTGAAAGTGATTTGCTATAAATAACTCAAATTCAGTATGTGCTATGTCACTAGAACTATACCACGTCACAAACAGGAACGTACATTTCTTACGCTGAATATCGTGATCTGGTCACATGTACTTCCTCCGTTCCTAAATATAAGTCTCTGTAGAGATTCCACTATGGACTACCTACGGAGCAAAATGAGTGAATCTACAATCTAAAATGCATCTACATACATCCGTATGTGGTCCATAGTGAAATCTCTACAAAGACTTATATTTAGGAATGGAGGAAGTATGTTTTTAAGCGGTCTCTTTATTCAAATTCATAATTATGATTTCTCTATCTAATAGTAGTACTACAATAAGATATGATGGTACACTGAATTTGACTGTTTACGTGTTCAGCTACTCCAAAACCTGAATGAATCATACTAGCACAAATTTATGAGATGGATCTGTGCTGCATCTTTTTGGAGCCAACTTGTGGACTCGAGAAGCCATACTGCACATCTCCAGTTCAAATTTTCAAATGCAGGCAGCAGACAATCACCATTCAGCAAGCTGCATACTGTTGGTGGCCCTCGGGAGGCTTGCATATCTCCAGTTCAAAATTTCAAATACACATACTGGTGCACTCTTGGGCACACATCGAATAACTGGCATTTGTTTGTCTTTAGTTAAAATGTTTTGAGCCTGCTAATTAAGGAAGAAAGATATCCTGAAACTTACCGGTAAAACCTGGAAAGTTATTCAATGTGTGCCCAATTCTGCACCAATCTATTTGAAATTTTGAACTGCCATCATTAAAATTTTAAATTTTAAATAAGCGATTGAGGATCACGCAGCCGTGACAAGTTTGATCTGCCGTCGTTCTCTGTTCTACATAACTATCGTGCCACAGCCCCACAGGATGACGACCCGTATTACTCTTTTCCAATGAGAATCTGGCCGGGTTGGTACTGATAGGCCCATACATGGTGTCCTGTTCAAATTCCAACAGTTGCCACTCAAAAAGAAAAAGAAAAAGGAAACCCGCAACAAACACCAGGCGAGGCATGCTTTCTTTCGCTTAGTACCACATCGCTTGTCCAAGGAGGCAGCATAGGCAGCGCAACCTATAAAACCAGGGCATAGGGCAACCTTGAAACTTACTTACCTGGACGAGGTCTATGGCTGATCAAGAAGAGCCATGGCCTAGGCTAGTGGCCCACATTACACTTTGCGGGTGCGCTGGCTTACCATCTCCCCTTTGAGGGAGAGTGGACGTCATAATTTGTGATAGAGGCGGTACGCGTTCGTGTGGCCCCTGCCAAATATCAATTTTAAGCTTTTGTCATTTTGGTTTGTGGTTTGGTCCTTAGTGTCAACTCTGAATTCTGTGAATGACCTTGGTTGTTTTTCGAAGTCTGAAACTGTGAGTGACCAGGGCTTCTTTCTATTTTCTGTGTTGTACTACTATAAAACTGTGAGTGACGTCATAATTTTATATGAAATTGTGAGTGTGAATGACCTTGAGCTGCCAACTATCAATTCTAAGTTTTGTTCCTTTTGATTTGTGATGATTTGGTCCTTGGTCGAATTCTCTTAAAGTTTTTCAAGTGACATTATGCTTTTTCTCTATTGTCCGTTCTCTACCGGGCCAAATTTTAGTTCGAATTTTGCACCTACTTGGATCCTTAGTCTGTGCAAGAGAGTGACCTTTTCCCCTAGAAAGTTAGAGTGGCCTTGGTTTTGTTTCTGTTGTTTTCTCTGTATTTCGAGTACTCGCCCAAGTCTGAACTGCACTAGGAGCATACTAATAATGACACGAGAGGGGCAAAATTGTTGATAAAGTTACCTTTTCTTTCATAAAATAGCCGGTCCCATATTTGACTGGGCATCAATATCTGGAGTCTGAAGAGCAAGCACACTTCACAACACATCGCTTACTAAGAATAAAAAACCAGGCACCGTTTGTTGACAACAAATATTTCTTCTGTTCAACATACAACTTCTGTAAGCAGCACGTGTCTCTTTTCATGCAGAATGCGTTTTTTTCACCTTTGTTTTTTTTGAACGGTCATCGGGGGGAGAGCTTCCCTACCTGAATATATTACCACTCAAATGAAGGTCGGGGGATTACAACAAAAGTATGGTTACAAATTCAGCTAGAGGGGATTGCAGAGGAGAGAAAGTGTAGCCACTGTCTAGCAGAGTTACTATCCTCAGCCTTTTTGAAACGGAAAACCCAGAGAGAGAAATCTGCTACAATATTTCTTAGCGTTATTCTGAGAGAGTGGTCTTCGTTCCTCAACGGGAGAGCATTTCTCGAGTCCCAGAGCTTCCAAAAAACTGTCAAGGCCACCGATGGTCAGATGTTGGGGTTGAGGCCCTGAATCAGCGGGTGTTGGTGAAGAGCAGTGAGGGATGTCGGGGCAGGCAGGCCCAGGCGAGACCAAACTTGTGCTGCATAGGAGCAAGTGGAGATGAGGTGAAGAGCATCCTCATACGGGTCTTGACATCGTGGGCAGGCTGCGGATTGAGCAACATGGTTGTGAAACATGTTGGGCTTCATATTTAGCCGATCGCGAAGGAGAAGCCACGCGAAGATCTTGACTTTGATCGGAACCTTGGAAGTCTAGACAAACTCATGGTGTGGATCGAAGGAGTCATCGGCGACAATGGAAGAGTATGCGTTCTTGGCTGAGAATGAAAGCCCATGCGTGAGGGACCGCTCGTCTGGTCGGTCCACCTGTTGGAAATCCTGCAACAGCAACAACACACAGTCCAACTCTCGAGCAGTAGCATTAGTAAGACGGCTCCGAAGGTTCGAAAATAAGCTGGTTTGCCAAACGGTAGCCACTAGTACCTTTTCATCAATGGAGTGTGAGTATAGGTGTGGGAAAACTTTGTGCATAGGTGACTCGAGAATCCATTTATCTAGCCAAAAAAAGGTGGAGAGGCCATTGTAGATGATCACAAAGGAGTGCTCAATTAGGAGGGGGGGTTTTGGTTTATTATTTTCCAAAGAAAGGAGGGCCTGGAGGTTTTTGTTGCAATGCCAAGTGGATATTGGTGATGATACCACAGACTCCAAGCGATGTTTGGGTGTTGCAAAATTTTGAAAGAGAATTTCATAAGCAGGCAGCGGTTCTGAATTTCTATATTTTTAATGCCAAGACCACCAAGTTCTTTCGGTTTGCAAACGTTTTTCCATGCAACCAGACACCTCGCACCCGTGCAAGATTCCTCGTTAGACCAAAAGAAAGCTCGCCGGATGGCGTCGAGCTTAACAAGGATAGACTTAGGGCGGCGGAAAACCGACATGAAATAGACAGCTAGTGAGTCGAGGACCGCTGTCAGCAAAGTTAGCCTTGCTCCAAGGGAGAGCAGACGCGCTACCCACCCGAAGAGGAATTTTCAAAAGGTATCTATGATAGGGTCGAAAACTGAGAGGGCTAGTTTGGTAGGGGAGAGAGGGAGACCCAGGTAGATTAACGGGAATGAGGAGAAATTACATCCAAGAGCCGCAACGATGTTATTTTGAATGGAGGTATCCGTGGCAATGGTGAGAAGAGAAGTTTTTTTGAAATTGATGACTAGACCAGTCGCTAGGGCAAAATCGTGTAAGGTGGTTTTGAGGGTTGTGGTTGCGGCCATGCTAGCAGCAGTAATAATTATTGTATCATCAGCAAATTGTAAGGTTACTGGGGGTTCACTCGATCGGAGAGGTTGGCATAATTCATTTTGCCGGAATGCCTGGGCAATCAATCTTTGAAGGACATCAGCTACGATGATGAACAAGTATGGCAAGAATGGGTCACCTTGTCGAAGGCCACATCTACATTGGATCCAGGACCCCGGATTGCCATTGAGGAAAATAGCCGTTTTGCCAGTATGTAGAATGTTTTGGACAAATGCACAGAAGATTTGAGGGAAACCCCTTGCTTGTAAGATAGATATAAGAGAGGACCAACAAATGAAGTCAAAAGCTTTCCTGAAATCTGTTGGGGAACGTAGTAATTCCAAAAAAATTCCTACGCACACGCAAGATCATGGTGATGCATAGCCATGATAGGGGAGAGTGTTGTCCACGTACCCTCGTAGACCAAAAGCGGAAGCGTTAGCACGACGCAGTTGATGTAGTCGTACATCTTCACGATCCGACCGATCCAAGTACCGAACGTACGGCACCTCCGCGTTCAGCTCGATGACGTCCCGCGAACTCCGATCCAGCAGAGCTTCACGGGAGAGTTCCGTCAGCACAACGGCGTGGTGACGGTGATGATGATGCTAACGACGCAGGGCTTCGCCTAAGCACCGCTATGATATGATCGAGGTGGAATATGGTGGAGGGGGCACCGCACACGGCTAAGAGATCAAGAGATCAATTGTTCTGTCTAGAAGTGCCCCCTGCCCCCGTATATATAGGACCAGGGGGAGGAGGCGGCCGGCCAGGGGAGGGCGCTCCAGGGAGGAGTCCTACTCCGACCGGGAGTAGGACTCCCTCTTTTTCCTAGTTGGAGTAGGAGGGGGAAAGGAAGGGAAGGTGAGAGGTGGAAGGAAAGGGGGCGCACCCCTCCTTGTCCAATTCAGAATAGAGGGGGAGGGAGCGCGAGGCCAGCCCTAGCCGCCCCTCCTCTTCTCCACTAAGGCCCATCTTGGCCCATTAAACTCCCGAGGGGGTTCCGGTAACCCCTCGGTACTCCGATATATGTCCGGAACTCCCCGAAACCATTCTGGTGTCCGAACATTGTCGTCCAATATATTGATCTTTATGTCTCGACCATTTCGAGACTCCTCGTCATGTCCGTGATCACATCCGGGACTCCAAACTACGTTCGGTACATCAAAACACAAAAACTCATAATACAATCGTCACCGAAACTTTAAGCATGCGGACCATACGGTTTCGAGAACTATGTAGACATGACCGAGACATGTCTCCTGTCAATAACCAATAGCGGAACCTAGATGCTCATATTGGCTCCTACATATTCTACGAAGATCTTTATCGGTCAAACCGCATAACAACATGCGTTGTTCCCTTTGTCATCGGTATGTTACTTGTCCGAGATTTGATTGTCGGTATCTCAATACCTAGTTCAATCTCGTTACTGGCAAGTCTCTTTACTCGTTGTGTAATACATCATCCCGCAACTAACTCATTAGTTACAATGCTTGCAAGGCTTATAGTGATGTGCATTATCGAGTGGGCCTAGAGATACCTCTCCGACAATCGGAGTGACAAATCCTAATCTCGAAATACGCCAACTCAACAAGTACCTTTGGAGACACATGTAGAGCACCTTTATAATCACCCAGTTACGTTGTGACGTTTGGTAGCACACAAAGTGTTCATCTGGTAAATGGGAGTTGCATAATCTCATAGTCATAGGAACATGTATAAGTCATGAAGAGAGCAACAGCAACATACTAAACGATCAAGTGCTAAGCTAACGGAATGGGTCAAGTCAATCACATCATTCTCCTAATGATGTGAACCCGTTAATCAAATGACAACTCATGTCTATGGCTAGGAAACATAACCATCTTTGATTAACGAGCTAGTCAAGTAGAGGCATACTAGTGACACTCTGTTTGTCTATGTATTCACACATATATCATGTTTCCGGTTAATACAATTCTAGCATGAATAATAAACATTTATCATGATATTAGGAAATAAATAATAACTTTATTATTGCCTCTAGGGCATATTTCCTCCAGTCTCCCACTTGCACTAGATTCAATAATCTAGATTACACAGTAATGATTCTAGCACCCATGGAGCCTTGGTGCTGATCATGTTTTGCTCGTGGAAGAGGCTTAGTCAACGGGTCTGCAACATTCAGATCCGTATGTATCTTGCAAATCTCTATGTCTCCCACCTGGACTTGGTCCCGGATGGAATTGAAGCGTCTCTTGATGTGCTTGGTCCTCTTGTGAAATCTGGATTCTTTTGCCAAGGCAATTGCACCAGTATTTTCACACAAGATTTTCATTGGACCCGATGCACTAGGTATGACACCTAGATCAGATATGAACTCCTTCATCCAGACTCCTTCATTTGCTGCTTCCGAAGCAGATATGTACTCCGTTCACACGTAGATCCCGCACGACGCTTTGTTTAGAACTGCACCAACTGACAGCTCCACCGTTCAATATAAACACGTATCCGGTTTGCGACTTAGAATCGTCCGGATCAGTGTCAAAGCTTGCATCAATGTAACCATTTACGATGAGCTCTTTGTCACCTCCATAAACGAGAAACATATCCTTAGTCCTTTTCAAGTATTCCAGGATGTTCTTGACCATTGTCCAGTGAGCCACTCCTGGATTACTGTCGGTGTCAAAACCGGCGGATCTCGGGTAGGGGGTCCCGAACTGTGCGTCAAGGTCGGATGGTAATAGGAGACAAGGGACACGATGTTTACCCAGGTTCGGGTCCTCTCGATGGAGGTAAAACCCTACTCCTGCTTGATTAATATTGATGATATGGGTAGTACAAGAGTAGATCTACCACGAGATCAAGGAGGCTAAACCCTAGAAGCTAGCCTATGGTATGATTGTGTATGATGATTGTTCCCTACGGACTACAACCCTCCGGTTTATATAGACACCGGATAGGGTTAGGGTTACACAGAGTCGGCTACAATAGTAGGAGATCTTGAATATCCGCATCACCTAGCTTGCCTTCCACGCCAAGGAAAGTCCCTTCCGGACAATGGACGAAGTCTTCAATCTTGCATCTTCATAGTCCAGGAGTCCGGCGAAGGTATAGTCCGGCTATCCGAACACCCCCTAATCCAAGACTCCCTCAGTAGCCCCCGAACTAGGCTTCAATGACGACGAGTCCGGCGCGCAAATTGTCTTCGGCATTGCAATGCGGGTTCTTTCCCGAATTCTATGTACCTGTACGAATAACGTCCGATTTTTATAGCGCTCCTCGGCTTCTGCACCCAATAATGGTTGTCTTCCATGTGTTGAACGAATGCGAAAAGCCCGGGGCGTTCTTACATCCACACCCCTAGCCATACAAATGAGCCGCCTATTTAATGGGATGGGGATTTAGATCCGAACCGCATCTTCTCCTCTCCGCGAGTTGTCATCAGAGCTTTCCCAGCTAAGGTCCATTCCAACATGGCCGGCCGTCGCAGCTCCTCCCCTCGCCCTTCCGGTCCCAAGCCCGGGGATTGGGAGAGTTGCACCATTCCGCATAGCGAGTTAGTGTCGCTTGAGGCCAAGGGATTCCTCCCTCAGGCATACATGGTCCTGGTCCGAGCCGGTCTCGCCACCTACCGTGGCGGGAAACAAGCGGAGAACACCCCCAATCCTTCTAAAGGAGAACGGGTGTGCCTTGTCCCCTATCTGATAAGGTGACTGGGATTTCCAATCCATCCATTTCTCCGCGGGCTTCTGGAGTTCTACGGCCTCCAGCTGCATCATCTCACACCCGGCTCCGTGCTACACATTGCGGGCTTCGTTGCTCTTTGCGAGCTATTCTTAGGCGTCGAGGCTCATTTCGCGCTGTGGAAGAAGATATTCTGCCTGGTGCCCCATTCTCAAGAGGGGTCTATATACCAACTGGGCGGAGCCGAAATATGGCGCATCGCCGGGACCGGATACCTATCCGGAACCCCGAAGAACGCGTCCGAGGACTGGCCTTCGGAATGGTTTTACATAGACAACGTCCCACTGTCGGACCCTATCCGGGCCGGTCTCCCTGAGTTCAACAGTGCTCCCTTGAAGAAACGCCTAAGCTGGCGCCCACGGAGCTCTCAGAGAGAAAGCGACATGGACGTCCTTTACCTGATGGGCCGGATAAGACTGTTAGCTCATTCCGGACTAACCATGATCGGAGTCATGGCCGCGTGCATTACGCAAGGGGTGCAGCCGCTTCAATACAGAGGCCGCCCTATGTGGGATTTCAATGGGGAGGATGACGCCACGCGATACGGCCGTAAAGGGCCGGACTTGGCTGCCCCCCTAATAAAGGTTCTGTCCTCCTTGTATAAGGGAGAGAAGGAGGAGTTCCCCCGCGTTAACCCGCGGGCTGGATTCACTATGTATGAACATCCAATTTGGGTAAGTGAACAACTGCGCTTGCCCATTTATTTGATACTTCCATGGTCAGATAAATAGTCTGACGACTTCAATGCAGGAACTGCGATAGGAAGTGAAAGATATAAGCAGCCGTCCTCCACAACCCGAGGACCCAGAACGGTCCCTCGATCCGGACTCTGAAGAGGATCTGGACACATCGGTGGAGCTTATCGACGGGGTGTTTCATCAGCTAAGCAAGGACAACACCTTGGTCGCTATTGTGGCAGATTACCCCGGGTTAATCCCGGCCTCCCAGGTGGCAGGAACCGGAGTCTTTATTCCCTTGAAGGGGATTCCATTTTTTCATATTCCGGCGTTTCTAACAACAACCGTGTTTCACAGGGGAGATTCCCGAGACGGGAAGGCGAACCTGCGGCGGCAAGCCCACGAGGGGCCGCAGGGCCCCGTGGGGAAAAAAGAGATGCAGTCCGGATCGAGGTGCCAGCGCAAAGGTAACGCATTCTCCGTTCCCGCGGTATTATTACGCCAGGGCATATTAACGTTTGTGCCTTTTTCAGGACGAAGAGACCTCGCCGGACTATATCCGGAGAGGATGCCAATCGCGCTTCCACTAGCCAGGTTCCAGTGACCGGCCAGGAAACGGAGGCGAGCACAAGGTGTGCACCGGGCGCTCCTCCGACAGAGGATGCGGATAGGCTGTCTGCCACAAATTCTGAAGAGGAGAGTGCCATGAACCACAGGCGTCGCCGGACAATTTTACGCGACGCTTGTTTCTCCCGAGAGGCTTTAGATGCCTTTAATTTGGGAGATGCGTACCTCCGTGCCGCTCAAGATGGTTTAGCCAGAGCCACGGAGCAGTATGTGAAAGACATACAGGTAAGAAAATTTTGGTTAAATATATATATACCAGTAGCCCCCGAGACTTGAAACAGTTACATTAACTGATTTAAGGATCATATAACATGCAAGTTCTTACCGAGAAGAACACTGTGCTGTCCCAGGAGCTGGAAAAGTGCAAGGCCCAACTAGAGGCCGCACTGGCCGCAGTAGGGGAGCCTAAAGGGACCCCCTCAGGTAAGATACACTTCTAAAGATTAGTATTGTGCGGTTTGGGTGAAAATCTGACAATTGATGTTGCAGATGGTGCCAGACTTGATCCGGAGAAGCAACAACTCTTGCGCCGGTTAGAGTCCGGCGAGAGTATGTTGACAAAGGTGAGGCCAGAGAAGAATGATCTCCAGGATGCCAACAACAAGCTGGATGTTGAACTTAAGGACGTTCGTGGCCAGCTATCAGACTCCACGAAGGAGAATGAGCGGCTTCGACGCGGCATATTTAGTAAGTGCTTGAACGAACTTCGAAAAATGAGTTCGGCGAGGAAGTCGAATAACAGTGTAATTTCTGTAGGTATGCTCATAGGTCGTCCTGCAGAGAAGATGCCCGGTTCTACGGGTGACCTTCTTCCCGAACTCCTGCAACTGCACGAGCGAATTCGGCAGGCAATGCAAGGCGTTGCCCAAGCCTTATGGCCCGCCCACTCCATGCCCGATGGCCTTGGAGAGCTTGCGGAGAAGCTGAAGGGAGCTCGGCGGCGCTTCCGGTTGTGGAAGATATCGTCCTGCCAACAAGGCGCTAGAGAGGCCTGGGCTATGGTGAAGACCCGTTTTACGAGGTCTGACCCAAACCATATGGCCGAGGTCGGACCGGTGGGGCCTGATGGGAAGGAGATCCCTGTAAGCTTAGTGTACGGCCAAGTGGAATTGGCCGCAAAGTATTCCCAGCAGGACTGTAAATTGGACAGCCTGTTAGATGGTATAGAGGAGGAATACAATCAGTCGAAATGACTGTGTAATTTTGAATTGACATATGTAATGCCTTCTAGCCGGATTGTAGATCGTTTGTCATTGCCGACCTTTTCGCTTCAACCTCGGGACCTGACGGTCTGGAGTGTGTCCGAATACCATAGCGGTTATACAAGAACCGTGGTATGCATGGAGACCAGGCGTATGGGTCATTAGTGCTTTATCAGACAAGTTCCCAACTAGTTATGTTATATTACATGGTTAGTAAGAAACATCTTCCAGAGAGAATAGTTCCGTTAAGGGTTCCTTTCGCTGGGGAGGCATGCCCTAAAGTGCATGTCCGGACTACGTAAAACGCAGAAAAAACATCTGGGGGCGCATGAAAATTAATAAAAAGATCATCTTTATTTCACCGACCGAATATTCCCTTAAGAACGCTAGCTTTCGGCTTCACCCAGTCTGAGGTACACATCCGGCTGACCCGGCAGTAACAATCGCAGAGGTGCTCCCTTTACCACCTAGCCGAACAATCGGTAACGTAGGGGTAAGCACAGGAGCCAGGCAACCCAGCTTGGCCAAAACTTAAGTCATATCGATGCATATAATGGTGAGAAAAAAGGTACATGCGGAAGTTTGACACATGTGTGGGGCATGAAGCCCGTATAAATAAGCTTCTGTTAAAGAAGCCCCCAGGTTAAATGAACGCGAGTGCGCGTCATGTAGTGAGCCTTTTAAGGGCTATAAAGGAAAAAGAGGGGAAGAAGAGAAATATAAGACAGAAAAATGTAAAAAATGGACAGGGGAAGGAGATGAACACGGAGTCCGGCGCTAGGCATAGAATCTTCGGAGACGTGTGGCGTTCCACGGGTTCGGCTCGAGTCAGTTATCTGACGCATCTCGCAGGCGGTATGCTCCACCAGTCAGGACTTGGTCGACTATAAATGGACCTTCCCATTTGGGCTTGAGTTTGTCCTTTTTCTTATCCGGCAGGCGTAGAACTAGTTCGCCAACATTGTACTTTTTGGCTCGTACTTCTCTGCTTTGGTATCTTCGGGCTTGTTGTTGATAAAATGCGGAACGGGCTTTTGCCACGTCACGCTCCTCCTCCAAGGCGTTCAGGCTGTCCTGCCGATCGAGCTCGGCTTCTCTTTCTTCGTACATGCGCACTCTAGGTGAGTCATGAATTATGTCGTAGGGCAGAACTGCCTCTGCACCGTACACCATAAAGAATGGTGTGTATCCGGTGGTGCGATTTGGCGTGGTCCGCAGCCCCCAGAGTACGGAGTCGAGCTCCTCTACCCAGTGCATGTTAGATTCCTTGAGGGACCGCACTAGTCTGGGTTTGATGCCGCTCATTATAAGACCAATTGCATGTTCGACCTGGCCATTGGTTTGTGGGTGATAGACTGAAGCATAGTCGAGCTTGATGCCCATGTTTTTGCACCATAGTTTTACCTCGTCGGCTGTAAAATTTGTACCGTTATCGGTTATGATGCTGTGGGGGATGTCGTAACGGTGTACGACCCCGGATATGAAGTCTATCACGGGTCCGGATTCAGCCGTTTTGACAGGCTTGGCTTCTATCCATTTGGTGAACTTATCCACCATGACCAGTAAGTATTTTTTCTTATGGGTTCCACCTTTAAGGGGTCCGACCATGTCAAGCCCCCAGACCACAAAGGGCCAGGTGATGGGTATAGTTTGGAGTGCGGCGGGTGGCATATGACTTTGGTTGGCGAAAAGTTGGCAACCAACGCATCGTTGGACCAGGTCCTGGGCGTTTGCCCGGGCCGTCGGCCAATAGAAGCCTGCGTGGAAAGCCTTGCTAACAAGGGACCGAGCAGCAGCGTGATGGCCACCGAGTCTGGCGTGAATTTCGGCCAGACGATTCCTCTTCGGAGATGCACCTTTGAAGGACTCCGGTAGTGCTTTTCTTATAAAGCCCCCCCTCGTGGACTTTGTAGGCTTTAGATCGCCGCAGTATGCAGCGGGCCTCATTTTGGTCCTCTGGGAATTCCTGCCTAGTAAGGTAGGCTAGGAATGGTTCTGTCCACGGGGCGATAACCGCCATTATTACGTGGGCTGAAGGTGTAATTTCATTGGCAGGACCTCCGATTATGTCAGGTTGTTCGGCGTCGAGTGGTTCGGCTGCGTTCGGGCTGTTAATTGCGGGTTCCCCCTCCCATGTTATGGATGGCTTGAACAATCTTTCCAAAAAGATGTTGGGGGGGACTGCATCGCGTTTTGCTCCGATGCGTGCCATGACGTCCGCTGCTTGATTATTTTCACGGGCTATATGGTGAAACTCCAGCCCTTCGAACCGAGCTGACATTTTTAGGACGGCATTGCGGTAAGCTGCCATTTTTGGATCCTTGGCATCGAAGTCACCATTTATTTGGGAGATCGCGAGGTTCGAGTCCCCGCGTACCTCTAGGCGTTGAATGCCCATGGATACTGCCATCTGGAGACCATGTAGGAGGGCCTCATATTCGGCTGCATTGTGGGAGTCCGTGTACATAATTTGGAGTACATATTGGACTGTGTCTCCTATGGGGGACGTCAAAACGACGCCAGCCCCCAGTCTGGCCAACATTTTGGAGCCGTCGAAATGCATGATCCAGTTTGAGTATGTGCCGTACTCTTTAGGGAGTTCGGCCTCCGTCCATTCTGCGACGAAGTCGGCCAATACTTGCGATTTTATAGCTCGCCGTGGCTTGTAGGTTATGTCGAACCGGAGGAGCTCGATGGCCCATTTTGCGATCCGGCCCGTCGCATCGCGGTTATTGATAATGTCATTGAGTGGTACTTCCGAGGTTACTGTAATCGAACACTCTTGAAAGTAGTGTTGTAGCTTCCGGGATGCCATGAATACTGCGTATGCATGTTTCTGATATTGTGGGTACCGTGATTTGCATGGAGTGAGGACAGTGGACACGTAGTAGACCGGCCTTTGAAGGGGTAATTTGTGTCCGTTCGTTTCCCGCTCGACGACGAGCACTGCGCTGACAACTTGATGGGTTGCCGCGATGTACAATAGCATTGGCTCGCCGGTGTTTGGCGCAGCCAAGACTGGGTTTGTTGCCAATATGGATTTTATTTCATCGAGTCCGGCTGTGGCGGCATCCGTCCACTTGAAGTGTTCGGTGCGCCGTAGGAGGCGGTAAAGGGGCAGCGCCTTTTCTCCCAGGCGGAAGATGAAGCGGCTTAGAGCCGCCACGCATCCGGTTAATTTCTGTATTTGTTTGAGGTCTTTTGGGACATCCAATTGTGACAATGCTCGGATCTTGGCTGGATTTGCTTCGATTCCTCTACCGGATACAATGAAGCCCAAGAGCTTTCCGGCTGGAACGCCGAAAACGCATTTTTCCGGATTGAGCTTGATGTCGTATTTTCGGAGGTTATCGAATGTAAGCCTCAAGTCGTCTACTAGAGATTTGACATGTCTTGATTTGACGACCACATCATCCATGTATGCCTCCACTGTTTTCCCGATCTGGTTTGCCAGACATGTTTGGATCATGCGCTGATATGTTGCGCCGGTGTTTTTTAGCCCAAAGGGCATTGTGTTGAAGCAGAATGGGCCGTATTGTGTGATGAATGCCGTTGCGGCTTGGTCTGATTCTGCCATCTTGATTTGATGGTAACCGGAATATGTGTCGAGGAAGCACAACGAATCGTGTCCTGCAGTGGCATCGATAATTTGATCTATGCGAGGGAGGGGGAAGGGATCCTTTGGGCAGGCCTTATTGAGCTCTTTAAAATCGACGCACAGGCGCCAGGATTTGTCCTTCTTTGGTACCATCACCAGGTTTGCTAGCCAGTCCAGATGTTTTATATCTCTAATGAATCCGGCCTCCAATAACTTGGCTCGCTCCTCTCCCATAGCCTGTCTCTTCGGTTCGGAAAAGCGCCGAAGGGCTTGTTTGACAGGTTTGAATCCTTTCTGGATATTTAAGCTGTGTTCGGCCAGCCTGCGTGGGATTCCTGGCATGTCTGAAGGGTGCCAAGCAAAAATGTCCCAGTTCTCTCGTAGAAACTCTCGCAGTGCAGCATCTACATCAGGGTTCAATCGTGCCCCGATGGAGGCTGTTTCATTGGGGTCCGTTGGATGGACCTGGAATTTGACTATTTCATCCGCTGGTTTGAAGGATGTGGATTTGGATCTCTTATCGAGTATCACATCATCCCTATTAACTGTGGAGCGCAGCGCGGTCAGTTCTTCGGCCGCTAAGGTTTCAGATAGTGCCTCAAGGGCCAATGCGGCTGTCTTGTTTTCGGCGCGGAGTGCTATGTTCGGATCACTAGCGAGAGTGATAATTCTGTTTGGCCCAGGCATCTTGAGCTTCATGTACCCGTGATGGGGTATGGCTTGGAAAACTGTGAATGCCTCCCGTCCTAATATAGCGTGATATCCGCTTTTGAATGGGGCCACCTGGAACGTGACTTCTTTGGACATGTAATTATCTGGCGTGACGAACACCACATCTAGTGTGATCTTTCCAGTGCAGCGTGCTTCCTGACCGGGGATTACTCCTCTAAAGGTTGTGCTGCTTCGCTCAATGCAGTTCTAGTCTATTTCCATCTTTTGGAGGGTTTCCTCGTAAATGAGGTTCAATACGCTGCCTCCATCCATGAGTACCTTTGCGAGGCGACAGTCGTCCACTATGGGACTGAGGACCAATGCGGCTGGTGCTCGGGCTGTTCGGAATTTAGGTTCGTCACTCGCGTTGAAGGTGATAGCAGTGTTACTCCATGGGTTTATTGTTGCTACTTGATAGACTTCGGTGAGGTTGCGGAGTGTTCTTTTTCGCATATTATTTGATGCGAAAGTCTCGAAGACTGTGAGAATGGTACTGGTGTCCTCGTGCTGGCTTTCTTCGGCCTCTGAAATTAGGAGGTCCTCGCCAATTTTGGCCACCTGCCGGAGTATCCAACATGCTCTAAGGCTGTGTGTTGGTGTGGCGTCCTCTGTACTGTGAATCCTACAGGGTCCATCAAGCCACCTTTCCAGTATGGTTCCATGCCCTCTCGAGGGTTTTGGCTTTTTGATATTTAATCCGGGTGCCTTACTGTGGTGCACCCTCTTAGTTCGGACGGGATTTCTATTCAAGGCCGGATTATCCCAAAATTTTATTTCGGTTTTCCAAGCGCTTTCCATCGCACAGTACTTTTGTACTATGGATGTCAAGTCAGCGAATCGTGTAATATCACGACGACTTATGGCGTTAAGTATTCCCTCGTCCGTGCAATTACTGCAAAAGATTGAAATTGCGTCTCCCTCGCAGCAGTCCTTTGTCCTGTTCATAACCAGGAGGAATCTGGCCCAGTAGTGATGTACTGTTTCTTCGGGCTTTTGCCTGATTTGGGAAAGATCTCTTATGATCGGGCGGGCGGGTGTCGTTGAATCTGAGACCTCACCCAATTTACGATTTGGAGGCCGAAGAACTTCCGAACTCTGAAGTCCGGAGTCTTGGATGTTGTCCGATGAGTCTAGCCCGTTGCCTGATTCTAAGCTCAGGTCTTCGATTGTATCCTCCCTTCCGCGGGTATCCGGCCTGGAGGGTTCGGGAATTCGGACGTAGCTAGTCCTTAGGATAGATGAAGGGTCTCCGCCCTGCGCCTCTACCACGGCAACATGGTGGGTGACTTGGGGAGAGTTAATTTCTCTTAGATCGGGTTTAAGCCCAACCTGGTCGTAATTTGTAGCGACCCCCAGTGCGGCGATGCGATCCAAGAGCTCATTTACGGAAGAGAGCTCCATTAGATCCAACTGCTCGGCGTGTTCTGACCTGACGTGAAGGTTGCTTTCGATGACCCGAGAGGCCACCGTCGGCGCAACGGTCGAACAGGCGGTCGTGAGAAAACCACCTAGCCGGAGGGTTTGGCCGACAGCCAAGGCTCCCTTAATAATGGTGCCATCTTTAAAGACGGGAAGAGGCATCCTTCCTGATCGCGACGGCACAGAGGAACACTCAATGAAAGCACCAATGTCGGTGTCAAAACCGGCGGATCTCGTGTAGGGGGTCCCAAACTGTGCGTCAAGGTCGGATGGTAACAGGAGATAAGGGACATGATGTTTACCCAGGTTTGGGCCCTCTCGATGGAGGTAAAACCCTACTCCTGCTTGATTAATATTGATGATATGGGTAGTACAAGAGTAGATCTACCACGAGATCAAGGAGGCTAAACCCTAGAAGCTAGCCTATGGTATGATTGTGTATGATGATTGTTCTCTACGGACTACAACCCTCCGGTTTATATAGACACCGGATAGGGTTAGGGTTACACAGAGTCGGTTACAATAGTAGGAGATCTTGAATATCCGCATCACCTAGCTTGCCTTCCACGCTAAGGAAAGTCCCTTCCGGACACGGGACGAAGTCTTCAATCTTGCATCTTCATAGTCCAGGAGTCCGGCGAAGGTATAGTCCGGCTATCCCAACACCCCCTAGTCCAGGACTCCCTCAATTACTTTGTTACCTCCCTGCTAAACTAATAGCAAGGCACACATTAGGTCTGGTACACAGCATTGCATACATGATAGAGCCTATGGCTGAAGCATAAGGAACATCTTGCATTTTCTCTCTATCTTCTGCAGTTGTCGGGCATTGAGTCTTACTCAACTTCACACCTTGTAACACAGGCAAGAACCCTTTCTTTGCTTGATCCATTTTTAACTTCTTCAAAACTCTGTCAAGGTATGTGCTTTGTGAAAGTCCAATTAAACGTCTTGATCTATCTCTATAGATCTTGATGCCCAATATGTAAGCAGCTTCACCGAGGTCCTTCATTGAAAAACTCTTATTCAAGTATCCTTTTATCTATCCAGAAATTCTATATCATTTCCAATCAACAATATGTCATCCACATATAATATTAGAAATGCTACACAGCTCCCACTCACTTTCTTGTAAATACAGGCTTCTCCAAAAGTCTGTATAAACCCATATGCTTTGATCACACTATCAAAGCGTTTATTCCAACTCCGAGAGGCTTGCACCAGTTCATAAATGGATCGTTGGAGCTTGCACACTTTGTTAGCTCCCTTTGGATCGATAAAACCTTCAGGTTGCATCATATATAACTCTTCTTCCAGAAATCCATTCAGGAGTGCAGTCTTTACATCCATTTGCCAAATTTCATAATCATAAAATGCGGCAATTGCTAACATGATTCGGACGGACTTAAGCATCGCTACGGGTGAGAAGGTCTCATCGTAGTCAATCCCTTGAACTTGTTGAAAACCTTTCGCAACAAGTTGAGCTTTATAGACAGTAACATTACCGTCAGCATCAGTCTTCTTTTTGAAGATCCATTTATTCTCAATTGCTTGCCAATCATCGGGCAAGTCAACCAAAGTCCACACTTTGTTTTCATACATGGACCCCATCTCAGATTTCATGGCCTCAATCCATTTTGCGGAATCTGGGCTCACCATCGCTTCTTCATAGTTCGTAGGTTCGTCATGGTCCAGTAACATGACCTCCAGAACAGGATTACCGTACCACTCTGGTGCGGATCTCACTCTGCTTGACCTACGAGGTTTGGTAGTAACTTGATCTGAAGTTTCATGATCATCATCATTAGCTTCCTCACTAATTGGTGTAGGTGTCACAGGAACCGGTTTCTGTGATGAACTACTTTCCAATAAGGGAGCAGGTACAGTTACCTCATCAAGTTCTACTTTCCTCCCACTCACTTCTTTCGAGAGAAACTCCTTCTCTAGAAAGGATCCATTCTTGGCAACAAATGTCTTGCCTTTGGATCTGTGGTAGAAGGTGTACCCAACAGTTTCCTTTGGGTATCCTATGAAGACACATTTCTCCGATTTGGGTTCGAGCTTATCAAGTTTAAGCTTTTTCACATAAGCATAGCAGCCCCAAACTTTAAGAAACGACAACTTTGGTTTCTTGCCAAACCATAGTTCATAAGGTGTCGTCTCAATGGATTTTGATGGTGCCCTATTTAACGTGAATGCAGCTGTCTCTAGAGCATTACCCCAAAATGATAGTGGTAAATCAGTAAGAGACATCATAGATCGCACCATATCTAGTAAAGTACGATTACTACGTTCGGACACACCATTACGTTGTGGTGTTCCAGGTGGCGTGAGTTGCGAAACTATTCCGCATTGTTTCAAATGTAGACCAAACTCCTAATTAAAATATTCACCTCCACGATCAGTTAATAGAAACTTTATTTTCTTGTTATGACGATTTTCAGCTTCACTCTGAAATTCTTCGAACTTTCCAAATGTTTCAGACTTATGTTTCATTAAGTAGATATACCCATATCTGCTTAAATCATCTGTGAAGGTGAGAAAATAACGATACCCGCCGTGAGCCTCAACATTCATTGGACCACATACATCAGTATGTATGATCTCCAACAAATCAGTTGCTCGCTCCATAGTTCCAAAGAACGGTGTTTTAGTCATCTTGCCCATGAGGAACGGTTTGCAAGTACCAAGTGATTCCAAAAGTCCATCAGTATGGAGTTTCTTCTTGCGTTTACACCAATGTGACCCAAACGGCAGTGCCACAAATAATTTGCACTATCATTATCAACTCTGCATCTTTTGGCTTCAACATTATGAATATGTGTATCACTACTTTCGAGATTCAACAATAATAGACCACTCTGCAAGGGTGTATGACCATAAAATATATTACTCATATAAATAGAACAACCATTATTCTCAGATTTAAATGAATAACCGTCTCGCATCAAACAAGATCCAGATATAATGTTCATGCTCAACGCTGGCACCAAATAACAATTATTGAGGTCTAAAACTAATCCCGAAGGTAGATGTAGAGGTAGCGTGCCGACGGCGATCACATCGACTTTGGAACCATTTCCCACGCGCATCGTCACCTCGTCCTTAGCCAGTCTTCGCTTAATCTGTAGTCCCTATTTTGAGTTGCAAATATTAGCAACAGAACCAGTATCAAATACCCAGGTGCTATTGCGAGCTCTGGTAAGATACATAACAATAACATGTATATCACATATACCTTTGTTCACCTTGCCATCCTTCTTATCCACCAAATACTTGGGGCAGTTCCCCTTCCAGTGACCAGTCTGCTTGCAGTAGAAGCACTCAGTCTCAGGCTTAGGTCCAGACTTGGGTTTTTCTCTTGAGTAGCAACTTGTTTGTTGTTCTTCTTGAAGTTCCCCTTCTTCTTCCCTGTAGGATCGAAAGTATGTCTAGAGGGGGTGATTAGACTACTTGACCAAATAAAAATCTAGCATTTTCCCAATTTTAGTTCTTGGCAGATTTTAGCAACTTAGAACAAGTCAAGCAATCTTAACACAATTCAAGCAAGCACGCAAAGAGTATATGAGCAGCGGAAATTAAAGCATGCAACTTGCAAGAATGTAGAGGGAAGGGTTTGGAGGATTCAAACGCAATTGGTGACACGGATGTTTTTGTTGTGGTTCCGATAGGTGGTGCTATTGTACATCCACGTTGATGGAGACTTCAACCCATGAAGGGTAATGGTTGCGCGAGTCCACGGAGGGCTCCACCCACGAAGGGTCCACGAAGAAGCAACCTTGTCTATCCCACCATGGCCATCGCCCACGAAGGACTTGCCTCACTAGCGGTAGATCTTCACGAAGTAGGCGATCTCCTTGCCCTTACAAACTCCTTGGTTTAACTCCACAATCTTGTCGGAAGCTCCCAAGTGACACCTAGCCAATCTAGGAGACACCACTCTCCAAGAAGTAACAAATGGTGTGTTGATGATGAACTCCTTGCTCTTGTGCTTCAAATGATAGTCTCCCCAACACTCAACTCTCTCTCACAGGATTTGGATTTGGTGGAAAGAAGATTTGAGTGGAAAGTAACTTGGGGAAGGCTAGAGATCAAGATTCATATGGTAGGAATAGGATATCTTGGTCTCAACACAAGTGTAGATGGTTCTCTCTCAGAAAATGTAGGTTGGAAGTGTAGGTTCATTTTGATGGATCTCTCCACGAATGAAGAGGAGGTGGAGGGGTATTTATAGCCTCCACACAAAATCTAACTGTTACACACAACTTGCCAAATTCGGTGGGACCAAATTGGTAAACTCAGTCGGACCGATTCAGCAAATCTAGTGACCGTTAGGATTTCGGTGGGACCGACATGCAACTCGGTAGGACCGATATGGTTAGGGTTAGGGCATGACATATTCTCGGTGAGACCAATTACACAAACTCGGTGGGACCAATTTTGGTAATAAACTAACTAGAGAGTTTGTCAGGTAAACTCGGTGGGACCGATTCGCTCATTTCGGTGAGACCGAAATGTTACAAAAGGGAAACAGAGAGTATACATTGCAATCTCGGTGGGACCGATCACTCATCTCGGTGGGACCGAAACGTTATGAAGGGAAACAGAGAGATTGCAACCCCATCTCAGTGAGACCGAGATCCCTATCGGTGAGACCGATTTGCCTAGGGTTTGTGGCAGTGGCTATGACATCTGAACTCGGTGGCGCCGGATAGAAAGAATTGGTGGGTCCGAGTTTGACTTTTGGTTTAGGTCATATGTGGATGTGAGAAAGTAGTTGAGGGCTTTGGAGCATATTACTAAGCACTTTGATCAAGAGCCTCATTAAGCAACACCTCATCCCTCCTTGATAGTATTGGATTTTCCTATAGACTCAATGTGACCTTGGATCACTAAAATAGAAAATGTAGAGTCTTGAACTATTGAGCTTGAGCCAATCCTTTTGTCCTCAGTATTTTGAGGGGTCCACTTTTCTCATCCATGCCATGCCAATCATTGAGCTTTCCTGAAATATTAGTCTTGAAATAGCATTAGCTCAATGAACTATATGTTGTTTGGAATTACCAAAACCACCTAGGGATAGTTGCAGTTTCAATCTCCCCCTTTTTGGTAATTGATGACAACATATAGATCAAAGCTTCGACAAATGATAATAAGAGTGAAAAACATTTTCGCTTTGAGAAGTATGTGAAAAGCAAGAACTCCCCCTAAATTTGTTCATAGTTTAAGATTTGCTTTGGACTGGAAATGCACAAAGAGTTAGGACCATGGGTTACTCTTCCATGTCACATACCTCTTGGTGGGGCACTCAAATTGATAATAATTAAAATACATGCACTCATCACCAAGCAAAGTGAGTGATCATATGGAATATAAAAGGATAATGTCATCCAACAAGCATAAAGGTAGTATATGATCAAACACATGATCATACAAGTATCACACACAAGCATAAAGTATCTTAAACGAGCAAATAATAAAGTTCAACCACCAAGGAGAAACGCAAGGGAGAACAAAAGCAACACTCTCTCTCGAAGCCTATGATCTATACATTTTCTCCCCCTTTGGCAACAAGTTACCAAAAAGTTCATAAAAAATGCATAGTGCTAGATCATCACTCAGACTTGGTCTTCAGGTGGTGGGTAGACAGAACTCCAAGGACGAAGGCGTCAGTCGATGTAGATGGAGATGGTGGAGTAGGTGCTGGAGCTGGTGGAACTGAAGCTGTAGCTGGTGCAGATGAAGTTGCTCTAGTGTCTATGACAGGCATAGCAGCAGACCTCTGACCTCTGGGCATTCTAGCAAAAGCATCAGTGGTTGTCTTGCCCTTCTTCTCCTGCACTTCCTCCTGAAGTTGCTCAACAACAGACTGTATCTCAGTGACCTTCACATCTAAGTCATAGAACTTTAGCTCCATGATCCTCTCCAAGCTCTCCTGGTTTTGAGTCAGGGTGGCCAGTCCCTTCTCAATCCTCAGAGTGGAGGCAATCAAGTAGCCAAGCTGATCTTGCTTGCTCTTTAGAACATACTGAGATGCCTCATCCATGGTTGGCATCTTTGCTGCTTTCTCAGTCGTTGCCTTCTCCCTCTTTGCTTGTGCTTGCACAAAAGATGGTTCATTTTCATACATCACCACAGTGTTGTCCTCAAAGTCTGGGTAGATGGGCAGGTGCTCCTTGTCCAGCAGATATGTGCCAGTGCCCATCTTGGAGTTGATCGGCTCCTGAATCTATGGGGCATAACCACAACTCCTCTTCTGATCTGCAACTGTCCTCTTTATGGTTTCCACAATTAGGCTCATGACCTTGAACTTCTGTGGAACATCAAAAATGTGCAGCAAGTTGATGGAGTGACCTCTGATCATTCAATGATCACCTAACTTGGGCAGAAGTGTGTGCCTGAGAATCCAGTTGATTGTGGGCAGGCCTGACAGCAAGTGTTTCACAGATCCTAGCTGGTGAGTCTCAAGATCTGCATCAAGAATCTCCTTGTACATGCTAGACATGGAGTTGTGATCCTTCTTCTTCTTGGCATAGACATCCAAGTCATCTTCTTGTTCTTCTGGGGCATTGATCAACTAAGCCCATTCTACAACTGTTGACTGGTACCTAGTGCCTTCATACATCCACACAATCCTTCCATCTGGGTAGAAGTGAGCTGTGGAGTAGAACTGTATGATAAGCTCATCATTCCATTTTGTGAGCTTCTGAGCCACAAACTCATCAACTCCACAAGCCTTGAAACTGTCAAAGACTCCAGGATAGTGCTCTTCATTCTCCTTGATGTACTCCCAATTGACCCATCTCATGTCACACACTATTGGCTTCTTGTCAAGCAACATTGTCTCATAGAAGTCCTGTTGTTCCTTGGTATGGAACCTGTAGTCCACATCAGTTCTTCTTCTGGTCGCATATGGATCTGACTCTCTCCATAGCCTCAATCATGAATCCTTCCTTATCTTCATGTTCTCAGCTACTGGATGAGCATCGTTGTGATCTGGAATTTGTGGCTTCAACTTCCTCAAGACATGTGACTCATCATCTTCTTCTTCCATTGCAGCTTCAGGCACTGGGGCCCTATTCTTCTCTGCTGCTGGGATGTTCCTGGTGCTCCTCTTGGGTGCAGTTTTGGGTTTCGGAGTAGCTGGCTTGGGAGTTTCTTTGGGCTTAGATGGAGCAGCCCCTGATCTTATGGCATCTCCCATGAGCTTCTGGGCTTTAGGTGCTGGTGCAGCAACCTCTTCCTCTTCCTCTTCGGAGTCTCTCATCATAGATGGCTTACCTAGAACTCTGGCAGTGGTCTTCTTGACCCTCTCTTTCCTCTTCTTGCCATCTCCAACTTCCTTGGGTTCAAGAGTGAACACCATTGTCTCACCTGTGGCAACCTTCCTTGGCTTAGACATTGGCTGTCTTCCTGCTGGCTTCTTGGTCTTCAGACCTGGCTTAGCAGCAGTTGTGCCATATTCCTTTTTGAGCACTTTCTTCTTTGAGGTGGCTTCTTCCTCCTCAGCCACATAGGCCTCATCCTCTGAATCTGAGGTTCTTTTCTTGCTGGCCCTTGTGGCAGCCTTTGGCAAGTTGCTGGGTGTGCTCCTGCTTCCATCATCTGAGCTACTGGAGGGACTAGTGCCCTTACTCATGTGAACCTGCTCCTCAGATTTGTTCTGACTGTCACTCTGATCTGACATGATGCAAACACTGACAGTAGACCCTGTGAATAGATTATAGATGAGGTAGAGTGGATGAGCATCACAAAGTGCAGAGGTTTTTGCAAAAGAATGAATCAAAAACTTAGTTTTAGTTTTCCACAGAAAGCATTTCGAATCTACCAATTTGAAATCTCGGTGATACCGAAGCAGCTGTTGGAATCTAAACTAGTGAACTCGGTCAGACCGAGTCACAGTTCGGTGGCACCGAGACTGCTAGGGTTTCACAAAGACTCGAACTCTGTCACACCGATTTGCAATTCTCGGTCACACCGAGAATCACATGTGCAATGGCCTGAGCCAAATCGGTGGAACTGATTTCAACAACTCGGTCGGTCCGAGATGGTTTCGGCGGAAACCTAACCCTAAATTTTCAATCCACAAGTAAACTACAGAGTGTTTTTATTGGATAGAGTGATCTCAATCGTGGCAAGATACATGGCAAAACAATGTGCTGGGGAATCAGAGTGAGAATAGCACAAAGATCAAGTCCATAACCTAGTTCGGTGATGGACTTGCTACGGCGGCAACGGCGGAGACGATCCCGTTGACGGCGACGGAGACCAGCGACTGGAGGCGGCTGGCGACGAGGAGGACGATCCGGAGACCCAGGGAGGCAGAGCAGGCTGAGCGCGGGCGAAGAGGTTCACAAAGTTTTCCAAATTTTGGCCCGTTCGTATATATAGACTGACCCTGTCAGTGTGACCGAGTGGAACAACTCGGTGGCACCGAGATGCATAACTGCAAGCAGTTACTACAACTCGGTGTGACCGAAAAGTTCTAATCGGTTGCACCGAGATTGAAAACCTAGATCGACTTAGTGATCTCGGTATGACCGAAATGGATGAGTCGGTCAGACCGAAACGCACAAAGAATTTTTGGAAGTTTAAGTCTATGACGAATCGGGGACTCCGAGTGCTCCTCACACAGAGTTGTTCGAATCTGACTTGATCAAACTTTGCGATACAGCATGAATAGAGTTTGAGACGAGAAGAGCACAGATAGCTAGAGAAGGTTCTTAGGCATTCTTGTCCATCCACTTGGCAAGAGAAAAAGAAACCAATCAATCAAAACAACAAGTGGATGTCCTCGAATGAGTAAATCATGCAACCAACATGCTCACACAATAAAGTGGCAAATGAAATATGTGGCAAGGCATGCACAACCAATTCTAGCATCTATCAAGCAATTGGCGATGACTAGGTCATCTATATATGAGTATATTGACTTAGGAGTCAAATGAAAACATTTGATCATAGGGCATACTCATCATTTAAGCACAAGTGGGGTTACCACTTTTACATAAAGCGTTGTTGTGTTCACACCATTAGAGTTGATTTAGCTCAATTCCTAGAGTAAAGCTCCCCCTAGATGTGAGATCCCCCCTAAGAGGGATGAACTAACCTTGGGTTTTGTCGATGACTTCATGTAGGTGTTGAAGATGTGGATGCTCTAAGTTGATGTAGATCATTCAGAGCTATCCTTTGGAGCGAGTTGCACTTTCAATACCTACATGGGTTAGTCCCACAAGGAACAAACAAGGATATCCATAGACATAGAGTGATGCACACACAAGATGATGTCTATGAGAGCATTAGGTTACCTTGTCCCTTGTCTTACCAACAAGAGGGTTTGTGACTCCTTAAACTAGTGCAAGATGTGGAAGTTGATTGCACTTGTTCTTTCCAAAATGATAAGAGTGAAGTATGTTGGCGGAGTCACCCTCAAGAACTCTCTAGTTCTTCTTCTTCGGGATCCACACCATCTTGATGGGAATCCTCAGAGTTGTAGTTGTACTTGATGAGGTGGAATTTGATGTAGTCTTGGGCACCCACTTGACCAAGGCCTTAGGAGCTTCTTCAAATGCATCAATTTCCTCTTGAAGCTTGTCCTTGCCTTTTTACTTGTGGTCTTGTGGTGGAAGATCATCTTGAGCTTGTGTCCCTTTGAAAGAAGTAGGATCATACTTCTCTTGTTGAGGAACAAACTTCGTCTTGGGGTATTGATCTTCTTCCCACTCAACTCCATTGGCATTGAACTTTCGTTCAAAACCAATACCTTGGTTCTTCCGGTGCCTTCCTTGCTTGCGTACAATTTCCTCGAATTGCTTACTCCCGGCAAGGCTCTTTTAAACACCTTTCTCTATGATTCCCTTCAATAAGCTATTTTCTTGCTCAAGTGTAACTTGGCTAAGAGAATCATTAGTGGAATCAAGAGAACTACTAGAAGCAACAATATTGGATTTAGCATGATCATTGTTACTAATAGAGGAAGAATCTTTCTTGTTCTTGTTACTAGACTTGACTTGAGGCATGTAAGTGGATAAGAGTAAACGCTTGGCAATGTAAGAAGAACTTTTCTTACGAAGATTATCATTGATTGCTTTTAAGAACTCATGCTCTTGCTCAAGGTTGAGCTTTTCAAAGCGTAGTTTCTCATGAGTCCTTAAAAGTTCTCGATGATCTCCTAAGATAGTTTCATGAGCTAACTTAAGAGTGTTTAGTTCTTTAGTTAGAGATTCAATCTTCTCCTTATCATTGTCATTCGTTTCATCTTGATTAGCATGATTAATTGATGTTTCATCATAGTATTCATCACTAGAGTTGTCAACAAGTAAACCATCATCACCTAACAAGTCATCTTCATCACTATTGAAATCAACATACTCGGGGTGTGATACCTTTGGATGTTTGGCCATGAAGCATCTTCCAATTCCTTCATTTGGTGAATCAAATATGTCGTAGGAGTTGGTTGGCACAAGTGCTAGACCGGCAACACCTTCATCTTGAGTATATTCGGAGTCGGAGTGATAGCTTCTCTCGGAGTGATTGTCGGAGCCGGAGCCGGATAACCATTCACCAACATGAGCTTGATGTCTTCGTTTTGTGTAGCTCCTTGATGACTTGTCCTTCCTTTCCGAATCCTTGCTTCTCCGAGAGGATCTTCGTTCATAACGATCATCCCTACTCCTTCTCTCCCTTGATGGTGATTCTTCTCTTCTACTTCTTCTTTTGGGAGAATCTTCTCTTCTCTTGTAGGGGGGCGTACACTCATTGGAGTAGTGTCCGGGTCTTCTAGAATTGTAGCAATTTCGCTCTCGACTAGAAGATCTTTTGTCGTAGTAGGACCTTGACTTGGAACTTCTCTCTTTTCTTCTACTCTTATAGAACTTGTTGAAGTTCTTCACCATTAGGCTCAATTCTTCATTGAAGGTTTGTTTCTCACTTGATGATGTGGGAGCTTCACATGAGGCTTTGTAATCACCGCTTGACTTGTTATGGAGCTCCTCCTTATCCTTGAGTGACATCTCATGAGCAACAATTCTTCCAATGACTTCCGTTGGCTTGAGATCTTTGTAATTTGGCATCATTTGGATCAATGTGCATACGGTATCATATTTTCCATCCAAGGCTCTTAGGATCTTCTTGATGATGAATTTGTCGGTCATCTCTTCACTTCCTAAGCCGGCAATCTCATTTGTGATAAGAGCAAGCCTAGAGTACATTTCAGCAACACCTTCACCATCCTTCATTTTGAACTTGTCAAGTTGACTTTGAAGCACATCCAACTTGGATTCCTTAACGGAGTCGGTACCTTCGTGCATATCAATCCAAGTATCCCAAATTTCCTTTGCATTCTCTAGACGGCTAATTTTGTTGAATTCTTCGGGGCACAATCCGTTGAAGAGGATATCACGAGCTTGAGCATTGTATTGTAGCATCTTCGACTCTTTCGCGGTAGCTTCATGGTTCGGTTCTCTCCCATCAAAGAATTCACCTTGCAAGCCAATACACACAATAGCCCAAACGGTGGGGTTATGTCCAACAATATGCATTTTCATCTTATGCTTCCAACTAGCAAAATTAGTGTCATCAAAGTAAGGACCTCTACGGTAGTAATTTCCCTCGCTAGACGCCATACTCTCCTAGGTTGTGAAACCAAGGCTATGACCACAAAACGCTATGGAAATCAACGCAAATGGAGACCAAAGCTCTGATACCACTTGTAGGATCGAAAGTATGTCTAGAGGGGGGTGATTAGACTACTTGACCAAATAAAAATCTACCCTTTTCCCAATTTTAGTTCTTGGCAGATCTTAGCAACTTAGAACAAGTCAAGCAATCTTAACACAATTCAAGCAAGCACGCAAAGAGTATATGAGTAGCGGAAAGTAAAGCATGCAACTTGCAAGAATCTAGAGGGAAGGGTTTGGAGGATTCAAACGCAATTGGAGACACGGATGTTTTTGTCGTGGTTCCGATAGGTGGTGCTATCGTACATCCACGTTGATGGACACTTCAACCCACGAAGGGTAACGGTTGCGCGAGTCCATGGAGGGCTCCACCCACGAAGGGTCCAAGAAGAAGCAACCTTGTCTATCCCACCATGGCCATCGCCCACGAAGGACTTGCCTCACTAGCGGTAGATCTTCACGAAGTAGGCGATCTCCTTGCCCTTACAAACTCCTTGGTTCAACTCCACAATCTTGTCGGAGGCTCCCAAGTGACACCTATCCAATCTAGTAGACACCACTCTCCCAGAAGTAAGAGATGGTGTGTTGATGATGAACTCCTTGCTCTTGTGCTTCAAATGATAGTCTCCCCAACACTCAACTCTCGCTCGCAGGAATTGGATTTGGTGGAAAGAAGATTTGAGTGGAAAGCAACTTGGGGAAGGCTAGAGATCAAGATTCATATGGTAGGAATGGGATATCTTGGTCTCAAAACAAGTGTAGGTGGTTCTCTCTCAGAAAATGTAGGTTGGAAGTGTAGGTTCGTTCTGATGGATCTCTCCAAGAATGAAGAGGAGGTGGAGGGGTATTTATAGCCTCCACACAAAATCTAATCATTACACACAACTTGCCAAACTCGGTGGGACCGAATTGGTAAAGTCGGTCGAACCGATTCAGCAAATCTAGTGATCGTTAGGATTTTCGGTGGGACCGACATGCAACTCGGTAAGACTGATATGGTTAGGGTTAGGGAATAGCATAATCTCGGTGAGACCGATTACACAAAGTCGGTGGGACCGACTTTGGTAATAAGCTAACCAGAGAGTTGGTCAGGTAAACTCGGTGGGACCGATTCTCTCATTTCGGTGAGACCAAAATGTTAGAAAAGGGAAACAGAGAGTTTACATTGCAATCTCGGTGGGTCCGATCGCTCATCTCGGTGGGACCGAAACTTTACGAAGGGAAACGGAGAGATTGCAACCCTATCTCGGTGAGACCGAGATCCCTATCGGTGAGACCGATTTTCCTAGGGTTTGTGGCAGTGGCTATGACATTTGAACTCCGTGGCGCCGGATAGAAAGAATCGGTGAGGCCGAGTTTGACTTTTGGTTTAGGTCATATGTGGATGTGAGAAAGTAGTTGAGGGCTTTGGAGCATATTACTAAGCACTTCGAGCAAGAGCCTCATTAAGCAACACCTCATCCCTCCTTGATAGTATTGGCTTTTCCTATAGACTCAATGTGTCCTTGGATCACTAAAATAGAAAATGTAGAGTCTTGAACTTTTGAGCTTGAGTCAATCCTTTTGTCCTTAGTATTTTGAGGGGTCCACTTTTCTCATCCATGCCATGCCAATCATTGAGCTTTCCTGAAATATTAGTCTTGAAATAGCATTAGCTCAATGAACTATATGTTGTTAGGAATTATTCTTGGAGAATAAAGTACATAACAGTTCATCCTCACTCCATTTATGCACCCGAAAAATTATAGGTCATTCCGAGTTGTGCAAGATGGATCGTCGCTGCGATCAACTTACCTTGAAGGTAGTATTCACGGTCTGTCCCGCGAAGTTGTATCCATAAACCGGCAACAATTTTGCCACAAAAACTGCATTGGAGCCTTTCATTCCCTTTGCCCTTTTTCTTGAAACTGGTGGTCTTATTGACCATCAACACTTGATGTTCCTTCTTGATTTCAACCTCCGCAGCCTTTAGCATTGCGAAGAGCTAGGGAATTGTATTATCCATCCCTTGCATATTATAGTTCATCATGAAGCTCTTGTAGCTTGGAGGCAGTAATTGAAGAATTCTGTCAATGACACTATCATCCGGAAGATTAACTCCCAATTGACTCAAGTGATTGTTATACCCAGACATTTTGAGTATATGTTCACTGACAGAACTATTCTCTTCCATCTTGCAGTTGTAGGACTTATTGGAGACTTCGTATCTCTCAATCCGGGCATTTGCTTGAACTATTCTCATATGCTCCATGACGTTCAAAACATCGTTGAAGCCCCGGTTCTAAGCCATAAAGCATGGCACACTGAACTATCGAGTAGTCATCAGCTTTGCTCTACCAGACGTTCTTAACGTCGTCAGTTGCATCTGCAGCAGGCCTGTCACCCAGCGGTGCTTCCAGGACGTAATTCTTCTGTGCAGCAATGAGGATAATCCTCAAGTTACGGACCCAATCCGTGTAATTGCTACCATCATCTTTCAACTTTGCTTTCTCAAGGAACGCATTAAAATTCAACGGAACAACAGCACGGGCCATCTATCTACAATCAACATAGACAAGCAAAATACTATCAGGTACTAAGTGCATGATAAATTTAAGTTCAATTAATCATATTACTTAAGAACTCCCACTTAGATAGACATCCCTCTAATCATCTAAGTGATCACGTGATCCAAATCAACTAAACCATGTCCGATCATCACGCGAGATGGAGTAGTTTTCAATGGTGAACATCACTATGTTGATCATATCTACTATATGATTCACGCTCGACCTTTCGGTCTCAGTGTTCCTAGGCCATATCTGCATATGCTAGGCTCGTCAAGTTTAACCTGAGTATTCTGCGTGTGCAAAACTGGCTTGCACCCGTTGTAGATGAACATAGAGCTTATCACACCTGATCATCATGTGGTGTCTCGGCACGACGAACTTTGGCAAAGGTGCATACTCAGGGAGAACACTTTTATCTTGAAATTTAGTGAGAGATCATCTTATAATGCTACCGTCAATCAAAGCAGAATAAGATGCATAAAGGATAAACATCACATGCAATCAATATAAGTGATATGATATGGCCATCATCATCTTGTGCTTGTGATCTCCATCTCCAAAGCACCGTCATGATCACCATCGTCACCGGCACGACACCTTGATCTCCATCTCAGCATCGTTGTCGTCTCGCCAACTATTGCTTCTATGACTATCGCTACCGCTTAGTGATAAAGTAAATCATTACAGGGTGATTGCATTGCATACAATAAAGTGACAACCATATGGCTCCTGCCAGTTGCCGATAACTCAGTTACAAAACATGATCATCTCATACAATAAAATAGAGCATCATGTCTTGACCATATCACATTACATCACGCCCTGGAAAAACAAGTTAGACGTCCTCTACTTTGTTGTTGCATGTTTTACGTGGCTGCTACGGGCTGAGCAAGAACCGTTCTTACCTACGCATCAAAACCACAACGATAGTTCATCAATTTAGTGTTTTTTTAACCTTCTCAAGGACCGGGCGTAGCCACACTCGGTTCGACTAAAGTTGGAGAAACTGACACCCACCAGCCACCTGTGTGCAAAGCACGTCGGTAGAACCAGTCTCGCGTAAGCGTACGCGTAATGTCGGTCCGGGCCGCTTCATCCAACAATACCGCCGAACCAAAGTATGACATGCTGGTAAGCACTATGACTTGTATCGCCCACAACTCACTTGTGTTCTACTCTTGCATATAACATTTACTCATAAAACCAGGCTCAGATGCCACTGTTGGGTAACGTAGTAATTTCAAAAAATTGCTACGCACACGCAAGATCATGGTGATGCATAGCAACGAGAGGGGAGAGTGTTGTACATGTACCCTCATAGATCAAAAGCAGAAGCGTTAGCACAATGCGGTTGATGTAGTCGTACGTCTTCACAATCCAACCGATCCAAGTACCGAACGTACGGCACCTCCGAGTTCAGCACACGTTCAGCTCGATGACGTCCCGTGAACTCTGATCCAGCAGAGCTTCACGGGAGAGTTCTGTCAGCACGACGACATGGTGACGGTGATGATGATGCTACCGATGCAGGGCTTCGCCTAACAACCACTACGATATGATCGAGGTGGAATATTGTGGAGGGGGGCACCGCACACGGCTAAGAGATCAAGTGATCAATTGTTCTGTCTAGAGGTGCCCCCTGCCCCCGTATATAAAGGACCAGGGGGGAGGAGGCGTCCGGCCAGGGGAGGGCGCACCAGGGAGGAGTCCTACTCCGACCGAGAGTAGGACTCCCTCTTTTTCCTAGTTGCAGTAGGAGGGGGAAAGGAAGGGAAGGACAGAGGGGGGAGGAAAGGGGGCGCCGCCCCCCCCCCCCTTCTTGTCTAATTCGGACTAGAGGGGGAGGGGGCACACGGCCAGCCCTAGCCGCCCCTCCTCTTCTCCACTAAGGCCCATCTTGGCCCATTAAACTTCCCGGGGGGTTCCGGTAACCCCCCCCCCCCCCCGGTACTCCGATATATGTCCGAAACTCCCCGAAACCATTCTGGTGTCCGAACATAGTCGTCCAATATATTGATCTTTATGTCTCGGCCATTTCGAGACTCCTCGTCATGTCCGTGATCACATCCGGGACTCTGAACTACCTTCGGTACATAAAAACACAAAAACTCATAATACAATCGTCACCGAAACTTTAAGCGTGCGAACCCTACGGGTTCGAGAAGTATGTAGACATGACCGAGACATGTATCCGGTCAATAACCAATAGCGGAACCTGGATGCTCATATTGCCTCCTACATATTCTACGAAGATCTTTATCGGTCAAACCGCATAACAACATACGTTGTTCCCTTTGTCATCGGTATGTTACTTGTCCGAGATTTGATTGTCGGTATTTCAATACCTAGTTCAATCTCGTTACCGGCAAGTCTATTTACTTGTTGCGTAATACATCATCCCGCAACTAACTCATTAGTTACAATGCTTGCAAGGCTTATAGTGATGTGCATTACCGAGTGGGCCTAGAGATACCTCTCCGACAATCGGAGTGACAAATCCTAATCTCGAAATACACCAACTCAACAAGTACCTTTGGAGACACCTTTAGAGCACCTTTATAATCACCCAGTTACATTCTGACCTTTGGTAGCACACAAAGTGTTCCTCTAGTAAACGGGAGTTGCTTAATCTCATAGTCATAGGAACATGTATAAGTCATGAAGAAAGCAATAGCAACATAGTAAACGATCAAGTGCTAACACTAGTAGAAAACGGAGCTTTAGCGCCGGTTCATAAGGGCCTTTAGTGCTGGTTCCATAACCGGCACTAAAGGGTGGGCACTAAAGCCCCCCCCCCCTTAGTACCGGTTCGGCACGAACCGGCGCTAAAGTGCCACCACGTGGCGTGAGCTCGCGCCCTGGTATGGGGGACCTTTAGTACCGGTTGGGGTTACCAACCGATACTAAAGGTTTTTTTTTTGAAAATTTTAGAATTTTTTTTGATTTTTTTCGATTTTTAATTTTTCTGAATTATTTGATGATTTAGTCTCTAATCACCTCTCTTAACTGCTCAAGTGTGGATCACTCATTCCAAATCGCCTGACTTCCCGGCCGGTCACCCATCCTCTCACTCCCCCAGCCTGAGCACGCTTAACTTCGGAGTTCTATTCCCCCTACATTCTAAGTCTGCACTTGTTGTTTTCCTGACAAATGTAAGCTGTAAATCCCATTAACCCTCAGCAGTTTAGCTTGAGCATGAAGTCACACGTTTCACCGTTTGAGTTTGAAACTATTATTCTAAAAAACAGTAATTATGTAGTAACACTAATATTTCTTGAATAAGTAGTTTGACCATAGTTTGACCATAGTTTGACCAGATTTGACCAAAATTGAAAAAAACTGAGATACTTATTTAGTAACACTAATATTATTGCGTAATTATTAAGTAACACTCTATATTTCTTGAATCAGTTGTTTGACCGGTTTGACAAGATTTAACCAAAATTCAAAAAAACATAAATTAGAGCATATCTTTTTTCCTTTTACAATTTTGTCATTTCAAAAATCGTCCTAAACCCTAAACCTGGGACATAAAACGTCGGAAACTCTATGCTAAACAGTAAAAACTAAGGGTTTAAACCATAAAGCCTAACCCTAAACTCTGAAATCTAAACCCTAGCACTAAATGCTAAAAACATCTCAAAAACGTCTAAAACGCCCAAAAACTCTATTTTCCCTTTGGAATTTTGTGATTTTAAAAAATTGTCGAAACGGAAAACTTGTGAGGGTTGGATATCTTGGAGGAAAGGGAAGAGGTGTCACCATCCTTGGAGGAGAAGGGCGAGGCATCCGAGCCATGGCGGAAGAGAGCACGGCTCTCAAGTTTGACGAGAACAATGTCATTATCAGGAAGGCACACCATCAGGCAGGGGGGAAGGACAAAGTCGCGGGCAACCATGACGAGAGCATGAATGCTGGAGTGGTCACCCTGGAAGGAGTGTTGGTCTGCGGACACAAAGTCACCCAGGTGGGAGAAGAAGTAGTCTGCCCCCTCAGGGTGCCAGAGCTCGTCGGGATAGTCAAAGGCCTCGATCTCAGCCATGTGAATGAAGATAGCCATGGATCTGTTATCAACGTGCTTAGGACGCTCAAAAAAGAGGGTAGTGCCCTCGTGGTGGATAGGGCGATGGCCAGTGACCGTGAAGCGCTCGTCTGCGTTGGCAAAGGAGAGACGTGCAGCGCCACAACCCGAGGATGTGAGACCAAACGTAGGGTTGTTGCGGTGGAGAGCGATGGCCTGACGAATGAAGCGGAAGGGGTCGTGCATGGGGGTGGCGAGGTGGGACGTAGGAAAGGTTGTCGACTTGGCGAACAAGACAGCTTGGTGGGACGAGCAATGGGATGTGGGGCACGGGAGGGGAGCAGCTTGCAGCGGACGGAGCGGCGGTGACTGGGGACGGAGGTGATGGCGGAGCGAAGGACGGCGTTGGTGGTGAGGAGGTGGATATGTGGGGCCCGAAAGATGAGGCGGAGGCGGAAGGGGGGCAGGTCGTTGGTGAGGATGCAGTGGGAGTCGAACCAGATGGGTGCGCCATCTGACCGCTTGGAGCCGACCGACGAGCCGGAGGCAGTGTGGGTGCCCGTGGTGTGCGCCATGGTGCTGCAGGATGGACGCACAAAAGTAGGGTTAATACGCGGAGTGGGAGGCATACTAGAGAAGAAAGGAAGAAAGCGAATGACCTTGCACCTGAAACTCCGATGGCCGGAGCACCAGCAGCGGGAGCAGCGGACGGGGTCATGACAGTTGGCGACGGTGTGGTCACTGGCAAGACACCGAAAGCATCTAGGTTTTTGTTTGCGACTATATCGGTGGTGGATGTGTTTGAGGCTGGCCATCCTGGGAGGGGATGATTTATAGGCCGGAGAGGCCGATGGATGAGAGGGAGCGATTACAGAGGCCCGAGGCGGGGAGCGGATCAATCTTTTTGTTCTGCAAATTTTGATATATTATATGTATTTTTCTGAATTAGGATGATTTAGTTATGATTTTTTCAAGTTTGAAAATTGCCCTATAGTCCCGATTTGTGTCTTCAACCGGGACTATAGGTTAAGACTCTTTAGTGCCGGTTGGTGACACGAACCGGTACTATAGGTTAGACCTTTAGTACCGGTTTGTGTCACAAACCGTCACTAAAGGTGCTCGTGAGGCCCTGGCCTGATGCCAGCCTGCCACCACCCCTTTAGTACCGGTTCGTGGCACGAACCGGTACTAAAGGTTCATTACGAACCGGTACTATTGATCGCCGCCACTAACCGGTACTATTGATCACATTAGTGCCGGTTTTTTTACAAACCGGCACTAATGTTCTTCACATTTAACCCTTTTTCTACTAGTGTAAGCTAATGGAATGGGTCAAGTCAATCACATCATTCTCCTAATGATGTGATCCCATTAACAAATGACAACTCATGTCTATGGCTATGAAACATAACCATCTTTGATTAACAAGCTAGTCAAGTAGAGGCATACTAGTGACACTCTGTTTATCTATGTATTCACACATGTATCATGTTTCCGGTTAATACAATTCTAGCATGAATAATAAACATTTATCATCATATGAGGAAATAAATAATAACTTGATAACCATGGTCGGGGCTTTTCTTGTGTGGCAAGCACTGAGGATGTCGGTTGCATAGATGAAATTTTTTGCAATGTTGCGTCCGTGGAGGAACCCAGTTTGGTCGTAGTGAATGAGAAGCGGGATAAGAGGTTTTACTCGGTTTGTGAGAACTTTGGCCACCGCTTTTAGGGTGTAGTTTTGCAGTGAGATTGGTTGAAATGCATCGGGGGAGGTTGGAGCTTGGGTTTTAGGAAGGAGAACCATGAAGGCTCGGTTGAAGTGTTCGAGAGAAGATGTTTGATCATGGAAAGCAGAAAAGAACAGGAGGATGGAGTGTTTGATTTCATTTCAGAATTTTCAAAAGAAAATGGGTCCAAATCCGTCCGGGCCTGGGCTGGCGTTGGTGTTTGTGGTTAGAAAGGTGTGATGATTTTTTTCTTGGGAGAACGGATTTATAAGATCACGAAGCTGAGGTAGAATTGTTGGGTATAGTTGGAGTAAGTTGAAGTTCCATATAGCGGTTTTTGTCGTCCTGGTGAGGTGTTGGAAGTAAGTTTTTAGGATCTCTGCTTTGTGCTCATGCAGGAAGATTTCAGAGTCGTTGTGGATAAGCATCGGGATTTTATTCGAGCGTAGTCGTTGAGTGACAGAGGCGTGGAAGAACCTAGTGTTTTCATCGCCGTCGACGGCCCCCCTAATCTTACCCCTCTGTTTCCAGAAGGAGATTTATTGTTTGATAGCACATTGTAACAAGTTAGTAATACTGAGTCTAAGTTTCTGTTCAAGCAGGGAGATGGGGGCAAATTCTTTGTCCAGGTCGAGAGCCAGAATTGCAATTTTGCAATTTGTCTCCCGTTGATAGATGGGCCTAAGAGATTTCGACCAAGATTTGAGGGCTGAGCGAGTTTTTTTTTTCAGATTTTGAGCGAGAGAAGCAGCAGAATCCACAACAGGCACATTGTTGTTTTCTTCATTGGGCTGCCAAATGTTTTGCACTATGGTTTTGCAGGCCTAAAAGGAGGTCCAGTAACGTTCAAAACAAAAAAGGCGGGAGGATGGGATAGATGTGGAGACAGTAACCAGGAGCGGTACATGATCGGAGGCGAATCTGAAGGCATCGGCCTCAGATCAGCGAAAATTATTATTGTTCTTTTCATTAGGGAAGCGGATTAGATTGAAGTCTCCGATGAGAAGCCATGGGGATTGTGGTGGTGGTTCGATTTGTTTAAGCTCTTCCAGGAATTCTAGTTTTAGATCTCTTTGCGAGGGGGCGTAGACGTTGGTGATAAAGATGTTGTGTTGCGAGGCAAGGCATGAGAGGGTTAGGGTGGAGGTAAAAGGCCTATGTTCACAGCTAAGAAGAGAAAAGCAACGTGAGTTAGTGGCAGAGAGAATGCCACCCGCAGAACCGATTGCGTCGAGGTGGTTATTTGAGTCAAGGAAGCGTGGCAAGATCGAGCGTATTTAATGGTGTCTAGTTTGTGTAACTTAGTTTCTTGAAACAGAGCGATCGATGGGCGCAAATGGTTGATTTTAGAGAACACATTAGCATATTTGTCATTATCACCTAGTCCACGAACATTCCAAGACATGATAGAGTAGGATTCGTTCTTCATGATGGAAACATTAGTAGCCACCTTACATAGGAGTACCGACCCAGCAAACAAACGTCCAGGGTTAGGAAACTGTGAGACTGCTTGACAGAAGTAGACATGAGCACCATTACATGAAAGTTAAACTTAACAGAGCGACTACGGTAGGGTGCGACGCACCGGATACATGGGCAGCGAGGGCCGTCACCAGAGTGGCAGTTGAGGATTGGTGACCTAATCATGGAGATCCCAGGCCACCGGAGCCCGAAGCGATATCAGCCGCCATCTCAGGCGGAGCACCGCAAGTAGCAGCAATGACCGCGAGATCCTCCGGCGAGGCAGGACCGCGGGCCGAGTCGTGGATGAAACCATCCTAATCACAGAGATGAGCATGGACAAGGGCGTCCAAGAGATCCTTGGAAGCAGATGCGAGGTCGAGATTTTTCGCCTTGGAGCGCATAGCCTTGGCAGTCATGGAGGACTAGTTTGGCGGCTCGATTTTGGCCAGGCGTGCACTGTGCCTGGCCTTGACACCAGAGTCAGCCGCCATCTTGGCCCGCCTGCTGATACGCCTGGCCAGGCACTCATGCGTGGGCTCAGGAGGCAGATCAGGAGCCGGGTCGGTTTCAACCACTAGCAGAACTGGAACTGGATGGGCAGGTGGAGAGTGGGGAGGGGACAGTGGAGGCGGCAGGGGAGCTGGCACTGCGAGCAAAGGAAGGGTAGCTCGCGATCGGACAAGCTGGCGAGCGGGAGGGGAAGTGCAGGCGGGAGGAGACCGTGGAGCATGGACAAGCATGGCGACGGACATGCCATCCGCCATGACAGCAAGGATAGGGATGCCGTCAAGGGGTGCCGCAGTAGGCAGGTGATGGTGGAGGGCCTGAAGGGGATTCGGGCGTGCATGCGAAAGGGGACATGGCGGCAGCGATGGTTCCAAGCTGACGTGTGGTGATGGGGGACAGGCAAGGGTTGGATATCTTGGAGGAAAGGGAAGAGGTGTCACCATCCTTGGAGGAGAAGGGCGAGGCGTCTGAGCCATGGCGGAAGAGAGCACGGCTCTCAAGTTTGACGACAACAACGTCATTATCAGGAAGGCGCACCAATAGGCAAGGGGGAAGGACGAAGTCACGGGCAACCATGACGAGAGCATGAACGCTAGAGTGGTCACCCTGGAAGTAGTGTTGGTCTGTGGACACAAAGTCACCCAGGTGGGATAAGAAGTAGTCTGCCCCCTCAGGGTGCCAGAGCTCGTCGGGATAGTCAAAGGCCTCGATCTCAGCCATGTGAATGAAGAGAGCCATGGATCTGTTATCAACGTGCTCAGGACGCTCAAAAAAGAGGGTAGTGCCCTCGTGGTGGATAGGGCCATGGCCAGTGACCGCGAAGCGCTCGTCTGCCTTTGCAAAGGAGAGACGCACGGCGCCACAACCCGAGGATGTGAGACCAAACGTAGGGTTGTTGCGGTGGAGAGAAATGGCCTGACGAATGAAGCGGAAGGGGTTGTGCATGGGGGTGGCGAGGTGGACGTAGGAAAGGTTGTCGACTTGGCGAACGAGACAGCTTGGTGGGACGAGCAATGGGATGTGGGGCACCGGAGGGGAGCAGCTTGCAGCGGACGGATCGGCGGTGACTGGGGACGGAGGTGATGGCGGAGCGAAGGACGGCGTCGGTGGTGAGGAGGTGGATATGTGGGGCCCGAAAGATGAGGGGGAGGCGGAAGGGGGGCAGGTCGTTGGTGAGGATGCAGTGGGAGTCGAACCAGATGGGTGCGCCATCTGACCGCTTGGAGCCGGCCGACGAGCCGGAGGCGGTGTGGGTGCCCGTGGTGTGCGCCATGGTGCTGCAGGATGGACGCACAAAAGCAGGGTTAATACGCGGAGTGGGAGGCATACTAGGGAAGAAAGGAAGAAAGTGAACGGCCTTGCACCTGAAACTCCGATGGCCGGAGCACCAGCAGCGTGAGCAGCGGACGGGGTCATGACAGTTGGCGATGGTGTGGTCACTGGCAAGACACCGAAAGCATCTACTTTTTGTTTGCGACTATATCGGTGGTGGATGTGTTTGAGGCTGGCCATCCGGGGAGGGGCTGATTTATAGGCCGGAGAGGCCGATGGATGAGAGGGAGCGATTACAGAGGCCCGAGGCGGGGAGCGGATCAATCTTTTTGTTCTGCAAATTTTGATATATTATATGTATTTTTCTGAATTAGGATGATTTAGTTATGATTTTTTCAAGTTTGAAAATTGCCCTATAGTACCGGTTTGTGTCTTCTTTAGTGCCGGTTGGTGACACAAACAGGTACTATAGGTTAGACCTTTAGTACCGGTTTGTGTCACAAACAGTCACTAAAGGTGCTCGTGGGGCCCTGGCCTGATGCCATCCTGCCACCACCCCTTTAGTACCGTTCGTGGCACGAACCGGTACTAAAGGTTTATTACGTACCGGTACTATTGATCGACGCCACGAACCGGTACTATTGATCACATTAGTGCCGGTTTTTTTACAAACCGGCACTAATGTTCTTCACATTTGACCCTTTTTCTACTAGTGTAAGCTAATGGAATGGGTCAAGTCAATCACATCATTCTCCTAATGATGTGATCCCGTTAACAAATGACAACTCATGTTTATGTCTAGGAAACATAACCATCTTTGGTTAACAAGCTAGTCAAGTAGAGGCATACTAGTGACACTCTGTTTATCTATGTATTCACACATGTATCATGTTTCCGGTTAATACAATTCTAGCATGAATAATAAACATTTATCATGATGTGAGGAAATAAATAATAACTTTATTATTGCCTCTAGGGCATATTTCCTTCAAAATCAAGCTTGATAACCATGGTCGAGGCTTTTCTTGTGTGGCAAGCACTGAGGATGTCGGCTGCATATATGAAATTTTCTGCAATGTTGCGTCCGTGGAGGAACCCAGTTTGGTCGTAGTGAATGAGAAGCGGGATAAGAGGTTTTACTCAGTTTGTGAGAACTTTGGCCACCGCTTTTAGGGTGCAGTTTTGAAGTGAGATTGGTCGAAATGCATCGGGGGAGGTTGGAGCTTGGGTTTTAGGAAGGAGAACCATGAAGGCTCGGTTGAAGTGATTGTCGTGGTTCTATATCTGACAATGATGTAGGGGGGTAAGTATGGAGAGGCTAGATCTTAGCTATGTAGGAGTAGTAAGAACACAAGGTTTACGAGTTCAGGCCCTTCTCGGAGGAATTAACAGCCCTACGTCTCGGTGCCCGGAGGCGGTCGATTGGATTATGCGTGTAAGGATAACAGGGGTGCGAACCCTTGATACTGAGGAGGGGGTGGCTTATATAGAGTTCGCCAGGCCTCACCAGCCCTCAGTAATGTTGGGTTTTAAGTATATTAAGGTTAGGCGTTACTGGTAACGTCCCTAATAAAGTGCTATAATGACCATAAGAGCTACTTAATGACCGATCGTTTGTGTGCGGAGTGACTGTAGAACTCCTTGCAGTCGAGTGCTTTGCTTAGTGGTCAAGTGATAGCGTCATGGTCGAGTGTCTTGAATCCGTCGAGTTGGATACCTCCAAGTCGATTGAAAGGTGACTTCTTCTAGGGATGTCCTTGGGTAGGGCACTTAGGACAGGTCCATGCCCCTACCCTAGGTACATAGCTTTATCATTAGCCCCTGAATGGATCGAGGTTTGAGTGGGAAGGAGTTGAGGACCCTTCCGACCGGTTCTCTGTGTTACATGAGTGCCTTGTTTTGGATCAATCGTCACGGATGACGTCGTCAACCTCTTTCAGTCGCCTTGATCCATTCTAGGCCTTTCGTCGAATGAATTTCCTTGCTTGTGAAGTTCCAAGTGATGGTGTGAAAGGGATCTTCTGTCCGACGAATTGTTCTGCAGCCCGCGGATTTTGCGGGATTTGAATTTCGGGAAGCGCACGGGACGGGGGTGGCCACAGTAATCGGATGTGATAAGGCGGAAGCTCCTCGATTTCTGCGCCACCTTTTTCGCCATGTACCGCGCGCGCGTCTGCTGCGGGATTTGACGGGATAGCCTGGGCCTACCAGTCAGCCACTCGGAAGTGGCCTCTTATAAGCCGCAGGCTCGGGGCTCCCAAACAGCGTGCTCTCTCTTTTCCTTCTCCCTTCACAAGGTCTTCCGCCACCTCCGCTCTCACCTTAGCGCCGTAGGCCCGTTCGAGCTTCGCCGGCGACGATGGTGAAGGACAAGACGTCCGCTCTGGAGCGCGCGAAGAAGGCGGCAGTGCATGGGAAAGGGAAGAAGTCCGCTCGGGGCGGATCTTCCTCCAGGACTGCTCTGCCCAAGGGCTGGATCTAGGGCGACTGGATGCCGTCGGTGATTCGGCAGGAAGATCTTGATGATATGGTCGAGGGAGGAGTCATTCCTCACGAAGCGGCGCGTCTCCCGAGGGGAGAAGTCGAACCCCAACCTCTTGACGGTGAGTGCATCCTCCTCGCCACCCATATTGATCGCGGGTTTTCTCTGCCTCCTCATCCTTTTTTCCGGAGCTTTCTGAACTTCTTCGGAGCGCAGCTCCATCACTTCACTCCCAATTCCATCATGTATCTTGCTGCTTTCATTTCCTTGTGTGAGGGTTTCTTGGGTTGCCGCCCCCATTGGGGACTCTTTAAGCACATCTTCACTTGCCGCTCCCAATCGGTCAAGAAGGCCAAGTCGAGTGATGAAAGGACGCAGGTGATCCAGCTGTGCGGGGGCCTGGCGATCCAGACGAGGGGAAAAAGTTCTTTTCCATCTATCACTTTCCCTGAGTCGGTCCGTGGTTGGCAGTCGACCTGATTTTACTGTAAAGATCAGGTGACCCCAGGACAGTCGACTGGGCTTCCCCCTTTCTCTCTGGACCGAGCTCAAAAACCTGCTTCTCTGAAAGTGGCGCCGAAAGAAAAGGCGCAAGTCAAAGTGCTGGTGGGTCGAGTGGTTCAGCTTGTCCGCGAGGGTGTGACCGGCATGGACTTGCTGGAGGTCTTCCTTCGGAGGCGCATCTAACCGCTTCAGGCTCGTGACCACCCGATGTGGCTGTACTCGGGTCTTTAAGACACCACTCGGATTCACCCAGAGGAGGTCACTCACGAGATGCTGGAAGGGTGGCTGTCGAGCATCACAGGGAACAAAGACAACCCCCGAGGAGCCAGGAGGGTTCCTCCACTCAACAACACTTACGAAGTGGACCAGGTCTGACCTTATGTTCCTGACTGAGATCTTCTTTTCTTCATTGGTCTTCTTTGAATTGGTCAATTGACTTTTATCTTGTCTATTGTTCTCTAGGCAACTACTGAGATGTACTCGACACCCAACGGAGCACAGGAGCAGGCTGAGGAAGGGGAGGCGAGCGGAGGCGAAAGTGGAGACGAACACGGCGAGTGGGAATCTGACGGCGAAGGAGAGGGAGCGACGACGTCGACTCCAGCGAAGAGGAGGAGGAGGAAGATGAAACACCCCCCCCCCCCCCGCTCAGAGAGGCGATCCAAGCTTACACACGATCCTGCGCAGGAACATGGTAAGGCGACTGCTCCTGTTGGGCAGTCGTCGAAACGCCCTCGGACCTCTTCTCCTACGCCGACTGAAAAGGCTCCCAAGCACCCACGCACGACGCCGTCCAAGCCGCCCAAGGTCCTGCCCAAGATGAAGATGGCTGTCCCCACCATTTCTGGGTAATAATAAGACTTGTTTTCCTTTGTCGACCGTGAACAGATCTTTGGTCGATGCATTGAGCCAACTGACTGACTTTCGAAATTTGCAGTGTTGCTACTTCTGAGATCTCCGCCAAGGACGATGATCAAGAGATGGAGGATGTTGTTACTTCCAACCCTGGTACGATTACTGATGTTCTGCCTTGAGTCGACTGGATATTTCTTGTAACTCTGGTCGATTGACTTTTCCTTATAGCTCCCCCTCATGTTATGAACCTCCCGGATGATGACGACGACGTGCCGCTGAGAGTGAGAAGGAACAGGAGGGAGTCGGCTGGCAAGACCTCCCAATCTGCTCCGGCGTCTGAGGCTGTAGCTCGGGACAGTGGTGATACCACTCGTACTTCTGTGACTTTCGCCGATCCTCTGACGAGCGTGCGGCCTTCGACGTCGACTGCAAATCCGCCTTTGCTTTTTCCCACATACCCTATCCCTAAGGACCAAGTGGGTGCCGAAAAAGAGGCTATACGCCAGGCGGGAATCATGATGGAGCAAGTGAAAGTGGTTCGGGAAACCAGCCAAGCAGCATATGACGCGAGTTCAGCTCTTCAGAGCAACGTCCAGGTTAGTCGACTCAACACTTGGTCTGTTACGATATGCTGTTTGAAGAATCTCTTTTCCGAAGATCTTTTAATCTGTACACCCACTGGGTGTGTCTGCCAATTTTTGGACGAGTGGGGGCACGCTGAGTGCACCCACTGGGTGTAGTCCCCGAGATTACGGTGGACTGCTTGCAGTCGACTGTAGTCTTTATATTGCGTTGCTGTAGTTGTACTTCTTCACTCGGTCTGGTCAGGCCATGTCGAATGGAACTATATCCGGTCGACTGCGGGCAGTCGACTTTTTTTTCCAAAAACAGTGGGGGCACGCTGAGTGCACCCACTGCGTGTAGTCCCCGAGACTACTGTCGAATGTTTTTGATTTGGCTGTAGTCTTAGATACGCCATCATTGTCTCTTAGTTACTTGGAAGCAACTTATCTTGACCGTCTGTCGACTGGTTTTTCGCACAAATCCTGTGAACTTGTGGCTCGCTTCACCGAGTTGGAGAACCAACAGATCCAGCTCAACCTTTACTTTAAACTTGCTCAAGAGAACTTGTAGAAGGCGCTAGAAGAAGCAAAAGGTATGGCTGGTGAGGTCCTCCGTTCTTAACGAGTGACTTTTCTTTCTTGTCCATTCTTGATACTGATCTCACTCGACGTGCCGCAGATAAACTGGAAGAAGCTCTGAAGAAGAAGGATCAAGATCTTGCCGAAGCGTAGAAGGAGGCCTTGAACAAAACGAAGCTTGCTGAAGGAAAGCTGGCTTCGGTCGATACTCTTGAACAGGAGAACTCCAGACTGAAAGTTGCTCTCGACGCAGCTAATAAGGAGGTCAGCCGACTGAAGAACGACAAGATTGCACTGAATGACATGGCAGGCGAACTGGCGGGGAAGAAGAACGATCTTGAGGCTTATCTCGGGGGACTCGCCAAGAAGTTGTTCATCATGCTTGAGGGTAACAATCTTCACCTGACTGGCTTGCAGTAACCAAACTCGTGTAAAGCCACTGTCTTATTCTTGAATTGTATTTGCAGAATTCTGCCAGAACTTTGAAGAGGAGACCAGTCGAGTGGAGCCAAGCTTGGACCCCGCCAATTCGCTCGTGAAGGACGAGGCTGCTATGAATGTGCTCCGTCTGGAGTCTCGTATTGCCAGCGTGGTTGATTATCTGGCCCGACTGAAGGTTGCAGTGTTGCGGATCGACACGTCTCTCTGGCCTAGGGCGACGCTTTCGAATGATCTCGAGTCCCTGATGACTCGACTGAATGACGTTCCTGGTCGAGTGACGGAATGGAAGAAATCCTCTGCAAGGTGTGGTGTTGATATCGCTCTGTCCCTGGTTCGCGTCCACTGCAAATAGGTGCGAGAGGAGAAGTTGGCTGCCATTCAAGTTGCCAATACCAGGAAGCTCAGCTTTCAAGACTTCATGGAGACTTTCATTGCTGCTGCCACCCGTATGGCCGACAGGATCGATTTGCACGAGTTCGTCGCCCCTTCCAGTCCTCTGCCTGAGGAATGAAAAACTTTAATGCTTCACTTTGAATTTGCCTCGGAATGCCGAGTGGATTTTGTAACCCTTAAACTCTGTCGAGCCGAGGGCTTGAGTACTTTGATCTGAGGTCTGGGACCTTCGGGTCTTATATGAACTTGATTTATCATCGAATATCTTCATGAATCATCTGTCGAGTGGAACTTGATCTTCACTCGAAATAACCTCGTATTTGTGGTGCAGCTCCGAAGGAGAAGGTAACAGTCGATTCGCATCTTGCTGTCCTTGCGGATCGGGATGTGTTCCGTACTTAGGCGAGCGCTGGGATGCAGCTAAGCTCCCGAGTGGGAGGTTTGCTCTCCACTCGGTAGAATTTTTCAAACTTAGGCGAGCATTGGGCTGCAGGTAAGCCCCCGAGTGCGAGGTTTGCTCTGCACTCGGTAGGATTCTTAAACACTTAGGCGAGCACTTGGACTGCAGCTAATCCCCCAAGTGGGAGGTCTGCTCTCCACTCGGTAGGATTTTTCGAATTTGGCGAGTACTTGGACTGCAGCTAAGCCCCCGAGTGGGAGGTTTGCTCTCCACTCGGTAGGATATTTAAACACTTAGGCGAGCACTGGGCTGCAGCTAAGACTCCGAGTGGGAGGTTTGCTCTCCACTCAGTAGGATTTTTAAACACTTAGGCGAGCACTGGGCTGCAGCTAAGCCCCCGAGTGGGAGGTTTGCTCTCCACTCGGTAGGATTTTTAAACAATTAGGCGAGCACTTGGACTGCAGCTAAGCCCCCGAGTGGGAGGCTTGCTCTCCACTCGGTAGGATTTTTAAACACTTAGGCGAGCACTTGGACTGCAGCTAAGCCAACGAGTGGGAGGTTTGCTCTCCACTCGGTAGGATTTTTAAACACTTAGGCGAGCGCTGGGCTGCAGCTAAGCCTCCGAGTGTGAGATTTGCTCTCCACTCGGTAGGATTTTTCAAACTTAGGCGAGTACTTGGACTGCAGCTAAGCCTCCGAGTGGGAGGTTTGCTCTCCACTCGGTAGGATTTTTAAACACTTAGGCAAGCACTGGGCTGCAGCTAAGCCCCCGAGTGGGAGGTTTGCTCTCCACTCGGTAGGATTTTTAAACACTTAGGTGAGCACTGGGCTGCAGCTAAGCCCCCTGGTGGGAGGTATGCTCTCCACTCGGTAGGATTTTTAAACACTTAGGCGAGCACTTGGACTACAGCTAAGCCCCCGAGTGGGAGGTTTGCTCTCCACTCGGTAGGATTTTTAAACAATTAGGCGAGCACTTGGACTGCAGCTAAGCCCCCAAGTGGGAGGTTTGCTCTCCACTCGGTAGGATTTTTAAACACTTAGGCGAGCACTTGGACTGCAGCTAAGCCCCTGAGTGGGAGGTTTGCTCTCCACTCGGCAGGATTTTTAAACACTTAGGCGAGCGCTGGGCTGCAGCTAAGCCTCCGAGTGTGAGGTTTGCTCTCCACTCAGTAGGATTTTTCAAACTTAGGCGAGTACTTGGACTGCAGGTAAGCCTCCGAGTGGGAGGTTTGCTCTCCACTCGGTTGGATTTTTAAACACTTAGGCAAGCACTGGGCTGCAGCTAAGCCCCCAAGTGGGAGGTTTGCTCTCCACTCGGTAGGATTTTTAAACACTTAGGCGAGCACTGGGCTGCAGCTAAGCCCCCTAGTGGGAGGTATGCTCTCCACTCAGTAGGATTTTTAAACACTTAGGCGAGCACTTGGCCTGCAGCTAAGCCCCCGAGTGGGAGGTTTGCTCTCCACTCAGTAGGATTTTTAAACACTTAGGCGAGCGCTGGGCTGCAGCTAAGCCTCCGAGTGGGAGGTTTGCTCTCCAGTCGGTAGGATTTTTCAAACTTAGGCGAGTACTTGGACTGCAGCTAAGCCCCTGAGTGGGAGGTTTGCTCTCCACTCGGTAGGATTTTTAAACACTTAGGCAAGCACTGGGCTACAGCTAAGCCCCCGAGTGGGAGGTTTGCTCTCCACTCGGTAGGATTTTTAAACACTTAGGCGAGCACTGGGCTGCAGCTAAGCCCCCGAGTGGGAAGTTTGCTCTCCACTCGGTAGGATTTTTAAACACTTAGGCGAGCACTTGGACTGCAGCTAAGCCCCCGAGTGGGAGGTTTGCTCTCCACTCGGTAGGATTTTTAAACACTTAGGCAAGCACTTGGCTGCAGCTAAGCCCCCGAGTGGGAGTCTGGCTCACCACTCGGTAGGATTTTTTTTTGCAAACTTAGGCGAAACGGATTTGCAGCTAAGTCACCCACTGGGGGATTTCATACGTAAACAAAAGTGACAGCAATTATAGGAGAAATTGGAACACTCTTGTCTTTGATAAAAATAAACTACAGAAGTTTTTCTTATTACATCTCATCCGAGTGAGAATTCAAGTGTAAAATGGGCGGAGTAGTTCCGCATTCCAAGCTCGTGGCTCGTTGATCTGGCGATCAACATTGTAAAGGTGATATGCTCCATTGTGGAGGACTCTGGTGACGATGAAGGGACCTTCCCAAGTAGGAGCAAGTTTGTGTGGTTTCTGTTGATCCACTCGGAGGACCAAATCTCCTTCTTGGAAGGCTCGACTCTTCACATTTCTGGCATGGAATCGACGCAAGTCTTGCTGATAAATGGTCGATCTGATCATAGCCATTTCCCTCTCCTCCTCTAGGAGGTCGACTGCGTCTTGCCGGGCTTGCTCTGCTTCATCTTCGGTATAAAGCTCGACTCGGGGCGCATTGTGAAGTAGATCACTCGGCAGAACTGCTTCGGCTCCGTAAACCAGAAAGAACGGAGTTCTTCCAGTCGACCGGTTCGGGGTGGTCCTCAATCCCCACAGAACTGACGGAAGCTCGTCGACCCAAGCGCCTGATGCGTGCTTGAGATCACGCATCAGTCGAGGCTTTAGTCCTTTGAGAATCAGACCATTTGCCCTTTCAGCTTGTCCATTCGACTGGGGATGTGCGAACGACGCGTAGTCGACTCGTGTGCCTTGAGAGGCGCAAAAAGCTCTGAACTTGTCTGAATCGAAGTTTGACCCATTGTCAGTGATGATGCTATGCGGGACTCCATATCTGACTGTTAACTCCCTGACGAAACTGATAGCAGTGCTAGCATCAAGATTCTTGATAGGCTTAGCTTCAATCCATTTGGTAAACTTGTCGACTGCCACAAGCACATGTGTGAATCCGCTCCTGCCTGTTCTCAGTGGTCCAACCATGTCCAGTCCCCAAACAGCGAAGGGCCAGACGAGTGGAATGGTCTTCAGGGCTGATGCTGGCTTGTGCGACATGTTGGAGTAGAACTGGCAGCCTTCACACTTGTCGACTATCTCTTTCGCCATTTCATTTGCTCTGGGCTAGTAAAAACCCGCTCGGTATGCTTTAGCCACAATGGTCTGAGAGGACGCATGATGACCACAGGTCCCCGAGTGGATATCATCAAGGATTATCTGACCCTCTTCTGGCGTTATACACTTCTGACCGATTCCAGTCGCGCTTTCTCTATACAATTGTCCTTTTATGACTATGAGGGCTTTGGATCGACGGAAGATCTGTCGAGCCTCTTCCTCGTCCTCTGGGAGTTCTTTCCTCAAGATATACGCGATGTACGGTATCGTCTAGTCGGGAGTGATTGCCAAGACTTCTATGATTAGTTCGACCATAGCAGGAATTTCGACTTCAGTCAGATCTGTGGCACTTTTCGGCTGCGGGGCTTCTTCTGTAAAAGGATCCTCCTGGACTGACGGCGAGTGAATGTGCTCCAAAAACACATTGCTGGGAATGGCTTCCCTCTTGAAGCCTATCTTTGCCAGATCATCAGCTGCTTGATTTTTTCAGTCGGGGGATGTGATGAAGCTCTAACCCCTCAAATTTCTTTTCCAACTTTCTCACTGCGTTGCAGTAGCCAGTCATAGCTGGACTTCTAACGTCCCACTCCTTCATCACCTGATTAACTACCAGATCTGAGTCGCCATAGACCATGAGGCGACGGACGCCGAGTGAAATGGCCATGCGCAACCCATACAAAAGTGCTTCATATTCTGCTTCATTATTGGAGGAATCGAAGTGAATCTAGAGAACGTATCTGAGCTTATCTCCTCGGGGGGAGACCAGTACTACCCCAGCACCGGAACCATTCAGCATCTTAGACCCATCGAAGAACATGGTCCAGTGCTTCGAGTGAACTTGAGTCGGAAGCTACTGTTCAATCCACTCGGCGACGAAATCTGCAATTGCTTGGGACTTGATAGCCTTCTTTGCTTCAAACTTGATATCTAAAGGAAGGAGTTCAATCCCCCACTTTGCCACTCGACCAGTTGCATCTCTGTTGTGCAGAATCTCTGACAGTGGGGCGTCGCTGATGACTGTAATGGAGTGGTCAGAGAAGTAATGCGCAACCTTCTTCGTGGTCATATAAATCCCATACACAAGCTTCTGGTAATGAGGATATCTTTGCTTTGAAGGAGTCAAAACTTCAGACACATAATATACTGGGCGCTGAACTCTGAAGGCCTTTGCTTCTTCTTCCCGCTCGACCGTAAGTACTGTACTGACAACTTGTCCCGTGGATGCAATGTAAAGCAGCAGAGGCTCTTTACTGATTGGAGCAGCAAGCACCAGCTGGGTGGAGAGCAGAGCTTTGAGGTCTGCAGACGCTGCATCAGCTTCTGGAGTCCACTCGAACTTGTCAGACTTCTTCATCAGTCGGTAAAGAGGCAACGCCTTTTCACCGAGATGAGAAATGAATCAACTTAGAGCGGCCAAGCAACCTGTAAGCTTTTGGACATCGTGCACACGCACAGGACGCTTCATCCAGAGTATGGTGCCAACTTTTTCGGGATTGGCGTCGATTCCTCGTTCGGAAACGAGAAAACCGAGTAACTTTCCACCTGGAACTCCGAATGTGCACTTTGATGGATTGAGCTTGATATCATACCTCCTGAGATTGGCAAAGGTTTCAGCAAGGTCATTCAGTAGGTCGGAACCTTTCCGTGATTTGACCACAATATCATCCATGTACGCTTCCACGTTCCAACTGATCTGAGTGAGTAAACACTTTTGAATCATCCTCATGAACGTGGCTCCAGCATTCTTGAGGCCGAAGGGCATGGTGACATAACAGAAGCACCCGAACGGAGTGATGAAAGCCGTTTTGATCTCGTCGGGTCCATACAGATGGATCTAATGGTACCCTGAATAGGCGTCCAGAAAATACAAACGCTCACACCCCGCGGTCGAGTCGACTATTTGGTCGATGCGGGGGAGAGGGAAATGATCTTTCGGGCAAGCTCGATTGATATGTTTAAAGTCAATGCACATGCGAAGTGACTTGTCCTTCTTGGGGACCATGACAACATTGGCGAGCCACTCGGAGTGGTAAATCTCTCTGATGAATTCTGCTGCTAAGAGTCGAGCCACCTCTTTGCCAATAGCTTTCCTCTTCTGGACGGCGGACCGTCCAAGATGTTCCTTCACCGGCTTAACTTTCAGGTCGACTCGTAGACGGTGCTCAGCCAGTCCCCTGGGAACTCCAGGCATGTCAGAAGGCTTCCATGCGAAGATGTCCCAGTTCTCACGGAGGAACTGGATGAGCGCTTCTTCCTATTTGGAATCGAGCGTCGTTGAGATGTGAGTCGGAGCTGCATTGGGATCGGTTGGGTGAATGTGAACTGGCTTCGTTTAACCGGACGACTGAAATGCTGATTCTGAAGCAGGCTTCTTGGCTTGTAGCAATTCACTCAGATGTGCAGTTTCTGGTACTCTTGCAACTCGACCACTGCCATCTGGGCGTCGGCAATTTTTGAGCCCTTCTGAAAACACTCTTCTGCTTTCTTCCGATTGCCCGTAACAGTGATCACACCTCTGGGGCCAGGCATCTTCAATTTGAGATACACATAACACGGTCGAGCCATGAAGCGTGCATAAGCTGGCCTGCCCAAAATAGCATGATGAGCACTTTGGAAGTCCACAACCTCGAGTGTCAACTTCTCCTTGCGGTGATTTTTTGAATCACCGAAAACCACATCAAGATCAATCTGGCCGAGTGACTCGGCTTTCTTCCCGGGAATGACTCCATGGAAGCTCATGTTACTGGTACTGAGCCTGGACATCGGAATGCCCATCCCTTTCAACGTTTCTGCATACAGTATATTCAGGCCGCTGCCACCATCCATCAGGACTTTGGTCAGTCGAGTGCCTTCGACGACTGGGTCGACCACCAAAGCTTGCCTCCCAGGGGTGGCAATGTGCGTAGGGTGATCAGACTGGTCGAACATGATGGCAGTCTGAGACCACTTCAGATAACTGGGTGTTGCCCGGGCAACCATATTCACCTCATGGTTAATGACTTTCAGTCGACTTTTGCTTTCAACATCAGCAAAAATCATCAAGGTGGAATTGACTTGGGGGTATCCATCGTCACTATCTTCCTTGTCCTCAACTTTGTCCGACTCTTTTTCCTTGTCTTTGGACTGTTTGCCCTGAAACTGCTGGATCAGGAGCCGACACTGTCGAGTGGTATGCTTTGGGTAAATGAGTTTACCCTCTTCATCTTTCTTGGTGTGAATGTGCCATGGCAGATCCAAAACATCATTTCCATCTTGATCCTTGACTTTCTTGGGGTTCCAAGGCCCCTTGGGTTTTCCCTTGAATTTTCCCTGGGTTACGGCCAGGGCCTCCCCAGGAGCGGCTGGCTCGGCCTTCCGCTTCTGTTTCCGACTAGAATTGCCTCCGGTTTCCTGGGCGACTGCCTTCTGCTTGCCACTCCGGAGTCAATCTTCATCTTCACCATTAGCGTATTTGGTGGCAATCTCCATCATCCGATTCAGAGACATTTCTCCGGTCTGACCGAACTTCAGATTGAATTCTCTGTTATTAACACCTTCTTTAAAGGCACAAACTGCTTGATGATCTGGTACATTCTCAACTGTGTGATGCAAAGTGATCCACCTCTGGATGTAATCCCTCAGAGTTTCATTTGGTTTTTGCATGCAAGACCGCAATTCTGTAAGGCCTGCCGGTCGCTTGCATGTTCCTTCAAAGGTTGTGACAAACACTCGGGAGAGGTCTTCCCAAGTGTAGATGCTACTGGGTGCTAACTGATTCAGCCACGCTCTGGCTGTGCCCTCTAACAGGAGAGGCAAATGCTTCATAGCCACCTCATCGTTGCCACCACCAATCTAGACAGCCACTCGGTAATCTTCGAGCCAAGTGTCAGGCTTAGACTCACCACTGAACTTGCTGACTCCAGTCACCAACCTGAAATTGGGAGGAATCACTGCGGCTCTGATGGCTCGACTGAAACACTCTGGCCCTGAAACATGTACTCTGCTGCTGGTAGGCGCGTCTCTGTCGTGGCCTTCTCGGTGAGCTCTGTTCCTGTCGACCAAACTTTGAACGAGGATGGATCTCACATCAAAGCCTGGTTCCCTGGGGTCGACTGGAATCCTCCGCCCAACACTATGAGGGCGTCTGTCATCCTGCTGTCGAGGCGCATATGACCCACTCCTCGGGGGAGGGGTTGGCACTCGATGTCGATCATCACGATCGAATCGGTGATCATATTGCTCATTTCTTCTGTACTGATCGTGTCGGTCTCCACGTCCCTCACGCCTCGGGGGCGATCTCGGGTTGTGAGCCGACTGCACTGTATCCGCTGCAACGGACCGACTGTGGATCCTATTCCGCGACTGAGAAACAGCGGAATTCTGGTTTCCCGCTGCCCGGAGCAACGCCCTGATTTGCAACAAGCCCCTGCCAGCCTCTGACTGGGAGGTCTGAATTGATTCCGCTATTCGGGCCGCGGCTGACAAATTCTGAACTGGAGTTCGATATACCTGCGTAGGTGGGAAGAGCTGACGTCGACTAGACTCGGGGGCCCGCTGACGTGCTTTTTCGTCGAGTACTCGCTGGAGATTCTCCAGTCGAGTGCGCTCGGCCAAGTTAGCCAAGCGCGCGTCCTCCAAGGCTCGGGCCTCGGGGGTTTCTCCAACGATAGGAGTGTGGAGTGCATCCATGTTCCGGCGGCGAAGCTCCTCTCGCTGCAACGACGTGAGAGGCTCGGGGAGATACTCTTCGTGGGGATGCGCCGGGTCGCCCCCACCCGCGCCTCCGTAGGTACGGGGAAAACCGGGAGGGCTGCGTGTCCCATCAATCGCCAGAACCTCCACCGCAGGGTCACTGCTGTCGCATTCGGATGCGGTCTCTGCGGAGCTAGTCGACAGATCGAACAGGCCCTAGAGAGATTCGTCGGGCTCGATTGTCGCGACTTGTGGGGTGGCCGACTGGCGAGCCACCGCACGCCTCACCCACCTCTGAAGTCTCGATCGACCAGAGCGCTTGCACCGGCGAGAGACAAGGTGGGGAGATGACATGGGAGCCGTCCGATACTGGGTCGACGGCTGTCGCAAGAGGACGCCACGAAAACGTGCGCGGAAGTGCGTCGCCCCGCGGACGGGGAGCGCGTCGATGTCGAGTGGCGCCTCCTGAAGCCAAGCGGAGTCGTCGGCGATGAACGTGAGCGCGCCGAGACGGATCTCGCGGCCCTCCACCAAAGCTCCGCCCGAAACCATGATCAAGGAGATCGGAAAAAATCGCAACTTCTACAATTAAGCGCTAAGATTCCTGCCCCACGGTGGGCGCCAACTGTCGTGGTTCTAAGTCTGATAGTGATGTAGGGGGGTAAGTATGGAGAGGCTAGATCTTAGCTATGTAGGAGTTGTAAGAACACAAGGTTTACAAGTTCAGGCCCTTCTCGGAGGAAGTAACAGCCCTACGTCTTGGTGCTCGGAGGCGGTCGATTGGATTATGCGTGTAAGGATAACAGGGGTGCGAACCCTTGATACTGAGGATGGGGGTGGCTTATATAGAGTTCGCCAAGCCCCTCCAGCCCTTAGTAATGCTGGGTTTTAAGTACATTAAGGTTAGGCGTTACTGGTAACGTCCCTAATAAAGTGCTATAATGACCATAAGAGCTACTTAATGACCGACCGTTTGTGTGCGGAGTGACTGTAGAACTCCTTGCAGTCGAGTGCTTTGCTTAGTGGTCGAGTGATAGCGTCATGGTCGAGTGTCTTGAATCCGTCGAGTGGGATACCTCCAAGTCGATTGAAAGGTGACTTCTTCTAGGGATGTCCTTGGGTAGGGCACTTAGGACAGGTCCATGCCCCTACCCTAGGTACATAGCTTCATCAGTGATCGAGAGAAGCTGTTTGATCATGGAAAGCAGAAAAGAACAGGAGGATGGAGTGTTTGATTTCATTTCAGAATTTTCAAAAGAAAATGTGTCCAAATCCGTCCGGGCCTGGGCTGGCTTTGGTGTTCATGGTTAGAAAGGCGTGATGAATTTCGTCTTGGGAGAACAGATTTACAAGACCATGAAGCTGAGGTACAGTTGTCGGGTATAGTAGGAGTAAGTTGAAGTTCCATATAGCGGTTTTTGTGGTCCTGGTGAGGTGTTGGAAGTAAGTTTTTAGGATCTCTGCTTTGTGCTCGTGCAAGAAGATTTCAAAGTCTTTGTGGATAAGCATCGGGATTTTATTCGAGCATAGTCGTTGAGTGGCAGAGGCGTGGAAGAACCTAGTGTTTTCATCGCCGTCGACGGCCCCCCTAATCTTACCCCTCTGTTTCCAGAAGGAGATTTTTTGTTTGATAGCACATTGTAACAAGTTAGTAATAGTGAGTCTAAGTTTCTGTTCAAGCAGGGAGATGGGGGAAAATTCTTCGTTCAGGTCGAGAGCCAGAATTGCAATTTTGCAATTTGTCTCCCGTTGGTAGATGGGCCTAAGAGATTTCGCCCAAGATTTGAGGGCTGAGCGAGTTTTTTTTTCAGATTTTGAGCGAGAGAAGCAGCAGAATCCACAACAGGCACATTGTTGTTTTCTTCATTGGGCTGCCAAATGTTTTGCACTATGGTTTTGCAGGCCTAAAAGGAGGTCCAGTAACGTTCAAAACGAAAAAGGCGGGAGGATGGGATAGATGTGGAGACAGTAACCAGGAGCGGTACGTGATCGGAGGCGAATATGAAGGCATCGGCCTCAGATCGGCGAAAATTATTATTGTTCTTTTCATTAGGGAAACGGATTAGATTGAAGTCTCCGATGAGAAGCCATGGGGATTGTGGTGGTGGTTCGATTTGTTTAAGCTCTTCTAGGAATTCTAGTTTTAGATCTCTTTGCGAGGGGGCGTAGATGTTGGTGATAAAGATGTTGTGTTGCGAGGCAAGGCATGAGAGGGATAGGGTGGAGGTAAAAGGCCTATGTTCACAGCTAAGAAGAGAAAAGCAACGTGAGTTAGTGGCAGAGAGAATGCCACCCGCAGAACCGATTGCGTCGAGGTGGTTATTTGAGTCAAGGAAGCGTGGCAAGATCGAGCGTAGTTTAATGGTGTCTAGTTTGTGTAACTTAGTTTCTTGAAACAGAGCGATCGATGGGCGCAACTAGTTGATTTCAGAGAACTCATTAGCACATTTTTCATTATCACCTAGTCCACGAACATTCCAAGACACGATAGAGTAGGATTCGTTCTTCATAACGGAAACATTAGTAGCCACCTTACATAGGAGTACCGACCCAGCAAACAAACGTCCAGGGTCAGGAAACTGTGAGACTGCTTGACAGAAGTAGACATGAGCACCATTACATGAAACTTAAACCTAACAGAGCGACTATGGTAGGGTGCGATGCACCGGATACATGGGCAGCGAGGGCCATCACCAGAGTGGCAGTTGAGGATTGGAGACCTAATCATGGCGATCCCAGGCCACCAGAGCCCGAAGCGATATCAGCCGCCATCTCAGGCAGAGCACCGCAAGTAGTAGCAATGACCGCGAGATCCTCCGGCAAGGCAGGACCGCGGGCCGAGTCGTGGATGAAACCATCCTAATCACAAAGACGAGCATGGAAAAGGGCGTGCAAGAGATCCTTGGAAGCAGATGCGAGGTCGAGCTTTTTCGCCTTGGAGCGCATAGCCTTGGCAGTCATGGAGGACTAGTTTGGCGGCTCGATTTTGGCCAGGCGTGCACTGTGCCTGGCCTTGACACCAGAGTCAGCCGCCATCTTGGCCTGCCTGCTGATACGCCTGGCCAAACACTCATGCGTAGGCTCAGGAGGCAGATCAGGAGCCGGGTCGGTTTCAACCACTAGCAGAAGTGGCTCTAGATGGGCAGGAGGAGAGTGGGGAGGGGACAGTGGAGGCGGCAGGGGAGCTGGCAGTGCGAGCAAAGGACGGGTAGCTCGCGATCGGACAAGCTGGCGAGCGGGAGGGGAAGTGCAGGCGGGAGGAGACCATGGAGCATGGACAAACATGGCAACGGACATGCCATCCGCCATGAAAGCAAGGATAGGGATGCCGTCAAGGGGTGCCGCAGTAGGCAGGTGATGGTGGAGGGCCCGAAGGGGATTCGGGCGTGCATGCGAAAGGGGACATGGCGGCAGCGATGGTTCCAAGCTGACGTGTGGTGATGGGGGACAGGCGAGGGTTGGATATCTTGGAGCAAAAGGGAAGAGGTGTCACCATCCTTGGAGGAGAAGGGCGAGGCGTCTGAGCCATGGCGGAAGAGAGCACGGCTCTCAAGTTTGACGACAACAATGTCATTATCAGGAAGGCGCACCATTAGGCAGGGGGGAAGGACGAAGTCGCGGGCAACCATGACGAGAGCATGAACGCTGGAGTGGTCACCCTGGAAGCAGTGTTGGTCTGCGGACACAAAGTCACCCAGGTGGGAGACAAAGTAGTCTGCCCCCTCAGGGTGCCAAAGCTCGTCGGGATAGTCAAAGGCCTCGATCTCAGCCATGTGAATGAAGATAGCCATGGATCTGTTATCAACGTGCTCAGGACGCTCAAAAAAGAGGGTAGTGCCCTCGTGGTGGATAGGGCCATGGCCAGTGACCGCGAAGCGCTCGTCTGCGTTTGCAAAGGAGAGACGCGCAGCGCCACAACCCGAGGATGTGAGACCAAACGTAGGGTTGTTGCGGTGGAGAGCGATGGCCTGACGAATGAAGCGGAAGAGGTTGTTCATGGGGGTGGCGAGGTGGACGTAGGAAAGGTTGTCGACTTGGCGAACGAGACAGCTTGGTGGGACAAGCAATGGAATGTGGGGCACCGGAGGTGAGCAGCTTGCAACGGACGGAGCGGCGGTGACTGGGGACGGAGGTAATGGCGGAGCGAAGGACGGCGTCGGTGGTGAGGAGGTGGATATGTGGGGCCCGAAAGATAAGGGAGAGGCGGAAGGGGGCAGGTCGTTGGTGAGGATGCAGTGGGAGTCGAACCAGATGGGTGCGCCATCTGACCGCTTGGAGCTGGCCGACGAGCCGGAGGCGGTGTGGGTGCCCGTGGTGTACGCCATGGTGCTGCAGGATGGACGCACAAAAGCAGGGTTAATACGCGGAGTGGGAGGCATACTAGGGAAGAAAGGAAGAAAGCGAACGGCCTTGCACCTGAAACTCCGATGGCCGGAGCACCAGCAGCGTGAGCAGCGGACGGGGTCATGACAATTGGCGATGGTGTGGTCACTGGCAAGACATCGAAAGCATCTAGGTTTTTGTTTGCGACTATATCGGTGGTGGATGTGTTTGAGGTTGGCCATCCGGGGAGGGGCTGAATTATAGGCCGGAGAGGCCGATGGATGAGAGGGAGCGATTACAGAGGCCCGAGGCGGGGAGTGGATCAATCTTTTTGTTCTGCAAATTTTGATATATTATATGTATTTTTTGTAAATTAGGATGATTTAGTTATGATTTTTTCAAGTTTGGAAATTGCCCTATAGTCCCGGTTTGTGTCTTCAACCGGGACTATAGGTTAAGACTCTTTAGTGCCGGTTGGTGACACAAACCGGTACTATAGGTTAGACCTTTAGTACCGGTTTGTGTCACAAACCGTCACTAAAGGTGCTCGTGGGGCCCTGGCCTGATGCCAGCCTGCCACCACCCCTTTAGTACCGGTTCGTGGCACGAACCGGTACTAAAGGTTCATTATGAACCGGTACTATTGATCGCCGCCACGAACCGGTAATATTGATCACACTAGTGCCGGTTTTTTTACAAACCGGCACTAATGTTCTTCACATTTGACCCTTTTTCTACTAGTGTAAGCTAATGGAATGGGTCAAGTCAATCACATCATTCTCCTAATGATGTGACCCCGTGAACAAATGACAACTCATGTCTATGGCTAGGAAACATAACAATCTTTGATTAACAAGCTAGTCAAGTAGAGGCATACTATTGACACTCTGTTTATCTATGTATTCAGACATGTATCATGTTTCCGGTTAATACAATTCTAGCATGAATAATAAACATTTATCATGATATGAGGAAATAAATAATAACTTTATTATTGCCTCTAGGGCATATTTCCTTCAAAATCAAGCTTGATAACCATGGTCGGGGCTTTTCTTGTGTGGCAAGCACTGAGGATGTCGGCTGCATAGATGAAATTTTCTGCAATGTTGCGTCCGTGGAGGAAACCAGTTTGGTCGTAGTGAATGAGAAGCGGGATAAGAGGTTTTACTCGGTTTGTGAGAACTTTGGCCACCGCTTTTAGGGTGCAGTTTTGCAGTGAGATTGGTCGAAATGCATCGGGGGAGGTTGGAGCTTGGGTTGTAGGAAGGAGAACCATGAAGGCTCGGTTGAAGTGATCGAGAGAAGCTGTTTGATCATGGAAAGCAGAAAAGAACAGGAGGATGGAGTGCTTGATTTCATTTCAGAATTTTCGAAAGAAAATGGGTCCAAATCCGTCCGGGCCTGGGCTAGCGTTGGTGTTCATGGTTAGAAAGGCGTGATGAATTTCGTCTTGGGAGAACGGATTTACAAGATCATGAATCTGAGGTAGAGTTGTCGGGTATAGTTGGAGTAAGTTGAAGTTCCATATAGCGGTTTTTGTGGTCCTGGTGAGGTGTTGGAAGTAAGTTTTTCGGATCTCTGCTTTGTGCTCGTGCAGGAAGATTTCAGAGTCGTTGTGGATAAGCATCGGTATTTTATTCGAGCGTAGTCGTTGAGTGGCAGAGGCGTGGAAGAACCTAGTGTTTTCATCGCCGTCGACGGCCCCCTAATCTTACCCCTCGATTTCCAGAAGGATATTTTTTGTTTGATAGCACATTGTAACAAGTTAGTAATAGTGAGTCTAAGTTTCTGTTCAAGCAGGGAGATGGGGGAAAATTCTTCGTTCAGGTCGAGAGCCAGAATTGCAATTTTGCAATTTGTCTCCCGTTGGTAGATGGGCCTAAGAGATTTCGCCCAAGATTTGAGGGTTGAGCGAGTTTTTTTTCAGATTTTGAGCGAGAGAAGCAGCAGAATCCACAACAGACACATTGTTGTTTTCTTCATTGGGCTGCCAAATGTTTTGCACTATGGTTTTGCAGGCCTAAAAGGAGGTCCAGTAACGTTCAAAACGAAAAAGGCGGTAGGATGGGATAGATGTGGAGAAAGTAACCAGGAGCGGTACGTGATCGGAGGCGAATCTGAAGGCATCGGCCTCAGATCGGCGAAAATTATTATTGTTCTTTTCATTAGGGAAGCGGATTAGATTGAAGTCTCCGATGAGAAGCCATGGGGATTGTGGTGGTGGTTCGATTTGTTTAAGCTCTTCCAGGAATTCTAGTTTTAGATCTCTTTGCGAGGGGGCGTAGACGTTGGTGATAAAGATGTTGTGTTGCGAGGCAACGCATGAGAGGGTAAGGGTGGATTTAAAAGGCCTATGTTCATAGCTAAGAAGAGAAAAGCAACGTGAGTTAGTGGCAGAGAGAATGCCACCCGCAGAACCGATTGCGTCGAGGTGGTTATTTGAGTCAAGGAAGCGTGGCAAGATCGAGCTTAGTTTAATGGTGTTTAGTTTGTGTAACTTAGTTTCTTGAAACAGAGCGATCGATGGGCGCAACTAGTTGATTTCAGAGAACACATTAGCACATTTGTCATTATCACCTAGTCCACAAACATTCCAAGACACGATAGAGTAGGATTCGTTCTTCATAATGGAAACATTAGTAGCCACCTTACATAGGAGTACCGACCCAGCAAACAAACGTCCAGGGTCAGGAAACTGTGAGACTGCTTGACAGAAGTAGACATGAGCACCATTACATGAAACTTATACTTAACAGAGCGACTACGGTAGGGTGCGACGCACCGGATACATGGGCAGTGAGGGCCGTCACCAGAGTGGAAGTTGAGGATTGGAGACCTAATCATGGCGATCCCAGGCCACCGGAGCCCGAAGCGATATCAGCCGCCATCTCAGGCGGAGCACCGCAAGTAGCAGCAATGACCGCGAGATCCTCTGGTGAGGCAGGACCGCGGGCCGAGTCGTGGATGAAACCATCCTAATCACAGAGACGAGCATGGACAAGGGCGTCCAAGAGATCCTTGGAAGCAGATGCGAGGTCGAGCTTTTTTGCCTTGGAGCGCATAGCCTTGGCAGTCATGGAGGACTAGTTTGGCGGCTCGATTTTGGCCAGGCGTGCACTATGCCCAGCCTTGACACCAGAGTCAGCCGCCTTCTTGGCCCGCCTGCTGATACGCCTGGCCAGGCACTCATGCGTGGGCTCAGGAGGCAGATTAGGAGCCGGGTCGGTTTCAACCACTAGCAGAAGTGGCTCTGGATGGGCAGGAGGAGAGTAGGGAGGGACAGTGGAGGCGGCAGGGGAGCTGGCAGTGCAAGCAAAGGATTGGTAGCTCACGATCGGACTAGCTGGCGAGCGGGAGGGGAAGTGCAGGTGGGAGGAGACCATAGAGCATGGACAAGCATGGCGACGGACATGCCATCCGCCGTGACAGCAAGGATAGGGATGCCGTCAAGGAGTGCCGCGGTAGGCAGGTGATGGTGGAGGGCCCGAAGGGGATTCGGGCGTGCATGCGAAAGGGGACATGGCGGCAGCGATGGTTCCAAGCTGACGTGTGGTGATGGGGGACAGGCGAGGGTTGGATATCTTGGAGGAAAGGGAAGAGGTGTCACCATCCTTGGAGGAGAAGGGCAAGGCGTCCGAGCCATGGCGGAAGAGAGCACGGCTCTCAAGTTTGACGACAACAACGTCATTATCAGGAAGGCGCACCATCAGGCAGGGGGGAAGGACGAAGTCGCGGGCAACCATGACGAGAGCATGAACGCTGGAGTGGTCACCCTGGAAGCAGTGTTGGTCTGCCGACACAAAGTCACCCAGGTGGGAGAAGAAGTAGTCTGCCCCATCAGGGTGCCAGAGCTCGTCGGGATAGTCAAAGGCCTCGATCTCAGCCATGTGAATGAAGATAGCCATGGATCTGTTATCAACGTGCTCAGGACGCTAAAAAAAGAGGGTAGTGCCCTCGTGGTGGATAGGGCCATGGCCAGTGACCGCGAAGCGCTCGTCTGCGTTTGCAAAGGAGAGACGCGCAGCGCCACAACCCGAGGATGTGAGACCAAATGTAGGGTTTTTGCGATGGAGAGCGATGGCCTGACGAATGAAGCGGAAGGGGTTGTGCATGGGGGTGGCGAGGTGGACGTAGGAAAGGTTGTCGACTTGGCGAACGAGAAAGCTTGGTGGGACGAGCAATGGGATGTGGGGCACCGGAGGGGAGCATCTTGCAGCGGATGGAGCGGCGGTGACTGGGGACGGAGGTGATGAAGGAGCGAAGGACAGCGTCGGTGGTGAGGAGGTGGATATGTGGGGCCCGAAAGATGAGGGGGAGGCGGAAGGGGGGCAGGTCATTGGTGAGGATGCAGTGGGAGTCGAACCAGATGGGTGCGCCATCTGACCGCTTGGAGACGGCCGACGAGCCGGAGGCGGTGTGGGTGCCCGTGGTGTGCGCCATGGTGCTGCAGGATGGACGCACAAAAGCAGGGTTAATACGCGGAGTGGGAGGCATACTAGGGAAGAAAGGAAGAAAGCGAACGGCCTTGCACCTGAAACTCCAATGGTTGGAGCACCAGCAGCGTGAGCAGCGGACGGGGTCATGACAGTTGGCGATGGTGTGGTCACTGACAAGACACCGAAAGCATCTAGGTTTTTGTTTGCAACTATATCGGTGGTGGATGTGTTTGAGGCTGGCCATCCGGGAGGGGCTGATTTATAGGCCGGAGAGGCCGATGGATGATAGGGAGCGATTACAGAGTCCCGAGGCAGTGAGCGGATCAATCTTTTTGTTCTGCAAATTTTGATATATTATATGTATTTTTCTGAATTAGGATGATTTAGTTATGATTTTTTCAAGTTTGAAAATTGCCCTATAGTCCCGGTTTGTGTCTTCAACCGGGACTATAGGTTAAGACTCTTTAGTGCCGGTTGGTGACACAAACCGGTACTATAGGTTAGACCTTTAGTATCGGTTTGTGTCACAAACCGTCACTAAAGGTGCTCGTGGGGACCTGGCCTGATGCCAGCCTGCCACCAGCCCTTTAGTACCGGTTCGTGGCACAAACCGGTACTAAAGGTTCATTACGAACTGGTACTATTGATCGCCACCACGAACCGGTACTATTGATCACATTAGTGCCGATTTTTTTACAAACCGGCACTAATGTTCTTCACATTTGACCCTTTTTCTACTAGTGTAAGCTAATGGAATGGGTCAAGTCAATCACATCATTCTCCTAATGATGTGATCCCGTGAACAAATGACAACTCATGTCTATGGCTAGGAAACATAACCATCTTTGATTAACAAGCTAGTCAAGTAGAGGCATACTTGTGACACTCTGTTTATCTATGTATTCACACATGTATCATGTTTCCGGTTAATACAATTCTAGCATGAATAATAAACATTTATCATGATTTGAGGAAATAAATAATAACTTTATTATTGCCTCTAGGGCATATTTCCTTCAAAATCAAGCTTGATAACCATGGTCGGGGCTTTTCTTGTGTGGCAAGCACTGAGGTTGTCGGCTGCATAGATGAAATTTCTGCAATGTTGCGTCCGTGGAGGAAACCAGTTTGGTCGTAGTGAATGAGAAGCGGGATAAGAGGTTTTACTCGGTTTGTGAGAACTTTGGCCACCGCTTTTAGGGTGCAGTTTTGCAGTGAGATTGGTCGAAATGCATCGGGGGAGGTTGGAGCTTGGGTTGTAGGAAGGAGAACCATGAAGGCTCGGTTGAAGTGATCGAGAGAAGCTGTTTGATCATGGAAAGCAGAAAAGAACAGGAGGATGGAGTGCTTGATTTCATTTCAGAATTTTCGAAAGAAAATGGGTCCAAATCCGTTCGGGCCTAGGTTGGCGTTGGTGTTCATGGTTAGAAAGGCGTGATGAATTTCGTCTTGGGAGAACGGATTTACAAGATCATGAATCTGAGGTAGAGTTGTCGGGTATAGTTGGAGTAAGTTGAAGTTCCATATAGCGGTTTTTGTGGTCCTGGTGAGGTGTTGGAAGTAAGTTTTTAGGATCTCTGCTTTGTGCTCGTGCAGGAAGATTTCAGAGTCGTTGTGGATAAGCATCGGTATTTTATTCGAGCGTAGTCGTTCAGTGGCAGAGGCGTGGAGGAACCTAGTGTTTTCATCGCCGTCGACGGCCCCCTAATCTTACCCCTCTGTTTCTAGAAGGATATTTTTTGTTTGATAGCACATTGTAACAAAATAGTAATAGTGAGTCTAAGTTTCTGTTCAAGCAGGGAGATGGGGACAAATTCTTCGTTCAGGTCGAGAGCCAGAATTGCAATTTTGCAATTTGTCTCCCGTTGGTAGATGGGCCTAAGAGATTTCGCCCAAGATTTGAGGGTTGGGCGAGTTTTTTTTCAGATTTTGAGCGAGAGAAGCAGCAGAATCCACAACAGGCACATTGTTGTTTTCTTCATTGGTCTGCCAAATGTTTTGCACTATGGTTTTGCAGGCCTAAAAGGAGGTCCAGTTACGTTCAAAACGAAAAAGGCGGGAGGATGGGATAGATGTGGAGACAGTAACCAGGAGCGGTACGTGATCGGAGGCGAATCTGAAGGCATCGGCCTCAGATCGGCGAAAATTATTATTGTTCTTTTCATTAGGGAAGCAGATTAGGTTGAAGTCTCCGATGAGAAGCCATGGGGATTGTGGTGGTGGTTCGATTTGTTTAAGCTCTTCCAGGAATTCTAGTTTTAGATCTCTTTGCGAGGGGGCGTAGACGTTGGTGATAATGATGTTGTGTTGCGAGGCAATGCATGAGAGGGTTAGGGTGGAGGTAAAAGGCCTATGTTCACAGCTAAGAAGAGAAAAGCAACGTGAGTTAGTGGCAGAGAGAATGCCACCCGTAGAACCGATTGCGTCGAGGTGGTTATTTGAGTCAAGGAAGCGTGGCAAGATCGAGCGTAGTTTAATGGTGTTTAGTTTGTGTAACTTAGTTTCTTGAAACAGAGCGATCGATGGGCGCAACTAGTTGATTTCAGAGAACACATTAGCACATTTGTCACTATCACCTAGTCCACAAACATTCCAAGACACGATAGAGTAGGATTCGTTCTTCATAATGGAAACATTAGTAGCCACCTTACATAGGAGTACCGACCCAGCAAACAAACGTCCAGGGTCAGGAAACTGTGAGACTGCTTGACAGAAGTAGACATGAGCACCATTACATGAAACTTATACTTAACAGAGCGACTACGGTAGGGTGCGACGCACCGGATACATGGGCAGCGAGGGCCGTCACCAGAGTGGAAGTTGAGGATTGGAGACCTAATCATGGCGATCCCAGGCCACCGGAGCCCGAAGCGATATCAGCCGCCATCTCAGGCGGAGCACCGCAAGTAGCAGCAATGACCGCGAGATCCTCTGGTGAGGCAGGACCGCGGGCCGAGTCATGGATGAAACCATCCTAATCACAGAGACAAGCATGGACAAGGGCGTCCAAGAGATCCTTGGAAGCAGATGCGAGGTCGAGCTTTTTCGCCTTGGAGCGCATAGCCTTGGCAGTCATGGAGGACTAGTTTGGCGGCTCGATTTTGGCCAGGCGTGCACTGTGCCTGGCCTTGACACCAGAGTCAGCCGCCATCTTGGCCCGCCTGCTGATACGCCTGGCCAGGCACTCATGCGTGGGCTCAGGAGGTAGATTAGGAGCCGGGTCGGTTTCAACCACTAGCAGAAGTGGCTCTGGATGGGCAGGAGGAGAGTGGGGAGGGGACAGTGGAGGCGGCAGGGGAGCTGGCAGTGCAAGCAATGGACGGGTAGCTCGCGATCGGACAAGCTGGCGAGCGGGAGGGGAAGTGCAGGTGGGAGGAGACCATAGAGCATGGACAAGCATGGCGACGGACATGCCATCCGCCGTGACAGCAAGGATAGGGATGCCGTCAAGGAGTGCCGCGGTAGGCAGGTGATGGTGGAGGGCCCGAAGGGGATTCGGGCGTGCATGCGAAAGGGGACATGGCGGCAGCGATGGTTCCAAGCTGACGTGTGGTGATGGGGGACAGGCGAGGGTTGGATATCTTGGAGGAAAGGGAAGAGGTGTCACCATCCTTGGAGGAGAAGGGCGAGGCGTCCGAGCCATGGCGGAAGAGAGCACGACTCTAAAGTTTGACGACAACAACGTCATTATCAGGAAGGCGCACCATCAGGCAGGGGGGAAGGACGAAGTCGCGGGCAACCATGACGAGAGCATGAACGCTGGAGTGGTCACCCTGGAAGCAGTGTTGGTCTGCGGACACAAAGTCACCCAGGTGGGACAAGAAGTAGTCTGCCCCCTCAGGGTGCCAGAGCTCGTCGGGATAGTCAAAGGCCTCGATCTCAGCCATGTGAATGAAGATAGCCATGGATCTATTATCAACATGCTCAGGACGCTCAAAAAAGAGGGTAGTGCCCTCGTGGTGGATAGGGCCATGGCCAGTGACCGCGAAGCGCTCGTCTGTGTTTGCAAAGGAGAGACGCGCAGCGCCACAACCCGAGGATGTGAGACCAAACGTAGGGTTTTTGCGGTGGAGAACGATGGCCTGACGAATGAAGCGAAAGGGGTTGTGCATGGGGGTGGCGAGGTGGACGTAGGAAAGTTTGTCGACTTGGCGAACGAGAAAGCTTGGTGGGACGAGCAATGGGATGTGGGGCACCGGAGGGGAGCAGCTTGCAGCGGATGGAGCGGCGATGACTGGGGACGGAGGTGATGGCGGAGCGAAGGACGGCGTCGGTGGTGAGGAGGTGGATATGTGGGGCCCGAAAGATGAGGGGGAGGCGGAAGGGGGGCAGGTCATTGGTGAGGATGTAGTGGGAGTCGAACCAGATGGGTGCACCATCTGACCGCTTGGAGTCGGCCGACGAGCCGGAGGCGGTGTGGGTGCCCGTGGTGTGCGCCATGGTGCTGCAGGATGGACGCACAAAAGCAGGGTTAATACGCGGAGTGGGAGGCATACTAGGGAAGAAAGGCAGAAAGCGAACGGCTTTGCACCTGAAACTCCGATGGCCGGAGCACCAGCAGCGTGAGCAGCGGACGGGGTCATGACAGTTGGCGATGGTGTGGTCACTGACAAGACACCGAAAGCATCTAGGTTTTTGTTTGCAACTATATCGGTGGTGGATGTGTTTGAGGCTGGCCATCCGGGAGGGGCTGATTTATAGGCCGGAGAGGCCGATGGATGAGAGGGAGCGATTACAGAGTCCCGAGGCGGTGAGCGGATCAATCTTTTTGTTCTGCAAATTTTGATATATTATATGTATTTTTCTGAATTAGGATGATTTAGTTATGATTTTTTCAAGTTTGAAAATTGCCCTATAGTCCCGGTTTGTGTCTTCAACCGGGACTATAGGTTAAGACTCTTTAGTGCCGGTTGGTGACACAAACCGGTACTATAGGTTAGACCTTTAGTATCGGTTTGTGTCACAAACCGTCACTAAAGGTGCTCGTGGGGCCCTGGCCTGATGCCAGCCTGCCACCACCCCTTTAGTACCGGTTCGTGGCACGAACCGGTACTAAAGGTTCATTACGAACCGGTACTATTGATCGCCGCCACGAACCGGTACTATTGATCACATTAGTGCCGATTTTTTTTACAAACCGGCACTAATGTTCTTCACATTTGACCCTTTTTCTACTAGTGTAAGCTAATGGAATGGGTCAAGTCAATCACATCATTCTCCTAATGATGTGATCCTGTGAACAAATGACAACTCATGTCTATGGCTAGGAAACATAACCATCTTTGATTAACAAGCTAGTCAAGTAGAGGCATACTATTGACACTCTGTTTATCTATGTATTCAGACATGTATCATGTTTCCGGTTAATACAATTCTAGCATGAATAATAAACATTTATCATGATATGAGGAAATAAATAATAACTTTATTATTGCCTCTAGGGCATATTTCCTTCAAAATCAAGCTTGATAACCATGGTCGGGGCTTTTCTTGTGTGGCAAGCACTGAGGATGTCGGCTGCATAGATGAAATTTTCTGCAATGTTGCGTCCGTGGAGGAACCCAGTTTGGTCGTAGTGAATGAGAAGCGGGATAAGAGGTTTTACTCGGTTTGTGAGAACTTTGGCCACCGCTTTTAGGGTGCAGTTTTGCAGTGAGATTGGTCGAAATGCATCGGGGGAGGTTGGAGCTTGGGTTGTAGGAAGGAGAACCATGAAGGCTCGGTTGAAGTGATCGAGAGAAGCTGTTTGATCATGGAAAGCAGAAAAGAACAGGAGGATGGAGTGTTTGATTTCATTTCAGAATTTTCGAAAGAAAATGGGTCCAAATCCGTCCGGGCCTGGGCTGGTGTTGGTGTTCATGGTTAGAAAGGCGTGATGAATTTCGTCTTGGGAGAACGGATTTACAAGATCATGAAGCTGAGGTAGAGTTGTCGGGTATAGTTGGAGTAAGTTGAAGTTCCATATAGCGGTTTTTGTGGTCCTGGTGAGGTGTTGGAAGTAAGTTTTTAGGATCTCTGCTTTGTGCTCGTGTAGGAAGATTTCAGAGTCGTTGTGGATAAGCATCGGTATTTTATTCGAGCGTAGTCGTTGAGTGGCAGAGGCGTGGAAGAACCTAGTGTTTTCATCGCCGTCGACGGCCCCCTAATCTTACCCCTCTGTTTCCAAAAGGATATTTTTTGTTTGATAGCACATTGTAACAAGTTAGTAATAGTGAGTCTAAGTTTCTGTTCAAGCAGGGAGATGGGGGCAAATTCTTCGTTCAGGTCGAGAGCCAGAATTGCAATTTTGCAATTTCTCTCCTGTTGGTAGATGGGCCTAAGAGATTTCGCCCAAGATTTGAGGGCTGAGCAAGTTTTTTTTCAGATTTTGAGCGAGAGAAGCAGCAGAATCCACAACAGGCACATTGTTGTTTTCTTCATTGGGCTGCCAAATGTTTTGCACTATGGTTTTGCAGGCCTAAAAGGAGGTCCAGTAACATTCAAACCGAAAAGGGCGGGTGGATGGGATAGATGTGGAGACAGTAACCAGGAGCGGTACGTGATCGGAGGCGAATCTGAAGGCATCGGCCTCAGATCGGCGAAAATTATTATTTTTCTATTCATTAGGGAAGCGGATTAGATTGAAGTCTCCGATGAGAAGCCATGGGGATTGTGGTGGTGGTTCGATTTGTTTAAGCTCTTCCAGGAATTCTAGTTTTACATCTCTTTGCGAGGGGGCGTAGACGTTGGTGATAAATATGTTGTGTTGCGAGGCAAGGCATGAGAGGGTTAGGGTGGAGATAAAAGGCCTATGTTCACAGCTAAGAAGAGAAAAGCAACGTGAGTTAGTGGCAGAGAGAATGCCACCTGCAGAACCGATTGCGTCGAGGTGGTTATTTGAGTCAAGGAAGCGTGGCAAGATCGAGCGTAGTTTAATGGTGTCTAGTTTGTGTAACTTAGTTTCTTGAAAGAGAGCGATCGATGGGCACAACAGGTTGATTTGAGAGAACACATTAGCACATTTGTCATTATCAAATAGTCCACGAACATTCCAAGACACGATAGAGTAGGATTCGTTCTTCATAATGGAAACATTAGTAGCCACCTTACATAGGAGTACCGAACCAGCAAACAAACGTCCAGGGTCAGGAAACTGTGAGACTGCTTGACAGAAGTAGACATGAGCACCATTACATGAAACTTGAACTTAACAGAGCGACTACGGTAGGGTGCGACGCACCGGATGCATGGGCAGCGAGGGCCGTCACCAGAGTGGCAGTTGAGGATTGGAGACCTAATCATGGCGATCCCAAGCCACCGGAGCCCGAAGCGATATCAGCCGCCATCTCAGGCGGAGCACCGCAAGTAGCAGGAATGGCCGCGAGATCCTCCGGCGAGGCAGGACCGCGGGCCGAGTCGTGGATGAAACCATCCTAATCACAGAGACGAGCATGGACAAGGGCGTCCAAGAGATCCTTGGAAGCAGATGCGAGGTCGAGCTTTTTTGCCTTGGAGCGCATAGCCTTGGCAGTCATGGAGGACTAGTTTGGCAGCTCAGTTTTGGCCAAGCGTGCACTGTGCCTGGCCTTGACACCAGAGTCAGCCACCATCTTAGCCTGCCTGCTGATACGTCTGGCCAGGCACTCATGCGTGGGCTCAGGAGGCAGATCAGGAGCCGGGTCGGTTTCAACCACTAGCAGAAGTGGCTCTGGATCGGCAGGAGGCGAGTGGGGAGGGGACAGTGGAGGCGGCAGGGGGACTGGCAGTGCGAGCAAAGGACGGGTAGCTCGCGATCAGACAAGCTGGCGAGCGGGAGGGGAAGTGCAGGCGGGAGGAGACCATGGAGCATGGACAAGCATGGCGACGGACATGCCATCCGCCATGACAGCAAGGATAGGGATGTCGTCAAGGGGTGCCGCAGTAGGCAGGTGATGGTGGAGGGCCCGAAGGGGATTCGGGCGTGCATGCGAAAGGGGACATGGCGGCAGCGATGGTTCCAAGCTGACGTGTGGTGATGGGGGACAGGCGAGGGTTGGATATCTTGGAGGAAAGGGAAGAGGTGTCACCATCCTTGGAGGAGAAGGGCGAGGCGTCCGAGCCATGGCGTAAGAGAGCACGGCTCTCAAGTTTGACGACAACAACGTCATTATCAGGAAGGCTCACCATCAGGTAGGGGGGAAGGACGAAGTCGCGGGCAACCATGACGAGAGCATGAACGCTGGAGTGGTCACCCTGGAAGCAGTGTTGGTCTGCGGACACAAAGTCACCCAGGTGGGAGAAGAAGTAGTATGCCCCCTCAGGGTGCCAGAGCTCGTCGGGATAGTCAAAGGCCTCGATCTCATCCATGTGAATGAAGATAGCCTTGGATCTGTTATCAACGTGCTCAGGACGCTCAAAAAAGAGGGTAGTGCCCACGTGGTGGATAGGGCCATGGCCAGTGACCGCGAAGCGCTCGTCTGCGTTTGCAAAGGAGAGACGCGCAACGCCACAACCCGAGGATGTGAGACCAAACATAGGGTTGTTGCGGTGGAGAGCGATGGCCTGACGAATGAAGCGGAAGGGGTTGTGCATGGGGGTGGCGAGGTGGACATAGGAAAGGTTGTCGACTTGGCGAACGAGACAGCTTGGTGGGACAAGCAATGGGATGTGGGGCACCGAAGGGGAGCAGCTTGCAGCGGACGAAGCGGCGGTGACTGGGGACGGAGGTGATGGCGGAGCGAAGGACGGCGTCAGTGGTGAGGAGGTGGATATGTGGGGCCCGAAAGATGAGGGGGAGGCGGAAGGGGGGCAGGTGTCGTTGGTGAGGATGCAGTGGGAGTCGAACCAGATGGGTGCGCCATCTGACCGCTTGGAGCCGGCCGACGAGCCGGAGGCGGTGTGGGTGCCCGTGGTGTGCGCCATGGTGCTGCAGGATGGACACACAAAAGCAGGGTTAATACGCGGAGTGGGAGGCATACTAGGGAAGAAAGGAAGAAAGCGAACGGCCTTGCACCTGAAACTCCGATGGCTGGAGCACCAGCAGCGTGAGCAGCGGACGGGGTCATGACAGTTGGCGATGGTGTGGTCACTGGCAAGACACTGAAAGCATCTAGGTTTTTGTTTGCGACTATATCGGTGGTGGATGTGTTTGAGGCTGGCCATCCGGGGAGGGGCTGATTTATTGGCCGGAGAGGCCGATGGATGAGAGGGAGAGATTACAGAGGCCCGAGGCAGGGAGCTCAACAAAACATCCCGGTAGGAGCGCGAGTTCTGCAGCGACGTGGAGACCGAAGAGCACATAGGGTTGGCAGTGGTGGCAGGAGCGTGGCAATGGTCTATGGCGATCTCGGGATGTAGCTGAGGGGACGGGGCGTTGTGTAGGCTGACGGAGGTGGGGGAGGCAGGTGGTAGAGTAGACGTTATGATGGGTGCATGCGTGTGCATGCATGCGTTAGATTTTGCGTGCGGTGAGAGTGAGCGGGTGGGGTTTGATGGGTCCTGCAAGTCGGCGGCACCAGGGTAGGATTTTGGGTCCGCATGAGCGTTGGCAAGATCGAGCGACCCCAGGAGCCGACCGGGGGGCGGCTGCGGCGACGCCAGCGGGGCCGAGCAGTCAGAGGTAGATGGAGAGCGAGGGAGCGGGCGGTCTAGCGTCTCAGGGTTTAAAGAAATGGGTAGGCCGAGGGGGGACGGTGCAGCCGTCTACCAGGTCTTGTTTTCTTTCCTTTGAAAGGTTGCGGTGAGACGTGACGGGAGAGGCCAAGCTAGTCGAGAGGTCCATGTGTCCAAGGTCATCGAGTGGATTGTGGTCAACCGATGCCGATGCAGGGGAATCCCCACCTAGAACAGTGTGATGAATCCCTGGGTTAAGTTGAGATAGATCTTGTGTGGTTACTTTAGTTGACAGATGCGGTCCAAGCAAGGACGTGGAGTGGGTAGGCAGGACGGGGGAGGACAGGTCAATGGAGTCCGGTTTGAATACAATTGGTAGGGGTATAGATCGCACTGTTTGTGATGCTTGGTCAAATGAGTCAAAGAGCAGAAGTTTGAAATTTGAAAACTCTAGTGAAGCGCAATGGAGAACTTCACTTCTTACCTTAACCGAGAACACATGCACTAAGAACAAGTTTGGTGCAAGCGTGACCGTGTGAAAGACATGTTGAAAAGAGAACTGGTGGTCTGAAGTATTATTAATCAGTGTTTCATTAGCGCAAACCGACTCAGAGCAGAAGACAACCCATATAGGTGTGGTTGGTTTATGTGAGAGGCATGTAGTGGGTGTGGTGACAAGGCAATGGTACTTAGAGAAAATCAGCTTACTAAACGAGATCCCAGGACGGAACAGCCGTACCTTTGCATGCGATCGCGAGTGGCTGAGTGTTGGGCAGCCGTAGGAGACCCAAGTGGCAGACGACCGTTGGCGGTGGCGGGCCCCGCATGCATGGAGGACATGCATGGGGGGAGCTTGAAGACGGTGCGACGGCGTGGAGAGGAGGCGCCGTAGAGACCAAGAGCGGCGAGGCCATCGGGCATGGAGGCGAGACCGGCGTCGCAAGCGGCGCGATGGTGATGGTGCGAACATGCGAGGAGCAACAATCGGCGAGCAGGCAGCCATGAGTTTAGGGACTTGATAAGAAGAGATTGTCGCCGCGAATGCCGCATTTGAAAGGCACTCGATGGAAATGGAGCACGGAGATTCACCAAAACGGAACGAGAGCAGCACGGCGACAAGAGGTTCGTCGACCAAAAAGTCTGCCTTGTGGACGAAGAAGATGATTTTGACGGACAAGCCAGAGGCTTGGGAAGAGTTGAAAACTTTAGAGGAGAACAGATCAAGAATGTTGCATGAAAAGTCTACGCCAGGGGTGGGGAAGAACCCGAGCTGAGAGCGTAAGAAGGCCTCCGCATGGCGAAAGCGGTCACCGATGTCCAGGGTTGTTTTGTGGTTGATGGATGGTTGAAGATGGTGTTGAGGCGGTAGAAATGGAAGAAACTGGATAGAGTGAGTTGTGGCAACGAGCATGGGCTCGGCGAGGAGAGCATGAACGATGCGCATGTCCCAGACAGTGATTCTAAAGAGTTCATCCTCGAGGCGAGTCACCTGGAAAGCTGGAACGTTACCGCCCAAACAAGCTTGCATGAGGACGGCAACCAGCTCCTCGTCGAGGTCGAGCGAGGAATGGTGGACTTGCACCAAGAAGAAGCATGGAGGCTCGTGGCGGCGCGGGTTGGTATGCTTGGAGAGGCCTAAAAGTCGTCGCCCATGGTATCCCCAACTCCAAGGGCCATTCGCAAGGCCCTGGAGGTGCCATGAGATGGGGTCGTGGAAGGAGGCCAGAGCAGGGGGTTTGGGTGGTGGGAGTTGTGGGTTTGGTGGTGGGGGGGGCTGAGGGGCTGGAGGAGAGGAGAGGAGGAGGAGACATCCCCGAAGAATGTCCACCAAATGACTGTTGCAAGTGTAGTACACGTCTTTTTCACCTTTGTGAAAGAGACAGGTTTAGATTGAAAAGATTCGTCAAGTAATCCGGAGAAAATTAGAACTAGCTTGACTGCAAATGTGCTTTGTGTTCTCTTCCTAGTTTCTTATCTGAAGAAGATTATGTTGTGCGAGCTGCAAGAACTGAATATTAAGGATTCCATATTCGCTCGGGAACATGCATTTCAGAAAGTTCTGTTTCCATCTCTCAGCGTGGCGCCCGCACGGCCTCCTCAGTACTACACTGAAGCAATCAGCTCCGATCTGGGCAAGTGATGACTGGTGAGCAGAGCTTCTTCATTCTTCAGTACTTAACCACGCATGTAACTGGCCATGTCCAAATTGTTTATTTACTGAATTTTTATGCTTATACATTGTTGCAATAGTAGTATGTATAACCAGGTGTCATGTTCCATCTCTTCCTTCAAAACTCAATTGACAAATATGTATGTGCAGTACTCCACGTAAAGATATTCAAGCATAAATAGATGACTAATTTGAGTGCGTGTGGTGTATGATTTCTCTCGCCTCAAGTTATTGGTGAACACTGTGTCATGATCATGGATACCAAGACAAGGTCATCTCTAGCCGATCCTTTAATAAGTTTTAGAGTAAAATTTTAGTTTTAAAAGGCTAAACCGGACCTAGCTGACCCCTTATTGGCTTTACCCAAAAAGGCTTTCGCCCCACTTTATATATAAAGCAAACCACCACATCCAAAAGGTTCAACACTCACACACCCACACACAAGGTAGCACAACACGAACTACGAGGTACGAAAGGGTACTGCTAAGGGCACAGCTTAACAAGCCCTAAAATAAAAAAAGGAGGACGGACCGCAAACAAAGATGTTAATCCGGCTCTGGTCGTGGTGGAGGAAGCGGCGGCGCCAAGTGGAGAGCCATCAAGCGAAGGTCAGCGATGATGATTTTGATGGCTTCCTGGTCCTGAGGGCGGCTATGCGGCCTCCAGAGCTGCAAATAGCCACACATTTTGAACACCGCATCAGTCGCACGTCGCAGAGGGATACGCTGGATCACAAGCTTATTTTGAACCATCCATAGCGTCCAGGCAAGGACCCCAATAGCCAGCCACCTAATATGGTGGCCCATTGAAGGTAAGGTCTGAAGCTCAGCGAAGAGGTCCGGGAAGTTGGTGTTGCACCAACGACCACAAACCACCTCGCGGAAGCAACTCTACAGGAACTGGGCGGACACGCAAGAGAAGAATATGTGGTTGGAGTCTTCTGCCGTCCCACATAGAGGACAGATTCCATCGCCCGGGCCATGTCGCTTGAGCACCTCCGTGCCGGAAGGGATGCAGCCCCGGGTCCATTGCCAAATCGTCACCAAGGGGGCAGGTCTCGGCGATGGGGCGATGGTCCAGTAAACCCCTTATCGGCTTTAGCGCCTTGTAACTATCATTACTTCTCGTGTCGGTGGCCTCTTATATTTATTCGATCGGCGCCTCTTCTCAGGAAAAAAAATTCCCATCCCCGGTGACCGCCCCTCTCCCCCGCTCGACCACATCCACTCCGGCGCGGCCGTCCTTGCTCCCGCCGGTCACCATGCACCACCGCAGTTGCCCCATAGCACCCGCCACTCCTCCACCCACTTTGATTCGGTCGATGCTCGTCCCCATGCCACCGGATCCAACACATCTACGCCAGTCGCCACCATGGACGGTTTCGACGAACGTATGCCCCGCAAAACCGAGCCACACAGCCAACCGGAGCTCACTGCGCCGCCTTGCGGTACGTCTTCCTCACCTCGCCGCTCGAATTGTCGTCCGACCGCGGGCGGATCCTCGTCCGCCGGTCGGTCGGGTTCAGCCCTTGCCCAGCAACTCGTCAGCGTGCCTCTACCGATCATTAAGTGTGATGGTTGCTGGCAGCTGGTGCTGCGCCAAGTCTCGAAGACGATAGAACATGATGGGTTTTCTTCAAGTGTGAAATGGACAAAGTGAGTGCATTTTTGAGTGGTAGTTCTTCGGTTCAACTAAAATTTGTGCTTATTGTTGTGTAGAATAGTTGCAACTTTCGGTTTTGAGAAGAAGAACACATTGATGTATTGATCGCCAGATGTCTATTAAATAGTGGTGCACTAGTTGCTAGAGATGAGATTGGAGAGGACACACTGTCCAAGTTTGAGGAGGCAGAGAAGAAACAAGTGTGCAAACTAGAGAAGTCAACAGAGAAGAGTGCATTTTTGTGCGGTAGTTCTTCGGTTAAACTAAAATTTGTGCTTATTGTTATGTAGAATAGTTGCAACTTTTGATTTTAGGAAGAAGAATATATTGATATATTGATCACCAGAGGTCTATTAAATGGTGATGCACTAGTTGCTAGAGATGAGATTGGAGAGGACGCAATGTCCAAGTTTGAGGAGGCAAAGAAGAAACAAGTGTGTTGTAGGAGCAGGCAAGAAGTTGTGTTTCTATTTTAGTGTGTAAATAAAGTAGTAGTGTTTCTATTGAACTAGTTTTGGCCCATGGAATACAGAATTCTGCTAGCCTTCTGTAGGTTGTGAATACAGAAGTTTTGGTTTGCATCCTAATGATACTCTGTCCTTCCCCTCAGGATACTGGCTACAGGTTGTTATTTTTTTATTTTTTATTTGAAAAGGAGGATGCACCCCCGGCCTCTGCCTCTAGGCGATGCATGCAGCCATTTTATTAATTATTCACAAAGATCTTACAAAGTAATACATCAGTACGCCTGAAGCCACCATCTTGGCAACACCTGTTGCTACTCCTATCCCCTTGATGAAGGGGCTCCAAATGACCGAGCCTAATATCAAACAGACATCGCACCAAAGCCTAACATCTAAAGCCGGATGCCCCAGCCTAGGCACATACCCGGACTGGGTCACACACCGGTCCAACACACTCACAGTGGGCACCACATGCGCACACTGCAAGGCCCGTCACCACCGTCTTCCATCGGTCCATCTTCAAGGCAGAAACTGACGCATCGACCGTGCCAGGCCTCTCTGCCATCGACGCCACGACGACGCCAGACAACGTCATCCTCCTGCGTGAGTCCATCCTCGCACATCGGACACCGAATCTCCAGGGCGCCACACCGTCGAGATCTGTCACCATCAATGTGTAGGATGAAGCACCGCTCCACCAAAGATGTCGTCCATTGGTCCCTCGAGTCCGTGTACACCTCCAAGAATGACGCCCCCAAGGGGTAAACGGCACGAGAGCGCCACCATCTTGCGATCTACAGATCTAGGGTTTCCCCCGGAGGTAGCATATATTGGTCTAGAACTTCTCCATGGCGATGCCTTCAACAAGGGAACGACACCGCAGAGCGCCACCATCGTCGGCCTTGGCATCTAGCCGAGAGCAGGTTTTCACCCAGATATGTTCGAAGAACTCCATCCAGCTTCTTGTGCACGGATCGCCGCCTTCTCTGTCGGGGACTGGACCACAAGGATCCAGCTGCCTAACCGGCCGCAGCACCACCACGGTGCCAAAGCAGCCAGCTTTGTCAGGCCCACCACGCCAACCTGCCGCAGCGTACCAGATCTGTCAGCCCGCCAAAGCCCATCTGGGCCCGACGAGATTCGAGACTTCGGCCGCCGCCACAAGGGTGCCTCTGCCGCTGTCGCCACCGCCACGTCCGCCGCCGGGATCCCGTGGCACCGCGCCGCCGAATCACCGTAGACCATGTCGCCACCGCCAGAAAAGAAGACGCCACCGCGCGAGGGAGAAGACCCCGCCGCCGCCATCACAGCCCACGGCTCGGGCTTCGCCGGCGTGAACTCGGGCGGCGGCAGGAGGGAGAGATCGGAGAGAGGTGGTTGAGAGCCGGCGACGCGATCTCCCCCCATGTCGCCTAGGGTTGGCGACGCGGGGGCTGGGGGGTCGGGCCAATAAAATTGGGGGAGAGCGATGGTTTTGAAATTTGATTATCTAATACATGATTGTAAATACATGATTGCTAATATAAACAATCTGCATCGCTATGGAAGTGGCGGATATATGGTGATATCTATTTTTTAGAGCTCATTTCGCTTGCAAATTCTAGCGGTTGCACTAACGTTCTGTGTCGAATGCAACAGACCGCCAATTAACTGTATGATCAGATGACTCTGCTCGTTGCCAAAGCTCCTGTCCTTTCAGAATGTACTTGCTCATCATTCTTTTGCATACCTTTTTGCTTTTTTTGCGGTTGTTTGGCGTGTCAAGCTTATTTATAGAAGCTGCTACCATTTGAGCATTTTGGTTATTCGTGAAACAAACATTTCCTCTCATCATATTATTTAAATATGAAGTAACTGTAAGTAATTTTCTGTTTGGAGGATGTGTTTTTTGTGTTTCTTTTGACAATCATTTTGTCGAACGTTATTCTTAATCTTTTTCTTGGTACCAGTTGAGAAAAAAGATATTCTTATTAGCATGATCTGGTCAGTTCTCCTACATCATCTGGCCATTTATTTAAATTATGTAGATCTAGCACTACCAGGTTTCTTTGATTTACAGCAACGGGCCTTACTCCTGAAACTTTTAGCCATCTAACTGATCAGGTGCTAATTTAAAACTTCATGCAAGTTGTTTGAAACTGATTTGCTATAAATAACTCAAATTCAGTATATAATGTGTCACTAGAACTATACCGCATCATAAACAGGAACGTACATTTCTTACGCTGAAATCGTGATCTAGTCACATATCTGTTTTGTAAGTGATCTCTTTATTCAAATTCATGGTTATGGCTTCTCTATCTAATAGTACTACTATAAGATACGATGGTTCAAAACCATGAATTTGAATAAAGAGATCACTTACAAAACAGTGAACCATCGTATCTTATAGTAGTACTATTAGATTTTTTTTAGAACGAAGACGACAGATGCGTCCGGCTTTAAATTAATAAAGCCACAACCGGCAGCGTAACAACAACACATCAAGTCTTAGTACAACGACACAGGCCGTCCCGGCCAACGCAAAGGATCGACAAACGAAGTTCAGGCGCGACTTGACAAACTACTAACGGATTACAGGGCAGCGCCCGTACAAAGCACGCAGGCTCGTCAAGCACCAAAAGGGACCATGGGCACTCGTCATGGTCAAGGCTCCCTAGCCATCACGTAAACTTGCATCAGACGTTGTTGGGCGGTCTTGAGCATCTCAGCATCCCTGCGCCTCCCCAACGGACTCCACTGCTGCAAGAGAAGGTTGCATTTGAAAATAATGTTAGTCGGGTGCGAAGGGAAGATACCCTCAATAGTCAATTTGTTCCTAATTAGCCACATCGCCCAGAGGAGTGCCCCAACACAGTTCCACATAACCCGTTTTGAACGACCGTGGATCGAGCCTAGTCGTTGGGACAACTCCGCAGCCGATCGAAGGTCCCATTGGACACCTGTCGCGGTCCGAACCGTGCTCCATGCAAATCTCGCAAGAGAGCATGAGAAAAACACATGGGTGGCATCCTCAGGAGCCCCACACAACGCACACGATCCCGTGGCCGGACCATTGCACTTTGCCACATTAATGGATGTGGGCAACTTATCGCAGAATAATTGCCACATAAATAGCTTGATTTTTAGGGGCAACCTTGCTTTCCATAAACCTGCGATCGCATGGTGTGCCGTCCCTCGACACAACTTGCGATACAAGGAGCTGACCGAGAATTTCCCATAACTGGTGAGCGCCCAACTCACCTTGTCCGGTTCATCAACTAGGTTAATCGGCCCAATGAGGTGCATCATCGGCTAGCCTGCTCTTGCCCCATCAATTCCCGTTTGAAGTGGATCGCCGGCGGTGTCGACCCGAGCGCATCCGCCACCGAAATCGCTGGCTCCACAGCTAGGTCAAATAGCTCCCGGAATTCGGCCCAAAGGGGTTGGGCCCCTACCTAGTGGTCCATCCAGAAGCGGGCCGATCGGCCATTCCCAATGCCGGTTTGACTGACTGCAAGTCATTCTAGAAGGGGGATCCCCTTGCCCTCCCTTCAAAGAAATTGACTTCAGGAAAATACTTGGCCTTGAGGAGATCTACCCACAGGCCAGTAGCCCCTTGTGTAATTTTCCAGATCCATTTAAACATCAAGCCTATGTTTAGAAGTCTGGAATTGGTGATCCCGAGGCCTCCCAAGGCCTTGGGTCGACACATCCATGCCCATTTGACCATGTGATATTTACGGTTTGGGAGAGGCCTCCCAAGGCCTTGGGTCGACACATCCATGCCCATTTGACCATGTGATATTTACGGTTTGGGACGGTTCCTTCTCAAAAGAACTTAGCACGGCACTACTAGAAAAAGGCATGCTAGTGGCACACCGAATTTGCCTTCTAATGGCGCACTACTGGTGCGCCACTGGCATCACGCCATTAGAATTAAATTCTAATGGTGCACCACTGGTGCGCCATTAGTATATGGTGTTCTAATGGCGCACCACGTAGTGCGCCATTAGAGTGCCTCCCAGGGGGCCATATGTACCCATGTGCTTTGGCATTCTAATGGCGCACCAGCAGCTAATGCGCCATTAGTGTGATGATCACAGTGCGCCATTAGTGTCTTGTGTGGTGCGCCATTAGTATGAATATTAGGTTTTATTTTATTTTTTTGCTTTTCTGATTTTTGCACAGGTTACAAAATATATTATGGGACAGAATATAGACACCAGCACACAGCAACATCAGATTCATCAAATACAATAGAAGATTAGTCTCCGAATACAATTCATCATATTAGTCTCCGAATTCAAAAGACCGAACAAAGATAAAACATTACAAGTCTCAAGACCGCGAGTATTGAGTTTGCCTTCACATTACAAGTCGATATCGATCATCTAAACTACCATCACATAGAAGAGAGCTGTGGTCATCACGATGAGCATCATCGCGATCAAACTGGTCTTCATCCGGTTCCTCCAACGCTCCCTCCTCTCTCCCGCTAGATAGCGGGCGTATCTACATTCGGCCTCCGCCCTAGTGGTGTACCCTTTGTAACTGTTACCGCTGAAACGGTGAACCTGTCTCCGACACTCCTCCCAGTCATCGTAGACTCCGGGAACCTTACCCTTGTACACGACATACGACGGCATCTCTATGCACAAGCCAAACAACAGACAATACATAAGCAATATGTAAGTATGCAACAAAAGGATCAAAAGAGAAAAGCAAGACATTAATAGCACGATTCATGGTCCTACTAATAAATAGCATCGATTACATCTAAGTTGAACAACTGTCCAAACCAAAGAGACATACGAATTCATTAAAGTTTAATTACAACATGAGCCAATCAATGTTTCAGAACTACACATCACTACTTTCGACTCGACTCATCGGACAGGAGCGTGGGTGAAGCCGTCGTCTGTCGTGATGGTCATGAAATCGCGGGCGTTGTCACCCTGCATTTGTAGCGTTCCGTCTATCTCACTGTTGGACGGTTGATATCTGAGGAAGAACTGCCCCGAGGTATGAAGGACATCTTGATGGATGATGTCCGCAAACTCCGACTGGATGCGAAAGAATTCTTGTCTGAGGTCCGCGTCCTGTATTGCCGACAAGCTCGCGGCCCAATCTTTGAGATTATCTGGTAGCAGAAGGTGATGATGGTCCCTTACGATCGCCCGCATGTGATGGAGGGCATAGTAGGCATCCTTCTGACCGCCAGGCGGCTGCTTGACGCAGCAGAACTTCGTATTGTGTGAGAACATGTGCTTGCCGTACTTACGAACTGCCCTTGTGAAGGTGCCTCCAGATTTGGCGTAGCTGGGGAGAACATCATCAAGAACTTTCTTGACATTTGTGTAGTCTATCTTGGAGTTACGGTTCGGGTCTAAATACGTGGCGATGGAATATTTCGGGCTTAAGAGGATGAGTGTGCAATGTGTGTCACTGCACAGAACACGGAATGTTAGAAAAAAAGAACGATCGAAATCTAAGAAATCATATGTTACAGGGCGGTTAAGGGATGACTTACTCAGGAAAGTAAGGCACAAGGAAGTTATCCTTATCTGCGTTTGCCCGAATGACGCCTTCGAGATGTGAACTCGCAACTTGGCGGTCCCCAGCGCTGCTCAAGTGTTTGGCACACATGTAGAAGGGATCGACTATCACGATGTCCGGGGTCTTGTCTCTAATGATCCGCATCTGCATACTCAGCAAAAACAGCCGAACGAAGGTGTAGTGCAGCGGATGAAGGTTAAACATAGCAAAGATGTCATCAAACCGCAGGACGATCATACCCCCGATGTCGCCATCCACAAAGCCCTTGCCCTCTGGCACCTTGGCCACGAAAACCGGGTATGCACATCCTTCTCTCTGAGACGTCGCTTCTCCAAAGAAAGAACACTGCCATGCAGACTCCGCATAGCACCGGTTGCAGCACTGAGCATATTTGGCGGTAGCATCGCCCTACCCGCCACATGCACCCTCCTCGGAATATCCTTAGGTGAAGGTGGCCCGTCCTGAGCACGGATCGAACTCGGTGCCGGCTGGCTCGCACCGGCGCCCTTGTTAGTCTTTCGTTTCCATCCCTTCTTCTTGATCTCCTGTAATGGGACCGAGTTCTGCTCACAGACCGCCTTCTCGAGCATGTTGGGGCTGATAATATTTCGCACCTCAGCTATCTGAGGCTCGGTGAAGGTGGGAGCTGGAGGCGTGTCCTGAGAACTGAACGCCAGACGACGCCTGTTGCAATTGGATTTCTCCGCCGTACCAGCTAGATCGCAGTCATCTTGGTTGGGTTCTTGAGAAAGAGGCCCACAGAACTCGTCAGCGTACCCATGTTCGGCAAAGTACTTATCAACTTTGGTAAATGTACCGTCATCGTTGTCGTCGCCGTCCGGATCCTGTGCCATAGGGTTGTCCGGATCCTGTGCCATAGGGATGCCCGGCAGGTCCGGTAGCGTTGCGGCGTTCTTGCCATGGCTTGGCGCCGGCACGACTGGCGGTCTTGTCTGTGGGGTGGTGTCCCCCGCCCCCAAACGAATCTGGCTCTTCAGCCAAAGTAGGGGCCAGTTTACGCAGGTGCTGAGGGTCATCTCATCTACGTTGGCCCCAGCGGGTCGAATCGGAGGTAACAGCTCATCGCAGCCTGGCAGCACCCGAACCACTTCAACCCTATACATTGTGGGTGGCATCGGATTACCGTGGAACATGGGGTTGCCCGGTTGAACGATTCTGCCCTTGGCGACATCGACCAACTCGGCGCCCACGAAGTGCAGAAGAGTGCAAGGAACGTCGGCGGTGCCCTGCGAAAACATGTACAGGGCGTCAGGGATGCCCAGTCAAAGGCAAGGAGATGAAGTCATCAGCCGAGAGGCTTAGTTACCGTGATGCCGTCGAGCTCGGCTAATGTCGAGGCACCTCCAACGGCGGGCGTGCAATTGACGGAGGGGGCGCTTGCTGGCGAGGTGTCGGTCGGCGTACACCCGGGTGCATTAAGCTCCAATGCCCGTGCCGGCGCCGGAGACACGAATACCGGCTCCGCCGGAGACACCAATGGCGCCGCCGGAGACACCAATGGTGCCGCCTGCGCGCTGTGCGAGTTGCTGGCCGTGAAGCTGGGAACCGGGGGAGGCCCCTGTTGGCCGCCCGCAATCCACGTCGTCAGCCCATGAATCAACGTAGGCACCATGGCGTTGAGCGTCGTTCCAAGTTGTTGTTGCACTTGCTCTTGGACAAGCTCCGGAATCCGCGCCACTTGTGCCTTGAGTTCTTCAAGCTTGCGCGTCTGGCTTTCCGAGCTGGTCTTTTTCTCCTTCCGCACACCAGTGGTATAGTATGACTCCCATTTTGTGGACAAGCCTTTACCGGCCACACGACCAGCTGACGTCGGCTTAGTGAGCTTATCCTTGTTTTTCATTACGTTCAACGCCCTATTTAAAGGGGTGTCGAAAGGGGAGCTCTTAGACGACCCCGCGCTACTGCTTTCAGTGTCCTGCGAAAGGAACGTGAACCATTTAGAAATATTGGGGATTAATTAGTGTGCAACCATATGGAGCTAATTACGCGGGGGTGTATTCCTTACCAGAATAAGCTCAAGCGCCCTGGTCTTCGGATCCATGGTAAGCTCCTTTGTTATCGGGTCCTTCTTGTACCGGGCCCTGACATAGTTCCTGGTCTGCTTGTCACCGCTGTATTTCTCGAAGCGGGGCGGTAGGCCTTGCTCGGCACGCTCCGCGTCCTCCTTGTCCCATATAGGCTCCACCACTCTGTAACCGCCGGGACCGAGTTTGTGTTCCCCTAAGTTCAACTCCCGCATTTCTTTCCCCCACTGACTTGATTCGGAGGTTGCACTGCTCTCGCACTTGACCTTGAACTCCTTCTACTCATCTTCGCTCATCAAAGGATATTTCGCCTTGATCTTCTCATAACTATCACCTTTATCAATCATTCTCTTCACCGCGCTTTTCCAAGTAGACAGGGTCGTGCTCATCTTCGTGAGGGCGGCACTGTTCACTTTATTCCCTGAGAGGCGTGTGTTTTCAAATTCGGCGGGGAACTTGTATCGTTCGTGCAGCTTCCTGAAGAGAAGGTTGCGCAAATTCCCTCGGTCCTTATGCCTAAGGTTCTCGGTGTTGATCGAGACGGTGCTCCGGAGAATGCACCTGAGCTGAACCGAGTACCCCTTGACTATATGTTTGGGCTCCGTTGGATTCCCGTCAGAGTCCACTTGAGTGAATTCCTCCTTGAGGGTGCGGAGCGCATTCGGGCGCCGGTCCTTCCTTTGCTTCTTCGGTTGGCTGCCATCTGTGTGTGCGCCGCCATCATCAGTGGTGGCATCCTCGGCGGCACCATCAGTGGTGTCATCCCCGACGCCACTAGGGGTTGTGTAATCAGGATCGGTGTCTTCCGCGGCGTCCTCATAGCGGTGAGGTTGTTCCTCCATCTCCTGGGACAACTCCCAGAATTGCTTGCCGCCCGAACCACCGGCCTCATTGTTGTGGGCCATGTTTCGCTCTAAATAGGAAAAAAGTTTGGTCAAAAAGTTGGTTATTATCAAGGAGCAAGATCATGGTCTCATCATTTAGGGTTTGTCGACACCGAGGCACCCTAAAAGCCTAAGCTTTCATCATTTAGGGTTTGTCGACGCCGAGGCACCCTAAAAGCCTAAGCGTACATCATTTAGGTTCTCATCGACACCGAGGCACCCTAGGTTGGGCCTAATCACTTGGCACTAATCACTTGGCTCTATTGCCACCTATGTTGGGTTTATCATCTAGGGTTTATCGATGCTAAGGAGAATTCTAAGTTGGGCCTAATCACTTGGCTCTATTGCCACCTATGGTTTAATGCAGCAAGAATGGCGAGGCAGTTGATCCTACTTAACTAAGTACTAAGATACCCCGTCCCATGCATTAGTCGCAAGTACCCCATATGTCCTATTTTTAGCAAAGTCATGCTAAAATTCACGGAAAATTTCAACATGACCTTTGCTAAAAATAGGACATATGGAGTACCCGAATTTGCCGGAACGGAAGTTAATCGACATTCCAGCAAACTCAAGGGCCTCTTGGGGTACCTGCAAAATCATCACGACACGATGGTCGGAGACAAAACCCAGCAAACTAGCAAAGTTACTGACGTGTTCAACAACTCCACTGAAAATGAGAGCTGAAAGATGCAGGGAGCACAAACAGCTCAGAAAAATCAATCCATCAAGCATTTCAGGTTTTGCTAGAAATACCTTTAACATCAGTATCAGTATGATTATAGAGTCAACATCAGTATGATTTATAGAGTCAAATACCTCTAACGAGGGATACAAATAATTTTCATTTTCATATTTTAAGAACTATAAATAAACCATCCAGTAAGTATAATCAAGGTAATCAACCATTCCCATAAAACAAGACAAGTTTTATTCAGTACTGCTAATATGGTTGGAGATTACTGAAAGTACCAGAATGTACTAATTACTAAATAGCCTAGTAGTGCAGAGAAGGAGAATAAGAATGGTAAGGTCTGGGCATAATTCATGGACAGAAAATTAAGATATATGCAGGGCTGCAAACTTCAGTCCGCAATGGACAACTTTAGTCTTAACAACATTTTATCAGATATGTTCTTCAATAAGAATTTCTGGACGTGATGGATTAAAGTTGTATTTACAATCAAACTGTTTGTAGTGATGCAATTTCAGTATGTGTTGTTCAATAACTTGGCTTGGCATGTAGTGCCTAACCAAGTTCCACATTTGTTTAGCCACTAAGTAAAAGTAGTCACAGAACAAATGGTGAGCCTCAACTTTAGCATAAGATTGGCAATTTTTGCCACCCAATTCTTACGCTCACTATGATTATCCTCGGTGAGTGCACAGTTATTAACTGATTATCTTAGCTCCGATCCAAGCTCATCTGCTCCATGTGGTACAAGCCCCCTACCAGCTGCGAGAAATATTATGAATTCGGTAACAAGTTGCTAACACTAGCCCTTCTGAACAGATCTAGGGCATTCAAGAGTGAGGCGTCAGTTACTGTATGCTTAGACAGTTTAGTTACTCTGCTCATATTTCCATGGACACTCCAGAAAATAACATGCTTAAAGGACGGATAAACAGAGGATCATCAAAAGACAAAACGACTGTCTTAAGAAACTACTTTTTGCTGAACAAAACAACATTTTATAGTACATTAATGTAATAGTAGTACTATGAAATAGATCACGGGCACTGGAATATACAACAACAGTGCATCACACAAGCAGACAATATTTTTCACGAAAACAACGAGCAAATGTGGGGAAAATCGTAAAAGTGCATGTTGTTATGAAGAAAATGAGTCACTCACATCTCATCAGCTAGAGGCCTTTCTAAGTTCCCATAACCCCAGCAACTGTAGGCTATCAAGAATGGGTCCTATTTCTCTGTATTTGTTTCACATATGTGCAACTGAACTTATTCAGTCATCAAGCAACATAGTACGTGTTCTAGAATCTAGTGATCTCGGCTGAATTTGGTTTGGTGGCATTTGATATACACGTAAAATACAGGTTGGGGATACTCCTTGGCTTCTTCAGATTCAATGGAGCAGTAAATACAATACGGAGGATTCATCCCACCACACAAATCTAAAACTACACAGCATTGCAAAATCATGAACATACGGAGAACAGAGCAAATAATTTACGGTAAGTCAGAGAGATTTCTGACATTTTCTTTCTCAGCAGAACAGAACACATCGACACCATTACCCAAACAGCGAACACTAATTCTATTAGGAAGCACTGGACAGTAATCGACTAAGCCTTCTTGGGGGACAGCAGGGGGTAGTGACTGCTTACATCGAGGCGGAGGTCGCGGGGCAGCAGGGACAGGAATTTGGGCGGGAGCACCAAGCAATCCTACCATCGGAACAACGCAATTAGAAGTTCAGAGCCCATCGAATCCACAGGCTTCACCAAAATTTAAACTGAATGTACATACAAAGAGCCAGAGGAGAATCAGTGGCTTACTGCGAGTTCCTGGAGGAGGGGCAGGACGGGCTCCTCGTCGGGGTCGGCGCCGCCGCCGGTCGAGGAGGAGGCGAGGGGCTTGGAGGAGTCGGAGGAGACGGCGAGCGGGGGACCCGGGCACCTTCGTCGCCGTATGTGGGCGCGCGAGGGGCAGGAGTAGCCGGAGCACGAGGCGGCGGCGGCGGACGGACGGCGAGGTCGGTGAAGAGAACAGCGACGGCGCTGCAACGAGGCCACGTGGGCTAGCGTTAGTAAGCCGCGGGGGCGGCGGGGGTGGAGTCCGGCGGGGGTCGGGGCGGCGGGGGTGGGGGCACGGGGGCGGCGGGGGTGGAGTCCGGCGGGGGTCGGGGTGGCGGCGTCGTGGGTCGGGGCAGCGCGCGGGTGGATCTGGCGAGGGAGAGAGGGACGAAGGGGATCTGGCGAGGGAGAGGGAGGAATTAGCTAGGGGGAAGCTTACTAATGGCGCACCCCGCGGCGGTGCGCCATTAGAAATCTTTTTTTTAGATAGCAATGGCGCAGCCCCCGTCGGTGCGCCATTAGAATTTTTTTTTAGATAGCAATGGCGCACCACCAGGCCGGTGCGCCATTAGTATGTTTTATTATTATTATTTTTTTAAAAATGAATATGAATATGAAACAGTAATATTATTTTTATAAAAACAGTAATAATTATTGTTTAACAACAATTGTAGTCTACACTTTTTTATTAATATTTTTTAGAAAATGAATATGAATAAGAAATAGTAATAATTTTTTATAAAAACAGTAATAATTTTTTAAAAAATATCATCAAATTTCTTATTTGAAAATATCATCGGCGGCGACGGTGGAGCGGGGGAGGGTGCGGGGGGTGCTCGTCGGCGGCGGTGGAGCGGGGGAGGGTGCGGGGGGTGCTCGTCGGCGGCGGTGGAGCGGGGGAGGGTGCGGTGGGTCGTCGGCGGCGGTGGAGCTAGCGGAGGAGGGTGCGGGTGGGATCGAGATCGAGATGGAGGGGGATAGCGATCGAGATGGAGGGGGGTCGAGATCGAGATGGAGGGGGAATCGAGATCGAGATGGAGGGGGATCGAGATCAAGTGTCCTCATGAATTCAAAAAGTGCCCATGAAATTTAAAAATATTCATGATATCAAAAAGTGTCCATGAAATACAATCGAGAAATGAAGACTACGATTTAAATACAATCGATCTTAGCTAGCTATCTGTTCACAATCTTCTTGCCCTTCTTTTTCGCAAATGGAGTTCTTCTGTGGAACGGACGTCCTTTAGGTAGGGCGGTCCTGCTTCTTCTTGTGGTGTGTGATGCTACTTCATCGTCGTCGTCATGTTCGATCTTTGGGTCACCGTACTTGTCGAAGTCTTGCTCATTGGCTACTCCATCCATTCCGATGATCTTCCTTTTGCCTCTCCTCATGACAACACAACTGGGCTTTGACGGGTCGGTAATGAAGAAGCATTGGTCCACTTGGGAAGCCAGTACCCATGGCTCATTTTTCGCGGTGACGTTCGCGCCCGCGGTCTTGGATTTGGCTTCGGGTATAACCATGGTGGTGAAATACCGGTCTTCTTTTAGGACGCTCTTGGCCCATCTGACACGGAACATCGGGACCTTCTCTCCAGCGTAGCTCAGCTCCCATATCTCCTCGATCCTTCCGTAGTATCTGTCCTTGTCGTTACCGGTGTAGGATTCCATCGTTACCCCGGAGTTCTGATAACCATCGCTCTTCATGTCCTTGTCCTCGGTGTAGAATGTGTAGCCGTTGATATCGTACGCCTCATAGGTCATCAGGTTGTGCTCGGCGCCCTGTGACAAGGCGAAGAGTTGTTCTTCCGCGGAAGAATCCTCATGTAAAGGGTACAACAGAAGCTTCTGCTTGAACCAACGCATGAAACGTGAGTTGTGCTCTTTGAGTATATCTCCGTCCGTCCTCTGTTGGCCTCGGTCATTGTACGTCTTCTCAATAAAGGTTTTGTGCTCTACCACCCAAGGATCGACCACGTCTACGTGTTGTAGCGCGACTAGGTTTGCTCTTTCAAAGTCGGCGAGTCGACCCTCGAAGTCGACATGCATTTCGCGGCGACCCTCACGGTGACCCCATCCAGCGAGCCTGCCGAGGTGCCTGTTGACGGGCAGACCAACGGGGTTCGCGATGCCTAGATAATTCGTGCAGTAGGAGATGCACTCTTCGGTCAGAAAGCCCCTGGCTATACTTCCCTCTGGATGTGACATGTTGCGAATGTATCCTTTGATGACATCATTCATCCTTTCGAACGGCATCATGCTGTGCAGGAACGTCGGCCCGAGTTGGATGATATCCTCCACGATATGGACCAGCAGATGCACCATAACGTCGAAGAATGCGGGCGGGAAGTACATCTCAAGCTCACATAGTATCACCATGATCTCTTCCTGTAGCCTTCTGAGTTGCCTCACGCCAATCGACTTCCATGATCCCACGGATTGCAACTGGAAGTATCTACGTCATCAGCACGTGACAGTCGTGAGACTTCATCCCGCTGAACTTCTGCTTCACTGGGTCTAGGTATCTTCTTATCTTCCCCGCGTAACCGTAAGGAAGTTTTACTCCTAGGAGGCAGGTGAAAAACTGCTCGATCTCCTCCTGACTTAGAGTGAAGCACGCGGGAGGGTAGTCATTTCCGGTCTTCTTAGCCTTTTTGCCTTTGCGACGACTTTCTGTGTCCTGCTTCGCCTCATCATCATCATCATTAGCGTGAAGCTCCTGCCTGATGCCCATTGATTTCAAGTCTGCCCTTGCTTTCAGCCCATCTTTGGTCCTCTCTGGCATGTTGAGCAGGGTACCAAGCAGACTCTCGCACACGTTCTTCGTGATATGCATGACATCAAGGCTGTGAGGCACACGGTGGATCTTCCAGTATGGCAAGTCCCAGAAAACAGACCTCATTTTCCATACCTTCAGCAGCGGCTCTGGCGCCTTTCGCTTCTTTCCCGACTCTGGCGCCTTTTGCTTCTTTCCCGGCAGTGGGCAGTCTTTCCAATTTTTCAACAGCTCGTCTATTTCCTCGCCGCTCCTCGTACACGGGCATTTTCTGGGTTCGGTTTCACCATCGAACAGATCCTTGCGTTTCCTCCACGGGTCATCGTCGCGAAGCCACCTTCGATGTCCCATGAACACGGTTTTCAAAGACCCGGGATCTCTATCTAGCTGGCGATACGTTGTGTCATCCATGCACCTTACGCATCCAGAAAATCGGTGGACTACCTGCCCCGCGAGATATCCGTAACCGAGATAGTCATGCACCATCGTGAGCAGTGCGGCTCTCATAGGGAAATATTCTTTCTCTGCGGCGTCCCACGTATTGGCTGGCGTTTTCCACAGCGTGTCTAGCTCCTCCTTCAGCAGCCCCAGATACAGATTGATGTCGTTCCCTGGTTGTTTCGGCCCTTCAATTAGCATACTCATGTGAATGTACTTCCTCTTCATGCACAACCAGGGGGGAAGGTTGAACATCCACACAAACACAGGCCAGGTGCTATGTGTGCTTCTCTGGCTGCCAAACGGATTAACTCCATCGGTGCTCGCCCCCAGCACGATGTTCCTTGGATCCTTCCCAAATTCTGGGTATTCGAAGTTCAACACTTGCCACTGGCTCGCATCCTTAGGGTGACTCAGCATCTTGTCTTTTTTATTTATCTCCGGATCATTTCCGTCATCTTCCCGCTTCTTCTCCTCCCTATCCGCGTGCCAACGCAGGAGCTTTGCTACCTTAGGGTCCGCGAAATACCGTTGCAGACGAGGAGTGGTCGGAAAGTACCACACCGATTTTCGAGGAGCTTTCTTCCTCTTCTTGTATCGAGTGACGCCGCACACCGGACATATGGTAGACTCCGCGTGCTCGTCCCGATAAATGACACAATTGTTCATGCACACATGGTATTTCACGTGCGGTAAATCCAGAGGACACACGATTTTCTTCGCCTCCTCGAAACTGGTCGGGCACTTGTTCCCCTTGGGAAGACGTTCGTGCCAGAATGACATGTTCTCGTCGAAGCATGCGTCGATCATTTTGTGTTTTACCTTCATCTCCAGAGCCATGAGCGTTACTTTCAGGCGGGTATCCTCGGGCCTGCATCCTTCATACAATGGAGTAACCGCGTCTATCTCCAGTTGACCCAGCTTGGCTTTCTCTCGGGCGGCAGCTCTTGCGTTATCCATCTGCTTGAGAAGCAGCTCTTGAATATGAGGGTCCTGCACCCAGCCTCCATCATCGTCAGCTCCGGCATCTTCATCTTCATGATCATGCCCTTCGTCTTGATCTTCCCCATCATCATGTACGACATCTTCTACATGATGACTATGTACAGCATCACCGTCATGATCATGTCCTGGAGATTCTTCGTCTTCTCGCCCGCCCTCGCCGCGGTGGTACTTGTCTTGTTGCCCTTCCTCATTTCTTGCCCGGCCCCCATGGACGACTTCATAGTCATCTTCATCACCTTGCCACCGATAGCCATCCATGAAACCACGCAAGAGCAGGTGGTCCTGCACCTGCGTGGAATCCGGGTCCGCAATAAGGCTCTTCAGCTTGCATCTTCGACACGGACATCTTATCTTCGTCTCGTTCATTTGAAGCATCTCGGCCTTCGCGGAGCTCAAAAACCTATTCACGATGCCTTCAGTCATCGTGCGGACCATGGTCGCCTGCGGGGTAGAGCAAAACGATATTTTAGAACCAAGAAAAAATTTGGCATGACGTTCCCTAAAAATAGGACCAAAAAGAATGCATAGTGCCAAAATTCTCGCTGAAACGGAAATGAATCAAAACATTTCGGCAAAATATTGGCAACTATCGCATTGCAAATACCGGTACCTTCAAACACAAACATATATGCAACACCACAAACACATGCAACACCACAAACATACATAGATCTAGCTAGGCCACAAAAAGTGCATGTGCACGTTGTTGGAGTGAGCTAGGGACAAAAAAAGTAGATCTACATCATGAAGATAGCTTTCCCCTTACTTACCTATCAAAAAAAGGTAATTTCACCACTTAATTTTTGATGAATCTATGGTGGAAATGAGGTGAGGAGGAGGAGATGGCCGAAAGCTTGGAGAAAGAGGTGGAGGGAATGAAGTGGGGAAAGTGAGTGGGTAGGTGTGGGGCTGTCCAAAATATCTTGTTGGGGTCCCAGGTTACTAATGGCGCACCACCAGCAAATGCGCCATTAGTAACCCTGGTTACTAATGGCGCACCTGTAGGTGGTGCGTCATTAGTAGTTTTGCAAAAAAGTAAAAAGAAAAAAAAAATATATATATATATATATATACTAATGGCGCACCGCATAATAGTGCGCCATTACTAGTTTAAACTAGTAATGGCGCACTGTGAAACGATGCGCCATTAGTAGTTTTGCAAAAAAGAATAAAAAAATTTTACAGTAATGGCGCACTGTGTTCTTGGTGCGCCAGTACTAGTTAGAACTAGTAATGGCGCACTTCGACCTGATGCGCCATTAGTATGTATGAAAAAATGGAAAAAAAAATTAATACTAGTGGCGGACCCTATTTCTGGTGCGCCATTAGTGTCTTCCACACTAATGGCGCATCACCAACCGGTGCGCCATTAGTATATAGTAGTGGCACACTGCTTCCATGGTGCGCCATTAGTATCAATCCTATCTATAGCCCTTTTCCTAGTAGTGCGGGGTGTGTCAAACTTCGCATGGACCCCTTCAGCGAGCAAGAACAAGCCCATGGCAAACGTAGGCAAGGAAGAGAGGCTGGAATTCGTGAGAATTAGCCTTGCCGCCTTGGAAAGGAATTTCCCTCTCCAGGGGCACACCCTTCCCCGAACCTTCCCACATAAGGGATCCCAATCCTCTATCATGGGTCTTTTAGTGTCAATAGGCAAGCCAAGGTACGTAAACGGGAACTTACCTACTTTGCAGTTAAACAGGTCCACTATACATTTACCCTCCTCCGATTCTACCCCCATCGCTATCAATTCACATTTGTGAAAGTTGATTTTGAGGCCCGACATGAGCTCAAAGCTAATGAGGATCGCCTTGACCGAGGCAATGTTGTGCACATCCGGGCGAAACATCAAAAGCGGGTCGTCCGCGTATTGCAGATGTGTCACTCCCCCTGGAATAAGATGGCCTACCAAACCCTGGATATGGCCAGTCGTTGCTGCTTTTGACAGCATCGCAGACAGCGCATCAACAACGAAGTTGAACAGCAAAGGGGACATTGGGTCGCCCTGCCTAAGTCCACGTTTGTTCCTGAAGAAATGCCCTATTTCTCCATTCACTGAAACTACCGTTTGGCCCCCCGAGACCAATTGCATTACACGGTGGACCCAAACCGTGGAGAAACCTCAGCCCAATAGCACCTGACGCAAAAAGTCCCAATTGACCCAAGCGTACGCCTTCTCGAAGTCTAGTTTCAGTAAAACTGCCGGTTCCTTGGTGCGTTTGAGCTCATGTACAATCTCCTGTAGAGCAAGCGGGCCCTCGAGGATATTTCGCCCGCGCATGAACGCGGACTGGTTGCGATGGATCGAACGATGAGCTATCGGACCTAAGCGCGTAGCTCACGCTTTTGCACAAATCTTAAAGGGAACGTTAATGAGCACGATAGAGCAGTACTGTCTAATATTATCGGCCCGCTGCACCTTCGGAATGAGCGAGAGGACACCAAAATTAAGGCGAGAAATATCTACCGTCCCGCGCATAAAGCCGTTGCAAATCTCAAAAATGGGGCCTCTAAGAATGGGCCAGAACCGCTTAAACATTGCCACCGGCCACCCATCCGGGCCCGGCGCTATATCCACTTTCATCCCCAATAAGGCGGCGTCAATTTCTTCAGGAAGAAAGGCGAGCCCCAGCTCGTCATTTTCAGTCACCAGGACACGTTGGGAGTCGTCTCAGACCTCCGCGCGCAGGCCAGCCCCTTGGGCCTCGCACGTACCCAGCAAGTTGATATAGAATTCGTAAACGTGGCGAGAAATGTCCTCTTGTCGCAACAGGAGCCCCTGCTCCGATTGTAACCTGAGGATGGCGCATTTGCGACGACGGCCGTTAGCGTAGGCTTGGAAATACTTGGTATTGGCATCGCCCTTGAGCGTCCACTTGAGGCCACTACGGTGCCGCCAATATTCTTCCTCCGCTCGGAGTAACGCCTCGACCTGACCCTCAAGGGCATATCTATGCGCCCACTCCTGCTCAGAGAAGACACGAGCGTCAGCCTGGGCGTCGATCGTGGCAATCTCGTCCATAATCGAGGCTCTAAGTTGTTTGTCCGACCTCCCTAGGTTGGCGCCCCACCCCTTGAGACACGCTCTGAGCCGTCCCCCGGCGGCATTCCAGAAGTCCATCGGGCCACGCTGTGGTCCGACCTGCTGGACGCATGCCAGCCATCGCTCTTTGAAAATATTCTCAAACCCTGGTACTTCAAACCAGGCCGTTTCAAAGAAAAACCGCGGGCTACGCCGCAACCTATCCTTCCCCCGAGGAGTAGACTAGCGGGACGTGGTCAGAACTGATGCGGGTCTCCGCGACCAACATGCACAGAGGGAAGCCCATCTCCCACTCTGGTGACATGAACACCCTATCAAGCACCGAGCGGACCGGGTCTAACTGCTTGTTCGTCCATGTGAAATGCGCGCCCGTCCTAGCAACTTCCCTTAAGGCCATGGCGGCAATAGCGGAATTAAACATGGCCGCGCGTGGCCAGTTAATGTTGTTGTTATTCTTGTCGGCTCCTGACCTAATCAGGTTTAAATCTCCCCCCACGAGAACCGGGAGCGCCGCGGCTGTCACCGTGGTGACTTTCTGTTGGAGTTCTCCCAAGAACTCCGCCGATCGGGAGTGATCGGCCGGCCCGTACACCTGGATAACCACCAGCTCACGGAGTGAAGCGCGAATGCGAAAGTGGGATGCGATGTAGAAAGTACCCACCTCCCGCGCGATAATTTCATATGCGGCTCGGCTTAAGCCCAGCAGCATACCACCAGAGTGCCCAACTGCGGGAGAAAGGTGCCATTCGAATCGTTCCAGCGGGTCTATAGCTAGCAGCTCATGGAAGCGGAAATCGGATTTAATAGTTTCCTGTAGGGCTACGATGTCCACGTCCTCTTTGCGCATATACTCTTTTAGTTGGGTGCGCCGCCCAGCGTGGCCAAAGCCACGGATGTTCCAAAATAAAGCTCGCATCTAAATGACCCGATTGCGTAGCCGGACACCCCTAGAGGTGACCACTTTCGCCATGTGCCTCACCTTGCCCCTGCAAGGCGAGGGAGAGGTGGCAACCCCTGTTGCCTGTCCCCCCTCATCGGGCACTGAGAAAACGGCGACGGCCCCTCCCTCGGGACCCCCCGTCCTCTGGTCAATTCGCGCTGCAGCAGCAACCGCAAGCTCTGCCTGCGCCAACTCCTTGGCCCGGACAAGCGAAATCAACTCGCGACCCCCCCCCCCCGACACAGGAGGAATCCACATCGCTCGCCTCTAACACCTCAAGCAAGTGATCATCCGAAAAGGAATCTAAGACTGCAAAGCGAGGCAGTGGATTACCTGAGATCCCCATGTTCTTCTGAGCTTGGAGGAGTTGCGCCCGCTGCAGAGAAGGCATGTTGCCTTTGGCCCCCTTGGAGCGAGAGCTCGTACGCACCGGCGCCGCTGGCACCGTCTTGGTACGCTTGGCCTTGGAGCTCCGCGCCATCATGGAGGCCTCTTGAAGTAGCGGGTCGACGGGAGCGGGTGCAGTTGGGGCCACCAGCGCCATGACAGACTGCCGAGGAGTGGGAGGCGCACCGAGCGGTTCAATCGCCCGCACCGACTCCGCACTGACCTTCCGCACCGTCATCTTCTTCATCATCTTCACAGAGCCACTTAAGGGAGTACCACGAGCACCAGCGATCGGAGACCCACCGGGAAGCAGACGCGAGGGGCTGGGAGAGACGGCGATTGGGGAGCGACCGCCTGCACCCGCGGGCACCGTAGGGGCCGCCACCAAGGGGGGAGAGGACACCGACCCCAGGTTGGACCCGTACTGGTTGGGCACCGAGAGCGCCATCGCTGCAGAGCCCATTCCCACCGAAGCACCGGGCGCCGCCACCCCCTCCGCAGGCGCAGCAGCACCAGGCATCGAAATCCCCAGCTTATCCCACGTCGTCGTGTCGATGGAGTCATCCTCGTCCATGCTTGCATCTGGCTCGTGGTCCTTGTGCTTGTCCTTTGACTTGTCTTTGTCTTGGTCACCCGGGCCCCCACCGCGGGGAGGAGGAGGGGCGGGGGCAGAGCAGGGGCCGTCGGGCGCGGGTTGTCGATCTCCGGCTCGAGCTTGACAGTGTATCCCGCACCGTTGAACCAGATCTGGACAGTGCCACGCGGCTTAGCCGGCGCCCGGCACGCAAAGAGCATGCGCACCGGACCCGCGCGGATCAAGGACACCTCGTCTACCACCAGCGGCCGCCCAATCATCGTTGTGGCCGCCATCAGCCTCTCGACACGACGCTGCTTCGGGGGAATGCCCCACAGCTTCACCCACACCTCAGGCATGGACAACGCTTTTGGCTCGGCGAGGGCCGCGTCCCGGATATCTGCGGTGATGTTGTTGATGGAGAGAAATAGCTTGCCACTGCGCGTCGCCATCCTTAACATGACCGGATCTGGGAAAGCCACCGAGAAGCAGTCCGAATCTAAGGGGGTCACCATCCAGTCCCACGCGCCCTCGAAGAGGTGGGGCAACTCCATCTCCAGAATTTCCTTGGACAAGACTCCCGGCGCCGCCGAGACCAGGGCCGCGTTGGCCCCCAGCGAGCACTCCGTTGCCGCATCCGCCTCCTCGGGGTACTGTAGACAGAAGAAACCCCCGCCCAAAAACGCGTGGCCCATAGACTGGAACATCAGAGACTTGCCGCGCGTGGGGCAGTAGGCCGAAGCGTGGCCCTCTTGGCTGCAGAGCACACACAGCTGCTTGAAGGAGCACTCGTTCTGGAAATGCCCCATGCGCCCGCAGCGGAAACACTCCGGCCCCTCTGCTTCTTCAACAGGGATGGGCTCCACCGCCGTACCCTTGGAGGAAGAAGGCTCCGTGGCCACCTTCATCGCCGGCTTGTGCTTCTTCATCTTCTGCTTGGAGTAGGGGTCGCCGACGCGGTCGCCGCAATGGGGGTGGAGCGACTCCTTGCGCTTGAGCTCCAATCCCCGCTTCTTGTACTCCTCCTTCTTCTTCTTTTTCCGCTCCTGCTCCTTGAGCCACCAAGGTGGAGGCGGCCCCAGCCGCCGTCTTCACCGGCCCGCTCCGCTGCACGCATCTTTGCCTGGGCGCGCAGATCTCGCTCGCGGCACCTCTCCGCCTCCGGATCTAGCTTCGCCGCCTTGTCCGCACGCCGATCTGCCTTCGAGCCCATCGCGACGACCTCAGTGAAGGACGCGACGAGAGGAGGAGGGGAAGCAGGGGTGGAGAAAGAGCGAGCAGAGCGGCCGAAGCGCCGCACCTCTGCAGTGGTGGCTGGAAACCCTAACGAACAATCCGAAGCGCCCCGGCGGATCCACAACCACTTATATACCGTGTGCGCCGCCAGCAGGCCAGGTGAGCCGGGCCTGGGCTGCACTGGAAGTCCCACGTCCGCCCTAGCCCCATCCACAGCGGGGGTAGCCACCTGGGCCGTGCGCAACCCACCCTGGGCTGAACAGCCCACTTCCTTGTCCGGACCCGACAACCCAATCTGAGCGCCAGAGCCAACACTAGGCCAGGCGTCGGGTTCCACCGCCGCCGCCGCCAGCGGTCCGACCGGCGTCGCCGACTCCGACCGAGTCACCCGCTCCGGCGCAGGCCCCGCGACCTGCCGCAGGGGGGACGTCACCACTGCGGCCACCGCAGCGCTGCCAGCCACCCCACTGACCCGCGGCCGCAGCGATGCCACCACGAGCCTCGATGGTGCCCGCCCCGGCACCCCTGACCGGCGAGCACCCCGACCCCCAGGCGCAAAGGCACGCCGCCGGCCGGCTCTGAGCGAGCCCCCAAGCTCCTCAGCGCGAGCCACAAACTCGCCGAACGACGGCAGCGTCGCTAAATCCCGACGGGCGCCGCCCTCTCCGTCCTCCGCCTCTGAAACCTCGCTGTCACTTACCTCTGCCAGAGCCCAGAACCTGCTCCCGCACCAACCCCGAGACGACGGCGCGTCCGAGGCCGGCGACGAGGGAGCACGCGCCGGCCGCCCCGACGCCCTTACCTCCGACCAGGTCGCCGCCTCGCCAGTCCTGTCGCCGCTCGCGTCGCCTTGCGAGTCGCCCGTCCGTACCAGAGCCGTTGGAGACATCTCCATACCCAGTACTGTTAGATAGAGAAGCCATAACCATGAATTTGAATAAAGAGATCACTTACAAAACAGATATGTGTGAGATGGATCTATGTGACATCTTTTTTGAGCCAACTTGTGGACTCGGAAGCCATACTGCATTTTTTTTTGAGAATCCATACTGCATTCTTGTTTGCTGATTGTTATTCTAGAGCTAAGTGCCTAAGTCGTTTTTTATATGTAGACATGAACATGATGTGAAGCTGATGTGAGTGTATGGTGGTATAGATTATAACAACTATCAACAACAATTTGCTAGGTCGGCAAAACTATTTTTATGTCTTATTTTTCATGTCTATATAAGGTGATTACATGTATATCTTTTTCGGGCCATAAATGTAAGATATGCAACTGATGTCCAAACATCATGCTAGCACCCACATTGTTTGTACCGACCAACAAGTATTGTCGCTGCCTAATTTGAATTCCATTGTTCTTTTGCTACCAACAGTAGCACCAAGCATCCAAGAAATTCATCTGATTATTTTTGAGTTAAAAAATGGGCACTGTCTTGGCATCCACTCAGGAAAGTTGAGCTTATATGACTATCACGGCTTTATATAACCAGATAGACTTCTATTTTTCACTTGCCGTCGTGCTCTGTTTTTTATATAACCAGCTAGATGGACTTCTATTTTTTACTTGCCGTCGTGCTCTGTTTCCATGGATGTTCATGCCGTGAGTCCTGGCGCTTGACTGAACTTCTTTAGGGTTCCGAGTTCAGACATCTCTCGTGGTTCAGAAACTCAGCGGCAAAACCTGGAAAGTTATTGGTGATAAGCGATAGAGGATCACGCATGACGCAGCCATGGCGGTATCCCGTGACAAGTTTGACCTGCCATAGTTCTCCGTTTGCACCGTGCCACATCCCACATCGACCTGGGTGTCTCTTTGCCAATTCCAATCTGGGCCGGTTAGTACCGATAGGCCCATACATGGTGTCCTGTTCGAATTCCTCGTCCCGGAAACCCGCGGCAAACACCAGGCGAGGCATACTTTCTTTAGTTTAGTACCACATCGCTTGTCCAAGGAGGCAGCAGAGGCAGCGCATCCAATAAAACCAGGGCATAGGGCAACCTTGAAACATACTTACCTGGACGGGGTCTATGGCTGATCAAGAAGAGTCATGGCCTAGGATAGTGGCCCACATTGCACTTTGTGGGTGCGCTGGCCTACCATCTCCCCTTTGAGAGAGAGTGGACGTCATAATTTGTGGTAGAGGGGGTACGTGTTCGCGCGGCCCCTGCCAAATTTCAATGCTAAGTTTTGGTCCTTTTGATTTATTTGCAGTTTTGCTGGTATTCTTTACTCTCTTTGAAACTGTGTTTGACATTGTGCTTTTTCTCGCTTGTCTGTTTTCTACCTGGCAGTTTCAGTTCGAAATCTTAGTTACTCTGTATTTTGAGTACTCACTGAAGTCTGAACTTGCTGAACTGCACGGCGTCAATATCTGGAGTCTGAAAGCAACGACAGTTCACAACACATCGCTTACTAGAAAGAAAAACCAGGCACCGTATGTTGACAGCAAAGATTTCTTCTGTTCAACATACTGCTTCTATTAGTAGCACGTGTTCCTTTTCATGCAGAATGCGTTTTTCTTTCCCTTTATTATGAAAGAGACAGGTTTACATTGAGATGATTCGTCAAACAATGCGGGGAAAATTATAATTAGCTTGACTGCAAATGTGCTTTGTGCTCTTTTACTGGTTTCTTATCTGAACAAGATTATGCTGTGCAAGCTGCAAGAACTGAATATATTAAGGATTCCAGGTGATAGGTGATGACTGACGAGCAGAACTTTCTTCATTCTTCAGTACTTAACCATGCATGGAACTAGCCATGTCCAAATTGTTTATTTACTGAATTTTTTATGCTTGTACACTGTTACCATACGAGTATGTATATCCAGGTATCATGGCATCATGTTACATCTCTTCTTTCAAAATTCAGTTAGTACAAAGTTGAGACACTTATTTTGGAACGGAGGGATTGAACGCGTGTCATCCATAGTTTCTGTCGGCTCAAGTTATCGGCGAACACTGTCAAAATCATGGATACCAAGATAAGGGCAATTTATCCTCCTTTGAATCTACATACCAGGATAAGGTCAATTTATCTAAAACAAATCAGACAACAATCTGAGACGCACTCATTTTTTTTTGTGGTCCCTGATATTCTTCCATGCATGTTTATGGCTACTACTCCTGTTCACCAACTTTTCCAATGAAGGTGTCTTGGGTCGAAATCAAACACAGGTCAGATAATATGGATGTGGTTGGGTTTTCGTAAGATAAGCATACAGGAATTAGTTGTACCTACCTGTTCACGGAATCGACTAGTTGCATAAATGATATCAGAAAAGACTAGGTAAAATTCATATCTGTCTGCAAATTAATTCTCTTGTTGGCTCAAAAGAAAATTTACTTAAAACTAAGATACTACTAATGATTGCGCGGAACAGAAACTGAATTGTGAGGGAAGGGAGAGACAAGAAACTGTTAATAAACCTGGTTTAGTTCACATCTGATTGCGCGGCTGTATGCCTCTTAGAAATTTAATATAGCCCAGCTTTGTGATCTCTCAACAACCACAAAACGGAACGACCTTGTGATCAGAAATCCAAGTTTCTCCTAAATATGCAAGTGTTCAACCTATTCATTAAAAGAGACCAGGAATTGGTTGAACAGGTTCGCGTGTTTAATTGCATAACTATATTAACCGATTTTCACCGTTCAACACATTCATTCAGTACATATCTCTAGTGGCACGTGTTCTTTGTTTTCATAGAGAGAGGATTATGAAGTATGAACACGAGATCTACAATGACAAATATGAGGTGTCTAAACTTTGCAACTTTTCCAAGTTTGTCAGTTCATTGGTGCAGGAAGCCAGTTGAACATACGTACATAGTTACATGAACTACTGACTTTGTTGTTCTTACCTACTTTATTGATCGTCATCACAATCAACCGATGCAAACTGGGACATATATGTGCCTTTATAAGGGCGTTGAAACAATTGGGTGCGTTACAAATTCAGGTGGACATCTTCAGGGATAACGTGTTACACTTAGTATGTAATGCTAACCTGAAATGACAGAGATGGAGTCCATATCACCAAGAAGAGGTAAGAAGAGTAAACAGTTTGTTGATGGAATGGACAAGAAAGGTGGTTTATCTTCCTATTGGTATCCCTTCAGTAGTTCAGTATAGTAGAACCATACAGTTTAGTGCGAAGTGCTATTAGGTTACCACGCGTCTCCAACTCTGATGAGCAGGTACAGCATCAAATTCAGTAGATTTAGATGAATATATTACCATTTTTTTCCCGTTATATAGAAGAAACATTGCACTCGTGCGGTATGATAAAAGGCGGGTACAGCATCAAATTCAGTAGATTCAGATGAATATATTACCATTTTTTCCCCGTTATATAGAAGAAACATTGCACTCGCGTGGTATGATAAAAGGCGGGAATAAGAAATCTTTCTGACGAAAAGCAGCAGGTTTCTTTTTCATTAACTAAGAGCATCTTCGACCGGACCCCCCCCCCCCCCTTCCTTCCTATATGTCGAGGCGGACAATCCAGACACACAGACGAAAAACGGCCGCCCAACCAGACCCCGTATCCAGCCCACTCCCAAAGATCTTGGGCAAATCCAAAGAAGGTGAATAATCAAATTCTTCAATTCAAATTCAAACCCCTGTTTTCTTTGTTTTTCTTCTTTATTTAACCATAAATCCTATTGGGTATTCCTTTGTGTAATACAGTGGCCACGTCGGATCGGTTAACTCTTTTCCAATGGACACCAAGAAGCTGTAGGATCTACACATCTCCCATCCCATCTCAAATCTCAGCCGCTGCTCTCCTCTTGGCACCACCTATCGTGCCACAGGATGATAATACATCGACCCGGTTAACTCTTTTCCAATGGCAATTGGTCCTGGTTGGCACCAATAGGCCCATACACGGTGCCCTGTTCGAATTCTCGCCCCTGAAAGTCGCAGCAAACACCAGGCGAGCATGCTTTCATTTAGTACCACATCGCCTGTCCAAGGAGGAAGCAGAGGCAGCGCAACCTATAAAGGCAGGGCATAGGGCGACCTTGAAACTTACTTACCTAGACGGGGTTTATGGCTGATCAAGAAGAGCTATGGCCTAGTTTAGCGGCCCACATTGCACTTTGTGGGTGCGCTGGCCTACCATCTCCCCTTTTTCGCGCGGCCCCTACCAAATATCAATTTTAAGTTTTGCTCGATTTGGCTGGTGCTTTTGTCCTAAGTCTGAACTCTGAATTTGTGAGTGGCCTTGGCTTTGTTTATGTTGTCTGTCTCTTGTACTGGAACCAATTTAAGTTTGTCTTGTACTGGAGCCAACTTAAGTTTGCATCTTCTGTTTTGCAGTTTCAACCTTGGTCTGTGCCGAGAGTGACATTGGTTTGTTCCTATTTCCAGTACGCACTGAAGTCTGAACTTGCTGAACTCCATTAAGAGCGAGCATACTGGTAATGATATGGTTTGTAGAGGTGAAGAGCAGACTGGTAATGATATGGGAGAGGCGAAATTTTCAGTCCAGGATTGATAGTTGTCCCAAATTTGACTGCTCGGCGTCAATATCTGAAGTCTGAAGAACAACCAAAGTTCACATCATATTGCTTACTAGAAAGAGAAAACCTGGCATCTGTTCAACACAAGAAAGAGAAAACCTGGCATCTGTTCAACATACTGCTTCCTTTAGAAGCACGTGTTTCTTTCCATGCAAAATGAGTTTCTTTTCTTTTGCGAAAGTGACAGGTTTAGATCGAGACCGTCAACCTATCAGGAGGAAAATTTGAACTAGTTTTACTATAAATTCGCTTTCTGTACTTTTCCTGGTCTCATATCTGAAGAAGATCACGCCGTGCAAGCTGCAAAACCTGAATAATAACGACAGCATGCATTTCACAAAATCCTGTGAAGACGCGAGCCCAAAACCCCCCGGCGCGGCGCAGCACCAGCGAGCGAGGCGGTAATGGCACCTCTCATCAGGACCTCGTGCTCGTCTACACCGAGGCAATCAACTCTGATCTGGGAAGGTGATAGCATAAAGAGGGAGCTTCTTTCAGTACTTAGCCGTAGCATTAGCCATGTGCAAATTGTTTATTTACTGAACTTTTTAGGCTTTATACAATGGTCCGATGCAAGTATGGATATCCGGGTATCACATTCCTTCAAAGCTTAGATTATAAATACGTATGTGTAGTACTCCACGGAAAGAAATTCAAGCATAAGTAGGTGACTGATTGAACGTTTGTGGTGCATGATTTATGTCAGCTGAAGTTATTGGTGAACATTGTGTCATACTTCTGGATACCAAGATAAGGTCAATAGATCCTCCTTTGATTCTAATACCAGGATATGGTCGATTTATCCATAATAAAGTAGACAGCAATCTGAGATGCACTCGATTTTGTATTGTCCCTTATACTCTTCCATGCATGTTTTTGGCTAGCAGTCCCGTTCACCAACTTGTCGACCAACTTTTCCAATGATGGTATCTCGGGTCAAAATCAACACAGGACAGATAATATGGGTGTGGTTGGGTTGGAGTAAGGTAAACATACAGGAATTAGTTGTACCTACCCGTTCACGGAATTGAGGCTAGTTGCATATCAAAAAAGACTAAGTAAAATTCATATCTGTCTTCGTTTCAAAAAAAATCATATCTGTCTGCAAATTAATTCACTTATTGGCTCTGATTGCTTCAAGCAAGCTACAAACTCAGAGGAAAATTTCCTCACAACTGAGATGATGATGACTGCACAGAACAGAGCCGTAATGATGATGGAAGGGGGACAAGAAACTGTCAATAAACCTTGCTTAGTTCACATCAGAATTGCGTAGCTGGTATTCCTCTTGTAAATTTAATATAGATCAGCTTTGGGATCTCTCAACGACCACAGAACGCGAACGACCGTGCGATCAGTATTCCAAGTTTCTCCTAAATATGCAAGCGTTCACTAAAAGAGGAGACCAGGAATTAATCATGCATTTCACCGTTCAACACATTCATTCATTACATATCTCTCGTGGCACGTGTTCTTTTGTTTTCAGACGGAGAGTATCATGAAGTATGAACACAAGAATTTTGATGATAAAAATGAGGTGTCGAAACTTTGCAATATTTCCATCTCACCTGAATTTGCCGGTCCATCGACGCAGGACACCACTAGAACATAGTTACATGAACTATTGACTTTCTTTTTTCTTACCTACTTTAGTGATCGTCATCACAATAAACTTGATGCAAACGGGGAAATACATGTGCCTTTTTTAAGGGCGTTGAAACTGTTGGAGGCATTATAAATTCCGTGGACATCTTCACAAAGAACGCGTTAGGTTTAGTAGGTAATCCTAACTATGCATGCTAACCAGAAATGGCAGTGCTTTAGTTCAAATTTTAAAAGATTGGGAGATACAGAGATGGGTCAGTATCAGCAGACAGCAAGAAGAGGTAAGAAAACATACAGTTCGCTACAGGATTGGACCAGATTGTTTATATTCTTCCTATCAGTGTCCCTTCCGTTTCCGTGTAGTAGAAGCGTACAACGTAGCGCAACTGCGCAAAGTGCAAAAAGATTTAATACATTCAGTAAATAAAACAATTTGCACATGGCTGAACGCTGAATCGTGTGCATTTTTCTTTTTAGAATCCATACTGCATTCTTGTTTGCTGATTGTTATTCTAGAGCTAAGTGCCTAAGTCGTTTTTTATATGTAGACATGAACATGATGTGAAGGTGATGTGTGTGTATGGCGGTATAGATTATAAAAGCTATCGGCAGCAATTTGCTAGGTCAGCAAAACTAGTTTTCGTGTCTTGTTTTTCACGTCTATATAAGGTGATTACATGTATATCTTTTTCGGGCCATAAATGTAAGATGTGCAGCTGATGTCAAAACATCATGCTAGCACGCTCATTGTTTGTACCGACCAACAAGTATTGTCGCTGCCTAATTTGAATGCCATTGTTCTTTTGCTATCAACATTAGCACCAAGCATCCAAGAAATTCATCTGATTATTTTTGAGTTAAAAAATGGGCACTGCCTTGGCATCCACTCAGGAAAGTTGAGTTTATATGACTATCACGGCTTTATATAACAAGCTAGAAACCCTAGCCCCCGCGTCGTCCCCCCGCGGGCGACTCGGGCGGCGGCGCGCCCTCCCCCCCTCCTCTCCTCCTCCCTGCCCTCCCCCGCCCTCGCCGCCGGCCGAAGCCGCCGGGGCAAAGCCCCTCGCGGTGGCTGGCGGCGGGGCCCCTCTCTCCTCCGCTCGAGGGTGGCCGGTGCGGGGCGGCCTTCTCTGGCGGCGGCGGCGGGCGTGCGTGGGGCTCGGCGGTGCGGCGGTGGTGGCTCCCGACGACGGCGTGCTTGCGGCGACGTGGTGGGCGGCGGCGGCAGTGCGGCGGCTACGTGCCCGTGATGGCGGCGGTGGCTCAGATCTGGCCATGGGCTGCAACGGGCGGGTTCTGGCGGGCCCCTTCTCTACGGGCTCCGTCTCGGCCTCCCTCTCCTCTCGATCGGGGCTGGAGGTGGGATGGTGCTGGTGGAGGTGGGAGGCGTGTCGGCTGGATCTGACGCGATTTTTCCGGCCGGCGGCGCGGGTTGGGGCAGCGGTCGAGCGTGGGCGGCAGCGCGGGGAGGTCCTGGTGGTGGCCTCCCGGTGGTGCGGCGGCTACACGGTGGCTGGCGGCTCTGCCCGCGACGGCGGCCGGCTTCTCCGGCGTCGGCTCGTCTGCGGTCGGGCCGTTTCGACCTTCGCTTCCTCTCCTAGTCGGTCGGCCTCTACTTACATCGAAGGGCTGGCCCGCTCCTAGCTACAGTCCATCGCTCGTCTCGCGCCCGGCAGCAGGACCGAGCTCGTCTCGCGCCCGGCCGCAGGGTCGAGCTCGTCTCGCACCCGGTGCAGCAGGACGGGTCGATGGAGGCCAATTTTGGCCGGCCTTTTGGGTCTCGGCGCTGGGGGCCGCCCAGGGGTGTGAAAGGCGCGGCCTTTCCACTCATCTCTTTGGTTGGGGTAGCAACGGGTCTCGGGTGAGGTGGTGTCAAGGTCTTGGACGCCGGGGCGGCGGCCTTGGTGGTGGTAGCGCGGTGCTCTTGGGCAGAGGCCGTTGCTTGGTGCTGTCTGGCGACCATGGCCGTGTGGGCGGCATGGTGGCTGGGGTGTGGCGTTCGGTGGCGATGAGTGTTAGCTGGGGTGAAAAACTGCTCTATCTTCGGACGGACCGGCAGCGGCGTAGCGCGTTACCTTCTTGAAGGCGTCGTCGCGGCTCTCATCGGTCATCGTGTTGCTCTAGAGGAAACTCTGACCCCCGGGTCGGGCGATGGCGGCGCGTTGGCGTCGTAACCTTCTTGGAGGCGCCGTCTTGGAGCTCACGGTTCGTCATATGCGGCTCCATCTCTTCGCGGTGGCGTGTTTACGGTGGAGGACCCCGATTGCTCTTGTAGTGGTAGGGGTGGTGTTGCTGCGCTCAGCACCTATGTATCCCGTTTTGTATGTGTGCGTGTGTCGTGGGGTGCGTTTGTATTTGGGTTGTGGTGGATCATTGCTTTATATATAAAGCGGGGCAAAAGCCTTTTTCGATATAACAAGCTAGATAGACTTCTATTTTTTCCTTGCCGTCGTGCTCTTTTTCCATGGATGTTCATGCCGTGAGTCCTGACGCTTGACTGAGCTTCTTTAGGGTTCCGAGTTCAGACATCTCTCATGGTTCAGAAACTCAGCGGCAAAACCTGGAAAGTTATGGGTGATAAGCGATAGAGGATCACGCAGCCGTGGCTGTATCCCGTGACAAGTTGACCTGCCATAGTTCTCCGTTTGCACCGTGCCACAGCCCACATCGACCCGGGTCCTTGCCAATTCCAATCTAGGCCGGTTGGTATCGATAGGCCCATACATGGTGTCCTGTTCGAATTCCTCGTCCCAGAAACCCGCGACAAACACCAGGCGAGGCATACTTTCTTTAGTTTAGTACCACATCGCTTGTCCAAGGAGGCAGCAGAGGCAGCGCATCCAATAAAACCAGGGCATAGGGCAACCTTGAAACATACTTACCTGGACGGGGTTTATGGCTGATCAAGAAGAGTCATGGCCTAGGCAAGTCGTCCACATTGCATTTTGTGGGTGCGCTGGTCTACCATCTCCCCTTTGAGGGAGAGTGGGCGTCATAATTTGTGGTAGAGGGGGTACGCGTTCGCGCGGCCCCTGCCAAATTTCAATGCTAAGTTTTGGTCATTTTGATTTGCAGTTTTGTTGGTATTCTGAACTCTCTTTGAAACTGCTAGAATCAGGGATCCTACCGGACCTGCTCCGTAGGTTGTAGGGGAAGGATGGAGTAGGGCGAGGCGATGAGCAGGCGCGAGGCGGCTAGGGTTCCGGCTCCTCAGGGAGCCGGGCAATAGAGATAATATTCTTCTTATTGATTGATTCCAAAAAGAGTCTTACAGCCTATATTTATAACCTAGATAACTTGCATAAGAATTAACCTAAGATAACTTGCATAAGAATTAACCTAAGATAACTTGTGGGCTAAGATTGCCCAGTGGGCCTAGCTAAACCGGCCATAACACTTCTCCCCGCCTGCACAAACAGCACGTCTTCGAGCTGTAAGGTGGGGAAGCGCTTGCGGAACTCCTCGAGGCGATCAACCAGCGTCAAACACCTTCTCGACAGCTGGGGCGGCCAGGTCGGCGGCGACGGCGTCCTTCGAAATGTAGTCTGTAACCTCCAGGTAGAAGAGTCGCGGGCAGGCATGGACGGGCGTGTAGGGCTCGTCGCAGTTGAAGCACAACCCTTGGCGACGACGCTCGAGTAGCTCGGCTGAGGTGAGCCGGCGGAACGGGCGCGCCGCGGTCGCGGCGAGGGGTACCGCAGAAGCCTGCGCAGGCCGACCCTGCGCGGAATCCGGCCCGGATTGCAACCCAGCGGTTCGGGACGGTGATTCCTGCTGGATGGCCACCGCATGGCGCTCGAACACGCGGGCGTAGTACATGGCCGACTGGAGATCCTGGGGTCCCCGAAGCTCCACGTCCACGCGGATGTGGTCCGGAAGTCCACCGACAAAGAGGTCAGCCCGCTGCTGTGCCGTCACACCCGACGCATGGCATGCCAGGGCCTGGAAACGGTCGGCGTAGTCCTGCACCGTGGAGGTGAAGGGAAGGCGGCCGAGCTCCGCTAGGCGGCTCCTGCGAACCGGAGGCCCAAAGCGAAGGAGGCAGAGCTCGCAGAAGCGCTCCCAAGGGGGCATGGCGCCCTCGTCCTGCTCGAGGGCGTAATACCAAGTCTGTGCCGCGCCGTGGAGGTGGTACGAGGCGAGCCAGGTACGCTCCGATGCAAGGGTGCGCTGCCCGCGAAAGAACTGGTCGCACTAGTTGAACCAGTTGAGGGGGTCCTTTGTGCCGTCATAGGTGGCGAAGTCGATCTTGGCGAACCGCGGCGGTTTCTGGGTCGGAGCGCCATGGCCGACCGGCTCGGCGGTGCGGAGCAGTGATGATGACGGCGCCCGGTCAACGGTGGGGAGGCCGTCGTAGGCCCCCGCGGAGCCGGACGAGGCCCCAGAATGCTGCATGGGTACCGGTGGGTCCCCGGCCTCTGTGTAAACTGGCGATGGCGACGTCCCGGTTAGCCAGGCCGGGATCAGGGACGGTGACGGCAAAAACCGGACCTGCTAGATCGGAAGTCCTCCCGGTGTGGACTGGCCCAGTCCGGAGCTGGGCGGCGGCGGTGGGAGCTGGACCGGTGCGGGCGGCACAGTTGGCGTGGCTGGTGCCGGCGCAGGCCAGTGCGGCCACTGCGGCGCTGGGGCGGGCACGGGAGGCGCGGGTGGCGCCGCGAGAACCGGCGCGGGCCACTGCGGCCAGGACGGCACTGGGGCGGGCGATGGCTGGAGCGACGGATGGGCCCCGACGATCGCCGCGGGTACCGAGTACCAGGGCAGGTGCAGCAGCGGTGGGGGCCCGCCGGTGTAGCCCGCCTGGAACGGCAGCAGGGGCATCCCGCTCAGGCCCGACGCGGTCTGGATCGGCCAGTGAGTCGCCGGGTGGCTGTAGGCAGGGGGCGCAGCCGGCGGGGTGGTGTGCGGGCCGGCCAAGTACAGGAAGATGCCCTGGACGGCCGTCACGAGGTCCCGCAGGGTGCTGGTCATCTCCTCCGGCATGAAGACAAAGGTTGTCGGCGGCGCGGAGGTGATCGGGGCCGGCGGCGTTGGGGACCCGGCAGTGGTCATCGGGTGGTGGTGATGATGGGCAGCGGCGGCGTGGGTGTTGATGACGACATGATCGAACCCGAGTCTCTGGATACCAAATTGGTAGAATCAGGGATCCTACCGGACCTGCTCCGTAGGTTGTAGGGGAAGGATGGAGTAGGGCGAGGCGATGAGCGGGCGCGCCGGCGGCTGGGCGCCGTCGCGTAGGAGGTGGATGGCGGCGGCGGCTAGGGTTAGAGGCGGCTAGGGTTCCGGCTCCTCTGGGAGCCGGGCAATAGAGATAATATTCTTCTTATTGCTTGATTCAAATTACAACCTATATTTATAACCTAGATAACTTGCATAAAAATTAATCTAAGATAACTTGCATAAGAATTAACCTAATATAACTTGTGGGCTAAGATTGCCCGGTGGGCCTAGCTAAACCGGCCATAACAGAAACTGTTTTTGGCATTGTGCTTTTTCTCGCTTGTCTGTTTTCTACCTCAGTTTCAGTTAGAATTCTGCACAAAGTCTGAACTTAGTTGCTCTGTATTTTGAGTACTCACTGAAGTCTGAACTTGCTGAGCTGCACGGCGTATATATCTGGAGTCTGAAAGCAACCACAGTTCATAACACATCGCTTACTAGAAAGAAAATCCAGGCACTGTATGTTGACAGCAAAGATTTCTTCTGTTCAACATACTGCTTCTTTTAGTAGCACGTGTTCCTTTTCATGCAGAATGCTTTTTCTTCCCTCTGTGAAAGAGACAGGTTTAGATTGAGATGGTTCGTTAAACAATGCGGAGAAAATTAGAATTAGCTTGACTGCAAATGTATGAGAAAAACTCAAAACTCAATTGACAAATATGTATGAGCAGTACTCCAGGGAAAGAAATTCAAGCACAAGTAGGTGACTGATTGAACGCGTGTCCTCCATAGTTTCTGTTGTTTAAAGTTATTGGTGAACACTATGTCATACTCATGGATACCAAGATAAGGTCAATTTATCCTCCTTTGAATCTACACGTACCAGGATAAGGTCAATTTATCCAAAACAAATCAGACAATAATCTGAGACGCACTCATATTTTTTATGGTCCCTCATATTCTTCCATGCATGTTTATGGCTAATACTCCTGTTCACCAACTTTTCGAATGATGGTGTTTGGGTCAAAATCAAACATAGGTCAGATAATATGGACGTGGTTGGGTTTTGGTAAGATATAAGCATACAGGAATTAGTTGTACCTACCCATTCACGGAATCGACTAGTTGCATAAATTATATCAGAGAAGACTAGGCAAAGTTCATATCTGTCAGCAAATTAATTCCCTTATTGGCTCGGATTGCTTCAAGCAGACTACAAACTAAAAAGAAAATATACTTAAATTTAAGATGCTACTGATGACTGCACAGAACAGAGCTGAATTGTGAGGGAAAGGAGAGACAAGAAACTGTTAATAAACCTGGTTTAGTTCACATCTGATTGCGCGGCTGTATTGCTCTTATAAATTTAATATAGCCCAGCTTTGTGATCTCTCAACAACCACAAAACGGGAACGACCTTGTGATCAGAATTCCAAGTTTCTTCTACATGCAAGTGTTCAGCCTATTCATTAAAATAGACCAGGAATTAATGAATAGGTTGAACACGTTCACATGTTTAATTGCGTAACCATATTAATCGAGTTTCACCGTTCAACACGTTCATTCAGTAGATATCTCTTGTGGCACGTGTTCTTTGTTTTCATATAGTAAGGATTATGAAGTATGAACACGAGAACTGTAGTGGTAAATATGAGGTGTCCAAACTTTGCAACTGTTCCTAGTTTGTCGGTTCATCGGTGCAAGAAGCCAGTTGAACATACGTACATAGTTACATGAACTATTGACTTTGTTGTTCTTACCTACTTTATTGACCGTCATCACAATCACCCGATGCAAATTGGGAGACATATATGCCTTTTATAAGGGCGCTGAAACAATTGGATGCATTACAAATTCAGGTGGACATCTTCAGGGATAACGTGTGACGCTTAGTACATAATCCTAACCATTCAAGCTAACCTAAAATGACAGTGTTTCTTTAGTTTAATACTCCCTCCGTCCGGAAATACTTGTCATCAAAATGAATAAAAGGGGATATACCTAGATGTATTTTAGTTCTAGATACGTCCCTTTTTGTCCATTTTGATGACACGTATTTTCGGACGGAGGGAGTAGAATGGGAGATACAGAGATGGGGTCAACATGACCAAGAAGAGGTAAGAAGAATAAACAGTTTGTTAATGGAATGGACAAGAAAGGTGGTTTATCTTCCTATTGGTATCCCTTTAGTATAGTAGAACCGTACAGTTTAGTGTGAAGTGCTAGCAGGTTACCACGCGTCTCCAACTCTGATGAGCAGGCACAACATCAGATTCAGTAGATTCAGATGAATATATATTACCACCTTTTTTCCCGTTATATAGAAGAAACATTACACTCAACGCGGTATTGATAAAAGGCGGGAATAAGAAATCTTTCTGACGAAAAACACTAAACGGACCAAAAATGGCCGCCCAACCGGACCCTTACCCAGCCCATTTGTTCGGGTCGCTCGACACCCCTCATCCAGCCTATATGTTTACCTCAAAGAAAAAAAACCAGCCTATATGTTTTTGAGCGGAAACACCTGAACTTTATTACTGCATCACCACATTGTTTACATAATTCGGGGGGGTCCAAAAGCCACACATAGCGGCCAGGAGCTAGGTGTAGAGCATTTTTAGCTATATTGTGGGCATCAACATTCGATTCCCTACAAGAATAAATAAAAGAGATATCACTACTTGTTTGAAGGTTTTTCCTAATTTCTGCAATGACCATTGCATTCGGTCCTTGTGAGCCTTCCTCTATATTCTTTACCACTGTCACTAAGGGTCATTGATCCATCTTGCGCTGAGGCACTTGCATCTAGCGCAGGATCTCCAGATCCAGCCTATATGTAGAGGGGATATAAAGCGGCCGGATTCCCTTTTCCCCGCACAAAAAAAAAAAAGCGGCCGGACTCCGGACGCGATGGCCACGTTCCAATGGACACCAAGAAGATGTAGATCTACACATCTCAATTCTCAGCCGCTGCTCGACCCGGTAACTCTTTTCCAATGGCAATTTGGCCCGGTTAGTACCAACAGGCCCATACATGCTGTCCTTCCTATTCGAATTCCTTGTCCCGGGAAGCTGCAGTAAACACCAGGCTTGTCTCAAGAAAAGAAAAACAGGCATGCTTTGGAGGGAGCAGAGGCAGCGCAACCTATATAAGGAGGGCATAGGGCAACCTTGAAACATACTTACCTGGACGGGGTCTATGGCTAATCAAGAAGAGCCATGGCCTAGGCTAGTGGCCCACATTGCACTTTGTGGATGCGCTGGCTTACCATCTTCCCTTTGAGGAAGAGTGGACGTCATAATTTGTGATAGAGGGGGTACGCGTTCGCGCGGCCCCTGCCAAATATCAATTGTAAGTTTTGGTTGTTATGGTTGGCGCTTTGATCCTCAGTCTGGACTCCGAATTATTCGAGTGACCTTGGGCTGATTTGCATTATGGTTCGTCTAAACTCTGAAATTGTGAGCGGCCTTGGCTTTGTTTATATTGTCTGTCTTGTACTGCAGCCAATTTAAGTTTGCGTCTTCAGTTTTACAGTTTCATCCTTGGTCCGTGCGAGAGTGACATTGGGTTTATTCCTGTATATGTCTACTCTGTATTTCCAGTACTGGTAATGACATAGTAGAGGTGAAGAGCATACTGGTAATGACATGGGAGAGGCGAAATTTTCAGTCCAGGATTGACAATTGTCCAAAATTTGACTGCTCGGCGTCAATATCTGAAGTCTGAAGAACAACCGCAGTTCACATCATATTGCTTAGTGCTTACTATAAAGAGAAAACCTGGCATCTGTTCAACACAAGAAGGAGAAAACCTGGCATCTGTTCAACATACTGCTTCCTTTAGAAGCACGTGTTTCTTTCCATGCAAAATGAGTTTTTTTTCTTTTGCGAAAGAGACAGGTTTAGATCGAGACCGTCAAACTATCAGGAGAAAATTTTGAATTAGTTTGACTGTAAATGCACTTTGTGTACTTTTCCTGGTTTCTTATCTGAAGATCACGCCGTGCAAGCTGCAAAATCTGAATAATAACGACAGCATGCATTTCACAAAATTCTGTAAAGAGGCGAGCCCCAAACCCCCAGCACAGCGCAGCAGCAGCGAGCGAGGAGGCAACGGTACTTCTCATCAGGAGCTCTTACTCGTCTACACCGAGGCAATCACCTCTGATCTGGGAAGATGACAGCATAAGAGGGAGCTTCTTTCAGTACTTAACCGTAGCATTAGCCATGGGCAAATTGTTTACTTACTCAACTTTTTAGGCTTTGTACATTTGTCCGATGCAAGTATGGATATCCGGGTGTCATATTCCTTCAAAGCTCAGATTATAAATATGTATGTGTAGTACTCCACGGAGAGAAATTCAAGCATAAGTAGGTGACTGATTGAACGTTTGTGGTGCATGATTTATGTCAGCTGAAGTTATTGGTGAACATCGTGGCATACTTTGGATACCAAGATAAGGTCAATAGATCCTCCTTTGATTCTAAATACCAGGATATGGTCGATTTATCCATAATAAATTAGACAACAATCTGAGATGCACTCGATTTTGTATTGTCCCTTATACTCTTCCATGCATGTTTATGGCTAGCAGTCCCGTTCACCAACTTGTCGACCAACTTTTCCAATGATGGTATCTCGGGTCAAAATCAACATAGGTCAGATAATATGGGTGTGGTTGGGTTTGAGTAAGATAAAAATATACAGGAATTAGTTGTACCTACCCGTTCACGGAATCGAGGCTAGTTGCATAAATTATATCAAAAAAGACTAGGTAAAATTCATATCTGTTTGCAAACTAATTCACTTATTGGCTCTGATTGCTTCAAGCAAGCTACAAACTCAGAGGAAAATTTCGTCACAACTGAGATGTTGATGACTGCACAGAACAGAAGCGGAATGGTGATCGAAGGGGGACAAGAAACTGTCAATAAACCTTGCTTAGTTCACATCAGAATTGCGTAGCTGTATTCCTCTTGTAAATTTAATATAGCTCAGCTTTGGGATCTCTCAAAGACCACTAAACGGGAACGACCGTGCGATCAGTATTCCAAGTTTCTCCTAAATATGCAAGCGTTCACTAGAAGAGGAGACCAGGAATTAATCATGCATGTCACCGTTCAACACATCCATTCATTACATATCTCTCGTGGCATGTGTTCTTTTGATTTCATACGGAGAGGATCATGAAGCATGAACACACGAACTTTGATGGTAAACATGAGGTGTCGGTACTTTGCAATATTTCCATCTCACCTGAATTCGCCGGTCCATCGATGTTGGAAACTAGTACTACCTCCGTTCCTAAATATTTGTTTTTCTAGACATTTCAAATGACTACCACATACGGATGTATGTAGACATATTTTAGAGTGTAGATTCACTCATTTTGCTCCGTATGTAGTCGTTAAAATGCCTAGAAAGACAAGTATTTAGGAACGGAGGGAGTAGAACATAGTTACATGGAATATCGACTTTCATATTTCTTACCTACTTTAGTGGTCGTCATCACAATAAACTTGATGCAAACGGTGAAATATATGTGCCTTTTGTGAGGGCGTTGAGTCTGTTGGATGCATTATAAATTCCTTGGACATCTTCACAAAGAACGCGTTACTTTCAGCACATAATCCTAACTATGCATGTGGTAGGACTAGGGTTCCTACCGGCTCTACTCCGTAGGTTATACGGGCAGGACAACAAGGGTTGGGGGCGAGGGCGGCGGCTCCGGCATGTTGGCGCCGTCGCAAGAGAGGAGAAGGGCGGCGGCGGCTAGGGCAAGGCGCGGCTAGGGTTTCCGGCTCCTCTGGAGCCGGCCAATATGATAGAACTATCTTTATTGCTTCATCTGAAAAGAGTCTTACAACTTATATTTATAACCTAGATAACTTGCACACGAATTAACCTAAGATAATTTGTGGGCTAAGATTGCCCGATGGGCCTTCCATATGACAGGCCGGACGTAACACTTCTTCCCGCCTGCACAAACAGCTCGTCCTCGAGCTGTAAGGTGGGGAAGCGTTTGCTGAACTCCTCTTGGTAATCAACCAGCGCCAAACACCATCTCGACATCTGGGGCGGCCAGGTCGGCGGCGACGGCGTCCTCCGAAATGTAGTCTGCCACCTCCCGGTAGAAGAGTCGCGGACAGGCGTGGCCGGGCTTGTAGGGTTTGTCGTAGTTGAAGAACAACCCTTGGCGGCGACGCTCGAGTATCTCGGCTGGGGTGAGCCGGTGGAACGGACTTGCCGCGGTCGCGGCGAGGGGTGCCGCGGTCGCGGCGAGGGGTGCCGCGGAAGCCTGCGCAGGCCGACCCGATGCAGAATCCGGCGAAGGAAGTGAGCCAGCGGCCCGGAACGGTGAGTCCTGCTGAATGACCACCGCGCGGCGCTCGAACGCGCGGGTGTAGTACATGGCGGTCTGGAGATCGGGGGGATCCCGTAGCTCGACGTCCACGCGAATATGGTCCGGCAGACCGCCCACAAATAACTCGGCGCGCTGAGTCGCGGAGACGCCCGGCGCGTGGCACCCCAGGGCCTGAAAGCGGTCGGCGTAGTCCTGCACCGTGGATGTGAAGGGTAAGCGACCGAGGGCCGCCAGTCGGCTCCCGCGGATAGGAGGCCTGAACCGGAGGAGACAGAGCTCCCGGAAGCGCTCCCATGGGGGCATGCCGCCCTCGTCCTGCTCGAGGGCGTAGTACCAAGTCTGCGCCGCGCCTCGGAGATGATAGGACGCGAGCCAGGTCCGATCCGAAGCGAGCGTCCGCTGCCCTCGAAAGAACTGCTCGCACTGGTTGAGCCAGTTGAGGGGGTCCTCTGTGCCCTCGTAGGTGGCGAAGTCCAACTTGGCGAAGCGAGGGGGTGTCGGCCCGCCGTGCCCGGGGGCGGCCGCAGTCGCCGGCAGCGCGTATGCCGGGTCGGGAAGCGCCGGGGCGTAGTTCGCCGAGCTGGAGGGATGATCAAACCACAGGGAGGGCGTCGGGTGTTCCGGCGCCGTGGAGTATACCAGGCCCGGAGACGAGCCGGTCGCCCACGCGGGGATCGTCGATGGTGACGGTGGAAACTGCACTTGATGCAGGGGCCGACCCGTGGCCTGAGACGCGGGTGGTGGTGCTGTCGATGGTGGCGGCGCCTGGTGGAGCTACTGCATTGGCGCCTGCGTCGTGGGGGCCGGCGGTGGCGCCGGAAGAAACTGCTGGGTCGGCCCCCCCAGCTGCGCGGTGGAGGCCGGCCACGCTGGCCAAGGCTGTCCCGCGGCCGAGTAGTGCGGCAGCAGCAGCGGCGGCGGGGGCGCCCCTCTGTAGGGCGCCTAGAAGGCCGGGGCGGGCCACTGGAACGGCGGCGGCCCGTAGGCGGTGGTGGCGGCGCTCGGTGGCTGGTTCCCGGCGAGGTAGAGGGTAATGTCCCTGACCGCCTGGACAAGCTCCCGCAGGGTGCCCGACACCTCCTCGAGCGAGAGGAGCGGGGGCGGATCCGCCGTGGTGGTGATTGGCGCTGGCGCGGTGGTGGTGGTGGTGGTGCCGGACGTGATCGCCGTCATCGGCGTGGAAGTGGCCGGCGGCAGCGAGAGCGGGGCGGAGGTGGATGGCAGCGGCGGCGGTGATGGAGGGAGCGACATGATCGGCCTGGTGTCTCTGGATACCAAATTGGTAGGACTAGGGTTCCTACCGGCTCTACTCTGTAGGTTATACGGGCAGGACAACAAGGGTTGGGGGCGAGGGCGGCGGATCTGGCGTGTTGGCGCCGTCGCATGAGAGGAGAAGGGCGGCGGCGGCTAGGGCAAGGCGCGGCTAGGGTTTCCGGCTCCTCTGGAGCCGGGCAATATGATAGAACTATCTTTATTGCTTCATCTGAAAAGAGTCTTACAACTTATATTTATAATCTAGATAACTTGCACACGAATTAACCTAAGATAATTTGTGGGCTAAGATTGCCCGATGGGCCTTCCATATGACAGGCCGGACATAACAGCATGCTAACCAGAAATGGAAGTGCTTCTTTAGTTCAAATTTTAAAAGATTGAGAGATACAGAGATGGGTCACTATCAGCAAGAAGAGGTAAGAAAAAAGTTTGCTAAAGGATTGGACCAGACTGTTTATATTCTTCCTAGTTCCTATTAGTGTCCCTTCCGTGTAGTAGAAGCGTACTCCCTCTGTAAAGAAATATAAAAGCGTTTATACAGAGGGAGTACAACGTAGCTCAAAGTGAGACAGATTTAATACATTCAGTAAATAAACAATTTGCACATGGCTGCAGGCCACCAGGTTCAATAGAGAGTCAGAAGAACTTTCCATTAGGGCAAAAGCACTGCACTTCTCAAGATACGATTAAAAAGGGGACATAAGAACTTCACTTCAAGGTCGCACGAGTCCTGATGCTCGACCGAGCTTCTTTAGAGTTCAGACTTCTGACCTCCCTCATGGTTTTTGCAGCCTGGGAGTTCTCAAAAATTTGCGTCTGGGGGGGGGGGGGGGGGGGGGGAAGCAAAAAGGAACGTCTGACCGAATGAAGAGGAGGTAGCATCTCCCGTCTCATTGAGCTGTAGGTGAACTCGAATGCATATCTTCAGTCCAAATATTTTCAGTTTGCATCAACTTTATAGTATTCAACTTTATGGTATTCACCTGATCGAGACTAGTTCGTATTCCTCAAAGGACTGCGCATATCTTCAGTTTTCAAATACATTAGTGCAGTCTTCAGATTGCATCCTTCTAATAATTAAGTAAGAGAAAGTTATGGTATTCACCTGATCAAGACCAGTAGTTGCATAAAGTATACCAAAAAAGACTAGGTAAAATTCATATCTGTCTGCAAATTAATTCTCTTATTGGCTCTGATTGCTTCAAGCAAGCTACAAGCTTCAAAAGAAATTTGCTTACAAGTGAGATACTAAGGGCTTCTCTAGCAGATTCCCCCAAAACTATATTTAAGGAGAATTTTCTTTAGGGATTAAGCATCATCTAGCAGACCCCCTAAATATATTTGAGACAGGATTTTCAACACCCGGGTGCCCCTACACCCTCTATGGGCAGTAAATTCAAAACAACTGAAAACAAAATAAAATAAAATCTGAAACTTTGGAACAACAAAGATGATCAAACATGCGACGTTCGTGCAAAGTTTCAGCCTCAAAAAACATTCAAGGGGCCCTCACCTAAAAAAACAGAATCATTGTTCAAAGTTTATGTGCAGTTTCGAGCAGTAATTTTGTTTTTTTTGTCAGGGCTCCTCGAGTGTTATTTGTTTCTCAAAATTGCAAGAATATCAAAAGTTTGATCATCTTCAATCCCCCAAAGTTTCAAATTTTATTGATTTTTTTAATTTTTAATTTTACTGTCCATAAGGGTGTCGGGGCACGTGGGAGCTGTCACACTTTTCTCTAAGTATTTTAGTTCCTCAAATATAACTTTTCCCTCCTACCCCCACCCTCCTCCCCCACTAGCACCAATATACTCTGGAGTGTGTTGTTCTCAGTAAAAATAGGGATGTGCCACGCCGCTTCTAGGCCGACCACGCCGCCAATGACCCATTGGCGAATCCAGTGGGGGTGCCATGGTACCCCCTCTAAGATGGAAAATAACTATATTGTATACTTAGCACTAATCGACTGACAAGTTGATGCTATTTTATGATAGTCTAACAATTATGATCATCTTTAGACTAAATTAGACTGTTTGTAGTGTGTTTTTCACAAATTTTGAAACAACATATTAAACTTTGTTACATATACATTATATATGTAAATTGTGGCACCCCCAACACTAAGTTCCTAGGACCGCCACCGTGATGGCCGCCGGAATGAACAGCTCCACACCTGCCGCAAAGGCTTGCATTGGAGCCCGAGGAACAAACGAATAAGAGCATGGTCGAGGAACATGCTATCATGCTCATGGATCCGAACAAGATGGACGATAGGGCGCGACAATATTGGGAGTTAACTCGTGGGCACATATTGGCTAAGTCTGTTGGTGGCGACGACGACAATGGTGGCGGCGGCGATTACGGCATGAGGGCCTTATAAACTATGATGGTTTTTGGTCCACCATGTGTTGGTATTTTTTTAATGAACTTGTTCATTTTGTGACTTCTGGCACAAATTATGGTCATGTTTAGTTGTTTGTTGGATTTGATGAACTTTATCTATGCTCGTAGTTGAATTATGGTGCGGTGCATCTGAATTACTTATGTTTATTTTGAGATGTGATTAATTCGCTTTAGTTGTTTAGGAAACGTATTGATAAATTGACAAAATAAATTTTTAGGGGATATGTTTGATGAAGAAAATTTTAATCCTCAAATAATAGTTTTTTCTAGAATAAGGAGCACGATTTTGGAATTATATGATAGGGGATTCCTATAGATGCCCAGGTGACTGCACAGGGAGAGAAATGGAAAACTGTCAATCAAAGTGAGAAGTAAAACAGGGCAAAGTGAGAATCCACCTTGTGATCGAAATTCCAAGCGTTCAATCTATTTGACCAGTAATGATGAGTTGACACCAAACAATTTTCACCCGTTCAACCCACTTTCATTAATTACATATTTCTCCCATCACATGTTCTTTGTTTTCATACAGAGGATTATGAAGTATGGAGACAAGAATTGTAGTGGTAAACAAGAGGTGTCTAAACTTTGCAACTTTTCCATCCCACGTCCGAGTTTGTCAATCGGTTCATCGATGTAGGAAACTAGTAGAACATAGTTACATGAACTATGTGTTGAAATATATTGTCTGCCTCTCTCCATCAATTCAAACTTTTGAAGCATGAATTCAATATGATATCAAAGCCATGAGAGACATGTTTGGTTGCTCGCATCAAACCCAACCAGGCCCGTGCAAAAAAAATGCCTTGTTTGGTTGCCTGGCCTACATCAGATTTTTGGCCTCCAGGAACCTTAAAGCACTCCTTAACCAGCCTCGCCAGAAACGAACAAGTCGGCCGTTTCCAGCGAGTCATGCTCGAGCGATGCAGGGGAGGGGAACATGACGCTAACCTCTGTTGGGGAACGTTGCAGAAAACAAAATTTTTCCTACGGTTTCACCAAGATCCATCTATGAGTTCATCTAGCAACGAGTCATGGGAGAGAGAGATTGCATCTACATACCACTTTGTAGATCGCGAGCGGAAGCGTTCAACGAACGGGGATGAGGTAGTCGTACACGACGTGATCCAAATCACCGGAGATCCTAGCACCGAAAGGACGGCACCTCCGCGTTCAACACACGTACGGTCAGCGTAACGTCTCCTTCTTCTTGATCCAGCAAGGCAAAGGAGAGGTTGGGGAAGATGGCTCCAGCAGCAGCACGACGGCGTGGTGATGGTGGAGCTGCAGTACTCCGGCAGGGCTTCGCCGAGCCCTACGGAGGAGGAGGAGGAGATGTTGGAGAGGGAGAGGGAGGCGCCAGGAGCAAGGGTGCGGCTGCCCCCCTCCCCTCCCCCTTTATATAGCCCCCTAGGGGGGGGGGCGCCGGCCCTAGGAGATGCAATCTCCTAGGGGGGCGGCGGCCAAGGGGTGGGGCTTTTCCCCCAAGCAAGGGGGGCGCCCCCCCTTTAGGGTTTCCCCCACCCTTGGCGCATGGGCCTCTAGGGGCTGGTTCCCCTTGGCCCATGTAGGCCAAGGCGCACCCCTAGAGCCCATGTGCCCCCCCGAGGCAGGTGGCCCCACCCGGTGGACCCCCCAGGACCCTCCGGTGGTCCCGGTACAATACCGATAACCCCGAAACTTGTCCCGATGGCCAAAACAGCACTTTCTATATATAATTCTTTACCTCCGGACCATTCCGAAACTCCTCGTGACGTCCGGGATCTCATCCGGGACTCCGAACAACATTTGGGTTACTGCATATACATATCTTCACAACCCTAGCGTCACCGAACCTTAAGTGTGTAGACCCTACGGGTTCGGGAGACATGCAGACATGACCGAGACGGCTCTCGGGCAATAACCAACAGCGGGATCTGGATACCCATGTTGGCTCCCACATGCTCCACGATGATATCATCGGATGAACCACGATGTCGAGGATTCAATTAATCCCGTATACGATTCCCTTTGTCAATCGGTATTTTACTTGCCCGAGATTCGGTCGTCGGTATCCCAATACCTCGTTCAATCTCGTTACCGGCAAGTCACTTTTCTCGTACCGTAATGCATGATCCCGTGATCAAACACTTTGATCACATTGAGCTCATTATGATGATGCATTACCGAGAGGGCCCGGTGATACCTCTCCATCAAGCGGAGTGACAAATCCCAGTCTCGATCCGTGTCAACCCAACAGACACTTTCAGAGATACCCGTAGTATACCTTTATAGTCACCCAGTTACGTTGTGACGTTTGGCACACCCAAAGCACTCCTACGGTATCTGGGAGTTACACGATCTCATGGTCTAAGGAAAGGATACTTGACATTGGAAAACTCTAGCAAACGAACTATGCGATCTTATGCTATGTTTAGGATTGGGTTTCATCCATCACATCATTCTCCTAATGATGTGATCTCGTTATCATTGACATCCAATGCCCATAGTCAGGAAACCATGACTATCTATTGATCAACGAGCTAGTCAACTAGAGGCTTACTAGGGACACGTTGTTGTCTGTTATTCACACATGTATTACGATTTCCGGATAACACAATTATAGCACAAATAAAGACAATTATCATGAATAAGGAAATATAATAATAATGCTTTTATTATTGCCTCTAGGGCATATTTACAACAATCTCCCACTTGCACTAGAGTCAATAATCTAGTTACATTGTGATGAATCGAACACCCATAGAGTTCTGGTGCTGATCATGTTTTGCCTTAGGGAGAGGTTTAGTCAACGGATCTGCGACATTCAGATCCGTGTGCACTTTACAAATTTCTATGTCTCCATCTTGAACATTTTCACGAATGGAGTTGAAGTGACGCTTGATGTGCCTGGTCTTCTTGTGAAACCTGGGCTCCTTGGCAAGTGCAATAGCTCCTGTGTTGTCACAGAAGAGTTTGATTGGCCCCGACGCATTGGGTATGACTCCGAGGTCGGTGATGAACTCCTTCACCCAAATTGCTTCATGTGCTGCCTCCGAGGCTGCCATGTACTCCGCTTCACATGTAGATCCCGCCACAACGCTCTGCTTGCAACTGCACCAGCTTACTGCCCCACCATTCTGTTGGAAATATGCCCTAGAGGCAATAATAAATAGGTTATTATTATATTTCCTTGTTCATGATAATTGTTTATTATCCATGCTAGAATTGTATTGATAGGAAACTCAGATACATGTGTGGATACATAGACAACACCATGTCCCTAGTAAGCCTCTAGTTGACTAGCTCGTTGATCAATAGATGGTTACGGTTTCCTGACCATGGACATTGGATGTCGTTGATAACGGGATCACATCATTAGGAGAACGATGTGATGGACAAGACCCAATCCTAAGCCTAGCACAAAGATCGTGTAGTTCGTATGCTAAAGCTTTTCTAATGTCAAGTATCATTTCCTTAGACCATGAGATTGTGCAACTCCCGGATACAGTAGGAATACTTTGGGTGTGCCAAACGTCACAACGTAACTGGGTGGCTATAAAGGTACACTACAGGTATCTCCGAAAGTGTCTGTTGGGTTGGCACGAATCGAGACTGGGATTTGTCACTCCGTGTGACGGAGAGGTATCTCTGGGCCCACTCGGTAGGACATCATCATAATGTGCACAATGTGATCAAGGAGTTGATCACGGGATGATGTGTTACGGAACGAGTAAAGAGACTTGCCGGTAACGAGATTGAACAAGGTATCGGGATACCGACGATCGAATCTCGGGCAAGTATCGTACCGATAGACAAAGGGAATTGTATACGGGATTGATTAAGTCCTTGACATCATGGTTCATCCAATGAGATCATCGTGGAACATGTGGGAGCCAACATGGGTATCCAGATCCCGCTGTTGGTTATTGACCGGAGAACGTCTCGGTCATGTCTGCATGTCTCCCGAACCCGTAGGGTCTACACACTTAAGGTTCGATGACGCTAGGGTTATAAAGGAAGCTTGTATGTGGTTACCGAATGTTGTTTGGAGTCCCGGATGAGATCCCGGACGTCACGAGGAGTTCCGGAATGGTCCGGAGGTAAAGATTTATATATGGGAAGTCCTGTTTTGGTTGCCGGAAAAGTTTCAGGGTTTATCGGTAGTGTACCGGGACCACCGGAGGTGTCCGGGGGTCCACCAAGTGGGGCCACAAGCCCCAGAAGGTTGCGTGGGCCAAGAGTGGTGAGGGACCAGCCCCTTAGTGGGCTGGTGCGCCTCCCACAAGGCCCAAGGGGCAGCTAAGAGAAAAAAAGGGGGAAACCCTAGGCTTAGATGGGCCTTAAGGCCCATCCTAGGGGCGCCACCCCTTCTCCCCCTCTTGGCCGCCCCCTTGATCCCCATCTAGGGCTGCCGCCCCCCTAGGGGTGGGAACCCTAGAGGGGGAGCAGCCCCTTCCCTTCCCCTATATATATGAGGCCTAGGGGGCTGCCCACAATCGGTGATTCGATCTCTGCCTCTTGGTGCAGCCCTACCTCTCTCTTCCTCCTCTTCTGTGGTGCTTGGCGAAGCCTTGCAGGATTGCCATGCTCCTCCATCATCACCACGCCGTTGTGCTGCTGCTGGATGGAGTCTTCCTCAACCTCTCCCTCTCTCCTTGCTGGATCAAGGCTTGGGAGACGTCACCGGGCTGTACGTGTGTTGAACGCGGAGGTGCCGTGCGTTCGGCACTTGGTCATCGGTGATTTGAATCACGACGAGTACGACTCCATCAACCCCGTTCACTTGAACGCTTCCGCTTAGCGATATACAAGGGTATTTAGATGCACTCTCCTTCCCCTCGTTGCTAGTCTCTCCATAGATAGATCTTGGTGACACGTAGGAAAATTTTGAATTTCTGCTACGTTCCCCAACAGTGGTATCAGAGCTAGGTCTATTGCGTAGATTCTTTGCACGAGTAGAACACAAAGTAGTTGTGGGCGTTGATTTTGTTCAATATGCTTACCGTTACTAGTCAATCTTGATTCGACGGCATTGTGGGATGAAGCGGCCCGGACCGACCTTACACGTACACTTACGTGAGACAGGTTCCACCGACTGACATGCACTAGTTGCATAAGGTGGCTAGCGGGTGCCAGTCTCTCCCACTTTAGTCGGATCGGATTCGATGAAAAGGGTCCTTATGAAGGGTAAATAGCAATTGACATATCACGTTGTGGTTTTGCGTAGGTAAGAAACGTTCTTGCTAGAAACCCATAGCAGCCACGTAAAACATGCAAACAACAATTAGAGGACGTCTAACTTGTTTTTGCAGGGTATGCTATGTGATGTGATATGGCCAAAGGATGTGATGTATGATATATGTGATGTATGAGATGATCATGTTCTTGTAATAGGAATCACGACTTGCATGTCGATGAGTATGACAACCAGCAGGAGCCATAGGAGTTGTCTTAATTTATTTATGACCTGCGTGTCAACATAAACGTCATGTAATTACTTTACTTTATTGCTAAAGCGTTAGCCATAGTAGTAGAAGTAATAGTTGACGTGACAACTTCATGAAGACACGATGATGGAGATCATGATGATGGAGATCATGGTGTCATGCCGGTGACGACGATGATCATGGAGCCCCGAAGATGGAGATCAAAAGGAGCAAAGTGATGATGGCCATATCATGTCACTATTTGATTGCATGTGATGTTTATCATGTTTATACATCTTATTTGCTTAGAACGACGGTAGTAAATAAGATGATCCCTCATTAAAATTTCAAGAAAGTGTTCACCCTAACTGTGCACCGTTGCTAAAGTTCGTCGTTTCGAAGCACCACGTGATGATCGGGTGTGATAGATTCTTACGTTCACATATAACGGGTGTAAGCCAGATTTACACACGCGAAACACTTAGGTTGACTTGACGAGCCTAGCATGTACAGACATGGCCTCGGAACACAAGAGACCAAAAGGTCGAGCATGAGTCGTATGGTAGATACGATCAACATGAAGATGTTCACCGACGTTGACTAGTCCGTCTCACGTGATGATCGGACACGGCCTAGTTGACTCGGATCATGTAATCACTTGGATGACTAGAGGGATGTCTATCTGAGTGGGAGTTCATAAGATGAACTTAATTATCCTGAACATAGTCAAAAGGTCTTTGCAAATTATGTCGTAAGCTCACGCTTTAGTTCTACTGTTTTAGATATGTTCCTAGAGAAAATATAGTTGAAAGATGATAGTAGCAATTATGCGGACAGTACAAGGCTTATGTCCTTAATGCACTGCTCGGTGTGCTGGACCTCGAACGTGGTCTGTGGATGTTGCGAACATCTGACATACACGTTTTGATGACTACATGATAGTTCGGTAATGTTAAATGGTTTAGAATTGAGGCACCGAAGACATTTTTGAAATGTCGCGGAACATATGAGATGTTTCGAGGGCTGAAATTGGGATTTCAGGCTCGTGCCCACGTCAAGAGGTATAAGACCTCTGACGATTTTCTTAGCCTGCAAACTAAGGGAGAAAAGCTCAATCGTTGAGCCTGTGCTCAGATTGTCTGGGTACAACAATCACTTGAATCGAGTGGGAGTTGATCTTCCAGATAAGATAGTGATGTTTCACCAAAGTCATTGCCACCAAGCTGCGAGAGCTTCGTGATGAACTATAACATATCAGGGATAGATATGATGATCCTTGAAATATTCGCGATGTTTGACACCGCGAAAGTAGAAATCAAGAAGGAGCATCAATTGTTGATGGTTAGTGAAACCACTAGTTTCAAGAAGGGCAAGGGCAAGAAGGGATACTTCATGAAACGGCAAATCAGTTGCTGCTCTAGTGGAGAAACCCAAGATTGAACCCAAACCCGAGACTAAGTGCTTCTGTAATGAGGGGAACAGCTACTGGAGCAGAATTACCCTAGATACTTGGTAGATGAGAAGGCTGTCGATAGAAGTATATTGGATATACATTATGTGAATGTGTACTTTACTAGTACTCCTAGTAGCATCAGGGTATTAGATACCGGTTCGGTTGCTAAGTGTTAGTAACTCGAAATAAAAGCTACAGAATAAACGAAGACTAGCTAAAGGTGAGCTGACGAGATGTGTTGGAAGTGCTTCCAAGGTTGATGTGATCAAGCATCACACGCTCCCTCTACCATCGAGATTGGTGTTTGGTGTTTGCGTTGAGCATAGACATGATTGGATTATGTCTATCGCAATACGGTTATTCATTTAAGGAGAATAATGGTTACTCTACTTATTTGAATAATACCTTCAATGGTCTTGCACCTAAAATGAATGGTTTATTGAATCTCGATCATAGTGATACACATGTTCATGCCAAAAGATATAAGATAGTAATGATAGTACCACCTACTTGTGGCACTGCCATGTAAGTCATATTGGTATAAAACGCATGAAGAAGCTCCATGTTGATGGATCTTTGAACTCACTCATTTCTGAAAAGATTGAGACATGTGAACCATGTCTATTGGTATATACGCATGAAGAAACTCCATGCAGATAGACCGTTTGGACTCACTTGATTTTGAATCGCTTGAGACATGCAGATCATACCACATGGGCAAGATGACTGAAAGCTTCGGTTTCAGTAAAATGGAACAAGAAAGCAACTTATTGGAAGTAACACATTTTGATGTGTGCAGTCCAATGAGTGCTGAGGCACGTAGTGGATATCGTTATGCTCTTACTTCACAGATGATTTGAGTAGATACTGAGCATATTTACTTGATGAAACACAAGTCTGAATTATTGAATGGTTCAAGTAATGTCAGAGTGAAGTTGAATATCGTCGTGACAGGAGGATAAAATATCTATGATATGATCATAGAGATGAATATCTGAGTTGCGAGTTTGGTACACAATTGAGACATTGTGGAAATTGTTTCACGACTAGTACCGCCTGGAACACCATAGTGTGATGGTGTGTCCGAACATCACAACTGCACCCTATTGGATATGATGCATACCATGATGTCTCTTATCGAATTACCACTATCGTTCATGGGTTAGGCATTAGAGACAACCACACTCACTTTAAATAGGGCACCACGTAATTCCGATGAGATGACACCGTATGAACTATGGTTTAGAGAAACCTGAGCTGTCATTTCTTAAAAGTTTGGGGCTGCGACGCTTGTATGAAAAAGTTTCAGGCTGATAAGCTCGAACCCAAAGCGGATAACTGCATCTTCATAGGATACCCAAAACAGTTGGGTATACCTCCTGTCTCAGATCCGAAAGCAATAAGGATTGTTTCTCAAATCGGGTCCTTTCTTGAGGAAAAGTTTCTCTCGAAAGAATTGAGTGGGAGGATGGTGGAGACTTGATGAGGTTATTGAACCATCACTTCAACTAGTGTGTAGCAGGGCACAGGAATTGTTCCTATGGCACCTACACCAATTGAAGTGGAAGCTTATGATAGTGATCATGAGACTTCGGATCAAGTCACTCCCAAACCTCGTAGGATGACAAGGATGCGTACTACTTTAGAGTGGTACGTAATCCTGTCTTGGAAGTCATGTTGCTAGACAACAATGAACCTACAAGCTATGGAGAAGCGATGGTGGGCCCGGATTCCAATGAATGGCTCGAGGCCATAAAATCCGAGAGAGGATCCATGTATGAAAACAAAGTGTAGACTTTGACAGAACGGCTCGATGGTCGTAAGGCTGTTGAGTACAGATGGATTTTAAAAGGAAGACGGACAATGATGGTAAATGTCACCATTAAGAAAGCTCGACTTGTCATTAAGATGTTTTCCGACAAGTTCAAGGAGTTGACTACGATGAGACTTTCTCATTCGTAGCGATGCTAAGAGTCTGTTGGAATTATATTAGCAGGTACTGCATTATTTATGAAATCTTGCAGATAGGATGTCAAAATATTGTTTCCTTGATTTTCTTGAGGAAAGGTTGTATGTGATACAACCAGAAGATTTTTGTCAATCCTGGAAGATGCTAACAAGTATGCAAAGCTCCAGCAATCCTTCTAAGGACTGGAGTAAGCATCTCGGAATTGGAATGTACGCTTTGATGAGATGATCAAAGATTTTAGGTTTATACAAAGTTTACGAGAAACTTGTATTTCCAAAGAAGTGAGTGGGAGCACTATAGAATTTCTGATGAGTATATGTTGTTGACATATTGTTGATCAGAAATGATGTAGAATTTCTGGAAAGCATATAGGGTTATTTGAAAATAGTTTTTCAGTGGAAAACCTGGATTAAGCTACTTAAAAATTGAGCATCAAGATCTACAAGGATAGATCAATATCGCTTAATGGTACTTTCAAGCGAACACATACCATGACAAGATTTTGAAGGAGTTCAAAATAGATCAGCAAAGAAGGAGTTCTCGGCTCTGTTACAAGGTGTGAGTATTGAGAAAGACTCAAGACATGACCACGACAGAATAGAGAGAAAGGACGAAGGTCGTCCCCTATGCTTTAGTCGTAGGCTCTAAAGTATGCTATGTTGTGTACCGCACCTGAAGTGTGCCAAGCCATGAGTCAGTCAAGGGGTACAAGTGTGATCCAGGAATGGATCACAGGACAACGGTCAAGGTTGTCCTTAGTAACTAGTGGACTAAGGAATTTTCTCGATTATGGAGGTGGAAAAGAGTTCGTCGTAAAGGGTTACGCCGATGCAAACTTTGACATTAATCCAGATTATACTAAGTAGTAAATTGGATTCGTATAGTAGAACAGTTATTTGGAATAGTTCCAAATAGAGCGTGGTAACTGCATCTAGGAGATGACATAGAGATTTGTAAAGCACACAGGGATCTGAAAGGTTCAGACCCGTTGACTATAACATCTCTCACAAGCATAACATGATCAAACCAAAAACTCATTGAGTGTTAATCACATAGTAATGTGAACTAGATTATTGACTCTAGTAAACTCTTTGGGTGTTAGTCACATGGGGATGTGACCTTGGGTGTTGGAATCATTGCAATCACATATCGATGTGAACTGGATTATTGACTAGTGCAAGTGGGAGACTGTTGGAAATATGCCCTAGAGGCAATAATAAATAGGTTATTATTATATTTCCTTGTTCATGATAATTGTTTATTATCCATGCTAGAATTGTATTGATAGGAAACTCAGATACATGTGTGGATACATAGACAACACCATGTCCCTAGTAAGCCTCTAGTTGACTAGCTCGTTGATCAATAGATGGTTACGGTTTCCTGACCATGGACATTGGATGTCGTTGATAACGGGATCACATCATTAGGAGAATGATGTGATGGACAAGACCCAATCCTAAGCCTAGCACAAAGATCGTGTAGTTCGTATGCTAAAGCTTTTCTAATGTCAAGTATCATTTCCTTAGACCATGAGATTGTGCAACTCCCGGATACCGTAGGAATACTTTGGGTGTGCCAAACGTCACAACGTAACTGGGTGGCTATAAAGGTACACTACAGGTATCTCCGAAAGTGTCTGTTGGGTTGGCACGAATCGAGACTGGGATTTGTCACTCCGTGTGACGGAGAGGTATCTCTGGGCCCACTCGGTAGGACATCATCATAATGTGCACAATGTGATCAAGGAGTTGATCACGGGATGATGTGTTACGGAACGAGTAAAGAGACTTGCCGGTAACGAGATTGAACAAGGTATCGGGATACCGACGATCGAATCTTGGGCAAGTATCGTACCGATAGACAAAGGGAATTGTATACGGGATTGATTAAGTCCTTGACATCGTGGTTCATCCGATGAGATCATCATGGAACATGTGGGAGCCAACATGGGTATCCAGATCCCGCTGTTGGTTATTGACCGGAGAACGTCTCGGTCATGTCTGCATGACTCCCGAACCCGTAGGGTCTACACACTTAAGGTTCAATGACGCTAGGGTTATAAAGGAAGCTTGTATGTGGTTACCGAATGTTGTTCGGAGTCCCGGATGAGATCCCGGACGTCACGAGGAGTTCCGGAATGGTCCGGAGGTAAAGATTTATATATGGAAAGTCCTGTTTTGGTTGCCGGAAAAGTTTCAGGGTTTATCGGTAGTGTACCGGGACCACCGGAAGTGTCCGGGGGTCCACCAAGTGGGGCCACAAGCCCCAGAAGGTTGCGTGGGCCAAGAGTGGTGAGGGACCAGCCCCTTAGTGGGCTGGTGCGCCTCCCACAAGGCCCAAGGGGCAGCTAAGAGAAAAAAAGGTGGAAACCCTAGGCTTAGATGGGCCTTAAGGCCCACCCTAGGGGCGCCACCCCTTCTCCCCCTCTTGGCCGCCCCCTTGATCCCCATCTAGGGCTGCCGCCCCCCCTAGGGGTGGGAACCCTAGAGGGGGCGCAGCCCCTTCCCTTCCCCTATATATATGAGGCCTAGGGGGCTGCCCACAATCGGTGATTCGATCTCTGCCTCTTGGTGTAGCCCTACCTCTCTTTTCCTCCTCTTCTGTGGTGCTTGGCGAAGCCCTGCAGGATTGCCACGCTCCTCCATCATCACCACGCCGTTGTGCTGCTGCTGGATGGAGTCTTCCTCAACCTATCCCTCTCTCCTTGCTGGATCAAGGCTTGGGAGACGTCACCGGGCTGTACATGTGTTGAACGCGGAGGTGCCGTGCGTTCGACACTTGGTCATCGGTGATTTGAATCACGACGAGTACGACTCCATCAACCCCGTTCACTTGAATGCTTCCGCTTAGCGATCTACAAGGGTATGTAGATGCACTCTCCTTCCCCTCGTTGCTAGTCTCTCCATAGATAGATCTTGGTGACACGTAGGAAAATTTTGAATTTCTGCTACGTTCCCCAACACATTCAAAATATACACGTATCCGGTTTGTGACTTAGAGTCATCCAGATCTGTGTCGAAGCTAGCGTCGACGTAACCCTTTACGACGAGTTCTTCGTCACCTCCATAAACGAGAAACATTTCCTTAGTCCTTTTCAGGTACTTCAGGATATTCTTGACCGCTGTCCAGTGTTCCTTGCCGGGATTACTTTGGTACCTTCCTACCAAACTTACGGCAAGGTTTACATCAGGTCTGGTACACAGCATGGCATACATAATAGAACCTATGGCTGAGGCATAGGGGATGACACTCATCTCTTCTATATCTTCTGCCGTGGTCGGACATTGAGCTGAGCTCAATTTCACACCTTGTAACACAGGTAAGAACCCTTTCTTAGATTTATCCATATTGAACTTCTTCAATATCTTATCAAGGTATGTGCTTTGTGAAAGACCTATGAGGCGTCTTGATCTATCTCTATAGATCTTGATGCCTAATATATAAGCAGCTTCTCCAAGGTCCTTCATTGAAAAACTTTTATTCAAGTAGGCCTTAATGCTGTCCAAGAGTTCTATATCATTTCCCATCAAAAGTATGTCGTCTACATATAATATGAGAAATGCTACAGAGCTCCCACTCACTTTCTTGTAAACGCAGGCTTCTCCATAAGTCTGCGTAAACCCAAATGCTTTGATCATCTCATCAAAGCGAATGTTCCAACTCCGAGATGCTTGCACCAGCCCATAAATCGAGCGTTGGAGCTTGCACACCTTGTCAGCATTCTTAGGATCGACAAAACCTTCCGGTTGCATCATATACAATTCTTCCTTAAGGAAACCATTAAAGAATGCCGTTTTGACGTCCATTTTCCATATCTCATAATCATAGTATGCGGCAATTGCTAACATGATTCGGACGGACTTCAGCTTCGCTACCGGTGAGAAAGTCTCATCGTAGTCAATTCCTTGAACTTGTCGATAACCCTTAGCGACAAGCCGAGCTTTATAGATGGTCACATTACCATCCGCGTCCGTCTTCTTCTTAAAGATCCATTTATTTTCTATCGCTCGCCGATCATCGGGCAAGTCTGTCAAAGTCCATACTTTGTTTTCATACATGGATCCTATCTCGGATTTCATGGCTTCTAGCCATTTGTCGGAATCCGGGCCCGCCATTGCTTCCTCATAGTTTGAAGGTTCACCGTTGTCTAACAACATGATTTCCAAGACAGGGTTGTCGTACCACTCTGGTGTGGAACGTGTCCTTGTGGACTTTCGAATTTCAGTAGGAGCTTGATTAGAAGTATCTTGATCATCATCATTAATTTCCTCTCTAGTCGGTGCAGGCACCTCAGAAACGTTTTCTTGAGTTTCGCCATTTTCCGGTTCAAGAGGCAACACTTCATCAAGTTCTACTTTCCACCCACTTACTTCTTTCGAGAGAAACTCTTTCTCTAAAAAGGATCCATTCTTGGCAACAAAGATCTTGCCTTCGGATCTGAGGTAGAAGGTATACCCAATAGTTTCTTTAGGGTATCCTATGAAGACATATTTTTCCGACTTGGGTTCGAGCTTCTCAGGTTGAAGTTTCTTGACATAAGCATCGCATCCTCAAACTTTTAGAAACGACAGCTTAGGTTTCTTCCCAAACCATAATTCATACGGTGTCGTCTCAACGGATTTCGACGGAGCCCTATTTAAAGTGAATGCGGCAGTCTCTAAAGCATAGCCCCCAAAAGATAGCGGTAAATCGGTAAGAGACATCATAGATCGCACCATATCTAATAGAGTGCGATTACGACGTTCGGACACACCATTATGCTGAGGTGTTCCAGGCGGCGTGAGTTGTGAAACTATTCCACATTTTCTTAAGTGTGTGCCAAATTCGTGACTCAAGTATTCTCCTCCACGATCTGATCATAGAAACTTGATCTTTCTATCACGTTGATTTTCAACCTCACTCTGAAATTCCTTGAACTTTTCAAAGGTCTCAGACTTGTGTTTCATTAAGTAGATATACCCATATCTACTCAAGTCATCCATGAGGGTGAGAACATAACGATAGCCACCGCGAGCCTCAACACTCATTGGACCGCACACATCGGTATGTATGATTTCCAATAAGTTGGTTGCTCGCTCCATTGTTCCTAAGAACGGAGTCTTGGTCATTTTACCCATGAGGCATGGTTCGCACGTGTCAAATGATTCATAATCAAGAGACTCTAAAAGTCCATCTGCATGGAGCTTCTTCATGCGTTTGACACCTATGTGACCAAGGCGGCAGTGCCACAAATATGTGGGACTATTGTTATCAACTTTAACTCTTTTGGTATTCACACTATGAATATGTGTATCATCACGTACGAGATTCATTAAGAATAAACCATTAACCATCGGAGCATGACCATAAAACATATCTCTCATATAAATAGAACAACCATTATTCTCGGATTTAAATGAGTAGCCATCTCGAATTAAACGAGATCCAGACACAATGTTCATGCTCAAACTTGGCACTAAATAACAATTATTGAGGTTTAAAACTAATCCCATAGGTAAATGTAGAGGTAGCGTGCCGACGGCGATCACATCGACCTTGGAACCATTCCCGACGCGCATCGTCACCTCGTCCTTCGCCAGTCTCCTTTTATTCCGCAGCTCCTGCTTTGAGTTACAAATGTGAGCAACTGCACCGGTATCAAATACCCAAGAGCTACTACGAGTACTGGTAAGGTACACATCAATTACATGTATATCACATATACCTTTTGTTTTGCCGGCCTTCTTGTCCGCTAAGTATTTGGGGCAGTTCCGCTTCCAGTGACCACTTCCCTTGCAATAAAAACACTCAGTCTCGGGCTTGGGTCCATTCTTTGGCTTCTTCCCGGCAACTTGCTTACCGGGCGCGGCAACTTCCTTGCCGTCCTTCTTGAAGTTCTTTTTACCCTTGTCCTTCTTGAACTTAGTGGTTTTATTCACCATCAACACTTGATGCTCCTTCTTGATTTCTACCTCTGCTGATTTTAGCATAGCATATACCTCAGGAATGGTCTTTACCATCCCCTGCATATTGTAGTTCATCACAAAGCTCTTGTAGCTAGGTGGAAGCGACTGGAGGATTCTGTCAATGACCGCTTCATCCGGGAGATTAACTTCTAGTTGAGTCAAGCGGTTGTGCAACCCAGACATCTTGAGTATGTGTTCACTGACAGAGCTATTTTCCTCCATCTTACAGCTGAAGAATTTGTCGGAGACTTCATATCTCTCTACCCGGGCATGAGCTTGGAAAACCATTTTCAGCTCTTCGAACATCTCATATGCTCCATGTCTCTCAAAACGCTTTTGGAGCCCCGGCTCTAAGCTGTAAAGCATGCCGCACTGAACGAGGGAGTAATCATCGCAGCGTGACTGCCAAGCGTTCATAACGTCTTGTTCTGCAGGGAGAATAGGTGCGTCACCCAGCGGTGCTCTTAGGACATAATCTTTCTTGGCAGCTATGAGGATGATCCTCAGGTTCCGGACCCAGTCCGTATAGTTGCTGCCATCGTCTTTCAGCTTGGTTTTCTCTAGGAACGCGTTGAAGTTGAGGACTACGTTGGCCATTTGATCTACAAGACATATTGTAAATATTTTAGACTAAGTTCATGATAATAAAGTTCATTTAATCAAATTATTTAATGAACTCCCACTTAGATAGACATCCCTCTTCTAGTCATCTAAGTATTACATGATCCGAGTCAACTAGGCCGTGTCCGATCATCACGTGAGACGGACTAGTCAACATCGGTGAACATCTTCATGTTGATCGTATCTTGTATACGACTCATGCTCGACCTTTCGGTCTTCTGTGTTCCTAGGCCATGTCTGTACATGCTAGGCTCGTCAAGTCAACCTAAGTGTTTGCATGTGTAAATCTGTCTTACACCCGTTGTATGTGAACGTTAGAATCTATCACACCCGATCATCACGTGGTGCTTCGAAACAACGAACTGTCGCAAGGGTGCACAGTTAGGGGGAACACTTCTTGAAATTATTATGAGGGATCATCTTATTTACTACCGTCGTTCTAAGTAAACAAGATGCAAAACATGATAAACATCACATGCAATCAAATAATAAACGTGACATGATATGGCCAATATCACATAGCTCCTTTGATCTCCATCTTGGGGCTCCATGATCATCTCGTCACCGGCTTGACACCATGATCTCCATCATCGTGTCTCCATGAAGTTGCTCGCCAACTATTACTTCTACTACTATGGCTAACGCGATTAGCAATAAAGTAAAGTAATTTACATGGCGTTTCTCAATGACACGCAGGTCATACAAAAAATAAAGACAACTCCTATGGCTCCTGCCGGTTGTCATACTCATCGACATGCAAGTCGTGATTCCTATTACAATAGCATGAACATCTCATACATCACATATAGATCATTCATCATTCATCACAACTTTGGCCATATCATATCACAAAGCACTTGCTGCAAAAACAAGTTAGACGTCCTCTAATTGTTGTTGCAAGTTTTACGTGGCTGAATTAGGGTTCTAGCAAGAACGTTTTCTTACCTACGTGAAAGCCACAACGTGATTTGTCAACTTCTATTAACCCTTCATAAGGACCCTTTTCATCGAATCCGCTCCAACTAAAGTGGGAGAGACAGACACCCGCCAGCCACCTTATGCAACTAGTGCATGTTAGTCGGTGGAACCGGTCTCACGTAAGAATACGTGTAAGGTTGGTCCGGGCCGCTTCATCCCACAATACCGCTGAAGCAAGATAAGACTAGTAGCGGCAAGAAAGGTTGACAAATCTACGCCCACAACAAATTGTGTTCTACTCGCACAAGAAGAACTACGCATAGACCTAGCTCATGATGCCACTGTTGGGGAACGTTGCAGAAAACAAATTTTTTCCTACGGTTTCACCAAGATCCATCTATGAGTTCATCTAGCAACGAGTCATGGGAGAGAGAGATTGCATCTACATACCACTTTGTAGATCGCGAGCGGAAGCGTTCAACGAACGGGGATGAGGTAGTCGTACACGACGTGATCCAAATCACCGGAGATCCTAGCACCGAAAGGACGGCACCTCCGCGTTCAACACACGTACGGTCAGCGTAACGCCTCCTTCTTCTTGATCCAGAAAGGCAAAGGAGAGGTTGGGGAAGATGGCTCCAGCAGCAGCACGACGGCGTGGTGATGGTGGAGCTGCAGTACTCCGGCAGGGCTTCGCCGAGCCCTACGGAGGAGGAGGAGATGTTGGAGAGGGAGAGGGAGGCGCCAGGAGCAAGGGTGCGGCTGCCCCCCTCCCCTCCCCCCTTTATATAGCCCCCTAGGGGGGGCGCCGGCCCTAGGAGATGCAATCTCCTAGGGGGGCGGCGGCCAAGGGGTGGGGCTTGCCCCCCAAGCAAGGGGGGCGCCCCCCCTTTAGGGTTTCCCCCACCCTTGGCGCATGGGCCTCTAGGGGCTGGTTCCCCTTGGCCCATGTAGGCCAAGGCGCACCCCTAGAGCCCATGTGGCCCCCCGAGGCAGGTGGCCCCACCCGGTGGACCCCCCGGGACCCTCCGGTGGTCCCGGTACAATACCGATAACCCCGAAACTTGTCCCGATGGCCAAAACAGCACTTTCTATATATAATTCTTTACCTCCGGACCATTCCGAAACTCCTCGTGACGTCCGGGATCTCATCCGGGACTCCGAACAACATTCGGGTTACTGCATATACATATCTTCACAACCCTAGCGTCACCGAACCTTAAGTGTGTAGACCCTACGGGTTCGGGAGACATGCAGACATGACCGAGACGGCTCTCGGGCAATAACCAACAGCGGGATCTGGATACCCATGTTGGCTCCCACATGCTCCACGATGATCTCATCGGATGAACCACGATGTCGAGGATTCAATTAATCCCGTATACGATTCCCTTTGTCAATCGGTATTTTACTTGCCCGAGATTCGATCGTCGGTATCCCAATACCTCGTTCAATCTCGTTACCGGCAAGTCACTTTTCTCGTACCGTAATGCATGATCCCGTGATCAAACACTTTGATCACATTGAGCTCATTATGATGATGCATTACCGAGAGGGCCCGATGATACCTCTCCATCAAGCGGAGTGACAAATCCCAGTCTCGATCCATGTCAACCCAACAGACACTTTCAGAGATACCCGTAGTATACCTTTATAGTCACCCAGTTACGTTGTGACGTTTGGCACACCCAAAGCACTCCGACGGTATCCGGGAGTTACACGATCTCATGGTCTAAGGAAATGATACTTGACATTGGAAAACTCTAGCAAACGAACTATGCGATCTTATGCTATGTTTAGGATTGGGTCTCGTCCATCACATCATTCTCGTAATGATGTGATCTCGTTATCATTGACATCCAATGCCCATAGTCAGGAAACCATGACTATCTATTGATCAACGAGCTAGTCAACTAGAGGCTTACTAGGGACACGTTGTTGTCTGTTATTCACACATGTATTACGATTTCCGGATAACACAATTATAGCACGAATAAAGACAATTATCATGAATAAGGAAATATAATAATAATGCTTTTATTATTGCCTCTAGGGCATATTTCCAACAACCTCCTGCATCCACGGAGATGGCGGGAGCTCGCGCGCATCTCCGAAAAATGACTTGAGGAATTGAAGTCACCGCCTGCTGAATCGGTCGCCCAATATAGCCAGCCTCACCTCACCATGAAAAGTCCCACCACCATTTCCGTCCTCTCAAGTTTTTTCCTCCAGCATGGATCGACATTGACGATGAGGTAAGCAGCGCTCCCGCTACAGCCACCGGTTGATGGCGGCGGTGATTCGACTCCTCCTCTTCTCCGACGTGTTCGGCGCCTCCTTTGCGTGCGGCTGGTCCGATGGCTTCTGTGAGTTCAATCATCCCTTTCTTTCTACTAGTTCTAGCTAGACCTGTGAGCATGTGGTAGGGTTAGATCTATGACCATGTTGTAGCATTGTACACCGCCGATTTGTGTGAGTGTGATGTTCTGGTAGCTAGTGGTGATAGATTTGAAGCATGCTCGGAGTTGTTTTCATGTCGGCAAGGATTGATAGCTAGTGGTGATGGATGGATTGGTAGTATGCTTGATGTGTAGTATGCTAGTATGCAAGTATGTGTGCTAGTTTTTTAACTCCTTGCTATGATTTGAGCTGTTGTGTTGAACTAGATCATACTGTCTATATGCAGTGTTCGTTTATAATGTCCATGTTTAGTGCTAGTTCCTACTGTCGATGTGCAGTGTGCTCGATGCTTATGCTTGTAGGACGTGAGCATACAAGAGTTTAGTCAGGCTCTTGTCGTGTCCTAGAGCCAGTTTGCAGTGTCCAATGTCGAGGACTCCCAGCCTCCCATCGCCCAGATGCTTCCTGATTTAGATGTTTTTGAGGTGTCGGCTACAGTTCCACCATTTGTGGCTTCAGCATTTGTGTTGGCTCAGCCCAATGCTGCTGCTCAAAAGGTAGCCGCAAAGGATAAGGAGGCCAAGGGGACTCCATGAAATGGCAGTCATTTCTGTCGATGTTCGTGCTTAACAAGATGTGTGAAATCATAACTAGTGGGGTGAGGAGTGACAGGGGCTTCAAGGAGGTGCACTTGAACGCTATTGCAAAGCATGCGTTTGAGTTTTGTGGACAAGAGGTCACGTCGACCCATGTCTACAACCACCTCAGAAAGTGGAGATCAAGGTGGATCACAGTGTCCAAGCTCAGAGACCTGCGCGACACTGGGATCAGGACACCTGCTCGATCCTTTTGGAGGTAGAGCACTACCAAGGCCACACCATGGTTAGCTCATGAGCCATGCCATTCTAACTAACCACCTGTTTAAGCCTATGTACCATGTGCTTCTAACTAACCACCTGTTTAAGCCTATGTACCATGTGCTTCTAACTAACCACTCAGTTGTGTTTCTTTCTTAGGCTCACCCCAAGCATGCAGAGTTTCTCAACACACCCATCTAGAAGACTAGAACTACCATCACATGTAGCAGATCTTCTCCCTCGGGCTGGCAATCGGCAAGCATGCTCTGGGCTCCAGTCAGTCGCTAGGTTCGCCTATGCCCGAGTATCCAGACACCCAGGAGTCAGCGACCATCATCCTTGATGGTGCTGACAAGGATGGTGATCAAATTCATGTGCTTGACAGGAAGAGATAGAGGGGGGCCTTGGTGGAGGATGAATTGGCCGTCTTCACCAGCATGACTCGGGTAGTCAAGGAGGCCGCAAGCACCATTAGGGAGAGCAAGCCGATCGACGTCCACCCTGACCTCTAAGGCGCCGTCATGAACCAAGGTGGCTTCAGCCCAGAGGCTCCCATGGCGGCTCTGAGCCACCTGCTGGACAACAAAGCCCAGGGTGTTGGGTTTGTTGCCATGTGAGACACCCACAGGATGCTCTCGCTCAGGACCTGGCTGGGCAAGCACTACTACTAGTGTTACTTCTGGTCATGGTGACGCCGTGCATGATCCTTGACGGCGATGGCGATGGCGATGGCGATGACGATGCGATGAAGATGACGACGACGATGTAATTTTTGTGGTAGGTAGGGCTTGATAAACTCTTGATGTTGGCCTGTGTATTATTGATGAGGTGGTATAGTAACCCTCTGATGGCGAACTTGCGGTGGTAGGATAACACCCTCTTTTGGATGTGGTGGTAGGATGACACCATAGTAGTGGTGGGATGAACTTGCTATGACGTATAATCATGCATGATTACTTATGTTCCATTTCTTGTGTGCTGCATTGCTTACTGCTTGAACTGTTGCTCTTCTACGATGCTAGGACAAGTGGTATGTGGTGTTCCACGGGAGGGTTCCAGAGGTTTACAGTTCATGGGAATCATGCAATGTACAAGTGTCAAGTTACAAGAAAAGCTGCCACAGAGGGTTTAAGAGTAGGCAGGCGACAGAGGATGCTTACTCCAAGGTCGTGCTCAAGCATGCATGCAATGTTGAACTTGTCAAGGCGGATCGACATTTTGGGATGAAGAACTTCATCATCTTCGTCTAGTTCATCGTGATTGTAGTGTTGTTTTATTGGTGTGATCAGCGTGATCGTGTGTAAGGTCCAGCGGGTAAGCTCACCACGCAGGGTACAAGGTAACTACACCTCTATGCTTGTATGCAATCAGACAACATGCACTAGTATGAGCACATCCAATGCGAGCAACCAAACACAGTGCGTAGAGTCATTGCTACGATGCAAGGAGAGGGGATGCAGGCAACCAATCAACATGCATATGTTGGTTTTTTTGCCTACATTAGCTAAACCAGGCCCACTTGGGACAAGTATGCAAAGTGGCAGAAAATGATGCAAGCAACCATACACGCCTGAGGTTTCGAGTTCAAGACCCTGCCAACGCAGTATTTAAAAAAAAGATTCTGCGGCGTACATCGATCCCACGTCTAAGGACTAAAAAAACCTAGATGTGTGTGTGGGGGGGGTGGGGGGAGGGGGGTATTGCCTGCCTCTCTTCATCAGTTCTGACTTTTGGAGCAACTGCTGAAGCATGAATTCAATACTATTGACTATGTTGTTCTTACCTACTTTATTGATCGTCATACAAGCAACTTGATGCAAAGTTTGACATATATGTGCCTTATGTAAGGGCGTTGAAGCAGTTGGATGCATTACAAATTCCGTGGATATCTTCAGGGATAACGCGCTATGCATGTTAACCTGAAACGACAGGGTTTTCAGCAGTTTAAAAGAATGCGAGACACAGGTGGAGTCAGTATCACCAAGAAGAGGTAAGAAAAATAAACAGTTTGTTAATGAGCTCGACCAGCGAGGTGGTTTATCTTTGCAGTAGAAGCGTACAGCGTAGTGCAAAGTGCAAGCAGATTGCCACGTATGTCCAACTCCGATGATCCGGCACACCATCAGAGTCAGTAGATTCAGAATGAAAATGTATTACAACGTTTTTTCCACTATATAGATGAAACATTGCACTTGGCGCGATATGATAAAAGGCGAGAATAGGAAATCTTATTGACGAAAAGCAGCAGCCTTGGTTTCTTTTGCATTAACTAAGTCACTAAGTCACTAAGAGAAGAGTAATAAGAACTCCACTCCAGGACTGAGCTTCTCATCTTGGTTTTGGCAGCGTCAGAGTGGTCTTTTGTGGAGAATATCCTTACCAAAAGTGGAGGGAAAAGGCAACAAGGAGCGTCCGAATCTTAATGAAGGAAGAAATAGCTGAGCCTGTAGGTGCTCAGCCTCACTGCATATGACCTTAAAGCTTGGGCCGTCGTTCAGCAAGGTGCATACAGACAGTTCCTGGTCCTCCAAGGGTCAAATACATTTGTTTGTTTTCAAATTGCATCCTCCTAATCAAAGGAAGGAACAGTTCTGAAGCTCACCGGAATAGAACCTGGGAACCCACGCAGCCTTGGCCGTATTCCACGAGAAATTTGACCTGTCGCCGCTCTCCGTTTGACAGAATAAGCCCACAGCCGCACCTACCGCAGGAATGCAAGGATGAGACATCGACCCGGCTGACCCTATGACCCCAAGTTGGCACCACCCCGAGTTCAGTCTCCTTTCCGGCCAGCGCCAAGCAAACCACCACGTTTCTGTTCTACTTATGGATAAACTACTAGACGAAAGGATCCGACATGGCACGCACCAAGGAGACCGGAGACCGGCGATGGGCAAGAGAAACGCCCTGCACTGAGCCTGCAGGCTGCATGCACCTAGCTTAGCTAGCCACCACCTACTACATGGAAACTTCCGACCGAGAAGAAGCAGCGCACGCATGTGTTGGTGAGAGAGACCATAGTAGCATTTCTAGTCCGATACTTGGATGGATCCCGTCCAAGCTAACCCTGCTACTCCTATATAAAGCTCCGCGGCAGCACAGCAGCAGCAGCAGACAGAGCAGCAGACCAAGCCTGAGGCGAGCTAAGAGTTCACGGAGGAAGCGAGCTAACAAGTTAGGGTTAGCAAGGTGATTACCTCCGCCTCAGAGAAATCTATCACCTCGTCGGAGTCAAGACAGCTCGTCGGCGACGACATGGACGCCATGGAGAGAGGCGAGCACGCGCCGCTCCTGCCAGAGGTAATTGCCTCCTCCGATCTTCCTCCTCCTCTGCTGCCCCATGCATGATCGTCACAATGGAGGTTGAAACGCCAAGTCCAGAGCCATGCTTGGGTCAAACCAAGAAGAACATTTGTGTACCTCCATATATAAGACCGAGTCTAAGTTAAAGAACATGGTTAATTCCTGCGTACGTCAGCACTGAAGGTTCTTTAACACGTGCTTAATATACATGCCAATATCCAGGCCCCTTCCTTCCCTAACCAGACAAGCACATAGGCACATCCACATCACGGTCGTGCTGCATCTTATCCACAACTCGTACAGATTCTGTTCTCTCGTTCCTAACAATTTCTGCAATCTATCTCTGTTACAGAGTCATGGCCCAAAGGTTCAAGAAGATGACAGCCTGCAGGTGCCGCTCCTGAAGCACAAGAAGCGCGGCGGCAGCAAGGCGCCGGCAGTAATTCTATGTAAGCAAAGCTCCATCTTCTTCTAATTGCTTTTCCAGCCAACAAAAATGTAGATTAATTTGAGAGGAGCTAGTGGTTTAACTGAACCTTTTGCAACTGAATGGTGCAGTGTTCGAGTGCCTGGAGAGCACGGCGTTCAATGGCATCTCCACCAACCTGGTGATGTACCTGGAGACCGTCCTCCACGGCACCAACCTCGCCAGCGCCTCCAACGTCGCCACCTGGTTCGGCACCAGCTACCTCACCCCCCTCTTCGGCGCCATCATCGCCGACACCTTCTGGGGCAACTACAACACCATCCTCGTCTCCCTCGCCGTCTACCTTCTCGGCATGATGCTCGTCACCTTCTCTGCGTTCGTACCCACGACCACGGCGGCGCTGTGCGCGGCGGGTGCCTCGTGCGCCACCGCCGGCGCGTGGCCGCTGAGCTCACAGACCGTGGCTTTCGTGGGGCTGTACCTCGTGGCGATCGGGTGCGGCGGGGTGCGCTCGTCGCTGCTGCCGTTCGGTGCGGAGCAGTTCGACGACGACAGCGCGGCGGACCGGGAGGGCAAGGCCTCCTTCTTCAGCTGGTTCTACCTCTGCGTGAGCTTCGGCCCCATCATCTCCGGTGTGTTCCTCGTCTGGATCCAGCAGAACATCAGCTGGGGCCTCGGCTTCGGCATAGCCACGGCCTGCATCGCGCTCGCCTTCGCCGCCTTCGTGCTCGCCACGCCCATGTACAAGCGCCGCATGCCCGCAGGCACGCCGCTCAAGAGCCTCTGCCAGGTCGTCACCGCCGCGTGCAAGAAAATCAGCATCAAGGTGCCCGCCGAAGCCGGACACCTCTACGAGGTCAGCGACAAGATCGATTCGCCCCAGCCAAGGATCGCGCACACCAGCGACTTCAAGTTCCTCGACAAGGCGGCCATCGTCACGGAGTCGGACATGGAGGAGAGGCCGGAGGCGGCGACCTCGTGGAAGCTCTGCACCGTGACTCAGGTGGAGGAGCTCAAGATCCTTCTGCGGCTGCTGCCCGTCTGGATCACCAGCGTCATCGTGTCATCGGCCTACTCGCAGATGAACACCACGTTCGTGCAGCAGGGCAGTGCCATGAAAATGACCATCCTGTCGGTGCCGGTGCCCGCGGCGTCGCTGGTCTCGTTCGAGGTGACATGCGTCCTGACATGGGTGCTCCTCTACAACAAGGTGATCGTGCCAGCGTTGAGGAGCTTCTCCTCGAGCGGCGACGGCGAGCCGTCACAGCTGCAGCGGATGGGCGCGGGGAGGCTCCTCATGGCGCTCACCATGGCGGTGGCAGCGCTCGTGGAAATGAAGCGGCTCGACAGCGCGGCGCGCGGGGAGGAGATCAGCATCGCGTGGCAGCTGCCGCAGTACTTCTTCCTGGCCGGCGGAGAGGTGTTCTGCTACATCGCGCAGCTGGAGTTCTTCTTCGGCGAGGCGCCGGACACCATGAAAAGCATGTGCACGTCGCTCGCTCTGCTCACCATCGCGCTGGGGAGCTACATGAGCTCCTTCATCTACGCCATCGTGGAGGCCTTCACGGCGACAGGAGACAGCCCCGGGTGGATCTCCGACGACCTCAACAAGGGCCACCTTGACTACTTCTTCTGGGCCATGGCTGCAATGTGCACGCTCAACTTCGTCATGTACAGCGGCATCGTCAAGAACTACAGGCTCAAGACAGTCATCTCGTGATCGCTCGCGCAAGGATTCAAGATTCCATTACATTCTACAGACATTACACAGGAAAGAGTAGTTAGGAGTAGCCAGGTACCTTTTTTTTAGAAACTTGTAGCCAGGTACATATATACACAAGAAACAATAAAAGAAAATGTAAGATATAGAATTTTGTTTTTAGTCTTGCTAAGTCTCAGTCGTCTAAGACTTCGTTAAGTCTCAGTCGATGTTGTATGATGTGGGAATTAGACGTTGTATTCCTCAGGTGCAAACGCACGTATATATGATGTACAAGAGGTGGACCACGACCTCAACTATACAAGGAACTAGGAGGTGGACCCAATACACAGATATGCACAACACATATACTCAACACCCCTCACAGTCGAAGCGGCACCGCTGGTGACGCAAAGACTAGAATGGAACTCTTCAAATGACGCCGTAGGTAAGCCCTTGGTCATGATATTTGCAAATTGTTGGGAGGTAGGGACGTGTAAAATACGAATGTGGCCAAGGGCGGCCACTTGTTCCCGAACAAAATGAATATCCAACTCAATATGCTTGGTCCGTCGATGATGCACCGGATTAGCGGAGAGGTAGACCGCCGAGACGTTGTCGCAATAGACCACTGTGGCACGGTCAACAGGGCAGGAGAGCTCCTGAAGCAGCTGGCGAAGCCACGAACACTCGGCGACGGCGTTGGCCACCGCCCGATACTCAGCCTCAGCACTGGAACGAGAGACCGTAGGCTGCCGCTTGGACGACCATGAGATGAGTGAGGGTCCAAGGTAGACACAATAGCCCGAGGTGGAGCGACGATTGTCAGGGCAGCCCGCCCAGTCTGCATCAAAGTAGGCGGTGAGGGCGGTGTGGGCGGAGGCGTGAAGCGTGACGCCAAGATCCATAGTGCCACAGACATAGCGGAGAATCCGCTTGACAGCGGCCCAGTGAACGTCCCGAGGAGCATGCATATAGAGACACACCTGCTGCACGGCATACTGGATCTCTGGTCGAGTCTGGAGAGCACCAACGATAGATCGGTAGAAAGCAGCATCCGCAACAGGAGAACCATCCGTCGCGGAAAGCTTGGCCTTCGTATCAACAGGCGTGGCGGCGGGCTTGCAGTTAAGCATGCCAGCGCGCTCCAGGAGCTCATGAGCGTACTTCCACTGATGAAGAAAGAAGCCATCCGGACGGCGCACCACCTCAACACTGTGGAAGTAGTGCAAAGGACCTAAGTCCTTGATGGCGAACTCAGCGCAAAGACGAGCCATGAGCTGACTGAGAAGACCAGCCGTACATGTCGTCAGGAGGATGTCATTGACATAGAGCAGCAAGTAGGCCGTGTCAGAGCCCTAGTGATAGACAAAGAGCGATGCGTCCGAGCGGGTAGAGCGGAACCCAATCTGGTGTAGAAACGCCGCGATGCGCTGGTACCAAGCGCGCGGAGCCTGCTTGAGTCCGTACAAGCACCGCGAAAGCAGGCACACGTGGTCGGGAAACGCAAGATCGACAAACCCGGTGGGCTGCTAGCAGAAGACTTGGTCCTCGAGGTGACCATGGAGGAAGGCGTTGGAAACGTCCATCTGGTGCACCGGCCAAGCACGGGAGACCGCAAGGTGGAGAACCATGCGTATCGTGCCGGGCTTGACGACCGGAGCGAAGGTGTTGGTGAAGTCGATGCCAGCACGCTGTCGGAAGCCACGAACAACCCAACGCGCTTTATAGCGATCAAGGGTACCATCGGGACGGAGCTTGTGTTTGAAGACCCACTTCCCGGTAATCGCGTTGGCGTGCCGGGGATGGGGAACAAGCTGCCACGTCCGGTTGCGCAACAGGGCGTCAAACTCCTCTTGCATCGCAGCCATCCAGAGCGGGTCACGAAGAGTGGCTCGAACGGAGGACGACAATGGCGACGGCTCATAGGTGGACGCCGCATGAACGTAGTCAACCGAGGCGTAGCGCGAGCTCGGGCGAAAGACGCCCGCACGGGCGCGGGTGACCGGACCGGCCACAGGCGCTGGGGAGGCCGCGGGCGCAGGGGGGCCGCCGGCACCGGGGGCGCCAGCACTGCGGCTATAGGAGGCACCTGATAACCCACAAGTATAGGGGATCGCAACAGTTTTCGAGGGTAGAGTATTCAAGCCAAATTTATAGATTCGACACAAGGGGAGCCAAAGAATATTTGAAGGTATTAGTAGCTGAGTTGTCAATTCAACCACACCTGGAGATTAATTATCTGAATCAAAGTGATCAGTAGCACAGTAATATGATAGTTTTGATAGTAGTGACAGCAGCAATAGTAACAGTTACAGTGATAGCAGTATTTTGTAGCAAGTGTGACAGAAGCAGCAGCAGTAGTAACTTAGCAAGATCAATAAAGGACAAATTCATAGGCATTGGATCGGTGACTTGTTGGATGATATTAATCATGAGACAGTTATAACCTAGGGCGATACGGCACTAGCTCCAGTTCATCGATATAATGTAGGCATGTATTCGGAAATAGTCATACGTGCTTTATTAAAATAACTTGCATGACATCTTTTGTCCTACCCTCTCGTGGCAGCGGGGTCCATATTGGAAACTCAGGGATATTAAGGCCTCCTTTTAATATAGAACCAGAACAAAGCATTAACACATAGTGAATACATGAACTCCTCAAACTACGATCATTACCGAGAGTGGGCCCGGTTGTTGTCACTCCGGGGTTGTCGGATCATAACACGTAGTAGGTGACTATAACTTGCAAGATCGGATCTAAAATATGGATATAATGATGAATTCATAAACGGTTCAAATCTGAGTTCACGGCACCCGGGCCTAAACTGACAAGCATTAAGCATAGCAAAGTCATAGCAACATCCATCAAAGAACATAGTGGATACTAGGGATCAGGCCCTAACAAAACTAACTTGATTACGTGATGAATCTCATCCAACTCCTCACTGACCAGTGAGCCTACAAAGGAATTACTCACTCCCTGTGGGGAGCATCATGGAATTGGTGATGGAGAAGGGTTGGTGATGGCGAAGAACGAAGATCCCCTCTCCGGAGCCCCAAACGGACTCCAGATCTGTCCTCCCGAGGAAGAACAGGGATTGGCGGCGGCTCCGTCTCGTGGATCGCGATAATTCTTTCTCCCTAATTTTTTTCTCCGGAAATAGGAATTTATAGTGTCAGGGTTGAGGTCTACGGGGCCACCAGGTGGGTACAACCCACCTGGGTGCGCCAGGAGAGGGGGGCGCGCCCTGGTGGGTTGTGCCCACCCAGGTGCCCCTCTCCGACAGGTCTTAACTCCAGAAATTCTTATTATTGATACAAAAAATCCTCGCAAAGTTTCGTTCCATTCCGAGAACTTTTATTTCTGCACAAAAACAACACCATGGTAGTTCTGCTGAAAACATCATCAGTCCGGAGTTAGTTTCATTCAAATCATGCAAATTAGAGTCCAAAACAAGAGGAAAAGCGTTAGGGAAAGTAGATACGTTGGAGATGTGTCGACTCCCCCAAGCTTAAACCTTTGCTTGTCCTCAAGCAATTCAGTTGATAAACTGAAAGTGAAAAAGAAAAACTTTTATGAACTCTTTTTCTCTTGTTTGCATAAATAAGCTTAAACAACACCCAGGTTTTCAGCCAATCATTATAACTAACCATGTCGACAATAACTCTTAAAGATCATAATGCCTCATATCAATGACATAATCAGCCAACGAGCAATAATAAGGTATCTCAAACGGCAACACGTTGTCAAAACAACCATGATATAATATGACAATAGTGGTATCTCGCTAACCCTTTCTGAGACCGCAAAACATAAATGCAGAGCACCTCCAAAGTTCAAGCAGCGACTAAACATTGTAATTCATGGTAGAAAAGATCCAGTCATGATGCACCCAACATTAGCTACACATAATGCATAAATCATGACAGCTGTGCACTACTCAGTTTTTGGCGCTTGTTTTAGAAGGTGGTGACACAACATAAAAGTAAATAGATAGTCCCTTCGTAGAGGGAAGCAGTGATTTGCAGAGGTGCCAAAGCTCAAAATTTTAAAACAGAGGTAAATGATTATTTCGAGACATGCACCCTTCTTATTCACTTCACGGCCATCAGTTATCAATATCTCCCATGCTAAAGAAGCTAGTGGCGGTTCCCAAGCGATAAAAGTATAGGTTTTGACTCCATTGGGAGTTTTTGTTTGATTATTCAAGAGATAAACTCTTTTTCATGTTTGTAGTTTGGGACTGAGCATCCCTAGTACCGCCCTTTTCTCGTGCCATGGCGAGTGAATAAACACTCGACCTGAGAATAACCTGCTAGCATGGAAGATACCGACCACCTCATGTCGTTCCATGAACAATTCAGGCACACAAAATGGATAATTTTTAGATGTGGCACATGCAAATTTAGTTAGGACGGCATGGTAATATTGTATATAGGTAGGTATGGTGGACTCATCTGGAATAACTTTGGGTTCAAGGTTTTTGATGTACAAGCAGAATTCCCACTTAGTACAAGCGAAGGCTAACAATTTAGGTTGAGAAGCGGCCAACTAGAGAGCAACGACGATCATAACCATGCATTATGCATAAGTAACATTGGACACTACCATGAGTAGGATATGAACACCATGAACATAAATATCATAGAGGCTATGTTGGTTTTAATTCAACTACATGCATGAACATGTACCAAGTCAAGCAACTCAAACATTCAGAGGAGGATACCATATCATCATACTACATCACAATCATTTTAACGCTATGTTGATATCTAAGATAAATCATTATCAACTCCCACCTACTTATGCATTGCACGAGAAACTATAATCTCTAATTGTCATTGCAAACTTGTTTAATCATAATGGGCTAAAGCATGGATGCTAGATTAAACATATTTACACAGACAGAACAAGTCGAGTTCGTACCAGTTTCTCTCTGCCACGGCCAGTTCATCGAATATCGTCATTATTGCCTTTCACTTGCATGACCGGATGATATGAAAATAATAATAGTGCAAGAATGTCGTGGACTAAGCTTGAATCTGCAAACATTTTATTCAACAGGAGAAGACAAGGTAAATGTGCTCTTTATTAGTTCAACAATTATTCATATGAGAGCCACTCAACATTTTCATGGTCTTCTCCTCGGTAAGACTCGAATAAAAAGAAGAGAAATTCAGAGAAACACACTGAAATATTTTTGGAGTTTTTGGTTTGCTAGAACCGGTAAATAAAAGGGAAAAGCAAAAACGAGAAAAACTATTTACACAGGAAAGCTCCCAACAAGCAAAAGAAGAACAAGGAAATCTTTTTGGGTTTTCTTTTTAATATTACAACTAAGCATGCATAGAAAATAAATTGACTACAACTAATTTTTTTTGGTTTTTCTAAAGTTTTTCAAACACACAAGAAGAAAGCAAGAAAATAAATATAAACATGGATGATACAATTAAAAAGTGTGAACACCGACAAATAGAATGATATGTGTGAACATGAATATAATATCGGTGAGAAACACGTACTCCCCCAAGCTTAGGATTTTGGCCTAAGCTGGCAATCGATCAGTAGCCTGGAGGGTAGTAGGGGTGCTGAGGAGCAGGTATCCACTCATCCCACTGCTGAGGCTCCTCCCCTGCCTCTGCGGCAGCTTGAGCATTCTGGTAGGCGATGATGTCCGCAGGCATAATCCTATATCCGCCCTGGCAACAGAATCAAACAAAGCAGGTGCAGGCAGGGGAATAATATCACGAGTTTTAACGCTGAAGACTAGGTTATAAGGAATGGGGATGTTAGTATAATCTCGTGCAAGAAAATAATGGTGTTCCATGGCTGCACGGTCTAAGTAAACCTTGGTCAGGGAGTAATCATGAGGGCGTATCCCAACATTAAAGTGGGCCGCCAAACGAGTAGCAAAAATCCCACCATGTATTTCACCCTAGGATTTATTAAGATGGAGGCGACGAGCCACAATAGCTCCCAAGCTATAAGTGTTGTCGCCCTCTAGTGCTCGGCGTAAAACAGCAAAGTCTGGTGAGCTGAGCACACCTACTTTCTTTCTAGCAAGCAAGCACTTAGCAGAAAATAAAGCAAAATAATGAATGGAAGGAAAGTGTATGCTAGCAGCCGAGATGGCTGACACCCCTCTCTCATCTCCCACTGTCAAAGTGTGATAAAATTCCTCAAACCCAGCTGGCCTAGGCTTGGCTAAGCTCCCATCAGAAGGGATCATGCATATGTCACAAAATTCAGTAAGTGGTATCTAATGGCTTTCATCATATAAATCAAAGCTCACTTCAAGAGGATTATTTCTGGGCAGGAAAGTAAAACTCTGAACAAAGATATTTTGTGAGGATTTGGTGCTGGTCACACTGATCTGTGATGAAGTCGGTGAGGCCGGCATTGGCAATATATTGCATGAACTCCTCAAGAATTCCATCCTCTTGCAGGAACGGGGTGTGCGGCCATTCGCATGGCCGTACCTCCGACAACCTCCAAGGGTGGAGATCACTGTCAGAAGACTCCCCAATAACACCCTTGGAGTTCTTCTTCAAGCCAAACTTCCTGAAGATATTCATGTTGGCGTACAATTTTCTAAAAATAAAAATTTTGGGGTGACAAAATTTTGTCAACAAAACTTTATAAGATTGATAGCAACTACTCATAGGGATACATAGAGGCCATAGCAAGCATTCAAACTACTTAGAACACTAAGAATTCAACATGCAAACACATCTACAGCAGCACCAAGAGTAGCTAATTATTCAAAATATAAACCACAAAAACAAAAACTAATTGGACAAAAGGTTGTCGGCGTCCTAGGAACGGGGGTACCCAAACTTGCCTGCATGCGGCCCACGACGTGGCTCTACCAATGGCTTGGTACGGCCCACCTTTAGCAGCAACCACTCAAGACCCTCGCGAGGGGCCAAGCCTCGCGGGGTGGACAACGCAAGACCTCCTTAGGGGCCGCCTCACTACGCTGGCTCCCGAGGAGCGGAGATATCAAGGCAGGGGGCACCTCGCGAGGTTCGCGTGATGTGAGCCATGACGACCGAAGCCAGTCGGGCGCCAGCGGGTGCAGTGTACCAGTTTCCTCTTTGGTGCTAAAGAGGCAAGCACAGGCGAGGAGTCCCGAGGCATCAGGCAAAGGTTTCCATATTGGTGGAACGAGACCAAGACCAGCAGGACGGCAGGACGGAGATCACCGCGGAGCCCACGGCGGGGTCACCAAGCCTTTGGCAGGCGAAGACCACCTTTTGTCAGGATAACTTGTACTAGTTGTCTCCCTTCAAATTGGCCGTTGTCGGAACCCTTCCCGGCTAACATTTGGGAAGAGGACCAGGGCCTCTATAAATAGGACAAGCCACCACCATGGGAGGCAACTGATCTTGGATTGGATCCATTCCACCAAGGCCGCCTCATCAGCTCACCAAGCTCAAGAACACCTCTCCTCAGGAGGCAGTTCGTTCCTTGTACTTGTTCATCCTCAGCCTACAAGGCAATCCACCACACCACACTAGAGTAGGGTATTACACCACAACGGTGGCCTGAACTAGTATAAACCCCCATGTCTCTTGTTATTTTAGTTCGTTGAGCTAGGCCTTGAGATCGTCATGCGATCGAGCTAGAGAGAGAGAGAGATCTTCATGCGCACCCCTGTGTTCGAACCTCAAGGGTTTGCCGGAACCCAGAATCCGACATTTGGCGTGCCAGGTAGGGGGGTGTGCTGAAGCCTTTCTTTCATCAATCAACGCGCCACCGCTCCACCGCATCCATGGCTGATGCTCGCCAAGCACGTGCTGAGCGCCAGGCCGCCCTTGCCACTCGCGTCGCTCAGACGGCGCCTGTTGGCGGACCTCCCCGCCGTTCTCCATCGCCCGCTGCCAACGCCACCACCGACCCGGCGGGGAACGAGCAACAAGCTTCATCATTGCAACCCTCCGTCTGCGGGACGGACGCACCGCCACCCCATCGCTGACTCTAGCCGGCTCGTCGTCCCATGCTCGTTGTGCACCCACGGACGTGCAGGCCGCGCTGCTCATGGCGTGCGAGCTCCTGCGCTACCGCCTGGTTGACGACCTCTACGATGATTGATACGTCCATTTTGCATCATGCTTTTATATCGATATTTATTGCATTATGGGCTGTTATTACATGTTATGTTACAATACTTATGCTTATTCTCTCTTATTTTACAAGGTTTACATAAGGAGGGAGAATGCCGGCAGCTGGAATTCTGGGCTAGAAAAGGAGCAAATATTAGAGACCTATTCTGCGCAACTCCAAAAGTCCTAAAACTCCACATAGGTCATTTTCAGAATATATAAAAAATATTGAGCGGAAGAAGTACGTCAGAGGGGGCCCCACCTGGCCACGAGGGTGAACGATCAAAGAATCAAACATTATATCTCAGGTAATCCCATAAATGTTGAAACCAATGTTATTGAAACCGTAACCCCGGAGGAATACATAAGAGATACTTTCCAGAACGTTTCACACTCCGAAAAGGAATAGGTATGTGGTACGGTAAGTAAACCGACTCCAAAACAGTTTTTAAGGCAATATTTCTCCGTTTTGGAATATTTAGAAAAATAGAAAAATAAGAAGCAGTCCGGTAAGGACACAAGGGCCCCACGAGGGTGGAGGGCGCGCCCTACCCCCTGGGCGCGCCCCCTACCTCGTGGGCACCTCGTTTGCCTCCCGGACTCCGTTTTCTTGCATGATATGTATTTTGGTCAGTAAAAAATCATTACATATTATCCCGAAGGTTTTGACTCCTGTATCACGCAAATATCCTTTGTTTTTGTTTCGAGATGTCCTGCTGCAGATTAGAGCAACATGTCGTCCCAGGATTCGGAAGGAGAAAGCTATGTGGATGATTACCTTGCAAACCCTAGGGTCTATGGAGATGTGGAACATTGTGGTTGGACTACGGAGGAAGAAGAGGACTATGAACCCAAGAGGAAAGAGGAGACGAGCTCGGATGAGGATGAACCCCCGCTACCTCAACCTGGGGACATGCATGTGGAGTTCAAAAAGTCAAGCCTCCCTGATAGAGCAAAGAAACCTAAGATCGAATTTACCCTTTCCGTCTTTTGCAGGAAAACAAGCAGGAACTATGCAAAAAGATATTAACCCTGGAGCAGGAAATTGATGACTTGAGGGATCAAAATGCTGTCCTCAAGCGCAAATTGAGGAAGAAGCCATCACCATCCCCGAAGAAGGAGATATAATCACATGGGTATGGGCACTCCCCTTGGCAACTGCCAAGCTTGGGGGAGGTGCCCCGGTATCGTATCACAATCACACTCCTATCTTTACCGTTTTTCTTAGTTCGATCCTATTAGTAGTATCTTGATCTAGTAGAATAAAGTTTATGGCATGAACTAGTTATGAGTTTTGCTTTATGATCTCTCTATGTAATCGAGTCTGTGAGCTATATATAATAAAGGTTAGTGTTGTGTCAAGGGCTTGATTATTTTGCCAGGATCTTGAGTGAATAAAAGAAAAGAGAAAAGAATAAAAAGAAACAAAGAGTTCATATTGATCTTATTGAGAGTAATGACTTCACATAAAAAGAGTATGATGATTAAGAGTTGTTGGGAGTTGACAAACATAGCTTTGGTCATCGTTGCAATTAATAGGAAGTAATAAAGAAAGAGAGGTTTCACATATAAATATATTATCATTGACATCTTTTATGATTGGGAGCACTCATTAAAATATGACATGCTAAAGAGTTGATGTTGGACAAGGAAGACAACATAATGGGTTATGTTTTCTTGCATCTGAGATAAAGTATATTGTCATGGATCATCCAACATGTTGAGCTTGCCTTTCCCCCTCATGCTAGCCAAATTCTTAGCACCAAGTAGATATACTACTTGTGCTTCCAAAACCCTTAAACCAGTTTTGCCATGAGAGTCCACCATACCTACCTATGGATTGAGTAAGATCCTTCAAGTAAGTTATCATCGGTGCAAGCACGAAAAATTGGTCTTTAAATATGTATGAGTTATTAGTGTGGGAGAAAATAAGCTTTATACGATCTTGTGATGTGGAAGAAATAAAAGGGACAGAATGCATAATTGTGACACCCAAGTTTTATTTGGATTCACCCAAGGTCTGCCTTTGGCCCTGGGAGTCCTTGCTCTTCATTTGGGCTTAAGACAAAATGTTTTTCATTTGAGAACAGTAGCCTTTGAAAACCTTTTTGAGTATGCACTAGGGCTTTTGAAAAAAAAATCCTTTGCCACTTGCAACTATCCCTTCTTGCCATGGCATTAGTGCAAATGCTCTCTCCTAACCTTTCCCTCACCTTTGGATCAAGATTTGCATCAAATCCAGCAAGTTGAACCTCCCCATGTGATCATTTCCATTCAAATAAATTTCTGTCTTCTCTTATAGCACTTGGAGTTTTACATAGGAACTCCTTTTTCTGTTTTGATTTTTGCCACCAAACCTTTTCCCCCTCCTAGTCCTTTGAACCATCAACCTAGAACTATGAAGATCCACTGGTCTCCATTTCAAATTTTTCAAATTACATCTGCTGCAAGTTTGGACCAGATTTGCCAAATCTGGTGAAATTCATTCAAAACCTTCTCCAAAAAATTCCAAGTAAATTCATGCAGCCTCTGGGTGCATTGAGTGGTCATCTCACCAAGTTACATCTCCAGAAAAATTTATCTCATTGCAAAAACCTACTGTCGAACACCTGCAATGCATGGTCACTGACAAGTTTCAGAAATTCAGAGTTTCAGTTCAGTGCTTGATGTCGTTTTCTTCAGAGCCGGGCATCGATCTCGCCAGTACCCTCCCGTCGCCTTGCTCCTCGTCCCCGCCCTCTTGTTCCTGCACCGCACGAGCGACTGGCACCTTGCGGGCGTCGGCGACGAGCAGCGGAAGGTGCGCCGCCACGTGACCGACGCCGGCGGCGGCTTTACGGACGCCAGCGGGAGACACGGCGCCGACGACGCCACCCAGCGCCGCCCAAGCCACCGGAGCCCGCCGCGTGGCCTTCCACTCCCCCGAACGCGCTGTCGCTCTCGTCGTGAACCGCAGGGCGCGGAGCGCGCTCTCTGCCGCCGTTGAGCCCGTGCGGTCACCTCACCGTGGACAGACGCCATTACGCCGGGGCCAGCTCCGTTTAGCAGTGGAACAAATCCAGTAACCTCCACTGATGCTGCCCGACCGCTCAAACCACCCTCCAATCCACTGCTCCGCCGTAATCGCTCGCTGGAGATTCTCCGTTCACGGCCACCCCGTCGATCTGCCTATAAATAGAGGCCCCGAGCTTCAACTCGAGCACCCACTAGCCCTGCACTTCCCCTAGAGCACGCCAGGCCTCTGGAAGAGCCCCGAGGAGGTCTCCTTCCTCGACTCCGGCCGCCGCGACCCGCCACGGGATCCAGCCCGATTCGCCCCCGTGTGTGCTCCTCCGCCTCCATTCTCCTGCCAGTAGCTTCACCATGCATCCCTCATTCTGACCCGCACTTCAATTTGAAGCTTGCAGCCCTCCACCGGAGTTCCCCATCCTCACCCGAACCGCCGTCCGCCGGAGATAGTGTCGCCATCGACGTGGTGCTCCCCGTTGGACGAGTCCACCACCCATCGGTGCGGAAGAAGACACTGAAGCTCTTGGTACCCTCCGTTTCTCCTAATTCGCCGTAGTTCAACGCTGGCGTCCACCGCCGTCTTCGGGCGCCGGCGAGCCTTTTCAAACCTGACATGCGGACCCCGCGTGTCAGCCTCTGTTCTCTTATTCGCGAACCGTTTTTATGTTGGCGCCTTCGGGCAAAATACGCTTTCTCTCTTGCGCTTGCGCATTTCCAAACGAACCGTTTTCTGTTTTCTCAGTTAAAACTCTGGGAAGTTTCTGTTTCATTACAGATGAGTCCCTGGACAAAAACCTTTATAACTTTTTAACAGAAGCATATTTTTGATTGATTCTTTTTCTGTTCTTTTCAAAATTTTGTCTAGTTTTTTATCAGATTTAATTGAAAATTATTTGCAATACTTTTTCTGCACCTCTTGGTATTCACGTTAGCGCGTATGTTTTCTCTATACCGTAGATACCGAAGGAGGTGACGGGGCCGCGAACTTCACCGAGCTAGGCTCCGACTACTCTGAACAGGCAAGCATGTTTGAACTTTTGATATGATGAGTGTCTTGGCATGTTTGCATGTAGATAGTTTCATGGCATGTGTGAAGCATACCGATGAACCGTTCATTATGCATTGTTGAGGCAAGTAAGTCCGATGATTTCACACGTCGTTGGACGTAAGTATGCAAGGCCATGTGTTGGCATGAAGATGGGTAAGATGGCAGTGTTGTAGCATGCCAGTCTTAGGCCATGCAAGTTATCTTCAGTACCAACCCATCTCGGTTGGGTTCATATCCATTTCCTTTCCCTGTACTACCACATGTTCCCCGAAAGGGATATGGTTTAGTAAGTCACAAACCACTTCCTTGGTACACACCAAAAAGGAGAGGCCGGGATGATGGTTCCATGGCCCTGGATTAAAGCCAGGCATCCGGTCAGGGGGCATGGGTGTTTCCGGTTGGGACCGAGAGGGGGGCACCCCTTAGAGCGCGCGTATATAAATTTGATCCCATGCTATTCGAGATTGTGATCTCCCCGTCTCAATAGTTTTTCTTGGACGATGTTGAGGGTGATTCCTGGCATCGAAGAGTTGGATGGGTGTGTACTGGTTAGCTGTGTTTCCTTCTGAAATACCGTAACGGAACTAGTCCTGGTGACTACGGAAATCCGTCGTGTCGGGGCGGACAGGCGTCCCCCCGCGAGCACCTATGGGGCCGGAGCCCCTTTCGTTGTCCGGCGAGGGGGGCGGAGGGAGCGCAGAGAGCAGATCGAGGCGGGCACACGGGCGGTTTACCCAGGTTCGGGCCGCGATGGACGCGTAAAACCCTACTCCTGCTTAGTTGTATTCAACTGGGGAGCTCGGGAGCTTGAGGAGCTAGCTGCACCGAGCGTATGGCTGTCTGGATGCCGAGTCTCCGGACCCCCGGAACCCCGGAACACCGGAACCCCCTCTACGTTGCACACGGGCCTCCTTTTATAGCGCAAAGGGGTCACCGACAGGTGTCAACGTAAGAGAAAGGGGTAAAAGTGTAAAAGGGGTGGTGGCTGTAATAGTGCGGGAACGGTGGTGCTACAGTGCGGCACAGTGTTATCATACCTACTTCTGACGGTAGTGGACAAGGGCATTAAATGCCCGTCACGGTCGCCCGGACAGCACCGAGGCGGACCGTTAGGTGCGCCACCGTTCGCCACGATGGCGGCTGCATGCCACCGCATGCCCCAGGCTGCGCGGTGCCTCGCCACGTGCCCTCGGGGGAAGCCCCGGAGCGACGCGTGGGCGGGCGAGCTGGAGCGCAGTCTTGAGGTGGCGATCTTGCCGCGGCAAGTGGCTTGCCGCGGGGGTCGTCTTCCTGTGCCTGATAGCGTGCCAGCTATCAGGCCTTGCCGGGGCGCTTGGCGCGCCACGGCGGGCTTCTCTTGTGGTGCCTGGGTTCGGCCTTCCCGACAAGCTCCTCTTGTCGGGGGCCCGATCTTCTGTCTCGTTATACTTTGTTCTTGGATGGCCTTACATGGGCTCAGTCGTCCCGGCAAGCTCCTCTTGCCGGGGTCTTGTCTTCTCGGCCCGGCAAGCTCCTCTTGCCGGGGGCCTTGTCTTCTTGGCCCGGCAAGCTCCTCTTGCCGGGGGCCTTGTCTTGAATGCTTGGTCTTCTCTTGGCGCTTCCGGGGCGGGCCCTGCCGCAGGGTGCTACGACTGCCCGTGCACAAGTCTGGGGTACTAAGGTACCCCTACTTTAGTACACCGACAGGAGCCCCCGGGCCTGGGCCACGCACGGTGCCGAGCGTCGTTGGGCCAGGCCCTAACGGTGCGCGGGCACGCATGGCTTTGGTCGCGCTGCTCCTTAACTCCGCATCCGCCGCGCCTTCCCCAGGCGGCGCGCGCTTACCGCGGCGTCGTGGGGGCGAAAACGCCCGTTCCCTCTTTAAGTGGAGGGAGGTGCGGAGGCGCGGCTCAATAAATGAACGGGGGTGGGGCGCGGTTTTCGAGGCGTCCGTTCCCCATAGTCACGGGATGGGGAGAGGTCGTCCCACCCGTCGCCTCGGTTCTGCGCGCCCACCACGCGGTCCTCATGCACTCGGAGTCGCGGCGGCGGAGGCAGGGAGTCGGGCCGGCGCGGGCCGATGCAGTGGGTCGGCCCCAGTCGCCTGCCCTTCCTCCGCTTCTATTGGAGGAGCGGGGCGGCCGCGGTCCCACTCCGCTCCTTTATAAGGAGCGAGGGGGGGCGACGGAAATACGCACTCCGTCTCCTTCCTCCTTCTGCTTCTGGTTTCCTTCCCCCATCTGCGATGGAGGGGGGGAACCCTGGTTCTTCTTCGGTTGCCGCGAGGGTGTCTGCTCGGCAACGCGCCCCTCCTCCCCTTGCGCCCGCGGCGGCGGAGCCGATCGTCGGGGGAAGAGGGAGAGGGCGAGGTCGCGGACGAGGTCGTGGACGGGGCCGAGGCGCTCGGGGCGGACGGATCGGTGCGCCGCCCTTGCCCCCGCCAGCGGCTCCGTTCCTTCCCGCGGTCCATCTCGGGGACGACCCCTGTGAGTTCATCATCAGGCTGCGCCGGGCGCCTCGTCGCCACCTCCGGCTCCCCGCTCCATTCGCGAACGTGTTGGAGGCGGAGCAGCCTGAGACGCTAAACCTGCGCATGAGGGGCTGCGGGATTAGCGGAACGCGAGTCCACGTCGAGTCCCGAGCCCCCGGCGTGGTGTGTCTGGGTCGCGGGTGGAAGACGTTCGCCCGGATACACAGCTTGACGGAGGGGTTCACCCTCCACTTCAAGCTAGTGGGGGAGGACCTCCTCTCCGTCAAGGCCTTCTGGGCTTCGGTATCCGGGCCTGGTGCTGCGAAGATAGCTCCTCCGACAGCGAAGGCTCCTCCTCGAGCGAGAGTGACGAGGAGGGGAGCGACAGCGACGACGAGGGAAGCAGCCGCCGGGATGACGGGTACGACTAGGCGTCGGCCGCAGCTCCGGGTGGCGCCGGCGGCCCCATCGACCGCGCCGGGCTCCGTGAACTCCCCGGGGTCGTCTCCTTGGGCGACTGGCGTAGGGGGGGCTGCTGAGGAGGACAGAGGGCGGACGTCGAAGGCCGCGAAGTCGGAGTACGGGCCGACTTCGACAGCTGGCTGACGCTCCGGCGCCTCGTGTTCCAGATGCGCCCCAGACGCCGTCATCACCCTTGCTCTCGGTGACGACCACCGGGGTCTTCTCTTCGGCCCGACAAGCTCCTCTTGCCGGGGGGGCTTGACCTCCTCGGGCGGCCGGAGTGGCGAGGCTGCGGAAGAGGAAGAGGCTGGCGGCAAGGCCGCTGCCTCATCTTCCAGCTCTGCCTCCGGCGCCTCCGTCTTCTTCAGCCTCCGGAGACCCCCGGGCGGAGCCCCCGGATCTTCTCTTGGTGCCTTCTGCCACCTGTAGCTCATCTAGGTGCCCCTTTCGCCCTCTTCGCCTTCTTGCCCTACCTCCTGGGGAGAGAGACAAGAAAGGGATTACGGGCACCTTATCTCTTTTCAGCTCGTAAGCCTTTGGGCCTTAGTTGCGTTTAAGCCTTGTAATCCCTCTTTTCATGTTTTTCATTCTCTCTGAACTGTACCTGAGTGGAATGTTTTTAATGAAAAGGGGATGTTTGCCGGATCATTTGTCTCGCGGGTGGAAACCGCGGTAGGGAACGAATCCTTTACATCGTTAAGATAGACAGTTTCTCGCCCGGCAATACGCCCAGCCGATCCCCCGCACTGCTCGGCCTTTCTCACGCCCTCGGCGGAGGCGGGGAGCAGGTGGGTTCCGGCCCCTCGCTTCCCTCCCCCTTGCTGCCGCGGCTGCTATCGCAACGGGCCCCAGGAACGCGCTCTGGGGCTTGCCGCTAAGAGAGCACGGTAGCTTTTCGGGAGGGAAGGAGGCTTTCAAATTCCACAGTCCATAAGAGAATGCATGACGAGGGATGCAAAAAACTTATCTGAGGTTGCGGCCCCCGGCGGCTCTGGCCCGCCGGGGGGCAGGTGTTGGCTCGTCCTTCTCCTCTTCCTTGTCCTCGGGCGGCCCGGCAAGGACATTCAATTCCTGCGAGCCAAAAAGGGGAAGGATGGGAAAAAGACGCGGACTCGACCTCTAAGTTAGGGGTTAGCGACAGTTAGGAACTGACAACCCTAACCAAGGACGAGACTCTGACTCAGCATGCATGCTAAAATCTAGGGCGCCAGCGCTTCTTTATCTTCGGCCAGGGGCTTCGCCTGGCTTTGTACGAGGGCTTAAATGCGACATCGGCAAGGCCTGCACAAACCGGTGGTTGCCGGAGCGGATCACGGCAACCGCGCCTTATGGGCGAAACTTGCGAAGATGCTCTATGTTCCCAGGAGTTGCTCACTGGTAGGCCCTCTTCGGTCTTGAGGCGGACAGCGCCGGGCCTCGCGACTCGTCTCACCCGATAAGGGCCTTCCTGCTTCGGCGTCGACTTGTTATAATTCTTGGCCGACTGAACGTGCCTAAGAACAAGGTCGCCTAACAGGGCAACTTTATCTGGTGCCAGGGGCTTCGCCTGGCTTTGTACAAGGGGTTACATGCAGCAGCGGCAAGGCCTGTACAAACCGATGGTTGCCGGAGCGGATCACGGCAACCGCGCCTAGTGGGCGGAACTCGCGAAGATGCTCTATATTCCCAGGAGTTGCTCACTGGTAGGCCCTCTTCAGTCTTGAGGTGGACAGCGCCGGGCCTCGCGACTCGTTCCACCCGACAAGGGCCTTCCTGCTTCGGCGTCAACTTGTTATAATTCTTGGCCGACTGAACGTGCCTAAGAACAAGGTCGCCTAACAGGGCAACTTTATCTGGTGCCAGGGGCTTCGCCTGGCTTTGTACAAGGGGTTATATGCAGCAGCGGCAAGGCCTGTACAAACCGATGGTTGCCGGAGCGGGTCACGGCAACCGCGCCTTACGGGTGAAACTTGCGAAGATGCTCTATGTTCCAGGAGTTGCTCACTGGTACGCCTTCTTCGGTCTCGAGGCGGACAGCGCCAGGCCTCGTGACTTGCCTCACCCGATAAGGTCCTTCCCACTTTGGCGTCAACTTGTTGGAATTCTTGGCCGACTGAGTGCGCCGAAGAACAAGGTCGCCCTCTTCGAGACTCCTGGCCTTGACCTTGCGGCTATGGTAGCGACGCAAGGCTTGCTGGTATCGAGCGGCTCGTACCGCAGCCTGGAGACGTCCTTCCTCAAGGAGCAGCGCGTCATCTTGGCGCAGCCGCTCTTGCTCGAGCTCGTCATAAGCGAGCACCCGAGGAGATCCGTATACGAGTTCCGTGGGGATAACCGCTTCCGCTCCAAAGACTAGAGCAAAAGGTGTCTGTCCGGTGGCTCGACTTGGTGTCGTCCTGATTGACCACAGAGCCGCCGGCAGCTCCTCAATCCAATTTCTTCCGCACTTGTGCAGCCTGTCGAAGGTCCTGGTCTTGAGTCCGCGCAGCACTTCAGCGTTGGCCCTTTCTGCTTGACCGTTGCTCCTGGGGTGAGCAACCGAAGCGAAACAGACCTTGGCGCCGAGATCCTAGGCGTATTGCATGAAGGCGCGACTTGTAAATTGTGTCCCGTTGTCGGTGATGACTCTGTTGGGGATTCCGAAACGGCAGACGATCGACCGGAAGAACTTGACTGCTGACTGCGCGGTCACCTTCCTCACTGGCTCCACTTCTGGCCACTTCGTGAACTTGTCGATTGCAACGTACAAGTACTCGAAGCCCCCGACGGCTCGGGGAAAAGGGCCGAGGATATCGAGCCCCCAGACCGAGAAGGGCCAGGACAAAGGGATTGTTTGGAGAGCTTGAGCTGGCTGATGAATCTGTTTTGCATGGAACTGGCACGCTTCACACTTGGTTACTAGTGCAGTTGCATCTTGGAGGGCTTCTTGCCAGAAGAACCCTTGCCGGAAGGCTTTCCCGACAAGTGCTCTTGCGCCAATGTGATGGCCGCACATGCCTCCGTGTATCTCTGCCAACAGCTTCTGTCCGTCTTCCCTGGAGATGCACTTCAATCTGACACCGTTGAGTCTCCTTCTGTACAGCTCGTTGTCCACGAACTGGTACATACTTGACTGCCTGGTGATCTTCTCCACCTCTTCTGGGTCGTCGGGAAGTTCTCCAGTTTGCAGAAAACGGACGATCTGCCGTGCCCATGCCGGAGCCCGGGGCTCGACGGCAAGGACTAAAGGCATGAAGGCCGCTGCGGGGACCCCGGCTTCTACGGCAAGAACCCCTGGTTCAGCCGGAGCCGGTGATCCCCCGGCAAGCTTGCCGGGGCAAAGCTTGTCGGGAACCTCCGCTTCCACTGGACGGACCCTCGGACCCGCAGGAGCGGACTGTTCCTCAGCATTCAGACTGCTGATCCGCTCGCCGGAGCAAGGCTTATCGGGGACACCTGCTTCGACTGGACGGATCCTTGGATCCGCAGGAGCGGGCTGTCCCTCGGCGTTCAGGCTGCTGATCAGCCCGCTGGAGCGAGGCTTACCGGGGACACCGGCTTTGACTGGACGGATCCTGGGATCCGCAGGAGCGGGCTGTCCCCCGGCGTTCTGGTTGTTGATCTTGGGGACCTTGGCGGCGGTCTCAGGGAGGTCCGCCTGCGAGTAGTCGCCGGAGACCAACTTCCTTTTCTTGGACTGCCCAACTGATGGTGTAACGGATGGTTGAGTCAGCTTGAGCAAGAAGGTCCCTGGTTCCACAGGTAACTTCAGCGAAGCACACTTCGAAAGGTCGTCTGCTATCTCATTCTGAGCTCTCGCGACGTGCTCCATTTGCAGCCCTTCAAAGTGTTCTTCCAGCTTCCTCACTTCATCTACGTAAGCTTCCATCAGAGGGCTCTGGTAGCTCTTGTTGACTTGCCGGACCACCAGTTGAGAATCTCCCCGCACGATCAGCTTTCTGATCCCAAGTTCGGCCGCAATCCTGAGGCCGGCGAGCAAGCCTTCATACTCAGCAGTATTGTTGGTAGCTTGCTCTCTTGGGAAGTGCATCTGGATAACATACTTGAGGTGCTCTCCGGTGGGCGCGATGAGTACCACGCCAGCACCGGCGCCTTGCAGCGAAAAGGCACCATCGAAGTACATTACCCACTCGCTTGTTGCTCCTTGTACGGGCGCGCTTGTTTCTTGGCCTTCTCCATCTGGCGTCGGGGTCCACTCAGCTATGAACTCTGCCAACGCTCGTCTCTGTATGGTTGAAGTACTTTCAAACTTGAGCCCGAAGCTCGACAGCTCCAGTGCCCACTCGACGATCCTGCCTGTTGCCTCTGGATTGTGCAATATCCTCCTCAGCGGAAAGCGAGTGACTACTGTTATCTCATGCGCTTGGAAGTAATGGCGCAACTTTCTCGAGGCCATGAGGAGGCCGAAAAGCAATTTCTGCACCCCGGAGTATCTTGATCTAGCCCCCTGCAAGAGGGAACTTACAAAATACACCGGGCGCTGCACCATCTTCTTCCGCGCTCCATCCTGTTCCTGCGCAGGGTGGCCCTTGTCGGGGCCAGAGCTTGCTGGAGCAGCCCCCCGCTCGTCGCTGGACTCGCTTGTAGGTGGTATAGGCTCCTCGTCGGCCTCCCTCTCCGCCACTAACGCAGCACTAACCACCTGGTTGGTTGCCGCTAGGTATAGCAACAACTTCTCCTGTGGTCTAGGTGCGACAAGTACTGGAGTGGAGGATAGGTACCTTTTCAAATCTTGCAGCGCTGCCTCCGCTTCTGGAGTCCACTGCATGGGACCTGCCTTCTTCAAGATTTTAAAGAAGGGCAGGGCGCGTTCTGCAGACCTTGAAATGAACCGACTGAGGGCGGCCACACAACCTGCAAGCTTTCTGACGTCCTTGACGCGCTCTGGGGCTTCGATCTGCTCAATGGCTTTGATCTTGTCGGGGTTAGCTTCAATCCCCCTCTGTGACACAAAGAACCCGAGAAGCTTGCCGGAGGGGACTCCGAAAACGCACTTCTCGGGGTTCAGCTTGAGCTGTATCTTGCGCAGGTTCTGAAATGTCTCTTCCAGATCTTGGACCAGGGTTTCCTTGCTCCTGCTCTTCACCACGATGTCATCCATGTAGGCCTCCACGTTCCTATGGATCTGCGGCTCGAAAGCAGAGTGCACTACCCTTGCAAACGTTGATCCCGCATTCTTCAGTCCAAACGGCATGCGTATGAAGCAATAGGTGCCGCACGGAGTGATAAATGCGGTCTTCTCTTCATCTTCCTTGGCCATAAAGACTTGGTGGTAGCCTGAATATGCATCAAGAAAAGAGAGTAGCTCACATCCGGCAGTGGAGTCAACAATCTGGTCAATGCGCGGCAAGGGAAATGGATCTTTGGGACATGCTTTATTCACGTCGGTGAAGTCTATGCACAGTCTCCACTTCCCATTGGCTTTGCGCACGACGACCGGATTGGCCAGCCACGTTGGATGGATCACACCTCTCACTAGGCCTGCTGCCTCTAGCTTCTTAATCTCTTCGCTGATGAATTCCTGGCGCTCCACGGCTTGCTTTCTTACTTTCTGCTTGACGGGTCGCGCGTGAGGACAGACAGCGAGCTTGTGCTCAATCACCCTCCTGGGAACACCGGGGATGTCGGACGGTTGCCATGCAAACACGTCGTCATTCGCCCGCAGGAAGGCGACGAGCGCGCTTTCCTATTTGCTGTCAAGCGTGGCACTGATGGTGAAGGTACCGCCAGTGCCGTCCTCCTTGGCGGACACCTTCTTGGTTGCCGGAGGAGCGGTCATTCCCTTCCTGTACTTGCCGGCGGAGCTCGATGGAACGTCCTCGACGGCGGCGCGGCACTCCGAAGAGGTGCGGTTGCCGGAGTGGGCCCCAGAGCACTTACCGGGCTTGGTCTTTGTCTTCTTCCCCCCGGGGGCTTCAGCGGCAAGTGTGTCCTTCTCTGCCGCGGCCGCTACATCCCGGTAGATCTTGTCGGCGCAGATAAGCGCATCCTTTTTGTCGCCATGGACAGTGATGACGCTTATCGGCCCCGGCATCTTGAGTACGTTGTAGGCGTGGTGGGAAGCCGCCATGAACTTGGCGAGAGCGGGACGGCCGAGGATCCCATTGTATGGTAACGGGATATCGGCGACGTCGAACGTGATACGCTCAGTCCTGAAGTTAAGCTCGCCGCCAAAGGTCACCGGCAGAGTAATCTTCCCCTTGGGCTTGCTCCTCCCCGGGTTGATCCCTTGGAAGGATCCGGTCTCTTCGAGCTCGCCGTCTGGGATCTGGAGTTTCTTGATCACAGCGGAGGAGATCAAGTTCAGCCCGGCCCCGCCGTCTACCAACATTTTGGTGACCTTGAGGTTGCGGATGGTGGGTGAAACCAGCATCGGCAAGCACCCGACCGCGGTTGTGCGGTCGGGGTGATCCTCAAGATCAAAAATGATGGGCGTGCTGGACCATTTGAGGAGCCTGCGCGACTCCACGGGCGGCTCTGCTGCGTTCACCTCTCGCGCCCACCGCTTAAGCTGGCGGTGGGAGGTGTGCAGAGAGGCGCCGCCGTCAACGCAAAGGACCTCCGTGGCCTTCTGGAACTCCTGCTCGCTGTTATCTTCGTCTTCCACGTCTTCGTCGTCGTCTTCGTCATCCTCGTCGCGGCCCCGGGGAGGCCGATCGCCTTTCCGCTGCTTGGCCTTGCCGCGGCGTCCTCCCCGGCCGACGGGCGGCCGCTTCTTGCTTGGTTCGCCACCCCCACCCTGGGCCTTCCCCTTGTCGCGCCTCTCGTACTCAGCCTTCTGCTGCACGACGAGGTATTCGACGCTTTTGCAGTTGGAGAGATCGTGGCCCTTGGTGCGGTGGATCTTGCAGTATTGCTTGTCGGAGCCGTCCTGCTTGTCGGCTGCCGCCACGGGGGCAGGCTCCTTGCCGGAGCCGCCAGCCTGCGTTTGCTTGGCGGGAGCCTCCTTGCCGGACCCCTCGACGGCAAGCACCTCTTTCCTGTTCTTCCTCCTATTATTCCGCCGCTGGCTCCTCTTCGCCGGGGCGGTGTCGTCACTGTCGCTTTCTCCTGCGCCAGCATCCTCCCCGGGGAGTTTCCTCCCCTCCTCCGCGCGCGCGCACTTGTCAGCCAAGGCATATAGCTCGCTGACGTCCCGGATCTTGGTCATGGCCATCTCTTCACGCATGCGGCGGTTACGCACGTTCTGGTGGAACGCGCTGATAACCGCGGCAGGGTGAACGTCGGGGATGTTGCGATGCACGCGGCTGAAGCGCTGGATGTACTTGCGCAGGGGTTCTCCTTCCTTCTGGGCTAGGATGTGGAGGTCGCTATCCTGGCCATGAGGTTTGTGGCCGCCTGTGAAGGCGCCAACAAACTGATGGCAAAGATCCGCCCAGGAAGAGATGGAGCCTTCCGGCAAGTGCATAAGCCACGAACGAACGTTCGGCTTAAGCACGAGCGGGAAGTAGTTCGCCAATATCCTCTCGTCGCGCCCCCCGGCAGCTTGTACAGCGATTGTGTAGATGCTGAGAAACTCCGAGGGGTGTGTCCTGCCGTCGTACTTCTCCGGTACGTCGGGCTTGAAGTTCTTCGTGCTGGGCCACCGGACGCGTCGCAGCTCGCGGGTGAACGCAGGGCAACCTGCCGCGTACGGTAAGTCACCTGGTTCACCGGGCGCGTACGCGTCGACAGCGTTCCCAGCCCGCTGGTCTGATTGCCGCCGAGTTTCTCGGCGGCGCTCAATCCTTGTTCGAGCGTCTTCTTGCTGCCGCTCGTCGAGGACTTGGCGCTGGTCCCGGCGAGTCCGCGGGTCCGACGACGCTGTGGAGCCGTCGTCGGCGTTGTTCCAGCGGGGCGGCGTCTTCTGCTTCTGCGCCGGGGAGTGCATGGTGGTCGCACCTCCGGCGGTCTTGTCGCCGTCGGCCTTCGTCTTCTCGACCTGCCGGGGCCGTGAGGTCGCCGGCCGCTGCGGCGTGTCGTTGTTGGCGAAGGCGATCAGGCTCTGGATGGTGGCCCTCCAGCTTTCGGCCTTGCCAGCCGCTGGAGGGTAGTCGAGGAGCAGTTGCGCTCTCGCGAGCGCTTCTGCCGGAGTGGAGGGGAGCGGGGGCGAGTGGCGCGAGGAGCGGGATGCGCTCGGACTCCTAATAATGTTAGAAAGAGCGGGGTCCCTCCCCGGCACCTTCGCCTTGCCCGTGTCCGGACGGGGGCCCATGGCGTCCCGCGAACCTCCTGTTTGCCCTTGTTCCAGCAAGCGGATGCCACCTCCTGTGGCATGGCGCTGCTGGGTCGTCGTTTGAAGGGACGGATGCGGCGCGTCCTCGAGGCCGAGGCTCGGTCGTCCGCCCTGTTCTTGGATTTGGTGGCACCGCGAGTGTTCTCGCCGGTGGCCACCACTCCGACGGCGTCTCCCCCGCCCACCGTTGGCTCCGGTAGCGGTGGGAGTGACGCGGACGGGCCCGCGGCCTCCGAAGCCTTCTTCTTCGGGGCCATGGTGTTGATGAAGCTAGCGAGTTCGGAGAAGCTGACGAAGAGCGCGCTCGCGTGAACGCAGGATCTGATCCGCACAACCTCGACGCAGCCCCCTACCTGGCGCGCCAAAGATGTCGGGGCGGACAGGCGTCCCCCCGCGAGCACCTATGGGGCCGGAGCCCCTTTCGTTGTCCGGCGAGGGGGGCGGAGGGAGCGCAGAGAGCAGATCGAGGCGGGCACACGGGCGGTTTACCCAGGTTCGGGCCGCGATGGACGCGTAAAACCCTACTCCTGCTTAGTTGTATTCAACTGGGGAGCTCGGGAGCTTGAGGAGCTAGCTGCACCGAGCGTATGGCTGTCTGGATGCCGAGTCTCCGGACCCCCGGAACCCCGGAACACCGGAACCCCCTCTACGTTGCACACGGGCCTCCTTTTATAGCGCAAAGGGGTCACCGATAGGTGTCAACGTAAGAGAAAGGGGTAAAAGTGTAAAAGGGGTGGTGGCTGTAATAGTGCGGGAACGGTGGTGCTACAGTGCGGCACAGTGTTATCATACCTACTTCTGACGGTAGGGGACAAGGGCATTAAATGCCCGTCACGGTCGCCCGGACAGCACCGAGGCGGACCGTTAGGTGCGCCACCGTTCGCCACGATGGCGGCTGCATGCCACCGCATGCCCCAGGCTGCGCGGTGCCTCGCCACATGCCCTCGGGGGAAGCCCCGGAGCGACGCGTGGGCGGGCGAGCTGGAGCGCAGTCTTGAGGTGGCGATCTTGCCGCGGCAAGTGGCTTGCCGCGGGGGTCGTCTTCCTGTGCCTGATAGCGTGCCAGCTATCAGGCCTTGCCGGGGCGCTTGGCGCGCCACAGCGGGCTTCTCTTGTGGTGCCTGGGTTCGGCCTTCCCGACAAGCTCCTCTTGTCGGGGGCTCGATCTTCTGTCTCGTTATACTTTGTTCTTGGATGGCCTTACATGGGCTCAGTCGTCCCGGCAAGCTCCTCTTGCCGGGGTCTTGTCTTCTCGGCCCGGCAAGCTCCTCTTGCCGGGGGCCTTGTCTTCTTGGCCCGGCAAGCTCCTCTTGCCGGGGGCCTTGTCTTGAATGCTTGGTCTTCTCTTGGCGCTTCCGGGGCGGGCCCTGCCGCAGGGTGCTACGACTGCCCGTGCACAAGTCTGGGGTACTAAGGTACCCCTACTTTAGTACACCGACACGTCGACTGTGGGAAATTTTTTTGTACAAACTCTGGAGAGCTCTATATCTTTAAATCATCTTATCTATATCCAAGTTCCCTGCAAACAGTCATGTGCCAGTTTGGTGACAGATTACCCGGTGGGACACATGAGCACTAAGACCGGTTAAATGTTTATTCTTGTGGATGGACTAACCCGTTTAATTCCATGAGTTGAATATATTTATGATGAATATATTATTTCCTTACCAGTATTATTATTCCGCATTTTCCGCTCGAGGAGTCTTTCAGACACTCGTTTGGTACCAGTATTATTATTCTGCATTTTCCGCTCGAGGAGTCTTTCAGACACTCGTTTGGTACCAGTATTATTATTCCGCATTTTCCGCTCGAGGATTCTTTCAGACACTCGTTTGGCACCAGTATTATTATTCTGCATTTTCCGCTCGAGGAGTCTTTCAGACACTCGTTTGGCACCAGTATTATTATTTTGCATTTTCCGCTCGAGGAGTCTTTCAGACACTCGTTTGGCACCAGTATCTATTATTCCGCATTTTCCGCTCGAGGAGTCATTCAGACCCTTGCTTGGCACCCAGTATTTTATTACCTCTATACCTGATCGTACTGGTTAACTTATTCATGTATTTCAGGTTCGCATTTGTTATACCTTATGTTTCCCTTTCATTCATTTACCTGGCCTGCTAACATTTCAATTGCGTTGGTAAATTAACCACGACGCACTCATGCATGCATTTGTTATATCTTACGTCTGAACTGTCTTGCGAGTACTTTCAAAGTACTCACTGGCTTGTTGATTTGGCCAGATGCTGACGAAGGTGATCTCATAGATGAAGAGTTCGATAGCGAATCCGACACCTAGAGGAGTCCCGGTCAGTCTCGTGCGACCCTGGAGTTGGTCACTGTATTATATCCGCTTCCGCTACCCTAATAAATTCATCGAGCCTCACCTCGACGCTCGATGGGATGCTAGTTTGAGAATCCCATATCCACTCCCCATTGTGTTACTCCACCTCTACCATTTTTGCGAGTCAGTAGTATGCCACCACTCCCTTGTGTCATTAATCGCCTTTATGTATAATTATTGGCACGCTTGTAATAAATTGTTGAGCATCGTCAGCTCAACTCTGTAATATATTTATGCTACTGGCTTATTGTATCAAAAGTTTGTCTGCCAGTGAGGAGGTTTCATCTCAAACTGGATTCTAAAGATTGGTTTCTCAATAAATATTTTTATTGGAAAACCGGTCGTGACAATAATAAGGGTTCATATCACAAGGGGCAATATAAAGTGACATTCTTTCGCATTAAGATTTTGTGCATCCAACCCGAAAGCGCATGGCAACCTCTGCTTCCCTCTGCGAAGGGCCTATCTGTTACTATTATCTTCTGCCTTATGCAAGAGTCATGGTGATCTTCACCTTTCCTTTTTACACTTTATCCTTTGGCAAGCACAGTATGTTGGAAAGATCCTGATAGATATATCTAATTAGATGTAGGGGAGCATGAGTTATTATTGTTGACATTCCCTTGAGGTAAAAGGTTGGGAGGTGAAAATATAAGCCCCTATCTTTCTCTGTGTCCGATTAAAACTCTGTAACCACAAGTATTGCGTGAGTGTTAGCGATTATGAAAGACTAAATGATAGTTGAGTATGTGGACTTGCTATAAAGCTCTGACATAGGCTCTTTCCGATGTTATGATAAATTGCAATTGCTTCAATGACCGAGATTATAGTTTGTTAGTTCTCAATAAAGTTTCTAATTCATACTTTTGCATTGTGAATGGATTATTACTTGAGCATAAGTAATCATATGACAATATCCATACATGTTGCTGTTATGAAAATAATCATGATGCCCTCATGTTCGTAATTTATTTTTATCGACACCTCTGCCTCTAAACATGAGGACATATTTATCGTTATCGGCTTCTGCTTGAGGACAAGCGAGGTCTAAGCTTGGGGGAGTTGATACGTCCATTTTGCATCATGCTTTTATATCTATATTTATTGCATTATGGGCTGTTATTACCAAGGTTGTCAGAATCGTGATCCTGAATCGGATCGGAGCTCTGATGGTAGAATCGCAAATCATAGAATCTTCACTATTAGGATCGTAGAAACGTAGATTCTATGAACCAAAATCGTAGAATCAAAGGGGTTAATTCGGATCGTAAAGTCGTAGAATCGTACAACAGAATCGCGATTCTGACAACCTTGGTTATTACACGTTATGTTACAATACTTATGCTTATTCTCTCTTATTTTACAAGGTTTACATAAGGAGGGAGAATGCCGACAGCTAGAATTCTGGGCTGGAAAAGGAGCAACTATTAGAGACCTATTCTGCGCAACTCCAAAAGTCCTGAAACTCCACGGAAGTCATTTTCAGAATATATAAAAATATTGAGCGGAAGAAGTACGTCAGAGGGGGCCCCACCTGGCCACGAGGGTGGCGAGCGCGCCCTACCCCCCAGGGCGCGCCCCCTGCCTTGTGGGCCCCCTGTTGGCCCTCCGGTGGCCATCTTCTGTTATATGAGGTCTTTCATCCAGGGAAAAATCATAAGCAACCTTTCGAGACAAGATTCCGCCGCCACGAGGCGGAACCTTGGCGGAACCAATATAGGGCTCCGGCAGAGCTGTTCTGCCGGGGACACTTACCTCCGGGAGGGGGAAATCATCGCCATTGTCCTCACCAACGCTCCTCTCATCGGGAGAGGGCAATATCCATCAACATCTTCACCAGCACCATCTCCTCTCAAAACCCTAGTTCATCTCTTGTATCCAATTCTTGTCTCCATGTCCGGGATTGGTACTAGTAGGTTGCTAGTAGTGTTGATTACTCCTTGTAGTTGATGCTAGTTGGTTTATTTGGTGAAGATCATATGTTCAGATCCTTTATGCATATTATCAACCCTCTGATTATGAACATGAATATGCTTTGTGAGTAGTTACGTTTGTTCCTGAGGACATGGGAGAAGTCTTGCTATTAGTAGTCATGTGAATTTGGTATTCGTTCGATATTTTGATGAGATGTATGTTGTCTATCCTCTAGTGGTGTTATGTGAACGTCGACTACATAACACTTCACCATTATTTGGGCCTAGAGGAGGGCATTGGGAAGTAATAAGTAGATGATGGGTTGCTAGAGTGACAGAAGCTTAAACCCTAGTTTATGCGTTGCTTCGTAAGGGGCTGATTTGGATCCATATGTTTCATGCTATGGTTAGGTTTACCTTAATACTTTTGTTGTAGTTGCGGATGCTTGCAATAGAGGTTAATCATAAGTGGGATGCTTGTTCAAGTAAGAACATCAACCAAGCACCGACCCACCCACATATCAAATTATCAAAGTACTGAACGCGAATCATATGAACGTGATGAAAACTAGCTTGACGATATTCCCATGTGTCCTCGGGAGCGCTTCTCTCATTATAAGAGTCTGTCCAGGCTTGTCCTTTGCTACAAAAAGGATTGGGCCACCTTGCTGAACTTTATTTACTTTTTTTACTTGTTGCTCGTTACAAATTATCCTATCACAAAACTATCTGTTACCACTCATTTCAGTACTTGAAGAGAATACCTTGCTGAAAACCGCTTATCATTTCCTTCTACTCCTCGTTGGGTTCGACACTCTTACTTATCGAAAGGAATACGATAGATCCCCTATACTTGTAGGTCATCAATGATTGGCTGGACAGCATCGCCGAGCTTGTCAGCGCCGTTGGGGGCTCTCCTGCACCGTCCCTCTTGCTACCTCGCCCACCTCCAGCTACGGGCGACATAGCTCATGGAGCGCCTCCACCATCTCCGCGTCAGAACAACGCCCTCGCACCAAGACACATGGCCCCGCGGCGCGACCCACCGCGCAGGGCGCCTGCGCACGAAGAAGGAAGCTGCCAAGAAGTCCCTCAGCCACAAGAAAACGCTCCGGCACTCCCAGCACCACCACGCCAAGACCGTGTGCGGCCCGCAGCGGCAGCACGTGGATACCAGGACTAGGCTCCGCCTCCGCGACGGGCTCCGGTGGCCACCACAAGTTGTCGTGCCTTCACTCCTGAGCTGGGCAGCATCGTCTGGCCCGGCAAGTTCAAGCCCAACCTGCCGCCGCGCTACGACGACACTCCCGACCATGCTGAGTTCCTGCAACTCTATGAGCTGAGCATCGAGGCAGCCAACGGCGACGAGAAGGTCATGGCGAACTGGTTCCCCATGGCCCTCAAGGATGGTGTGCACTCGTGGCTCCTAAACCTGCCCGCGGGGTCGATCTCCTCCTGGGGCGAGATGTGTGAGCGTTTCGTTGCCAACTTCCAAGGAACTCGCGACCGCCCGCCGGCCGCAGGCGATCTGCGGCGCATCAAGCAGCAGCCAGGGGAAACTCTGCAGAAGTACATCCAGCGCTTCAACAACGTCCGCCTCAAGATCCCCAAGGTGACGGACGAGGCCATCATCTCTGCGTTCTCCGATGGCGTCCGCGACGTCAAGATGAAGGAGGAGCTCGCCATCCACGAAGAACTATGCACAGCCCTGGAGATGTTCAACATGGCAACCAAGTGCACAAGCGCTGAGGAAGGGCATCTTTCCCTCCTCGAGCTCCCAGCTATCGACCAGGAGGATAAGAAGGCCAAGATCAAGGACGTGAAGCGCAAGGGGGCTGCCGTGCTCACGGCGGAGCCGGAGATGAAGCGCGGTCGCGAACACCCCGAGTCATCCAAGGCCAACTGCCCGTTCTACGCCTTCCACAATGTTCACAGCCACAACACCAGCGATTGCCAGGAGCTCAGGGCCATCCGTGACGGGCGCTTTGGTCGACGCCCCAAGCGCAACGACCGGGGCTACGGCCGAGGAGGAGGACGAAGTGGAGGACACTGGGACGACCATGGCACCCGCCAGGAGTGGCGTGATCGACCTCGCGAGGACCGCTGGCAGGACCCGCCTTGCGAGGGCGCTTGGAGAGACCAGCCTCGTGAGGACCGTCCTCAGGGCAACGCAGGCCTCCCTCTGCTGCCACCACCGCCAAGGAGGAGCGACGACCATCATCAGGACGAGGGGGCTGGGGGCTTCCAGGAGCCGCGCGCCATCGCTTGCATCTTGGGTGGTGCTCAAGCCCCAACCTCTCAGCGTATCTTCAAGCGGTTTGCCCGTGAGGTGAACGCGGCCCTTCCCAGGCTCGAGGCCACGCACCCGCTCAGGTGGTCCAAGTGCGCCATCACCTTCAGCTCGTCAGACCAGCTCATGTGCGCGGCAACTGCCGGCACCCTCCCGATGCTCTGCTCACCCGTCATCAGCAATGTTCAAGTCACCAAGACCCTCATCGATGATGGCGCAGGGCTCAATGTCCTGTCCGTCGAGACACTTGATAGCCTCCAAGTGCCATACGATCAGCTACAGCCTACCAGGCCCTTCTCAGGAGTGACCGATGGCTCCACTCCCCCGATAGGGCAGGTCCGCCTCCCTGTCACATTCGGCCAGCGTGACAACTACCGCATCGAGCTCATCGACTTCGACGTCGCCCACATTCGCCTGCCGTACAACGCCATCCTTGGGTATCCAGCCTTGGCCAAGTTTATGGCAGTGACCCATCACGGATACAACGTCCTCAAGATGCCAGGGAGCGGCGGCATCATCACGATCCCCTGTGAAGAAAGGGATGTAGTGTGCTCTCTCAAGCGCGCTTACCAAGTTGCAGCGGCCGAAGACCCCGACAACGAAGGCACCCTGTACCCTCCTGAGGCCATCCCCAAGAAGAAGAAGCAGCTACTCCGCCAAGGGCCTCAGGAGAGCGGCGTTTCCAGCGGCACCACTTCAGGACCTGTGCCCACAGACAAGGCGCCTCCCTCCCTCGCATAGGAAGGCGCTCCTGGTGCCCTCCTCGGGCTGGGCTCGGGGGCTCTCTTCTAGAGGGCCTCAAACTTAGCCAACGTCACAAGGGAGGCGCTCGGGAACCATCTGGAGGCGTGCTTTGCCGCACATTTCCCTCAAGAGGGCATAAGTCGTGGAGTGCCTAGTGCTCAACAGTTCATCACCAAGGCGACCCAAGAGCTTCAAGAGGCAAGGACCATACGCTGCGACCGCCGCCCACCACCCGGCGTAGCCCCCCATCCTGGGAAGGACGGCGGGCTGCGTGTCTGCGTCGACATTCCAGGGCTCAACAGGGCCGCATCTCAGGCGCGTTTCTGGCCTTCGCACGTTGGATGGTGCGAGGGTCCACCTCACAGCTACGTTCGCATGCCATTCGTCTTGCCGAACGCGGCTGTCACCTTCCAGCGCCGCTTGCGGAGCATCCTAGCAGCTCAGGAGGACGCTGTCCTAGCGGAGATGGAGACAGTTCTTCAGGAGCCACCTGGGCCTACGGGGCCTCCTGAGGCTCAGGACCCCGGCAGCTCATGAGGAGCAACTTCACCAGCGCGCATCTTCAGCTACTCCAACACCACTCCAGCTACAGTATCAGGTGACTCTTTCCAGTTCATTCAGTTGGGGGCGCCCCTCGGGCATCATTATCTCCAAGTCGCACGGGCATGTCCTTGCGACGTGTATCCATTTGCAACTTTAGCTTACGCTGTTGGGGGTGCCCCTCGGGCTGCATCATCCCCAGGTCGCTCAGGTCCGTTCAAGTGGTATATACCGTTCATGCATCTATCTGAACTAGCTTGCCTCTTTGCATGATTTACCTTATGATTGTCATTGACCTGTCCGATACGTCGATACCATGAACGTCATGTGCCCTTGCAAGCCCACCCACGACTGCCCTCGCCACCACAGGAGCCGCACCGGTTGTCTTTCTTTAGGATTCTTTGCATGAGAAGGCTTGGCACGGCATCTGTGCTTCGGTCCGTCCCTATAGCATCGATAAATCCAAAGACTAAGCTTCATCTGGCGAGTCGGCCCCGTTCACGTCACCTCCTGGGGTCGTTGGTGTTTGGCCTCCTCATGTAATCACCTCAGGAGATTCATCCGGCGTAGGTTGTCTAACCATCTCGCAGGACCGCCACAACTATCAAGAGTGAAGACCAAGCGCAACCCGCCTTGAGGTAGGGCCTCGTGAGTCCTGCGCTGGCTCACGAGTGCCCCGACACACCTCGTCTAGCCCTGCCGTGCAAGCCACGTGTCAGGGCGGGGCTGTACACACCTCGGGGGCTCCACTCAGAGGGAGTCCTCACCCACGCACCAATGGAAGCACCATGCTCCACGCTCGCAGTCGACACGGTCGAGGAGCGGCTATGCCCGTGCAAGTGTGGAAGCGCTATGCTTCGCGCTGGTGATAAACAACTGAGGGTGGCCCCATGGCCGCATCAACTTTAGGGAGCCACCCGGCTCAGTGTCCAGCCTCGCCGATGCTTTCCCCTCAGGAGAGTCACGTGACGGGGCTGGGCACGGGGGCTACACTCAGGTCACGCCTAGCGTATGCCGCACTGCCAGGTCCCTCGGACCTGGTCGCCGCGCACCCCTCCCGAGCGGGGCCTAGGCGAGGATAGGTATGCAGGCCGTTTGCGCGTCAAGGGAGACTCCTGAGCATCGCGACTCGGGAGCCTAACTGGCCACATAGCCCCTCACCCCTTGGTCCCGTCCTGGCGATCCGAAAGGCCCAACGGCGGCTGAGGTACGCGCGGGGTCGAGCCCTGCCGACGTAGAACAGTAAGGCCTACACTCGCATCTCCTTCCCGCGGGCCGTTTGCGTGTCAAGGGGGACTCCTGAGCATCGCGACTCGGGAGCCTAACTGGCCACGTAGCCCCTCATCCCTTGGTCCCATCCTGGTGATCCGGACGGCCCAACGACAGCTGAGGCATGCGCGGGGTCGGGCCCTGCCGACGTAGAACATCAAGCAAACGGGAAGGAAATCGCAGAATCCTAGTTATTAAAAACATATTGTTCCTTAAACACCAAACAGAAGTTTTGACGCCTCCACAAGGCACGTCGCATGTCACAGGAAGTTCGCAGGAAGGAAAAAACGGGAAGGAGCACCATCGTCCGCCGGCAAGCCTCCTCTTTAGCCTTGGGCGCCGTCATCAGGGAGCATCCTCCCGTCGGTAGCGTCACCATCGCCCGCAACGTCGGCCTTGGTCTTGGGATCGGCGGCACCTTCGGCTGGAGGCACATGGTGGACGGCAAGGAACTTCTTTAACAAGGCCTCCACCTGGCCCTTCACGGCTTCGGCAGCAGCTTCGCAACACTCTTCATCCACCGGCTTGAGCAGGACACCAAGGTCGGCGTTGGGATCGCAAAGATGGAGGTGGCTGGAGACGCGCGTCAAGGCCGACGAGGAGAGCGCGCGTGCTTCCCCCTCCACCATGGAGCCGATCCCGTTGACGACACCCTCGAGCGCCGTGACAAGCTGAGGGAGTAGTTGGGCAGGGCCCTCATCATCAGTCACCAGCGGCTCCTCCAAGCCCCTCTCATAAAGCTCACGCAGCGCCCCGTGGGACCTCTCCTCAAGAGATTTGAAGGCCACACGGTCCTCGGCAAGAACCTTCGCTTTGATTTCCAGCTGGACCCTCTCCGCTTCCATCTCCTTCCCCAGTTTCTCCAGGCGGCCATGTTCCGCGGCCTGCGCTACCTGCTCCAACTCAGTATCGCGACCGGTCACCGCTTCTGCTTGAGCCTTCTCCTCTCGCGCCTCGAGCTGGTGAGCCACGATAGCGCATTCCTTGCGTAGGTTCTCCAGCTCGACCTCCGCTACCCGGAAGCACTCCTTGGCGGCCTCGGCATCCTTTAGTGCCACCTCCCGGGCGGTCGCGGCATGGTCGACAGCCCACTTGTCCTCCTCAGAAGCTGCCACGGTCTGGCCCAGCGCCGCCCTGACGGACGTGTCGGAGCGTAGCCACCGATCAGCTCCAAGCGCCCCGCCACCAGGCGACGGTCGGCGCCTTGAAGGTCACTACGAAGCTGGCTCAGCGCGAGAAGGGCGTTCTCCAGGGTGTCAGGCGAAGCATAGGAATCGCGTCCCGGCGGTGCGACGGAAGTAGGGAAAGATGACATCGACACTGAATTCTGCAGATCCACGGCAGCAAGGAGAGCCAGGGGCTCCTAGACTTTCGTGACCTCAGCAGGAGAGCTGGGAGAGAAGGCCTCGGGAGCCATCTTGGCCACGGAGGTCACCCTCTCCTGGGGTCGGTCCTCTGGGCCTTGCCAGGATGGCCGGGCCAGAGAGGCGTGGGGGCTGTTGCCGCCCTTCCACGCTGGAGGAGGTGCGACCGTGACAGGCTGCGGGGTCCCCAAGGATGCAGCTGCCCCCTCCCTCTTCTTCTTCGCCGCTAGCGTCGGCCTGGTGATGCAAGAGAAGAACGTCAAGAAGTAGCGACAGAAGCAGGAGGAGGAACAAAATCAGGACAAGATGCTTACTGGTCCATGGCGGCGTAGTCCCTTGGCCTCTTCAGAAGCACGAAGCCAGGAGACTTCGCAGCCTGGGGCGCTGGCATGCAAGCCCCAGGAGCGGACGAGGTCGCGGCAGCTGGCCTAGAGGCAGCACCGGTCGACGTTAGTGCGAGGGCGCCGCCTCAGGAGACCAGAGCAAACCTGCCCTTTGTTGGGGCCCCAGCCGGCGGCTTCTTCGGGGGAGTGCCCCTGGACCTCGTGGTAACCCTAGTGGAGGGCAGGAGCTCCCTCACCGGATGGTCGCTGGCCTCGTCGTCGTCAGGGAGGGTGCGAAGGAGATTCGCCATGAGAGGGGAAGTCTCCCCCTCCCCTCCAGGGTCGTCTCCGAGTCAAGCTTCTCCTCCTCGCCGGACTCGCCAGAGGACACCACCACCAGGGCCGTCACCGTCGGGGCCTCAGAAGGCGCTGGTGGCACGAGCATGCGCCCATCGAAGACGGGTGTAGTGGCAGCCACCTTCGCCCTATCTGGGCGGCGGTACAAGGGAAGATGGGAGTCCGGCAGATACCCTTGATCGTCACCGACCAGAAGACAGAGAGCCGCGCCCAGCTCCTCGTCGGACAAGGCATCCGGGCATAGACGGAGGTCGTCCCCCTCATCCCCGAGCTTCCACAAGGGGCCTGAGCGCGCCTGGAGCAGGGCTACGCGCTGCGCCAGGAACTCCTTCACGAGCATGGCCCCCATCAGCTTCTCCGCCCTTGGGTCGTCAGGCTTCAGGTCGGCGGTCATCTTCTCTAGCACCTGCTCCGCCCAGGAGTCGGTGAGCTTCGCGCTAAGCCACCTGTCGTGAGTCGAGGCTCTCCATTGGCAACACCAACCGAGGGTGGGCACACTTGGCGTCCATAAGGACCCACTTGCTCCTGAAGCCCTCGGCCTTCTTCCCGGCCTTCGAGATCACATTGGTCCTGTTAGCCGCAACAAAGTTGGCGCACCCCAAGCAACGACCCTCCTTGAGCCAGAGGTAGAAGAAGTGACGAAGCAGCGCCACAGACGGAATCACGCCCACAAATGCCTCACAATAAAAGGCGAAAATCGACAGGAGGAGGATGGAGTTGGGATGGAGATGAAGGGCATGCAGCTTGTAGTGGCTGAGGACGGCGTAGAAGAAGTCGGAGAAAGGGGGGACCAACTCTGCGACGACGCTGTTCATGAAGAAGGGATAGAAGGTACTGCCTGAGGCCGCCGCCTCGGTGGAGCCAGCCTGGAGCGAGGTCTTTCCCCCCTCATTGTTGTCGTCCGCCGTCATCAGGAGCGTGGCGGCGAGATTCTTCTCCGAAACGCTAGGCGCGCTCAAGGCTGGCTCATACCAGGCAGGCGAGGGAGCGGCCATCCCCTTGTCGGACGCCATTGGTCGCAGGCTCGGAGAGGGGTTCGTGTGGATCTAGAGTCTCTCAGGGCGAGAAGGAGAAAGGGGATCTGGAGCAAGGCGAAGGAAGTCAATAAAGGCTCTGCAGTGTGCGCCAGCCTTTTGTTAGGTGAGGACGGTTGCCGAGGCAGCATGGGGAAGCAGAGGTGCCCACATCCCGTCAATCGCCACGCGTCAATCGAGGCTGCAGGCTGTTAGGGCCCGCGACGCTACGCACTTGCTCTTTGGTTTCGCCTTGGAGCCAAGTCCGAGCGCGCCTTGGGCCCGGGGGCTACTGTCGGCGTCTTGGGAACAAGGGTACCCAGACTTGCCTGCCTGCGGCCCATGGCGTGGCTCTGCCAATGGCTTGGTACGGCCCACCTTCAGCAGCAACCACTCAAGACCCTCGCGGGGCGGACGACGCAAGACCTCCTCAGGGGCAGCCTCACTAGGCTGGCTCCCGAGGAGCGGAGATATCAAGGCAGGGGGCACCTCGCGAGGTTCGCATGTGTGAGCCATGACGACCGAAGCCAGGCGGGCGCCAGCGGGTGCAGTGTACCAGTTTCCTCTTTGGTGCTAAAGAGGCAAGCGCGGGCGAGGGGTCCCAAGGCATCAGGCAAAGGTTTTCATATCGGTGCAACGAGACCAAGACCAGCAGGACGGCAGGACGGTGATCACCCCGGAGCCCACGGCGGCGTCACCACCAGAGCCTTTGGCAGGCGAAGACCACCTTTGGCAGGATAACTTGTACTAGTTGTCTCCCTTCAAATTGGCCGCTGTGGGATCCCTTCCCGCCTAACATTTGGGAAGAGAACCAGGCCTCTATAAATAGGACTAGCCACCACCATTGGAGGCAACTGATCTTGGATCGGATCCATTCCACCAAGGCCGCCTCATCAGCTCACCAAGCTCAAGAACACCTCTCCTCGAGAGGCAGTTCGTCCCTTGTACTTGTTCATCCTCAGCGTACAAGGCAATCCACCGCACCAAACTGGAGTAGCGTATTACACCACAACGGTGGACCGAACCAGTATAAAACCCTCGTGTCTCTTGTTCTTTGAGTTCGTCGAGCTAGGCCTTGAGATCATCGTGCGATCGAGCTAGAGATAGAGATCTTCGTGCGCACCCCTGTGTTTGAACCTCAAGGGTTTGCCGGAATCCAGAATCCGACAAAGGTGGAGTCACATACCAAGCAACAATCCCCAGTAACAGTTTTGAAAATGGAGCTTCGAGCAAAGAGATCAAAATCCGCGGGTTTGAGCTCAAGAACATGGGAGAAAGAGCAATGGAGATTTTTTTCTGGAGGTAAGTGATGATGTGGGCTAAAGAGATAAGTGAGGCAGCCCACATGGGGACCACAACCCACCAGGGCACGACTGGGGGACCTGGCGCGCCCAGGCGGGTTGTGCCCACTTGGTGCACCTCCCTCTGGTATTATTTGCACCAACAATTCTTAAATATTCAGAAAAAATCATGTAAAATTTTCAGAGCATTCTGAGAACTTTTATTTTTTATTGCACGGGAAATTCAGAAAACAGACAAAGCATGTCATTTTATTTTATTTAACTACTAACAACAAAAAAAGTAGGGACAGAAGACAGTTGGTAGAGGTATTTGAAAACTTCCAATAGTTATTGCCGGAGATTTTTCAATAACATCAATACCATTCACTTGGAATTGTTTCTTCGGAAAGTGCACCGTATGCTCATTACCATCGATATGAAAAGTGAACTTGCTTTTATTGCAATCAATAACAGCCCCTGCAGTATTCAAGAAGGGTCTACCAAGGATAATCGACATGTTGTCGTCCTCGGGCATCTCAAATATAACAAAGTCAGTCAAAATAGTAACATTAGCAACAACAACGGGCACATCCTCACAAATACTGATAGGTATGGCAGTTGGTTTATCAGCCATTTGCAAAGATATTTCAGTAGGTGTGAGTTTATTCAAGTCAAGTCTTTTATATAAAGAGAAAGGCATAACACTAACACCAGCTCCTAAATCACACAAAGCAGTTTTCACATAATTCTTTTTAATAGACCAAAGTATAGTTGGTATTCCCGGATCTCCAAGTTTTTTAGGTACTCCATCTTTAAAAGTATAGTTAGCAAGCATAGTGGAGATTTCAGCTTCCGGTATTGTTCTCTTATTTGTGATGATATCTTTCATATACTTTGAATAAAGAGGCATTTTAAGGATATCAGTCAAGCGAGTACGCAAAAAGACTGGCCTCAGCATCTCAGCAAAGTGTTCAAATTCTTCATCATCTTTCTTTTTAGTTAACTTGGGTGGAAAAGGCATAGGTTTTTGAACCCACGATTCTCTTTCTTTACCGTGTTTTCTAGCAATGAAGTCTCTTTTATCATATCTTTTATTCTTAGGTTGTGGGTTATCAAGATCAACTGGTGGTTCTATCTCAACATCATTATCTAGTTCTTTTTCATTTGGGTTAGAGTCTTCATGAACCTCATCATTATCTTTTTCATTATCACTAGGTGGATGTTCATTACCAGACTGAGTTTCATTACCAGTGAGCCTACAAAGGAATTACTCACTCCCTGTGGGGAGCATCATGGAATTGGTGATGGAGAAGGGTTGGTGATGACGAAGAACGAAGATCCCCTCTCCGGAGCCCCAAACGGACTCCAGATCTGTCCTCCCGAGGAAGAACAAGGATTGGCGGCGGCTCCGTCCCGTGGATCGCGATAATTCTTTCTCCCTAATTTTTTTCTCCGAAAATAGGAATTTATAGTGTCAGGGTTGAGGTCTGCGGGGCCACCAGGTGGGTACAACCCACCTGGGTGCACCAGGAGAGGGGGGGCGCGCCCTGGTGGGTTGTGCCCACCCAGGTGCCCCTCTCCGATAGGTCTTAACTCCAGAAATTCTTATTATTGATACAAAAAATCCTCGCAAAGTTTCGTTCCATTCCGAGAACTTTTATTTCTGCACAAAAACAACACCATGGTAGTTCTGCTGAAAACATCATCAGTCCGGAGTTAGTTTCATTCAAATCATGCAAATTAGAGTCCAAAACAAGAGGAAAAGCGTTAGGGAAAGTAGATACGTTGGAGATGTGTCGACTCCCCCAAGCTTAAACCTTTGCTTGTCCTCAAGCAATTCAGTTGATAAACTGAAAGTGAAAAAGAAAAACTTTTACGAACTCTTTTTCTCTTGTTTGCATAAATAAGCTTAAACAACACCCAGGTTTTCAGACAATCATTATAACTAACCATGTCGACAATAACTCTTAAAGATCATAATGGCTCATATCAATGACATAATCAGCCAACGAGCAATAATAAGGTATCTCAAACGGCAACATGTTGTCAAAACAACCATGATATAATATGACAATAGTGGTATCTCGCTAACCCTTTCTGAGACCGCAAAACATAAATGCAGAGCACCTCCAAAGTTCAAGCAGCGACTAAACATTGTAATTCATGGTAGAAAAGACCCAGTCATGATGCACCCAACATTAGCTACACATAATGCATAAATCATGACAGCTGTGCACTACTCAGTTTTCGGCGCTTGTTTTAGAAGGTGGTGACACAACATAAAAGTAAATAGATAGTCCCTTCGCAGAGGGAAGCAGTGATTTGCAGAGGTGCCAAAGCTCAAAATTTTAAAACAGAGGTAAATGATTATTTCGAGACATGCACCCTTCTTATTCACTTCACGGCCATCAGTTATCAATATCTCCCATGCTAAAGAAGCTAGTGGCGGTTCCCAAGCGATAAAAGTATAGGTTTTGACTCCATTGGGAGTTTTTGTTTGATTATTCAAGAGATAAACTCTTCTTCATGTTTGTAGTTTGGGACTGAGCATCCCTAATACCGCCCTTTTCTCGTGCCATGGCGAGTGAATAAACACTCGACCTGAGAATAACCTGCTAGCATGGAAGATACCGACCACCTCATGTCATTCCATGAACGATTCAGGCACACAAAATGGATAATTTTTAGATGTGGCACATGCAAATTTAGTTAGGACGGCATGGTAATACTGTATATAGGTAGGTATGGTGGACTCATCTGGAATAACTTTGGGTTCAAGGTTTTTGATGTACAAGCAGAATTCCCACTTAGTACAAGCGAAGGCTAACAATTTAGGTTGAGAAGCGGCCAACTAGAGAGCAACAACGATCATAACCATGCATTATGCATAAGTAACATTGGACACTACCATGAGTAGGATATGAACACCATGAACATAAATATCATAGAGGCTATGTTGGTTTTAATTCAACTACATGCATGAACATGTACCAAGTCAAGCAACTCAAACATTCAGAGGAGGATACCATATCATCATACTACATCACAATCATTTTAACGCTATGTTGATATCTAAGATAAATCATTATCAACTCCCACCTACTTATGCATTGCACGAGAAACTATAATCTCTAATTGTCATTGCAAACTTGTTTAATCATAATGGGCTAAAGCATGGATGCTAGGTTAAACATATCTACACAGACAGAACAAGTCGAGTTCATACCAGTTTCTCTCTGCCACGGCCAGTTCATCGAATATCGCCATTATTGCCTTTCACTTGCATGACCGGATGATATGAAAATAATAATAGTGCAAGAATGTCGTGGACTAAGCTGGAATCTGCAAACATTTTATTCAACAGGAAAAGACAAGGTAAATGTGCTCTTTATTAGTTCAACAATTATTCATATGAGAGCCACTCAACATTTTCATGGTCTTCTCCTCGGTAAGACTCGAATAAAAAGAAAAGAAATTCAGAGAAACACACTGAAATATTTTTGGAGTTTTTGGTTTTCTAGAACAGGTAAATAAAAGGGAAAAGAAAAAACGAGAAAAACTATTTACGCAGGAAAGCTCCCAACAAGCAAAAGAAGAACAAGGAAATATTTTTGGGTTTTCTTTTTAATATTACAACTAAGCATGCATAGAAAGTAAATTGACTACAACTAATTTTTTTTGGTTTTTCTAAAGTTTTTCAGACACACAAGAAGAAAGCAAGAAAATAAATATAAACATGGATGATACAATTAAAAAGTGTGAACACCGACAAATAGAATGATATGTGTGAACATGAATATAATGTCGGTGAGGAACACGTACTCCCCCAAGCTTAGGCTTTTGGCCTAAGCTGGCAATCGATCAGTAGCCTGGAGGGTAGTAGGGGTGCTGAGGAGCAGGTATCCACTCATCCCACTGCTGAGGCTCCTCCCCTGCCTCTGCGGCAGCTTGAGCATTCTGGTAGGCGATGATGTCCGCAGGCATAATCCTATATCCGCCCTGGCAAGAGAATCAAACAAAGCAGGTGCAGGCAGGGGAATAATATCACGAGTTTTAACGCTGAAGACTAGGTTATAAGGAATGGGGATGTTAGGATAATCTCGTGCAAGAAAATAATGGTGTTCCATGGCTGCACGGTCTAAGTAAACCTTGGTCAGGGAGTAATCATGAGGGCGTATCCCAACATTAAAGTGGGCCGCCAAACGAGTAGCAAAAATCCCACCATGTATTTCACCCTAGGATTTATTAAGATGGAGGCGACGAGCCACAATAGCTCCCAAGCTATAAGTGTTGTCGCCCTCTAGTGCTCGGCGTAAAACAACAAAGTCTGGTGCGCTGAGCACACCTACTTTCTTTCTAGCAAGCAAGCACTTAGCAACAAATAAAGCAAAATAATGAATGGAAGGAAAGTGTATGCTAGCAGCCGAGATGGCTGACACCCCTCTCTCATCTCCCACTGTCAAAGTGTGATAAAATTCCTCAAACCCAGCTGGCCTAGGCTTGGCTAAGCTCCCATCAGAAGGGATCATGCATATGTCACAAAATTCAGTAAGTGGTATCTAATGGCTTTCATCATATAAATCAAAGCTCACTTCAAGAGGATTATTTCTGGGCAGGAAAGTAAAACTCTGAACAAAGATATTTTGTGAGGATTTGGTGCTGGTCACACTGATTTGTGATGAAGTCGGTGAGGCCGGCATTGGCAATATATTGCATGAACTCCTCAAGAATTCCATCCTCTTGCAGGAACGGGGTGTGCGGCCATTCGTATGGCCGTACCTCCGACAACCTCCAAGGGTGGAGATCACTGTCAGAAGACTCCCCAATAACACCCTTGGAGTTCTTCTTCAAGTCAAACTTCCTGAAGATATTCATGTTGGCGTACAATTTTCTAAAAATAAAAATTTTGGGGTGACAAAATTTTGTCAACAAAACTCTATAAGATTGATAGCAACTACTCATAGGGATACATAGAGGCCATAGCAAGCATTCAAACTACTTAGAACACTAAGAATTCAACATGCAAACACATCTACAATAGCACCAAGAGTAGCTAATTATTCAAAATATAAACCACTAAAACAAAAACTAATTGGACAAAAGGTTGTCGGCGTCCTAGGAACGGAGGTACCCAAACTTGCCTGCATGCGGCCCACGGCGTGGCTCTACCAATGGCTTGGTACAGCCCACCTTCAGCAGCAACCACTCAAGACCCTCGCGAGGGGCCAAGCCTCACCGGGCGGACAACGCAAGACCTCCTTAGGGGCAGCCTCACTAGGCTGGCTCCCGAGGAGCGGAGATATCAAGGCAGGGGGCACCTCGCGAGGTTCGCGTGATGTGAGCCATGACGACCGAAGCCAGGCGGGCGCCAGCGGGTGCAGTGTACCAGTTTCCTCTTTGGTGCTAAAGAGCCAAGCACAGGCGAGGAGTCCCGAGGCATCAGGCAAAGGTTTCCATATTGGTGGAACGAGACCAAGACCAGCAGGACGGCAGGACGGAGATCACCGCGGAGCCCACGGCGGGGTCACCAAGCCTTTGGCAGGCGAAGACCACCTTTTGTCAGGATAACTTGTACTAGTTGTCTCCCTTCAAATTGGCCGTTGTCGGAACCCTTCCCGCCTAACATTTGGGAAGAGGACCAGGGCCTCTATAAATAGGACTAGCCACCACCATGGGAGGCAACTGATCTTGGATCGGATCCATTCCACCAAGGCCGCCTCATCAGCTCACCAAGCTCAAGAACACCTCTCCTCAGGAGGCAGTTCGTTCCTTGTACTTGTTCATCCTCAGCCTACAAGGCAATCCACCACACCACACTAGAGTAGGGTATTACACCACAACAGTGGCCTGAACTAGTATAAACCCCCATGTCTCTTGTTATTTTATTTCGTTGAGCTAGGCCTTGAGATCGTCATGCGATCGAGCTAGAGAGAGATCTTCATGCGCACCCCTGTGTTCGAACCTCAAGGGTTTGCCGGAATCCAGAATCCGACAAAGGTGGAGTCACATACCAAGCAACAATCCCGAGTAACAGTTTTGAAAACGGAGCTTCGAGTAAATAGATCAAAATCCGCGGGTTTGAGCTCAAGAACATGGGAGAAAGAGCAATGGAGATTTTTTTTCTGGAGGTAAGTGATGATGTGGGCTAAAGAGATAAGTGAGGCGGCCCACATGGGGACCACAACCCACCAGGGCGCGCCTGGGGGACCTGGCGCGCCCAGACGGGTTGTGCCCACTTGGTGCACCTCCCTCTGGTATTATTTGCACCAAGAATTCTTAAATATTCAGAAAAAATCGTGTAAAATTTTCAGAGCATTCTGAGAACTTTTATGTTTTGGTCATTTTTTATTGCACGGGAAATTCAGAAAACAGACAAAGCATGTCATTTTATTTTATTTAACTACTAAAAACAAAAAAAAAGTAGGGACAGTAGGTAGAGGTATTTGAAAACTTCCAATAGTTATTGCCGGAGATTTTTCAATAACATCAATACCATTCACTTGGAATTGTTTCTTCGGAAAGTGCACCGTATGCTCATTACCATCGATATGAAAAGTGACCTTGCTTTTATTGCAATCAATAGCAGCCCCTGCAGTATTCAAGAAGGGTCTACCAAGGATAATCGACATGTTGTCGTCCTCGGGCATCTCAAATATAACAAAGTCAATCAAAATAGTAACATTAGCAACAATAACGGGCACATCCTCACAAATACTGATAGGTATGGCAGTTGGTTTATCAGCCATTTGCAAAGATATTTCAGTAGGTGTGAGTTTATTCAAGTCAAGTCTTTTATATAAAGAGAAAGGCATAACACTAACACCAGCTCCTAAATCACACAAAGCAGTTTTCACATAATTCTTTTTGCATAAAGAGGCATTTTAAGGATATCAGTCAAGCGAGTACGCAAAAAGACTGGCCTTAACATCTCAGCAAAGTGTTCAAATTCTTCATCATCTTTCTTTTTAGTTAACTTGGGTGGAAAAGGCATAGGTTTTTGAACCCACGATTCTCTTTCTTTACCGTGTTTTCTAGCAATGAAGTCTCTTTTATCATATCTTTTATTCTTAGGCTATGGGTTATCAAGATCAACTGGTGGTTCTATCTCAACATCATTATCTGGTTCTTTTTCATTTGGGTTAGAGTCTTCATGAACCTCATCATTATCTTTTTCATTATCACTAGGTGGATGTTCATTACCAGACTGAGTTTCAGCATCAGAGATAGAAGTTTCATTATCATTATCAGGAGGTTTCTCTATTTTAGGTTCACTAGAAGTATGCACAGTCCTATCATTTTTCTTTTTCTTTTTATTTTTCTTTTTGGAAGGACTAGGCGCACTAGTTTTATTTCTTTGTGAATCTTGTTCTATTCTTTTTGGGTGTCCCTCAGGATAAAGTGGTTCCTGAGTCATTTTACCTCCTCTAGTTGCTACTCTAACAGCAAAGTCATGCATATTATGATTCATTTCATCAAGTAATTCTCTTTGAGATTTAGCAACTTGTTCTAATTGAGTTTGAACCATAGAAGCATGTTTTCCAACACCTCTAACATCATTTGAAATTCTAAGTAACAAATCACTCAAGCGAGCAATCATATTAGAATTATATTTCAGCTGTTTCATAACATTTGCATTGAAGTGATCTTGCTTTCTAATGTAGTTTTCAAACTCATAAAGGCATTGACTGGGATGCATATTGTGAGGATTATCATTTTCATTGAACTTCATAAGAGAATTTACCTCTACCACCTTGGGCAGTGGTGGTGTATCAAGCCCATGTATTTCTTCAATAGGAGGTAAATTTTTAACATCCTCAACTTTAATACCTTTTTCCTTCATAGATTTCTTTGCCTCTTGCATATCTTCAGGACTGAGATATAATATACCCCTCTTCTTCGGAGTGGGTTTAGGCGGTGGTTCAGGGATAGTCCAATCATCATAATTTTCAATATGTTATTCAATAATTCTTCAGCCTTTCCAACAGTTCATTCCCTGAAAACACAACCAGCACAACTATCCAGGAAGTCCCTAGAAGCATCGGTTAGTCCATTATAGAAGATATCAAGTATTTCATTTTTCTTAAGAGGATGATCAGGCAAAGCATTAAGTAACTGGCAAAGCCTCCCCAAAGCTTGTGGAAGACTCTCTTCTTTAGTTTGCACAAAGTTAAATATTTCCTGTAAGGCAGCTTGTTTCTTATGAGTAGGAAAATATTTTTCAGATAAGTAGTAAATCATATCCTGGGGACTACGCACACAACCAGGAGCAAGAGTATTGTACCAAGCTTTAGCATCACCCTTTAATGAGAACGAAAATAGCTTGAGAATAAAGTAGTATCGAGCTTTCTCATCATGAGTAAAAAGGGTGGCTCTATCATTCAACTTAGTAAGATGTGCCACAACAGTTTCAGTTTCATAACCATGGAAGGGATCAGATTCAACCAAAGTAATTAACTTTGGGTCGACAGAGAATTCATAATCCTTATCATCAATAAAGATAGGTGAAGTAGCAAACTTAGGATCACATTTCATTCTAGCATTCAGAGATTTTTCTTTATACTTGTGTAATAATTTCTCAAGATCATCTCTATCCTTACAAGCAAGAATATCTCTAGTTGCTTCTTCACTCATAACGGAACCTTTCGGTACCTTAGGAATTCATATCTAGGTGGGCTAGCACTAGCAAGTGTTTCAGGAGTTTCAGTTTCAAGCTCATCATCGGATTCAACAACATCATGTTGTATTACTCTAGCAATTTGTTCATCAAGAAATTCATCAAGTGGCACATCATCATTATCAAGCAATGTACTAGCATCATCATAAGCATCATTCATAGTAGAAGTAGCATCATCAATAACTTGCGACATATCAGAATTAATAGCATGTGGTGGTGGTGTTGCAAGTTTACTCATAACAGAAGGTGAATCTAAAGCAGAACTAGATGGCAGTTTCTTATCTCCCCACGTACTTGAGGGAAATATCTTAGTCTTTGGATCCTTCAGATTATTCATAGTGTTAATATGATAAGAATCCCAAGTGACTCAACAAATATAGCTATGCTCCCTGGCAACAGCGCCAGAAAAAGGTCTTGATAACCCACAAGTATAGGGGATCGCAACAGTTTTTGAGGGTAGAGTATTCAACCCAAATTTATAGATTCGACACAAGGGGAGCCAAAGAATATTTGAAGGTATTAGCAGCTGAGTTGTCAATTCAAACACACCTGGAGATTAATTATCTACATCAAAGTGATCAGTAGCATAGTAATATGATAGTTTTGATAGTAGTGACAGCAGCAATAGTAACAGTAATAGTGATAGCAGTATTTTGTAGCAAGTATGACAGTAGCAGCAGCAGTAGTAACTTAGCAAGATCAATAAAGGACAAATTCGTAGGCATTGGATCAGTGACTTGTTGGATGATATTCATCATGAGACAATTATAACCTAGGCCGATACGACACTAGCTCCAGTTCATCGATATAATGTAGGCATGTATTACGTAAATAGTCATACGTGCTTTATTAAAAGAACTTGCATGACATATTTTGTCCTACCCTCTCGTGGCAGCGGGGTCCATATTGGAAACTAAGGGATATTAAGGCCTCCTTTTAATAGAGAACAGGCACAAAGCATTAACACAGAGTGAATACATGAACTCCTCAAACTATGATCATCACCGAGAGTAGGCCCGGTTGTTGTCACTCCGGGGTTGTCGGATCATAACACGTAGTAGGTGACTATAACTTGCAAGATCGGATCTAAACAACGGATATAATGATGAATTCATAAACAATTCATATCTGAGTTCATGGCACCTGGGTCCAAAGTGACAAGCATTAAGCATAGCAAAGTCATAGCAACATCAATCTAAGAACATAGTGGATACTAGGGATTAGGCCCTAACAAAACTAGCTAACTCGATTACATGATGAATCTCATCCAACTCCTCACCGACCAGCGAGCCTACGAAGGAATTACTCACTCCTGGTGGGGAGCATCATGGAATTGGCGATGGAGAAGGGTTGGTGATGACGAAGAACAAAGATCCCCCAATCCGGAGCCCCAAACGGACTCCAGATCTGCACTCCCGAAGAAGAACAGGGCTTGGTGGCGGCTCCATCTCGTGGATCGTGATAATTCTTTCTCCCTGATTTTTTCTCCAAAAATAGGAATTTATAGTTTCAGGGTTGAGGTCTGCGGGGCCACCAGGTGGGTACAACCCACCTGGGTGCGCCAAGAAAGGGGGCACGCCCTGGTGGGTTGTGCCCACCCAGGTGCCCCTCTCCGGCAGGACTTGGCTCCAGAAATTCTTATTATTGATATAAAAAATCCTCGCAAAGTTTCGTTCCATTCCGAGAACTTTTATTTCTGCACAAAAACAACACCATGGTAGTTCTGCTGAAAACGGCGTCAGTCCGGGGTTAGTTTCATTCAAATCATGCAAAATAGAGTCCAAAACAAGAGGAAAAGCGTTAGGAAAAGTCCAACGTATCAGCACCGCATGCGGGGGGCGCGCCTCAAAGCCAGAGCGGGCCAAGAGAGGCGCGCGCGCCCGCGTCACCGGTGGCGGGAGGAACAGTCGGGGGTACCTGCTGAAATGGAAACACATGCTCATCAAATTAAACGTGCCAGGAAGTGAACACATGGTGGGAGACAGGATCATAGCACCGATATCCCTTGGAGTTAGAGGGGTAGCCAATGAAGATGCAAGCGACAGAACGAGGTGCGAGTTTGTGAGGTGCGGAGTCGGCAGTGCTAGGATAGCAAAGGCACCCGAAAATACGGAAGCCATCATAAGATGGGGGCGTACCGAAGAGAAGATGGTGAGGTGCATAGTTCCATCGTGGGCGGCAAGGGCGAAGGTTAAGGAGAAGTGAAGCAGTAGCGGGTGTGTCCGGCCAGAAACGAGGCGGCACATTAGCATGGAACAGGAGTGTGCGAACGTAGTTGTTCAGAGTGTGGAGGACGCGTTCGACTCGACCGTTCTGCTGTGAAGTATACGGGCATGTGAGACGAAAAACTGTGCCGTGGTGCGACAGAAAAGTGCGGAAAGCAAGGTTGTCAAACTCTTTTCCATTGTCAGTCTGAAGAGCAAGGATGGGATGCCCAAACTGTGTGCTAACATAGGAGTGAAAAGCCATCAAAGTGTAGAGTGCATCCGACTTTCGTTGTAAAGGAAACGTCCACACAGTGAGAGTAATCATCAAGGATAACCATATAATATAAATAGCCCGAATTACTAGGAACTGGAGAGGTCCACACATCGCTATGAATATATTGAAAAGGAAAAGAAGCTATGGTGGTGGAGTTATTAAATGGGAGGCGGACATGTTTGCCGACACGACAGGCATGGCAGGTGTGATCCTCTATCTTATTACAACTGAAACTGAAACTCCTAAGAATATGACGAAGTGTGACGGGGTTGCGATGACCCAAACGAGCGTGCCAGGGATCGACGCCGGCGGAGAGAGCAACCGGTGCAGTGGTGGAGGTGGACGGAGGATGCACCGGATAGAGCTCGGCGAGGCTGTCACATCGGTGAAGTACCATCCTGGTTTGAGCGTCCTTGACACAAAAACCAAGCTCGTCAAATTCAACCGTAACAGGATTTTTACAAGTTAAACAACGAGCGGAAACAAGATTCTTAATAAGATGAGGTGACACAAGTATGTTAGACAAATGTAATAGGTATGGAATTAGAAGGAAAAGAAGTGTGCCCGACATGTGTGATAGGGAGTATGGAACCATCACCGATAATGATGCGGCGGTCGGTGGTGACGGGAGTGAAGGAGGCAAGATTACCAGGATGAGCAAACATGTGATTCGTAGCCCCGGTGTCCATGTACCAATCACCGCCTGCAATGTAGTTGTTCAGCGTAAGCGCGGTGTGCAGCGCGGCGAGGAGTGCCGGATCCCAAGGCGGCGGCGGCAGGGCCGGCGAGGGTGGCGGGGCCGCAGGGAGACTGTAGGCGCCGCTCAGCCGCGGCAGCGCGTATCCTCCATACGGCTGTGGAGCCCCGTAGTACGCCTGGTGCGCTGGTGGGCGCAACACGGGAAGGGTCGGTGCAGGAGCCTGTGGAACCGGCATGGTGTAGGCATGAACAATGCCGATCCACGGGTTATAGCCGGAGGCCCACGGAGGGGGCACCTAGAACTGCTGATGCTGCTGCTGGCGGGGTTGGCCGGCGCCCTGCGGCTGCTGCTGCTGACCATCGTGCCAGCCCCCATGGCATCGTTCGGCGGGAGGGGCGAGCGGCCCATAGGGCAGCAGGAGCAGCCCCGGCTGCTGCGTGGCCGGGTACGGCAGTGGCGCCGAGAACGGCGCCGGATGGCGCTGCGGCGGGGGCCCGGCAGTGGCAGCTGGAGGCGCCGAGGAGCCGCCGCGGGTGGTGCCGACAGCAAGGGCGGTGTGGATGGCCCGCACCTTCACCTGCTTCATCCACCGCTCCTCCAAGCGGAGGTACACAACGAATTTGGCGAAGGACGGGTTGGGGATGAGGCTGAGGTTCGTCGCGGCGTTGCGGAAGTCCTCGTTGAGCCCGGCGGTGAGCGTGCTGAGGAGGAGGTCTGAAGGAAATATGCCCTAGAGGCAATAATAAAGTTGTTATTTATATTTCCTTATATCACGATAAATGTTTATCATTCATGCTAGAATTATATTAACCGGAAACTTAGTACATGTGTGAATACGTAGACAAAACTGAGTGTCCCTAGTATGCCTCTACTTGACTAGCTCGTTAATCAAAGATGGTTAAGTTTCCTAACCATAGACATGTGTTGTCATTTGATGAACGGGATCACATCATTAGAGAATGATGTGATGGAGAAGACCCATCCGCTAACCTAGCATAATGATCGTTTAGTTTTATCGATATCCCTCTGACTATGAGATTACGCAACTCCCGAATACCGGAGGAATACCTTGTGTGCTATCAAATGTCACAATGTTACTGGGTGATTATAAAGATGCTCTACGGGTGTGTCCAAAGTTGTTTGTTGGGTTGGCATAGATCGAGATTAGGATTTGTCACTCCGAGTATCAGAGAGGAATATCTGGGCCCTCTCGGTAATGCACATCACTATAAGCCTTGCAAGCAATGTAACTAATGAGTTAGTTACGGATGATGAACTATGTAGCGAGTAAAGAGACTTGCCGGTAACAAGATTGAACTAGGTATGATGATACCGACGATCGAATCTCGGGCAAGTAACATACCGATGACAAAGGCAATGATGTATGTTGTTATGCGGTTTGACCGATAAAGATCTTCCTAGAATATGTGGGAGCCAATATGAGCATCCAGATTCCGCTATTGGTTATTGACCGGAGATGTGTCTCGGTCATGTCTACATAGTTCTCCAACCCGTAGGGTCCGGACGCTTAACGTTCGATGACGATTTGTATTATGAGTTATGTGTTTTGGTGACCGATGTTTGCTCGGAGTCCCGGATGAGATCACGGACATGACAAGGAGTCTCGAAGTGGTCGAGAGGTAAAGATTCATATATTGGAAGGTAGTATTCGGACATCAGAATGGTTCCGAGTGATTCGGGTATTTTTTTTCAAAGTACCGAGGGGTTACCGGAAGCCCCCAAGGAAGTATTGGGCCAACATGGGCCTGAGGGAGAGAGAGGGAAGCCCGCGGGGGTGTGGCCGTGCGCCCCCCTCCTTGGGAGTCCGAATAGGACAAGGAGGAGGGGCGGAGCCCCCTTCCCTTTCCCTCTCCCTCTCCTTCCTATTCCCTCCATGGAAGAAAGGCAAAGGGGGGGGGGCAAATCCTACTTGGACTAGGAGTCCAAGTAGGACTCCTCCCATGGCGCGCCCCTCCTGGCCGCCGGCCTCTCTCCCCCCTCCTTTATATACGTGACCAGGGGCACCCCAAAGGCACAACAGTTGTTTCTTAGCCGTGTGCGTTGCCCCCCTCCACAGTTTACCACCTCGGTCATATTGTCATAGTGCTTAGGTGAAGCCCTGTGTGGATCACCAACACCGTTTCCACGCCGTCATGCTGACGGAACTCTCCCTCGACCCTCTACTGGATCAAGAGCTCGAGGGATGTCATCGTGTTGAACGTGTGCTGAACATGGAGGTGCCATACGTTCGGTACTTGGATCGGTTGGATCGTGAAGACATTCGACTACATCAACCGCGTTACTTAACGGTTCCACTTTCGGTCTACGAGGGTACATGGACACACTCTCCCGTCTCATTGTTATGCATCTCATAGATAGATCTTGCGTGATTGAATTACTACGTTCCCCAACAATGGCATCCGAGCCAGGTCTATGCGTAGATGATATGCACGAGTAGAACACAAAGAGTTGTGGGCGATAATAGTCATACTGCTTACCACCAACGTCTTACTTTGATTTGGAGGTATTGTTGGATGAAGTATCCGCGTTCATGAGACTGGTTCTACCGACGTGCTTCGCACACAGGTGGCTAGCGGGTGTATGTTTCTCCAACTTTAGTTGAATCAAGTTTCACTACGGCCGGTCCTTGTTGAAGGTTAAAACAACACACTTGATGAAAAATCGTTGTGGTTTTGATGTGTAGGTAAGAATGGTTCTTGCTAGAAGCCCGTAGCAGTCACGTAAAACTTGCAACAACAAAGTAGAGGACGTCTAACTTGTTTTTGCAGGGCATGTTGTGATGCTATATGGTCAAGACGTGATGAGATATTAATTGTTGTATGAGATGATCATGTTTTGTAACAGTTTTCGGCAACTGGCAGGAGCCATATGGTTGTCGCTTTATTGTATAAAATGCAATCGCCATGTAATTGCTTTACTTTATCACTAAGCGGTAGCGATAGTCGTAGAAGCAATAGTTGGAGAAACAACAATGACACTAAGATGGAGATCAAGGTCTCAAGCCGGTGATGATGGAGATCATGACTGTGCTTTGGAGATGGAGATCAAAGGCACAAGATCATGATGGCCATATCATGTCACATATTTTGATTGCATGTGATGTTTATCTTTTATGCATCTTATTTTTCTTAGTACGACGGTAGCATTATAAGATGATCCTTCACTAAATTTCAAGGTATAAGTGTTCTCCCTGAGTATGCACCATTGGGGCAGTTTGTCGTGCCGAGACACCACGTGATGATCGGGTGTGATAAGCTCTACGTTCACATACAATGGGTGCAAGCCAGATTTGCACATGCAGAATACTCGGGTTAAACTTGACAAGCCTAGCATATGCAGATATGGCCTCGGAACACTGAGACCGAAAGGTCGAACATGAATCTTATAGTATATATGATCAAGATAGTGATGCTCACCTTTGAAAACTACTCCATCTCACATGACGGTTGGACATGGTTTAGTTGAAATGGATCACGCGATCATTTAGATGAGTAGAGGGATGTCTATCTAAGTGGGAGTTCTTAAGTAATATGATTAATTGAACTTTAATTTATCATGAACTTAGTCCTGATAGTTTTTGCATATCTATGTTATTGTAGATAAATGGCCCGTGCTACCGTTCCCTTGAATTTTAATGTGTTCCTAGAGAAATCTAAGTTGAAAGATGATGGTAGCAACTACACGGACTGGGTCCGTAACTTGAGGATTATCCTCATTGCTGCACAGAAGAATTACGTCCTGGAAGCACCGCTAGGTGCAAGACCCGCAGCAGGAGCAACTCCGGACGTTATGAACGTCTGGTAGAGCAAAGCTGATGACTACTCGATAGTTCAGTGTGCCATGCTTTACGGCTTAGAATCGGGACTTCAAAGACGTTTTGAACGTCATGGAGCATATGAGATGTTCCAAGAGTTGAAGTTAATACTTCATGCAAATGCCTGAGTTGAGAGATATGAAGTCTCCAACAAGTTCTATATCTTCAAGATGTACGAAAATAGTTCTGTTAGTGAGCACATACTTAGAATGTCTGGGTACCACAACCACTTGACTCAGCTGGGGATTAATCTCCCAGATGATAGTGTCATTGACAGAGTTCTTTAATCACTGCCACCAAACTATAAAGGCTTCATGATGAACTATAATATGCAAGGTATGGAGAATACTATTCCCAAGCTATTTGCGATGCTAAAGGCTGCGGATGTATAAATCAAGAAGGAGCATCAAGTGTTGATGGTTAACAAGACCACTAGTTTCAAGAAAAAGGGCAAAGGGAAGAAGGGGTACTTCAAGAAGAACAACAAGCCAGTTGTTGCTCAAGGGAAGAAGCCCAAGTCTGGACCTAAGCCTGATACTGAGTGCTTCTACTGCAAAGGGACTAGTCACTGGAAGCAGAACTGCCCCAAGTACTTGGCGGATAAGAAGGATGGCAAAGTGAAAGGTATATTTTATATACATGTTATTGATGTGTACCTTACTGATGCTCATAGTAGCGCCTGGGTATTTGATACTGGTTCTGTTGCTCATATTTGCAACTCGAAACAGGGGCTACGGATTAAACGAAGATTGGCTAAGGACAAGGTGATGATGCGCGTCAGAAATGGTTCCAATGTCGATGTGATCGTCGTCGGCACACTACCTCTACATCTACCTTCTGGACTAGTTTTAGACTTGAATAATTGTTATTTGGTGTCAGCGTTGAGCATGAACATTATATCTGGATCTTGTTTGATGCGAGAAAGTTATTCATTTAAATCAAATAATAATGGTTGTTCTATTTATATGAGTAATATCTTTTATGGTCATGCACCCTTCTTGAGTGGTCTATTTTTGTTGAATCTCAATTGTAGTGATACACATATTCATAATATTGAAGCCAAAAGATGCAAGGTTAATAATGATAGTGCAACTTATTTGTGGCACTACCGTTTAGGTCATATTGGTGTAAAGCGCACGAAGAAACTCCATGCTGATGGGCTTTTGGAATCACTTGATGCTTGTGAACCATGCCTCATGGGCAAGATGACTAAGACTCCGTTCTCCAGAACAATGGAGCAAGCAACTGACTTATTGGAAATAATACATACTGATGTATGCGGTCCAATGAGTGTTGAAGCTCGCGGTGGGTATCGTTATTTTCTGACCTTCACAGATGATTTGAGCAGATATGGGTATATCTACTTAATGAAACATAAGCCTGAAACATTTGAAAAGTTCGAAGAATTTCAGAGTGAAGTGGAAAATCATCGTAACAAGAAAATAAAGTTTCTACGATCTGATCGTGGAGGTGAATATGTGAGTTATGAGTTTGGTCTTCATTTGAAACAATGTGGAATATTTTCGCAACTCACGCCACCTGGAACACCACAGCGTAATGGTGTGTCCGAATATCGTAACTATTATTTATTAGATATGGTGCGATCTATGATGTCTCTTACCGATTTACCGCTATAGTTTTGGGGTTATGCTTTAGAGACGACACCATCTAAATCCGTTGAGACGACACCATCTGAACTGTGGTTTAGCTAGAAACCTAAACTGTCGTTTCTTAAAGTTTGGGGCTGCGATGCTTATGTGAAAAAGTTTCAACCTGATAAGCTCGAACCAAATCGGAGAAATGTGACTTCATAGGATACCCAAAGGAAACTGTTGGGTCCACCTTCTATCACAGATCCGAAGGTAAGATATTCGTTGCTAAGAATGGATCCTTTCTAGAGAAGGAGTTTCTCTCGAAAGAAGTGAGTGGGAGGAAAGTAGAACTTGATGAGGTAATTGTACCTTCTCCCAAATTGGAAAGTAGTTCATCACAGAATTAGTTCCAGTGATTCCTACACCAATTAGCACTACAAAAAAAATACACTTTCGTGATGATACGTGTTTGTCACAGTAGGTCGCTTTTTTGTCATCCATGTACATCCATGACAAATTTATGACAGAATCAAGATAGTCATACTTGTGATGTCGTAGAAGTGTTCCATGACATTACCAAAATTATCATCACGGAAGTGTCCACTTCCATGACGATAAATCGCGCGTCACAGAAGTGCTTTCGTCAAGGGTGACCGACACGTGGCATCCACCATAATGGAACGCCGTTAAGCTATCGGGTCGGGTTTTGGATCCGATAACCCGTTAACAGCCCCGACAAATGGGAAATTTCCACGTGTAAAATTCTTATTGGCCGGACGAAACACGTGTCAGCTCGTCAGTGGGTCAGATAGGCACCTATGATATGTCGACACATGGCATGGCCCAACAGTGGCCCATTTAGCTTACAAAGCCAGCCCGTTTGACTTGGTCAAAAGTTAACGGGCTGGCCCATGAAAAGCCTGTTAACGGTCTCTTCTTAAATAGCCCATTTTACGACCCGTTAACTCACGGCCCGTTAGGCCCTAAAGGAAATCGGCCCAACAACGTCATGTGGGTCGTCGAATATAATACCAACCCATTTCACTTTCGGCCCATGTATGGCCCACGACGTCTTTCGGCCCATATGAGGCCTTCGTATCTTTCGGCCCATTACAGGCCCACGGTGAGTCTAGCCCATAATGAACAGTAATTTTCTTTATACCCGTTAACGGCCCGTGATTTACATGGGCCGTTTCTAGCCCGTGTTAGCTTTTGGCCTATTGACGGCCCATACGTTCTTGGGCTCCTTTTCGGCCCTCGATTACTTCCAGCCCGTTACTAGCATGTTCCCCTAATGGGCCAAATTCGGCCCATGGCAAGAGTCGGCCCGTTATTGGCCTGTTCCACTAATGGGCCAAATTCGGTCCATGGCAAGAGTCGGCCCGTTACTGGCCTGGTACCATGATGGGCCAAAATCGGCCCATGGCAAGAGTCGGCCCGTTTCTGGCGTGTTAACCCGTTGCACCGTTTCCAGCCCTTCTTATATTCTAGCCCATTGACGACCCGTTATGCCTGTGACAAAATTAAGCCTTTGCTGTCCTACGGCCTGTTAACGGCCTGTTACCGTGCTGGGCCGATACCAATTACGCCTGATTATGGCCCATGTAGACACATTTATCCGACGGCCCGAGGCCCACCGATTACAGGCCCATTTATCGACGGCCCGTAGGAGACCCATGTACAGCCCGTATATGGCCCATGGTAGTTGCGGCCACTAGCAAACCAGGGAAAAAGAAGACTAGGAAATAAATAAGGCCGAAACTAACGCTAGGCTATTAAGGCGATTGTACAGATTACATCCACTCGACATCAAAGATCGCCACCAGTGCAAATATTGGGAACACCCTACACTATACAAAAATGGCTTGCTATTTTCTTCAGGCGGTGGCTGCACGTTAAGAATACATTTTGTATCACACCAAAACAAATTACAACTATATAACAAAAGGAAGGTTGGCATAAAACTCAACAGTCTAGCAGATAAATGCACCACCAGAAGTTCAGAAGCTCAGTTCATTTGACCTGACTGTTACGTTTTCATGATGTATTGTCCGATGGATCACCATAACCCTCGCCTTCATTTCCCCTAGGCTCCTGAACAACATAGCAAATGTCTGATAGTCTGGTTTCAAAACCATGCATATCTTGACGACATTGAGCAATGTTTCTCCTTGTTTCACAAAGGGTCTCTGTTAGGGAATGGACTTGTGTCTGGAGCGCAGATACAACATTGCCTTGAGCTTTCATATCTTGATCATGAGGCAGTTTGGACGATATTGCCTTAACAACCAACCCAGTATTACGCAGGAACGTGCTTTTGGCACTGTTAGTGGACAGGTACTGACCCACTGCAGCAAGAGCTGACATTGCGGTTATAGTTGCCTCGCCACCTTCAGAAGGTAGCGGTTCCACCATTTTTCCATAGCTCGCTGAAAAGTTGAGGTTTTACATTAGTAGTACCAGAACAGAAGATATTAAGGAGGTAGCAAAACCAAACAAAATAGCTTTGGTCTATATACAGAAGTTATTCTGGTGAACCCATGTACAATATTAGTTGTATTTTATTGCAAAGTACATAATAAAACCAGGTTCCAAACATATGACCATGTACCATCGCTAATGTATTGTCTATTTCTTCACATTGTATTGAGGGATAAGGATGAAGAGACGAAGTTTATAATACGGTAAGCATAGCATGACGTCATTCATATCACAAAACAACTGAGAACAGACAAACAGGCAATTGTAATGTTGTGTGGGCAAGTCCAGCACGGAACTAGATTACGGGTCAAGATCAAAGGAACATCACTCCTCTCTTTTAAACCTTGTAAGGTGCAATTATACGCTAAGACAATTGTGTATAAAATTGAAAAGAGTAATAGACATTGGCTGCAAACCATGCAGTTCAAGGCACAAGTCAGAGTAAGTAGTAGTTAAAAGGCATGAGGATTAAGGACTTACAACAGCGGCTTTGACTGGTGTAGTCATGCCCTTCTTCTTGCTAGTGTGACAGTCCTTGAAGATTTCCACAGCATTTGGTTCAGGTACTTTTTGGTTCTTGCGGGCTTTCCTCTGCATTTGGAACAAGTCAATATAGATTTGATAATATGGTACAGTGAAAAGAGTGAAACAGCAGCTAATTACAAGAGCCTCGCAGTGTGCAATATAGCTACGAGATCCTGTCATATGTTGGAATTTCACTTCCGTACGGTTGGCCTTGTTCTTTGAACACTTCACCTACAAGAAGATAGATTTGTATGGCACATGCATAAATAGGACTTCAACATGTGATCTGATGACATATATATAATGTACCTAATACTTCGGATCGGACTAGTGTTTAACGAGGCCTCTCCAGTCTTCATCGGATATATTTTCCACTGGAGATGTTTGGGGAAGTTCACTGTTAGCCTTGCCTTCAAAGTGAGTTTTCCTCAAGTTATACCGATACTGTCGCAGAGCAGACTTGAAAACATGGGTGCAAGCTTGTCTGGTTGCATCATCTTGGCTATCCAACTTGAACCTCATCTGTTGAAAATTATGGGAGTCTCATTATCAGCAACCTAGAAAGTATTGGACAGAGCAAGACGATATTAATAGTTTCCATACATAACCATACTTACAAATAAATGGTCGAGGAAGGTGTTGAACTGGGTTTCATCTTTGTCATTCCTGTACTGAATCCATGTTGGGAGGATACGTACATGACACCTAACAGCAACCGCTGCCTCTGATACTAACTTGGCTGACTCTGTAGCATCACGTGACCTTTTTAAACCTGCCTCAAAACGGATCTCCATCTTCCTCCTCTAGATTTAGTTAACCTATCGAGCATTATCCCTGATGTTTGTTTCCTCTTGCGCCTAGGTGCTAGTCCAACAACAAACATAGGAAATGTTAGTGTACATCAAACTGTGAGACTACATATAAAGAAGCATGCAACTGTAACTTGACTCCAGCAACTACCTTCTTGCTGTTGAAGCTCACAAGGTTCATCTGATATTGCCAACTCGTCTTGTGTCAAGAGTGCTTGGGAAGTAGTGTCAGGTGGTAAGGGAGCTTGGGAACGTGCTGCTAGCTCAGTTGACGCACGAGTACGTCGTGCAGCTGGTAGTACTATGGTAGGTGTTGCATGAACTAGGGTTGTCTCTGCTTGTTTGGTGGCAGCTATTTGTTTCTGTTTGTCTTTTTTTGCAACTCGTGTAGCATGGGATGCCGTGTTTGTAGAATTTTCTGCTGGACTTTGACCTTCTATTGCACCATCAGTACCAGCAGAATCTGTAGGATTCATCCGCTTCTCATTCCCTGCCATTCTGTGTTTCTTCCTCTTTCTCTGTGCCATGTTAAGTCAAGGCGACAAGAAAAACGAATAACAATTTAGTTCTTCAGAACAAATTGATGCGTGATGCAGACGAACTGAACTTTGATGTTAGACAACCACATGATAGGAGGATGTAATATGTATGAAAAACAGGATGGAAGAGATAACCAGAACTATGTTGTGTAAACTAAGAAGAAGACAGTTCACCAAATTAGAAGCAATGCAATGGAAGGTAGACACCATATGAAAGATGCTACAAATGTCGCTCTGCCAAGTTAACAGTGTCTCATCATAAATGGCGTTTAAACAAATCGGTCCACATACATCGGTATGTATGATTTCCAACAAATCTGTTGCTCTCTCCATAGTACCGGAGAACGGTGTTTTAGTCATCTTGCCCATGAGGCACGGTTCGCAAGTACCAAGTGATTTATAATCAAGTGGTTCCAAAAGTCCATCAGTATGGAGTTTCTTCATGCGTTTTACACCGATATGACCTAAACGACAGTGCCACAAATAAGTTGCACTTTCATTATCAACTCTGCATCTTTTGGCTTCAACATTATGAATATGTGTATCACTACTATCGAGATTCATCAAAAATAGACCACTCTTCAAAGGCGCATGACCATAAAAGATATTACTCATATAAATAGAACAACCATTATTCTCTGATTTAAATGAATAACCGTCTCGCATTAAACAAGATCCATATATAATGTTCATGCTCAACGCTGGCACCAAATAACAATTATTTAGGTCTAATATTAATCCCGAAGGTAGATGTAGAGGTAGTGTGCCGACCGCGATCACATCGACTTTGGAACCGTTTCCCACGCGCATCGTCACCTCGTCCTTTGCTAGTGTCCGCTTATTCTGTAGTCCCTGTTTCGAGTTGCAAATATTAGCAACAGAACCAGTATCAAATACCCAGGTGCTACTGCGAGCATTAGTAAGGTACACATCAATAACATGTATATCACATATACCTTTGTTCACCTTGCCATTCTTCTTATCCGCCAAATACTTGGGGCAGTTCCGCTTCCAGTGACCAGTCTGCTTGCAGTAGACGCACTCAGTTTCAGGCTTAGGTCCAGACTTGGGTTTCTTCTCTTGAGCAGCAACTCGCTTGCCGTTCTTCTTGAAGTTCCCCTTTTTCTTCCCTTTGCCCTTTTTCTTGAAACTAGTGGTTTTGTTAACCATCAACACTTGATGCTCCTTCTTGATTTCTACCTCCGCAGCTTTTAGCATTGCGAAGAGCTCGGGAATAGTCTTGTTCATCCCTTGCATATTATAGTTCATCACGAAGCTCTTGTAGCTTGGTGGCAGTGATTGGAGAATTCTGTCAATGACGCAATCATCTGGAAGAGTAACTCCCAATTGAATCAAGTGATTATTATACCCAGACATTTTGAGTATATGCTCACTGACAGAACTGTTCTCCTCCATCTTGCAGCTATAGAACTTATTGGAGACTTCATATCTCTCAATCCGGGCATTTGCTTGAAATATTAACTTCAACTCCTGGAACATCTCATATGCTCCATGACGTTCAAAACGTCGTTGAAGTCCCGGTTCTAAGCCGTAAAGCATGGCCCACTGAACTATCGAGTAGTCATCAGCTTTGCTCTGCCAGACGTTCATAACTTCTGGTGTTGCTCTAGCAGCAGGCCTGGCACCTAGCGGTGCTTCCAGGACGTAATTCTTCTGTGCAGCAATGAGGATAATCCTCAAGTTACGGACCCAGTCCGTGTAATTGCTACCATCATCTTTCAACTTTGCTTTCTCAAGGAACGCATTAAAATTTAACGGAACAACAGCACGAGCCATCTATCTACAATCAACATAAACAAGCAAGATACTATCAGGTACTAAGTTCATGATAAGTTTATGTTCAGTTAATCAAATTAATTAAGAACTCCCACTTAGATAGACATCCCTCTAATCCTCTAAGTGATCACGTGATCCAAATCAACTAAACCATAACCGATCATCACGTGATATGGAGTAGTTTTCAATGGTGAACATCGTTATGTTGATCATATCTACTATATGATTCACGCTCGACCTTTCGGTCTCCGTGTTCCGAGGTCATATCTTATATGCATAGCTCGTCAAGTATAACCTGAGTATTCCGCGTGTGCAACTGTTTTGCACCCGTTGTATTTGAACGTAGAGCCTATCACACCCGATCATCACGTGGTGTCTCAGCACGAAGAACTTTTGCAACGGTGCATACTCAGGGAGAACACTTCTTGATAATTTAGTGAGAGATCATCTTATAATGCTACCGTCAATCAAAGCAAGATAAGATGCATAAAAGATAAACATCACACGCAATCAATATAAGTGATATGATATGGCCATCATCATCTCGTGCTTGTGATCTCCATCTTCGAAGCACCGTCATGATCACCATCGTCACCGGCGCGACACCTTGATCTCCATCGTAGCATCGTTGTCGTCTCGCCAATCTTATGCTTCCACGACTATCACTACCGCTTAGTAATAAAGTAAAGCATTACATCGCGATTGCATTGCATACAATAAAGCGACAACCATATGGCTCCTGCCAGTTGCCGATAACTCGGTTACAAAACATGATCATCTCATACAATAGAATTTAGCATCATGTCTTGGCCATATCACATCACAACATGCCCTGCAAAAACAAGTTAGACGTCTTCTACTTTGTTGTTGCAAGTTTTACGTGGCTGCTACGGGCTTAAGCAAGAACTCATCTTACCTACGCATCAAAACCACAACGATAGTTTGTCAAATAGACTCCGTTTTAACCTTCTCAAGGACCGGGCGTAGCCACACTCGGTTCAACTAAAGTTGGAGAGACAGTCTTCCGCAAGCCATCTATGTGCAAAGCACGTCGAGGGAACCGGTCTCGCGTAAGAGTACGCGTAAGGTTGGTCCGGATCGTCTCGTCCAACAATACCGCCGAACCAAAGTATGACATGCTGGTAGGCAGTATGACTTATATCGTCCACAACTCACTTGTGTTCTACTCGTGCAAATAACATCAAACCATAAAACCAGGCTCTGATACCACTGTTGGGGAACGTAGTAATTTCAAAAAAGTTCCTACGCACACGCAAGATCATGGTGATGCATAGCAACGAGGGGAGAGTATGATCTACGTACCCTTGTAGATCGCAACGGAAGCGTTTGACACAACGTAGAGGAAGTAGTCGTACGTCTTCTTCCCAGTCCGACCGATCCAAGCACCGTTACTCCGGCACCTCCGAGTTCTTAGCACACGTTCAGCTCGATGATGATCCTTGGGCTCCGATCCAGCAAAGCGTCGAGGAAGAGTTCCGTCAGCACGACGGCGTGGTGACAATCTTGATGTACTACTGACGCAGGGCTTCGCCTAAGCATTGCGACAATATGACCGAGGTGGAATTTGGTGGCAGGGGGCACCGCACACGGCTAAGGAAAGATCTCAATGATCAATTGTGTGTCTAGAGGTGCCCCCTGCCCCCGTATATAAAGGGGCAAAGGGGGAGGGGTGCGGCAGCCATAGGAGGAGTCCTACTCCCGCTGGGAGTAGGACTCCCCTCCAATCCTATTCCTAATAGGACTCCCCAAGTGGGGAAAGAGAGAGGGGCTGGCCGGCCACCTTCCCTAGTCCTAATAGGACTAGGGGAAGGGGGGAGGCGCGCAGCCCATGAGGGCAGCCCTTTAACCTTTCCACCAAGGCCCATGTTGGCCCATTTGGCTCCCGGGGGGTTCCGGTAACCCTCCCGGTATTCTGGTAAAATCCTGATTTCACCCGGAGCACTTCCGATGTCCAAACATAGGCTTCCAATATATCAATCTTTACGTCTCGACCATTTCGAGACTCCTCGTCATGTCCGTGATCACATTTGGGACTCCGAACAACCTTCGGTACATCAAAATGCATAAACTCATAATAAATGTCATCGTAACGTTAAGCGTGCGGACCCTACGGTTCGAGAACAATGTAGACATGACCGAGACACATCTCCGGTCAATAACCAATAGCGGGACCTGGATGCCCATATTGGCTCCTACATATTCTACGAAGATCGTTATCGGTCAGACCGCATAACAACATACGTTGTTCCCTTTGTCATCGGTATGTTACTTGCCCGAGATTCGATCGTCAGTATCCAATACTTAGTTCAATCTCGTTACCGGCAAGTCTCTTTACTCGTTCTGTAATACATCATCCCGCAACTAACTCATTAGTTGCAATGCTTGCAAGGCTTAAGTGATGTGCATTACCGAGAGGGCCCAGAGATACCTCTCCGACGATCGGAGTGACAAATCCTAATCTCGAAATACGCCAACCCAACATTTACCATTGGAGACACCTGTAGTACTCCTTTATAATCACCCAGTTACATTGTGACGTTTGGTAGTACCCAAAGTGTTCCTCCGGCAAATGGGAGTTGCATAATCTCATAGTCATAGGAACATGTATAAGTCATGGATAAAGCAATAGCAACATACTAAACGATCGGGTGCTGAGCTAATATAATGGGTCATGTCAATCAGATCATTCAACTAATGATGTGACCTCGTTAATCAAACAACAACTCATTGTTCATGGTTAGGAAACATAACCATCTTTGATTAACGAGCTAGTCTAGTAGAGGCATACTAGTGACACTATGTTTGTCTATGTATTCACACATGTATTATGTTTCCTGTGAATACAATTCTAGCATGAATAATAAACCTTTATCATGATATAAGGAAATAAATAATAACTTTATTATTGCCTCTAGGGCATATTTCCTTCACACCGGTGATGCTGCACTAGGGGAGACGTGCTCATCATAAACACAGCTTTGTTGAGTGTCTATGCATGTGTTGTCTTGGAAATCATCTTGGGGTGTGGAGGAGTAGAAACTGTAGAGGCCCTCCGTTCGGAAGGAGCACCTTTATCCGCTGCCTTGCTAACTTCCTTCCGCTGTATTGATTTTGAATTGTCAAGTAAAATCGACAAGAAAAAGCAATAAAAATCTCTCTTCAGAACTCATTCATGCATGATAGTGACAATCACTACTTTGATGTAAGGCAAACACATGATACCAGGATGGAATATGTACGAAAAACAGGACAGCATGGCATGTTCACAACTGTTTGGGTAAACTAAGCAGAAACCATTCTAGCAAATAAGAAGCAATGCAAGCTAGACACCACATGAAAGATGCAACCAATATGACTCTGCCAAGTTAAAAGCGTCCCATCATAAATGGAATTTCAACAAATTAGAAGCAGTGCATGCTATAAATCATATGAAAGATGCAACTAATATCGCACTGCATATACTAAAGGTGTCTCGTCATGTTGATTGACGCGGGATACAAAAAAAATAGTTTTATGTAAGGACATGCTTAATAGACAGATGTACTATGTAGTAACTATAGGAAGGCATGTCACATTAACAGGTATAATGTATAAGCTAAGCAGACTAGCACATGCAGTTTAACCAGATTGGAAGAATTACAATCTAGACACCATATGCAACATGCAACCACATATCACGCTGCCAAGTTAGAGCAAGCACCTGCGATGCTAGTGTAGGGGAAATGATGTAATCAACTACAGAGCTACGTTCACTATCTTCATGTAGCATTTCTGTTTCTTGAGAGTCATGTCAGGAGGCTGACGCTGCATTCTTTAAATGAGGAGTAGTCCCCTTGCCTGCCTGCCTCACCATAAGTGATTGATGAGGGATACACAAGAACATTAGTTTGATGTAAGAACATGGTTAATACACAGATGTACTAGTATGTACCGAAAACAGAAAGGCATGTCATATTCAAAGGTATAATGTGTAAGCTAAGAAGATGCAATTTAACCAAATTGGAAGCAATACAAGCTAGACATCCGGTTGGAGTGGTGAACATGATCAGCTAGGACCTGAGAGCCTGGTGGGAGGCGGGATGCTTCACCACCATCGCAGCTTTTTAGTTGGCTTCCAGATGATGCCTATCTTTGATGGGCTTGTCACTGGCTCGGCCAGTGCCGTGACTAGCTATTTGTCTTCTGGTGCTCACGGGGATGGTGGTTCATGTAAAAAAATATCTTTCCTTATCTTATCGACTTCGGCCTTTGGAATACAAGCTAGACACCATATGGAACATGCAACCACATATGACACCGCGAAGTTAAAGCAAGCACCTGGGATGGTGGTTCATTGCGAGCTAGGTCATCAACTCCAGAGCTACATTCCCCGTCTCCATCTGCTGACACTGCACCCATTAAAGCGTTGAGACGTGTCTTGCCTAGCCGCACAACAAGCTGGAGTGACTTATCTCTTTTATTTTTGGCTTCTCTCATGGCAGCAGAGTCTGAAATACCCTTGCATAAAAACACAACAGTGAGAGTAAGGGTGAAGTGTGTGCAGAACTAGTGCACTGTAAAAGTAGCAGATAGCAGGTGGCTGAAAAATAAATTACAGGAGACATATGATAGCTCTACAACGTTGCATGGCAAACAAAATTAGATTCTACTCTGTATGATTTTGTAATATATGAGCACAGGAAATGCAGGTACTCCTCCAGCACACCACCACATGTGGTCATATCTAAGATAACAGTCGACTGAAAATAAATAGGTCAGTCAATTTTTTTAATGAACTGTTCGATCTATAAGGAACGGGCAGATGGCCTTCGTCTACCTCCTGCCAGCCACTGTTGACGATCTTTCTCGAACCGCCAGCGACCACCGGCCCAGACCCCTGCCTCCGCCGCCCCGCCCTCCCATCGACCTCACACCACCGTCGTGCTTGGCAGCGCCCCCAGTCCATCCCTTTAATCCCGGCCGACCTCCAGATCGGGCGCCAGTAGCTCTAGGCCGCACACGCCCCTAAGATAAACACCAAGGTGCTGATTCCCCGGTGTAATAGGCGTACTAGCGCCTGTTACGCCGGGGAATGCTTCCATTAATTGGGAATCAACTGGCCAGAAATTGAAATTCAGGGGGCGACGGACCTCTAGCTAAGGTGAAATAGTATATGAGGAGAAACCTTGTGCATCGCGAGTTACTAGGAACATCTAGTATCAAGAAGAAGCGGTCAACTAGTGTCTTTTGTGGGATGAATACCATGCAAGCAGAGACGTAAGATTTGCACGAATAAGGGAAGAGGAGAACCTTTTTCGGTTGCCGGTGTGGTAACCCCCACAAGTCGCGCCGACCTTCTTGTTTTTACCGGGGAAACTGATGTTCTGGAGGGTGCATGCTTGGACGAACCCATGGCCAAATTGTTGACTGTGTTGTCGTGGTTGTATGTCGGCGGAGGGGAAGCAGAGCCGAGGCGGCGAAGGACGACGTAGCAGGAACAACTCCGGTGTGGTGGAGGGTGGCGAAGTTGGAGCGGCAGCGGTGAGGCGCAGGACGGCATGGTTGAACTAGCTCGGGTACGGACGACTCGGCCTCGGCTTCAACTACTAGTCGTGGAGCATGTTGTGGTTGAGGTTGCGATGGACGACGACGTCGGGGTATCGGCTCCGGCGTGATGGAGGAGGGTGGCGGTTGATGGGTGGTATGGGGTGGCGGACGCAGGACGCCGGGGTTTCGCGGCTGGTGGAGAGGTAGTTTTGGCGCCCACGGAGTATGAATGGGGAATCGGACGGGTGGGGGAACCATGTTTCGGTCTGGGACGCGCTTGTTTTTGGCTTTTTTGAACAAAAGATGGGACACGCTTGTTTGAAATTTGGGGAAAGTACAAACTTTGCCCCCCTCTTAAATTTCGGACCTACTGCGGGTCGGGGGTAGGATGGTAATCCCAGGTGTCCCAAATAGTGGGCGGGAGCGATTTCGGCCGCGCGCATGTGTTCTTAGGCGCCATTGTGTATGAATGTTTTTCGGATGCGGTTGTGTGGCGTCTAGATGAAGCTACAAACCTACCCCGGTTTAGACCTTTGGACGTCGGGATGGTAGGTTTCACGGGTTGGAGTTATTAGAAAAGTAATTTCCTTGTACTAGCAAACATTGGTCTCACGCGGTTTCGGGCGAGTAGAGGCTCTTTTGGCGCTTCGTTCAAAATTTTGAAACACAAGCATTCACGTTTAGAGTACTCTTGAACTATGAGGATTGACCTAAATATACAACGTTATATTTGACCTTGTATGTTTGAAAACCTCAATAAATTATCCGCTTGTTTTTGAAATTTTGACACTTGAAAATCCTATAACTACGATTATTTTGGAATGGAGGAGCTAAATTTGAATCTATTTTATACACGACTACATATGCTATTATGTACAAAATCAGAGCAAAGATTGGTGCCCCCATAATTTAGGTATGGTTTACAAATGCCATGATATCAAATTCAAATAATTGAATGGACTTCATGTTGAATTCGATATTTTTAAAACCACCTTAAGTTGAATTCAAATGTATGCTAGTTCATAGGTAGTAGCTATTTATAATGTCCATTGTGTAACTTTCGTATGTATAATGTGCTTTACACACACAACATGAACTATACTCACGTTTATATTCGATTGCTATAGCGATGCATTGTCTGGAGTTCAAAATACTAACTATGTGGATCAATTGTGTCTAATAATAACATAGACATGCTCAAATTCAATAGAATCTAGATGTCTGATGGATCAATGACCGCTCCTTACGCAAATTGCAAATATCATGATCCCATCCTAATATTTGGATACAGTTTATATCTTTAATCAATGTGTAGAGCAGTCTTTTATGTGTAGTTTCACTCTCCATCGGTGGTCTCTCACACATGCTCACACACTCTCTCCAGAGGTGTCTTTCTCGCACACATGCTCTAGATATAACCCTCCCTCTCTCTCGTAACCATTTACAACTGTTTTCACTAACCTTTATCACAAGCACTTTTCCTCTCGCAAACATACACACACACAATCCTCATCGACCCTTTCTATATACGTGGACGTGCCTACGTGTCTCATGTACGCACATTATCTTTACGCCTGTCTCTCACGCATTGTCTCACACCTCTCTTCCTAATCGACGAGTATGATTCTAGCAGAGCATTCTGTAGGATGCCCCTTAAAGTTAGGTTGGATGAATAGTAATATCAGAGATAAAGGGGTTACCTTAGTCCGAGAACCTAGGGTTACAAATCCTAGCCGGCTTTGTCAGTGGACACAGAGTCCTTCACAATTCTGCTATCTTTGTCTTGTACGACTAGTCATCCATGGGTCTTCCTAAATGCGTCACGGGCCGACCAATGTGGCGCAGGACAGAACAGAATGAAGGGCCTCACCTTGACCCACCGGACCTCACACGGTGACACACCCACTGCCCCCACGTCTCATTACCTCTCTAGGCCCCGCCAAATGCATCAACTACACATTCACACATGTTACATCACGTACCCCATTGATCTAAAAAGCCCTCTCTTCACGTTTATTTCGCATACAACATTCCTTTTGAATAAAGTGTGACCAAAAAAATATTTTCGAGTTTCTACATATATACAACATTATAAAGTTATATGGAGGAGTACGAACGCTAATTTGCATTGCATGGTGCCCACAATGATATTTATTCCGCACTGTGAATTTGTATATTTTTATACTATATACAAAGTTAGTCATAATAAAGAGAAACGAAGAGCATCTCTCTCTCTCCATCGCATACCCCCTGTACGCCCTTTCACGTACGCACACAAAACTATCTCCAGGTCCTCTAAAAGTAAGCCCCCCATAAAATTCAGGCATGTTTCATCTTTCTCTCGTGATATATGCAATGACGATCATTGTATTTGAAGCGAAAGCACGGTACGTACATTGGACTTCATAATCCACTCATTACGGTCACCATTTATGTTTACTAGTTATTATGCAGTCACGGGCTCACCGTACAACTATGTATTTGCTCATGACATGACTAGTTGATCAGTTAAATGCTCCACGTGGCACCTCTAGTGTTGCATCACATTATCTCACTACCATCGTGCCCACCTGTCGACTTGTATCTACTCTACATGTACACTCTTATAAAATACATAAAATACACTCTTATAAAAAACAGAGTTGGTGATGATGGTGTGCCTGCCATCCTGCAATATAGGTCGTCCGATTTATACCTGACGGATAGGAAAGAAACTATGGCAGTTTTGCAAAAAGGTACACACACCTCTCCACATTTGCAAATAAGGCCTTCCCTCGTTCATCCTTTTCTCTCACAAGATAAACAAGTCATACAAATGCATCTTGATGTTACGTGCAACTCTCACAAGATAGGAAAGAAACTATGGCAATTTTGCAAAAAGGTACCCACACACCTCTCCACATTTGCAAATATATCTGACGGGAGTAGTAAGAATGAAAACAAACGACAAAAAAATATTTGGATGGTGGTTCGAAGTCATGACCGCGGGCACAGCGGACAAGGTGGCCTTGTATTGGTATGTTGAGTCGTATGTTTTAACACACACGAGCTGGTGTGGTGATTATACACACACGCACGCATGCATACGAACTGCATCCACGCAACACTCACACAAACACATGCACCCACGCACGCACGCAACACTCACACGTACACACGCAGCCACGCACGCATGCAACACTCACACGCACGCACGCACGCACGCATGCATGCACACACCAGTACACCACACGACCAACACCCACTCTCACGCTCAAGTGCTCAACCTACACGTGCATGCGCACACATCAGGCCCTGACAGACACATACACAACCAGGTGATTCCCGCGCATGGGTTGGAGCCTTGTCGCGCCTGCGTAAATTTGTGTTTATCTGACCTTTTGCCTATGCGAACTGATAGGTGGGACCCACAACGAACATGGTCAATTTAACTAGACAACATGGCGCCACGCAGACTATTTGGCCGGTCAACAGAGTGCAATCCGATGCTGAGTTGTGAGCAAGTGACCGTATAATCACCGCAAAACGTATATAGTGACCGTAATCAGCTTATTCTGAAGTTCCATGACCGTATTACGCTTTTCTCTCTGTAGGCCCTCCAAAACTACATCTCTACACGTTCTCGCATGTTACATCTAACAACTATGCAATACAGCACTACTACTACACTCTAACACAATAAATCATATGTGTTTTTAGTTTTACTAGATATCATATTGTTACTTATAATTATTCAGTTTGCATACATTAAAATTGCCTTTGAAATGTATGGCCAGTATCATCTACCGCGCGGAAAAAATCCCGCCCTTTCCTGTTTAATCAGGTTTGTATCGATGGATCGTGCGAAACAGCAAAACTAACTAGTACTATACAGTACAAGTGACAGTTCACTGGGCCATCGTGTCGTCTACTCCTCCGTCGTAAGAGTGGAGTGCTCGCTTTCATAAATCTTCTAGTCCCTTTCGCCGACATGTGGGACATCAAGCTACCGGGTCCACGTGCCATACCGGAATACAGTGCAGAGCAGCCGGGATGAAGCACCCCAGTCATGGCGCCGGCGTAGTAATGAGCAATGAGGCGTCAAATCACAAAGCTGCACCTTTCCCGCAGTTAAGTTGGAGGGACGAAGCAACCATCATTTCACTTGTTTGGTGAATCCGCTTCTCCCTCATCTTCTTCAACTTAACCACGTGTTGCTTCTGCCGTTGTTCTGCCTCATGTGGGACGCGGATCGGGTTGGTAAAGCACTGACACGTGGGACCGCATGTTAGCAAACCGCCAGGACAATGTCCTCCGAAAATAAGAAGCCTATTCCTAGACTTACAAAGGGCTACATAGTTGCTCAAATAAGAAACCTCCCCCGCCATCCGCGCGGCAAAATTACCTCCTTTTTACTAATCTCAATTCCATAACTTTTTTAGATCAATATAATTGAGATTTGTATAGATAGCACACAGGAGCAAAACCAAGTGGTATGGTTAAGGGCACACAATGTGTAGCCAAATGTGAAAATAGCTTTTGGCATCGTGGGAACCATTGTGGATGGTGTTGCCAAAGCCAAAAAGATGGAACCGAAGCTCCGTGATTGATCTATTGAAGGAATAGAAAAATGCAACATCTCTCCTCTTTCTCCCATGCTTGGACGCATGTAGTACTACAGTATAGAGCACAGAGTCTACTCCCATGTCCCTTCTATCACAAATCACAAAGCAGTGAGGTGTCAAATCACAAAAGCACGGACGAAGCAACCATCATTTCACTCTTCGCTGACTCCGCTTCTCCATCGTCTTCTTCGAGAAGCCATCTCACCACATTAGTTACTCCTAGTAGTACTAGTAAAGGACTTCCTGGATGCAAATAAGGCGGTTGTCTCGGCTTGCAGGCGGCACTTGCGAACGACTTACCGTGGTCTCCCTCAATGGTGTTCTCCGTCGAACGCACTTCGCCAAACCACCACACAAAAAAAATATCGTCACGTCACCGCAATGGGGAAGGAAGTCAAATATAGTTACTACCTCCATTTGTTTTGTACACAAGGCCAGTATATCAAAATTACAATTTGGAAAGGGCCACTAACACTAATCGAGGCAAAATTGATGGGGTTAGCAACCAAGGACATTAATATCCCCTGCATGCATGCGGAAGTGAGAAGGTTGGATTGCATGGTGCTGCATTAATCAAGCGATGAGGAGTGAGATGGTTAGCTCTTTGGTCTTTGGAGAAGAAAATACACATTAATTAACACGTGAAACGAGGATTTGTATCGATTAAATCCCGCGAAGGAAAACCCAGCCTTTCTTTTTTAACACTAGTACTCCTAGTACGTACATACTTATCCTGTTTGGGTCTAGGCCTTGCATTGCCAAACTCCGCCACACATTTTTGCCAAGCTTGTAAAGTTTTCAAAATGAGAAGGAGGTACACTTGCGCACGGCTATCACAATCGCACCGCACCCTCACACGGTCGCTCCTGCACGCCGCGATCGCACCGCACCCTCACACAGTCGCTCCTGCACACTGCAAACCCAACCAAGGGAACGCACCCTCACTGACACGTGCTGTCGAATGTGAACACACCCAACTCAGCCATCCTATCGCCGACACATAATTTTCGTTGATAGAGTATGTTTATCCAACCGCATGTTGGGGAGTATCCGTACGGCCCGTGCGGTGGTCTGTTGGGGAAGAAGAAGAGGTGAGGAAGAAGGAAAGAAGGGTTAGGAGACGTAGGATATTCATCCAACCACCTGAAATGGTAGACTGACCCAAGTCAGGCGACTTGCATAACAAATATATGTTTTTACACAGCAAAAGATCCATGAAAACAACAACATAAAGAAAAACTACCACTGCTCGTGGACAGAGACGAGCTTGTCGTCTTTGGCTGCCGGCGCGAACCAGCCGTCGCTGCCGACGTGTGTCTCCGCAACATGGTTGTCCTCGTCCTCGAGCTACTCGTTCAAGCGGAGCGTGTGGGCGCTCTGCACGGACGAGAGCACAGCCCGGTTCAAGTCGAGGACGTACGGTTCCGCCTGCAGGAGGGCCTCGATGGCAGCGGCATCCGCGCGCTCTGCGTCGAGTCAAGCCTCCGCCGCCCGGTTCAAGTCCAGGACGTCCGGTTCCGCCTGCAGTAGGGCGTCAATGAGAGCGGCATCCACGCGCTCTGCATCGAGTCAAGCCTCTACCGCCCGGTTCAAGTCTAGGACGTCCGGTTCCTCCTGCAGGAGGGCCTTGATGGCAGCGGCATCCGCGTGCTCCACCTCAAGTTGAGCCTCCGCCGCCCGGTTCACATCCACGACATCCAGTTCTTCCTGCATGAGAGCCTCGATGGCAGCGGCATGCGCGCGCTCCGCATCGAGTTGAGCCTCTGCCTCCCGGTCCTCCTTTAGTATCGCCATGTTGAACCGCTGGTCCGCCTGCACCATGCGGGACTCGGACGCCGGCACGAAGTCGACGTCCATCGTCTCATACCCATCGGGGGCATTCTGCGTCGTGACCTCCGCCATGAACATTGGATCGGCTTCCTCCTCCTCGTAGCTTGGCTCCAGAGAACTCGGGGATTATCCCGCCGCAAAGCGAGCTTGGGAACGGAGGTCTATGGCGCCGACCGCGACCGTGATTTCTGCGCGGCGCTCCGGCGTCAGCATCTTGTAGTAAGTGATCTTGCGGCGCACCATGGCTTTCCAACGAACTAGGGGACGCTTGATGCGGGCTAGGGGATCGAAAGGTGGGGGAATGGACTGGAGATTTGGTGTGGTTTTAGGGCAGTGGCTGGCGTAGGCCGAGCAGCGAAGGTTCTGGTGTGAATAGTGGTTCCGGTGACGACCGGTCAATCGGTTTTGACTGTACATCGCTCTTGTCACGTTCGTGTTGCAGCCCGGCACGCTAGACCCTCCACGTCGCTCACCGAATGGAACGCGCTTCGTCTTGCGTTTTCGCTCGCTTGTGGGACCGCAGTTGAGAGCAAACCGACATCCCTCCCCCTCCCCCGCCCATGTCATTTATTATACCACCACTCCCTCCGTTTTATGCGGAGTAAATAAAAACAGAGGGAGTATAACTGCGGATGAGGATCCCCTGACGTGGCCGAACCCATTGAGTAACTGACATGCGGGGCCTAGCAAGCATGGGGTCCGCCAGTAAGTGACCGAAATGGAGTGTAAGGCAGGGATACCTACGTCAGAGGATCCACTTCCACTATACTACTTTGACCAAATGTAAGAGTAATAATATATGACATGCAACTTACACAAATGTTAGAGTAATAATATATGACATGCAACTTACACAAAGCATACAGGGTCTAATGCGTTTTTCGAGGCTAACTTTGACCAAATGTTAGAGTAATAATATATGACATGCAACTTACACAAAGCATACGGTCAAATTTGTATGTGAAAAGAGTTTCCAATGATATAATTTTCACAATATACATCTCATGTACTATTAATCTTGTCAATAGTCAAATTGGAAACCATCTCGAGTACAAATCTAGGAGTACGTACGAATCTAACAATATTGATTGGGCGTTGTTGAATGTTGATACCTTTTTTATCAAAGTAGATATACTTTGACTACACATAAAACTTATATGTAAACTACTCTTTATATATGATTTGCGGAGTAGAAAGGATAGGAGGGAGTATATTGTACGTTCAAAAACGAAACGAACATTGAATACCCTTTATATATGATTTGCGGATGCTATGATCACCGGTTCAAAATTTTGAATCCGCCTTAGGTATCACGTGCCCCCACTCGTTCCCTCTCGAATAGATCTCGGGGTCCGGAGATCTATTGAGAGAGGAGTAGGGTGGGTACATGCGAATGATACTCGGCAGAATGTTCAAATGAGGCACGTGGGAGGATGGACTCGACTGGAGGGCGACATGATCGATGGAGAAGAGGGTTGGAGAGGAATGAGAAATAAGCAAACGCCACATGATTATACTTGAACGGCTCAAATAAACAATAAGTTGTCTCGCTTGGCCTACATAGTGAAAGGCCTAATGCGCAACGCGGAGCACTGACGCTCGAATATGGCCGGGAAAACAGGGAAACAGACATGTGGGGCACACCCATCGGGACGACGTAGCGCAGACTAGTCCAATGGAGGAGCTGGCCCACGACCTCCTCGCCACCGACAACCGTTCATGTGGGTCGTTGGGGCCAACAATGGGGCGCAGCTCCAGCACCGCCTCTGGACACGGCGACCGCGGTGAGCGACACGCTCATATCGTTGCTAGACACGGTCGGTTTCAGTTTGCCGAGGGTGGCGTTAGTGTTGTGGCACGACCAACGGTATGTTTGGTTTGTGCCCAAGGTTGCCCCATCAAAGCATTGGGTAGCCAAAATTTTGGTTGAGGTATTGGTTGCCCATGATTTGGCCGACATTGGCAAGAAAAATGAACTTGAGTTGGCTAGAGTTCATTGGCATGCCAAAGAAATGGCAACCATCCAAACAAAGACCAATCTTTGGGTCATGACCAAAATTTTGGTTGAGGTATTGGTTGCCCATGATTTGGCCGACATTGGCAAGAAAAATGAACTAGAGTTGGCTAGAGTTCATTGGCATGCCAAAAAAATGGCAACCATCCAAACAAAGACCAATCTTTTGGTCATGACCAAAATTTTGGCAAGGTGCACTTTGGCCACAATCCAAACACACCCCAACACCCGGCTCGTCGAGGATGCACGGGGCGCCGCGTCGCGTCCGCGGAGTGGTGTAGCGCGGCCAACTGCATCCTCTGGACCTGAGACCATGTCGGGTCGTCTTGCTTTTTCAATGACATGCGAGGATCGCATGTGAGCAAAGGGCATCTCCAACGTTGCCACGACCGCAGCTGACTACCCTGGCACACCAAAACCCTCGTCCCTCACGCCATCGCGCGGTGCGTTCCCAGCCGGCGCCAGCTGCCCGCATTCATGTCGTCCATTCGTATGTCGTCATTAAGAGGCTCGGTGCCCAAGGAACAACTCCGGCGACTTAATGACGCACCCGGACGCTTGGCCTCACTGGAATGCGCTACTTAAAGCGGCAATGCCCAGCTAACCTCCACACCATAGTGCAACGTCCTCCTACCTGGAACCACATCCGCCATGACCGCAAGCGTGAACGCTCTACGGGAGGGCTTGTCTTCGGGGATGGAGCTCGAGGTCGCCGCCCTCGCTGAAGTCGCCGCACAAGCGGTGGCCACGCCGGCGGCCGACGACGGGAGCACCGTCAGCCACGCATCCGACTTGCCGCCGACCAACGTCCGGCACCGCCGAGGTCGGGGACTCCTCCAAGGATGAGCAGGGCATGGGAGGCGGCAGGGCATGGTGTGCCAACTGGCCGGTCCGTCTCCCGTGTTCTACTTTTCCTTGCCGGAGACCGCACCTTCACTTCACGGGTCTTGAACCCCGCCCCCGTACATGGAGATCACAGATGGAGGACGTCGGTCGCCGCCGTAGAATAGGTTTAGGGTCGGGTTTCTTTTATTTTTTGTCCTATAAAAGTTCGAAATGTAAAGAAAATCTGCCGTCTTTGCATTAATCTCGGCCGGTGTATATGAACTTTCACAATAATATACATAATGTAGGAGTACTAGCAAGATGCCCGTGCGTTGCACGGAAGATCAAGATCTTGTGGGAGAAAAGGTGAATGAGGGAAAGCCTTATCTGCAAATGTGGAGAGGAGTGCGGGTAAATTGTCATAGTTTCCTTCCTATCTGTTAGATATAGATCGGACGGCCTATATTGCAGGATCGGACACATCTTTCTACATCTACGGGAACCTACGAAAGGGTTAACATAAATTGCCTCTCTCTCTCCTCCCCTGATTTTCATGGTGGTGGGCCCCTCCCTCCCCCCAATCTACAATCAACAGCTCACACGTTTCACATTACGTTAATTACATAACTGGGATTATGTAGGTGTAGCATTACTCATCCTAAAAAACCCAACTAAGCCAACCTCCCAGCATATCGCGTGGGAAAAGACCCAGCCGCGCCGTTTTAGTCGGGATTACCGGATTACTAGTAGTAGTATCGATGGATCGCGCGAAGCAACATATTTTTTTGTTGGGGGCAAAGCACCTAGTTTAAAAGGAAAAAATGCGGTACACTCACAACACTCATGTCGCGGTCGCATTGCACCCCACACACGTTCGGTCCTGCACACGGCTCACGCAAACGGAACGCGCTTCGGCTTGCCTCTTCACTGACACGTGGGACTGCACTTGGAGAAACCGACCATGCGCCAAACTCCCCCCGCCCACCGCGCGAAAATCCTCCCCCCCCCCACACACACCCAAAAATTCCCCCCAAATCCGATTCAACCGCCCTTCGGCCAACTAGCAAATAATATTCCCCAAACCCCCCTCCCCCTGTCCCCCTCCACTCCATTCGCTCCGCCAAAGCCGCCGTCCCCGCCGCGCCGATACGTCGGCGCCGCGGTTCGGCGATCCTCTCGCTCCCAAACTACGCTCTCGTAGACTGCCGTCCTCTAGCCGCGCCACCACCTTTGGCTACATTCTTGTGGAGGCGCACGGCGGTCAGCGCCGCAACCGTTGGCGACGTTCATGTGGAGACGCACGGCGGTCAGCTTCTCCCATGGTACGCGCATTCTAGACTGAGGCCCCGTTCATGTTGGTGTAGCGCTGAATGTTAGCTAATAGACACTGTTAATCTCACTGTTTGCCAAAGTAGTTTACTGTCAATATGCTCTGCTTAAGAAGCTTCCTTGCCCTGTTCTGCACTCAATCTGCTTAGCTGAGATGGCATGCCAAGGCCGACTAGTTGCTAAAATATCCTGCCATATATTTATTGTGACGTAGATTGCCATGGTCTAGTAGCCAATCTGTTAGGTGAAATAGCTCTACACCATTTTATACTCGATCTTTGTTGCTGCGATGGCCTTTGATAGGTCGATGGTTGTGTGCTCGGCCTCATTGACTGCTAAAACAGCCTGCCATAATTTGGCACTCAAATCTGTTTGCTGAATTAGCTTTACATATATTTCGTTACTTAGATCTGCTCGTCCAAATATCTTGCCATAGCTTTAGAGATCGACCTAGGTATTTTTTTCTGGACTTCATAAAAAAGCATATATGTTTTTCCTGTAATATCTAGTAGAAGAACTAATTTGTATGTCTAACAGATGGACAGGACTTGGATAACTTCTACTCGAAGATTCTCCGCTGCATATGTCGAGGGGGTTGAAAACTTCATGAACTTTATCAGAGCTGAGTACGGTGGTCCAAAATCAGATGTGCTCTGCCCGTGTAGCAGTTGTATGAATTCAGTTACAAGACCCCAGTCAACTGTGCAAAATCATCTACACTTGTATGGGATGTCGGTCACATATACTAAGTGGGTTCATCATGGTGAAGTTGTGAACGTCAATGTTATTGACTACGTGGAAGTAGCAGATCACCATCTTGATCTGCCTGATGCTCAGGTGGAAGAGGAGGAGGAGGAGGTGGTGGCGGGACCAGTGAGTTTGACCAACATTGAAACAATGCTATGAAATGCTCGTGCATTCCGTGAACTTTCACCTGCAGAAGAAAAACGGTGGGCCCGCATGTTGGAACAATGCAACGTTGCTATCACCCCAGGAAATAAGCTGTCAGTATTCTCAGCTATGGTCACCTTTCTTCAGGTGAAGACATCTGAGCGGATGACCAACAAATCGTTCGATGCGATGTTGGCTGCTTTCCGTGAATCTTTCCCAGATGCGTCTGAGCTGCCACACACCGACAGTAAAATGAAGAATTTCCTTCGTGCAGTTGGAATTCGATAAGATATGATCCATGTTTGTAAGAATAATTGTGTTCTGTTCCGGAAGGATTATGCCAACTTAAGTGAATGCTCGAAATGCAAATCATCAAGATGGAAAGATGGTGATGCTGCGAAGAGGATTCCTCATAATGTTCTAAGACATTTTCCAATTACACCAAGATTGCAGAGGTTGTTTCATGATGCTGAAACAAGAGAGGATGTACTGTGGCATTCTAGGAACCAGGAGTACAAAGATCAGAATGTAATGAGACATCCATCTCATGGTAGTGAGTGGAAAAGCTTCAATGATAAACACAAAGAGTTTGCTGCTGACCAGAGAAACGTTAGACTTGGCTTAGCTTCAGATGGATTTAACCCATTTGGCCACCAGAGCGCCACATATAGCATGTGGCCAGTGTTTGTTATCCCTTACAACATGCCTCCAAATGTCTGCACCAAAGAATCAAACTACATGATGGCCTTGCTCATCCTAGGTCCAAAAAGTCCTGGAAAGGATTTTGATTTGTTCATGGAGCCTCTTGTGGAGGAACTTCAACAACTATGGAAGGGTGTTCTCACTCGAGACCTATATAGCAGCCCACCAGCTGATTTCTTTCTGCGTGCTGTTATAATTTGGTGCATCCATGATTATCCGGCTTTGGGCACTATGTCAGGGCGAACAACACATGGTTACAATGCATGTGTTCGCTGTGACAGGAATCCGCTGTCATACGCGATACTTAGCAAGATCTGTTACATTGGACACCGCCGTTTCCTTGCCAAGGACAAGCCGCTTCCTAGAAAATACCGAAGACATGTGTTCAATGCAAAGCATGAAAACCGTGATGCGCCAAAGAGGCTCACCGCCGATGAGTTGAAAGTGGAATTAGACCGCTGTCATACGCAATACTTAGCAAGATCTGTTACATTGGACACCACTGTTTCCTTGCCAAGGACAAGCCGCTTCCTAGAAAATACCGAAGACATGTGTTCAATGCAAAGCATGAAAACCGTGATGCGCCAAAGTGGCTCACCGCCGATGAGTTGCAAGTGGAATTAGAGAAGGTCAGGCATATTACACCAGGAAACCATCCTGATAATGGTAGCGGGAAAAGGAAGCGTGGCAGGGCAGAAGAGAGATTATTGTTTACCCGCAGGTCCACTTTGTGGGACTTGGAGTATTGGAAAGATTTGGATCTGCGGCATAATCTTCATGTGATGCACATCGAGAAAAATATATGTGACAGCATTATCGGCACACTTCTTAATATTAAAGGCAAGACGAAAGATACCTTAAAATCTAGGATTGATTTGACACACCTGGGTATCAGACAGGATTTGCAGGTGCAAGATGAAGGTAAACCACGGGATATGGCACCAGCTGTGTACGTCTTGGACAAGGTAAAAAGAAAAGAATTCTGCGAGGTCCTGTCACGTGTGAGATTCCCACATGGATTTGCATCCAACCCTGAAAGGAGAGTCAGTGCAGATGGAAACAAGGTACAAGGGTTGAAAACTCATGACTGCCACGTCCTACTTCAAAAGGTTTTACCTGTTATCCTTAGAGGATTGGGCCGCCCTGACTTATACAGAGCAGTTGCAGAGTTGGGACAATTCTTCAGGGAACTCTACAATAGGAATATCAGGATAGATGCTTTGGAGCGTCTTAGAGACAAGATACCAACTATCCTATGCGACCTTGAGACGATATATCCTCCAGCCCTCTTTGATGTGATGGTGCATTTGGTTGTTCATCTACCTGATGAGGCACTACTTAGAGGTCCAGTACAGTATGGCTGGATGTACCCTATTGAAAGGCGGCTAGGCACTTTTAAGGGCTATGTTAGGAACAGAGCTAGACCCGAGGGTTCCATTGCAGAGGCCTACATTGCTACAGAAGCGTTGACATTCTGCTCAAAATACATTGAAACAGCTGATCAGCTTAGCAAAGAGGTGGGTGAAGACAATCCCGGGCTCAATGTTTTCGATTATTCTGTTCGAGTTACAGGGAAGAGTCGACAAGAGGACAAACCTAAAGATTTGCACAAAATGGTTTGTTATGTGTTGAATAACTGTCCTGAGATACTACCTTATATCAAGTAAGTGTAGTACAGCAGCTTATACATCGTAATATACTAAACTTGCAGCACATTCTTATATATTTAGATGTTTGACACGATCACTATGTTGTGCAGCATCTACAAAGAGGAGTTACTGCCGCAAAATCCAAGAAACATTGACAAACTAGTTATGGCAGGATTCGTGAAATGGTTCAAGAACCATGTAAGCTTTTGAAGTGCACTATCAGTTTTTTTAATATATTGAGTACATAAGATGATCATCTTGTCTATTTTATAACCATAGGTTAAGAAGATGTGGGAGGATGGGCAGGCAGTTGATGATGCCCTTTACTCACTAGCAATGGGTCCTGATACTCAGGTAAGACATTATGAATCTTGCGTTGTTGGAGATGTGCGCTACAACACCCTTGCACGAGACGAAGGCAGGAAGACACAAAACAGTGCCATCATGAGCACGGATACGTATGACAAAGAGACAACTGAAATGTATGCTAACATAACAGACATTGTTCAGTTGCAGTATATCTCCAGCTTCGAGGATCATCGGTGTGTGGTTCTGTTGTGCTGTCGTTGGTATAACCTGTTTTCCAGGATCGCAAAACCCAGAGCTGATGATTATTTCAAATCCATCAATGTCAAGGCGGCGTACCAGACCAACGAGCCTTTTATTTTGGCAAATCAAGCAACACAGATATTTTTCTTGGAAGACACATTTGCACGTAGCGATGACTGGAGAGTATTGCAAAGGTTTGAGCAGAGGAATTCGTTTAATGAAGTTGCACAACAAGACGGTGCTTACACTGCTCCTGATGTACAAGATAACAAAGATGTTTCTAATATCTTTTAGAACCATCACGTCAATGACGCGGGCGAAAAGATTGCATGTCGTGTTGTGGACATACAATAGTTGATCAAGAAGAAGCCAACGTTCAAGGACGTTGAGGACGAAGAAGAAGATGACACCATGGGGAATTACAATTCAGACTGATACACATGGCGAAGATGTTGATGCTGCTGCTGCGGATGATAATTACATTGCTTTTATCGTATTTTCCTGTCAGAAGACGTTTTTTTATCTACTATGTGAAATTGTGTTTGCTATGACAACTGAAACCTGATGAACATGTTGTTTAGTATTTTGCTGGGAGAACATCACTTGTTATGTATGTTGATTTGTGTTTGGTGATTGTATGACAACTAAAACATGATGACATTGTTGTTTAGTTGTACTCATATTTGGCTGTGAAACTTGAATTTGATGACATAGTTTGCTGTTGGACTGCAATTTGCTCGACGTCTTCGAATGAGAACAAAGCTGACCCGACAGGGCCTCTGCTATTTATTTATTTATACGAGCAAAAGGGGATACGCCCTGATTTCCGTTAATAGAAATCATTAGATGTTCAAAACACTACGCCCAGCCTGATACACAGGTTTAATTCATTACTAGTTTTAGCGAAGTGCTCATTTCGTAGCCACTGAATACATCACGAGTGCTACATACACTGCAAATAAAGAGACAATCATCCTATAGAGCACATCGATTTTGCCCATTATCTTCACAAGCTCTTTCATCTCCTCATTGCTGTCAAGGCCGTTCAGCAGCAGTTGCTTGGCCATGATCAGAGGAACTGCATCTTTAACCTTCTGCTCTGCATCTTCCTCTTATGTCGTTCCTTCAGTTACTTGTCCAACACCCCAACCTGCTGGTATTGGGGTTCCTCGGCTAACTAAATAATCAGTGTAGTTGCATTCCCCCACATCAGCAACTTCCCAGAAATACAAATCACATGAATCTTCCCTTTTCTCTACGAATCAAATTGGTAGATCATCAACCAAACTATTAAAAAAATCAGCAACTGAAAGCAACAGAGCAACACTTAAACATATTATTATCCCATGATTCGGGCATTTGTAGAAGACTCGGCCAGGGTTGCGGATTGTGGTTGAGACGCGATGGATGATTCTGCGTGATTTGCAGCAGTGGCACCACACCAACGGCAGCGGGTTGCGATGAGCAATCGGCTGCGGTGCACGTGCCGGCGAGGGTGTGATGAGACCCACAGGCGATGGTACGGGTTGCGACTTGGCGCATATCTGGTTGTTGCCTGCTGAAGAGCAGGTGGACGAGCAGCCAGCGGACATGGTTGCTGCGGCCAGAGCTTCTGATGCTAGGCAGAGTAAGTAGAGAAGAGGAGAAGCGAACGTTGGATATGTCAGTTTCATTACTTGAAGAGTAGCATAGCACCATATATAGTCATAGTCTAGGTTTGGATTCGAACCAGCTACAGGAGCACGTCTTTCTTTTTTCTAAAACTCGGCAACGTCTCTTTACTGGTACACTAGCTAGTTCTGTACGCCTTCCCAAGTCTTCGAATTTCTTTCCCTTTTTTTGCGAGGACCTGACAGCTGGGACCCACCGGAAGGGCCTCTGTATTTCGCAAAAAAAAGTTCCCCCCGCTGACATGTTGGACCCACCAGCTATATCTTCGCATGCAAGGAAGTGCCTCCTTATTACGCACAAAAAAATGAATACCCCCTGCTAGCTGGGGCCCACCATAGTGGGAGGATGACTTGTGGGCCAACAAAGTTGACGGGGACGGAGGGCTTTGTCAAATTAGTCAATATGAACGATTCTAGCTCCAGTGACCGTACGATGTCCATCCAATGGGCGTAGTGCTTCATCAACCTCTGGTCTTCTTGCTCCAGCCGCCCAAGCAGCGCCGGTGGTGCCGCATGCTCCTGCCTCCCATGGCCGGTTGTGCTGTCGCGGAGGCCTCACCGCCCCCTACTATTCCCACCGCTGGCCAGGCCCTGCGACGACGTCACCCTCACACTGCAGCCAAACCAGTGAACCCTCGTACTCCACTCCGCGCGGGCTTCCACTGTCGCGTCTTCCCCAGCTTCGCGTCGTCCCCTTCCTAGGCCTTGCCGTCGTCCACCGCCGTGGTGCTCTCCACGCGGCGTGGTCAACGTGGTCAAGGAACGACTTCCATCGGAAGAGTACTGTACGTGGAGAGGCTGACAGCTGGGTCCACGGCCACAGCCCAGTTTTTTCGTGATTTGCCAAGTAAGTCGCTTTGTCAGGCCTGTTGGGCTGCAAATCTTTCAAGACAAGGAGAGCTTTCATTTGGGTGGCCAAGAAAATGGCCCATCAGTAATGAGAAATGGGCTGTATATTTTTAAAACACATCAAACCAGCAACTAGTTTCAAATATCTTTTTTTTCATTTCAAGATTTTAAATTACATTAATTTTTATGCATGGAGAATTTTTTGGATTTTATATTGATATACATTTATTTTTAAAATTAGTTTGAATGTGAGTCGAAATTTCAGAATTAAAAACAGTTCAGACCGCACCGAAATATGCAAAATTTCATATATTTTTTTAACCGTGGCCACAATTTGGGTTGTAATTCTAACAAAAAGAATATGGGCTCCAAAAAACCCTTAAGAATTAGCAAATGGGCTAAAAAGTATTAGAAATAATGGCAGATGGGTTGTATGCTGTTTTCCACAGATTTGAGGCTTTCCTAAAAAAAGGTTGACGCACAAGCAGTGACTGTTGGATGTCCATCCAACGGCCGTCATGCTTCTTCAATCTCTGCTCTCCCTGCTCCAGCCGCTCAAACAGGCGCCGGCGGGACTGCCTGCTCCCTCCTCCCCACGGCCGGCTCTGCTGCCGCGCACGCCTCATCGCCCCACCATACTCCCATCGCCGGCCTAGCCATCCCTCTACTCACCCACACCTGATGTTATTCTCCGGCGACGGCAGACGAACCAGTAAACCCTCGTACAGTCGTACTCCCCTCCGTGTGGGAAACAACTGCGTCCGTGTCATTCCCTTCCTAGGCCTCGCCGTCGTCCACCGCCCTGGTGCTCTCGGCGCGGCCTGGTCAACATGGTCAACGACCGACATGCATCTGAAGTGGAATGTACGTGGAGAGGCCGACAGCTGGGTCCACGGCCGCACGCAAGGAAATGCCTCCTTATTACGCGCAAAATAATGATTCCTCCACCTGACATCAGGGACCCACCGAAAGGGCCTCTGTATTTCACGAAAAAAAGTTACCGCCGCTGACAGCTCGGACCCACTAGCTATATCTTCGCACGCAAGGAAGTGCCTCCTTATTACGCACAAAAAAATGAATACTCCCCCTGTTAACTGGGACCCAGTATAGTGGCAGGCGGACTTGTGGGCCTACTAAGTTGACGGGGACGGAGGGCTTTGTCACCTTAGTCAATAATGCACGATTCTAGCTCCAATGACCGTACGATGTCCATCGAACGGTCGTAGTGCTTCTTCAACCTCTGGTCTTCTTGCTCCAGCCGCCCAAACCAGCGCCGGTCGTGCCTCATGCTCCTGCCTCACGTGGCCGGCTGCGATGCGGCGGAGGCCTCACCGCCCCCTACTACTCCCACCGCTGGCCAGGCCATCCCTCTACTCACCCACACCCCCTGTTACTCTGTGGCGACGGCAGCCTCACACCGCAGCGAACCAGTGCCCTCGTACTCCTCTACGCATGGGCATCCACTGCCGCGTCTTCCCCGGCTCCGCGTCATCCCCTTCCTAGGCCTCGCCGTCGTCCACCGCCCTGGTGCGCTCGGCGCGGCGTGGTCAACGTGGTCAAGGAACGGCTTCCATCGGACGTGGACTGTACATGGAGAGGCTGACAGCTGGGTCCATGGCCGCAACAAGGAAGTGCCTCCTTATTACGTGCAAAATAATTATTCCTCCACCTGACAGCAGGGACCCATCGGACGGGCCACCCGTATTTTGCAAAAAAAATCGTTTCCCCCTGACTGCTGGGACCCACCTTGGTGGGAGGCTGACTTGTGGGCCTACTAAGTTGATGGGGACGAAGGGCTTTGTCAACTTAGTCAATATGAACGATTCTAGCTCCCAAAGCAGTGCCAGTCGTGCCGCATGCTCCTGCCTCCCGTGGCCGGCTGTGCGGCCGCGGAGGCCTCACCGCCCCCTACTATTCCCACCGCTGGCCAAGCCCTGCAGCGACGGCAGCCTCATACCGCAGCCGAACCAGTGAACCCTCGTACTCCTCTCCGCGCGCGTGCGGGCTTCCACTGTCGCGTCTTCCCCGGCTCCCCGTCGTCCCCTTCCTAGGCCTTGTCGTCGTCCACCGCCCTGGTGCTCTCGGCGCGGCGTGGTCAACGTGGTCAAGGAACGACTGCCATCGGACGTGGACTGTACGTGGAGAGGCTGACAGCTGGGTCCACGGCTGCAGCAAGGAAGTGCCTCCTTATTAGGTGCAAAATAATTATTCCTCCACCTGACAACGGGGACCTACCGGACGGGCCACCGTATTTCGCCCCCCTGACTGCTGGGATCCACCAGCTACATCTTCGCAGGCAAGGAAGTGCCTGACAGTCGGGACCCACCCGGTCAAAGTGTACGTAGCGTTGTCATTCTGGTCGCGAACGTGTACGTACATATATACAGATGGATGTAGAGGCGCGCACGTGTCGTAGTAGAGGCGGCCAGGGTGCAAGAAAGAAAATAGGCCACGTATGTGTACATACGGGCGGGGTCTCGAACGCCTACTCGCACATACGTACGGCGAGGGCTCGTTGACATGGCTGGGTCGGAACGGAGAAACAACGTCGTCGTCGTGTTCATGGGTCGGAACGGAATGCGTGGTCGTGTTCATCTGGAGGGCTTGGACGAAAGAGGCGATGGAAACGAGGCCTGGCGTATCGCACAACGGAGGAAACGGACCTCCTACGGTCAAAACGGGGGTCATGTTGATCGGAAGGGGTGTGGCGTACCGCACAACGAAGGAAACGGACCTCCTACGGTCGAAACGGGGGTCCTGTTGATCGGGAGGGGTGTGGCGTACCGCAAACGGAGGAAACAGACCTCCTACGGTCGAAACGGGGGTTCTGTTAATCGGGAGGGGTGTGGCGTACCGCAAAACGGAGGAAACGGACTTGTATTGGAGCGCTACGGTCGAAACGGGGGTCCTGTTCATCGGGAGGGGTGTGGCGTACCGCAAAACAGGACTCCACGGGATACTGTTCATCTCCACCGTCGACCCCCTCCAGCCTCCACGAGCTACTATTCATCCACCGTCGACCTCCTCCAGCCTCCACGGGCTCATGTTCATCCAGCCTCCACCGCGCGCTACTCCACCGGCTACTGTTCAACCACCCCTCCACCGTCTACTGTTCATCCAGCCCTCCACACCATGGGGTCCTATTCAACCACCCCTCCACGGGCACCCCTCCACCTTCTACTGTTCATCCTGCCCTCCACACCACGGGGTCCTGTTCATCCACCCCTCCACGGGCACCCCTCCACCGTCTACTGTTCATCCAGCCCTCCACCACACCACGGGGTCCTGTTCATCCAGAGGCAATGCTACCGCTCACTGTTCATCCAACCCCCCCCCCCCCGCGCAACGCTCACTGTTCATCAAATCGATCGACTTCAGTTAGCAGCAGTAGCCAAGGAATCGCTCGATCGGGTTTAGTTAACAGCCATCGATCGATCGCTCGGGTTCAGTAACGCGTAGCCTGCAGTGCAATCGATCGGGTTCAGTTAGAGCCCAACGCCTCGCTCGGGTTCAGTTAGAGCCAACGCCTCGCACACACGCGCGTACGTGTACGAGAGAAACGCGCATCGCTCCGCCCCCGACCTCCCACCGTTACCGGGAACTCCCCAAAATTTTCCTCCCCCTCGCTTCTACCACGGTTTTTTCTGTCATGGACGGCCCAAAGAATGTCATCCAGCTGCGTCTCCGGCCCGCCCAGGACGAAAAGCCCATTTTCTGTCATGATTTTTTGTCATAGAAGTAGGAGCCCACCACATCTATGATGATACCGGGTTTTGTTACAATTATCATCATAGAAGTGTCATATGTATGACAGAAAAAGATTTCGTTCGGCCCAAAATGTCACGGATGTGTCTTTTTTTGTAGTGTACTGAGGAAGCTAATTATGATGATCATGAGACTTCAGATCAAGTTACTACTGAACCTCGTAGGTAAACCAGAATATGTTCCGCACCAGAGTGGTACGGTAATCCTATTCTGGAGGTCATGTTACTAGACCATGACGAACCTACGAACTATGACGAAGCAATGATGAGCCCAGATTCCACGAAATGGCTTGAGGCCATGAAATCTGAGATGGGATCCAAGTATGAGAACAAAGTGTGGAGTTTGGTTGACTTGCCCGATGATCGGCAAGCCATAGAGAATAAATGGATCTTCAAGAAGAAGACTGACGCTGACGGTAATGTTACTATCTACAAAGCTCGACTTGTTGCAAAAGGTTTTCAACAAGTTCAAGGAGTTGACTACGATGAGACCTTCTCACCCGTAGCGATGCTTAAGTCTGTCAAAATCATGTTAGCAATTGCCGCATTTTTATGATTATGAAATTTGGCAAATGGATGTCAAAACTACATTCCTGAATGGATATCTTAAAGAAGAGTTGTATATGATGCAACCAGAAGGTTTTTTCCATCCTAAAGGTGCTAACAAAGTGTGCAAGCTCCAGCGATCCATTAATGGACTGGTGCAAGCATCTCAGAGTTGGAATATACGCTTTGATAGTGTGATCAAAGCATATGGTTTTATACAGACTTTTGGAGAAGCCTGTATTTACAAGAAAGTGAGTGGGAGCTCTGTAGCATTTCTAATATTATATGTGCATGACATATTGTTGATTGGAAATGATACAGTATTTCTGGATAGCATAAAAGGATACTTGAATAATAATTTTTCAATGAAAGACCTCGGTGAAGCTGCTTATATATTGGGCATCAATATCTATAGAGATAGATCAAGACGCTTAATTGTACTTTCAAAAGGCACATACCTTGATAAAGTTTTGAAGAAGTTCAAAATGGATCAGTCAAAGAAAGGGTTCTTGCCTGTGTTACAAGGTGTGAAGTTGAGTCAGACTCAAAGCCCGACTACTGCAGAAGATAGAGAGAAAATGAAAGTCATTCCCTATGCCTCAGCCATAGGATCTATCATGTTGCTACCTCTTGAGCACTGCGTTGGTTTTCTCTTGAAGAGGAAAGGGTGATGCAGCAAAGTAGCATAAGTATTTCCCTTAGTTTTTGAGAACCAAGGTATCAATCTAGTAGGAGGCTACGTGCGAGTCCCTCGCACCTACACAAAACAAAAAAGCCTCGCAACCAACGCGATAAGGGGTTGTCAATCCCTACACGGTCACTTACGAGGGTGAGATCTGATAGATATGATAGGATAATATTTTGGGTATTTTTATGATAAAGATGCATAGTAAAATAAAAGCAAAGTAAAAGGCAAAGGAAATAACTAAGTATTGGAAGATTAATATAATGAAGATAGAACCAGGGGCCATAGGTTTCACTAGTGGCTTCTCTCAAGAGCATAAGTATTTTACGGTGGGTGAACAAATTACTGTTGAGCAATTGACATAATTGAGCACAGTTATGAGAATATCTAGTTATGATCATGTATATAGGCATCACGTCCGAGACAAGTAGACCGACTCCTGTCTGCATCTACTACTATTACTCCACTCATCGATCGATATCCAGCATGCATCTAGAGCATTATGTTCATAAAAACAGAGTAACGCCTTAAGCAAGATGACATGATGTAGAGGGATAAATTCATGCAATATGATAAATACACCATCTTGTTATCCTCGATGGCAACAATACAATACGTGCCTTGCTGCCCCTACTGTCACTGGGAAAGGACACCGCAAGATTGAACCCAAAGCTAAGCACTTCTCCCATTGCAAGAAAGATCAATCTAGTAGGCCAAACCAAACTGATAATTTGAAGAGACTTGCAAAGATAACCAATCATACATAAAAGAATTCGGAGAAGATTCAAATATTGTTCACAGATAAACTTGATCATAAACCCACAATTCATCGGTCTCAACAAACACACTGCAAAAGAAGATTACATCGAATTGATCTCCACAAGAGAGGGGGAAAACTTTGTATTGAGATCCAAAAAGAGAGAAGAAGCCATCTAGCTAATAACTATGGACCCGAAGATCTGAGGTAAACTACTCACACTTCACTGGAGGGGCTATGGTGTTGATGTAGAAGCCCTCCATGATGGATGCCCCCTCCGGCGGAGCTCCAGAACAGGCCCCAAGATGGGATCTCGTGGGTACAGAAGGTTGCGGCGGTGGAATTAGGTTTTTGGCTCCTGTTCTGATCGTTTGGGGGCACGTAGGTATATATAGGAGGAAGGAGTACGTCGGTGGAGCAACGAGGGGCCCACGAGGGTGGAGGGCGCGCCTGGGGGGGTAGGCGTGCCCCCCCTACCTCGTGGTTTCCTCCTTTGTTTCTTGGAGTAGGGTCCAATTCCTCTGGATTATGTTCGTTCCGAAAATAACGTTCCCGAAGGTTTCATTTCGTTTGGACTCCATTTGATATTCTTTTTCTGCGAAACTCTGAAATAGGCAAAAAAACAGCAATTCTGGGTTGGGCCTCCGGTTAATAGGTTAGTCCCAAAAATAATATAAAAGTTAATATTAAAGCCCAATAATGTCCAAAACAGTAGATAATATAGCATGGAGCAATCAGAAATTATAGATACGTTGGAGACGTATCAAGCATCCCCAAGCTTAATTCCTGCTCGTCCTCGAGTAGGTAAATGATAAAAACAGAATTTTTGATGCTGAGTGCTACTTGGCATAATTTCAGTATAATTCTTCTCATTGTGGCATGAATGTTCAGATTTGATATGATTCAAGATAAAAGTTTAATATTGACATAAAAACAATAATACTTCAAGGATACTAACTAAGCAATTATGTCTTATCAAAATAACATAGCCAAAGCAATTTATTCCTACAAAATCATATAGTCTGGCTATACTCCATCTTCCCCACACAAAATATTCATATCATGTACGACCCCGGTTTTGGCCAAGCAATTGGTTCATACTTTTAACGCGCTTCAGCCTTTTTAACTCTTACGCAATACATGAGCACAAGCCATGGATATAGCACTATGGTGGAATAAGGTATAATGGTAGGGGTTATGGGGGAAGACAAAAGGGAGAAAGTCTCGCATCAACGAGGCTAATCAACGGGCTATGGAGATGCCCATCAATTGATGTTAATGCGAGGAGTAGGGATTGCCATGCAATGGATGCACTAGAGCTATAAGTGTATGAAATCTCGGAAAGAAACTAAGTGGGTGTGCATCCAACTTGCTTGCTCATGAAGACCTCGGGCATTTGAGGAAGCCCATCATTGGAATATACAAGCCAAGTTCTATAATGAAATTTCCCACTAGTATATGAAAGTGACAAAATGAGAGACTCTCTATTATGAAGATCACGGTGCTACTTTGAAGCACAAGTGTGGTAAAAGGATAGTAACATTGTCCCTTCTCTCCTTTTCTCTCATTTTTTTATTTGGGCCTTTCCTCTTTTTTTTATGGCCTCTTTTTTTTGGTCCGGAATCTCATCCCGACTTGTGGGGGAATCATAGTCTCCATCATCCTTTCCTCACTTGGGAAAATTCTCTAATAATGATGATCATCACACTTTTATTTACTTACAACTCATGAATTACAACTCAATACTTAGAACAAAATATGACTCTATATGAATGCCTCCGGCAGTGTACCGGGATATGCGATGAATCAAGAGCGACATGTATGAAAGAATTATGAACGGTGGCTTTGCCACAAATACAATGTCAACTACATGATCATGCAAAGCAATATGACAATGATGGAGCATGTCATGATAAATGAAACGTTGGAAAGTTGCATGGCAATATATCTCGGAATGGCTAAATGCCATGATAGGTAGGTATGGTGGTTGTTTTGAGGAAGATATAAGGAGGTTTATGTGTGAAATAGTGTATCATATCACGGGGGTTGGACGCACCGGCGAAGTTTGCACCAACTCTCAAGGTGAGAAAGGGCAATGCGCGGTACCGAAGAGGCTAGAAAATTGCGAGGTAAGTGTGTGTATAATCCATGGACTCACATTAGTCATAAAGAACTCATATACTTATTGCAAAAAATTATTAGCCCTCGAAGCAAAGTACTACTACGCATGCTCCTAGGGGAAGGGTTGGTAGGAGTTAACCATCGCGCGATCCCGACCGCCACACAAAGGAAGACAATCAACAAATACTTCATGCTCCGACTTTGTTACATAATGGTTCACCATACGTGCATGCTACGGGGATCACAAACTCCAACACATGTATTTTTCAATTCCACAATTACTCAACTGTCACAACTATGATATTATCACCTTTATATCTCAAAACAATTATCAAACATCAAATTTTCTCATGATATTAATTAAAGCAAATTGCCATGCTATTTTAAGACTCTCAAAATAATCTAAGTGAAGTGTCACGCCCAAGATGCGACCCTATCCTAAAGGAACTCGAAGGTCCCACCAAGGATAGAAGCGCATCTTGAAGACGCTTTTGCAAGGTGGATATCATTACATCAACATACAAGATCAACATCCGACTACGGATGAAACATAAACAGCAACTCAAACGACATCCACCCTGCTAGCCCACGCTGCCGACCCGGAACCTAACCCAAGATCGACGAAGAAGAAGGAGAACTCCAACACAAGTAACATCGCTCTCGCGTCATGATCATCAAATAACCTGAACCTGCAACTGGTGGTGTAGTAATCTGTGAGCCACAAGGACTCAGCAATCCCATTACCATGGGTATCAAGACTAGCAAAGCTTAATGGGTAAGGAAGGGGTAAAGTGGTGAGGTTGCAGCAGTGACTAAGCATGTATGGTGGCTAACTTATGCAAATAAGAGCGAGAAGAGAAGCAAAGCAAACGGTCGTCAACTAATAATGATCAAGAAGTGATCCTGAACTCCTACTTATGTCAGACATAACCCAGAAACCGTGTTCTCCTCTCGAACAACCCCGAAAAGCGACTCTCACGGTTACGCACACGGTTGGTGTATTTTAGAAGAGTTTACTTCAAGTTTACTACAAGCGGACATTAACAAATTCCCATCTGCCACATAACCGCGGGCTCGGCTTTCGAAAGTTCAAACCCTGCAGGGGTGTCCCAACTTAGCCCATGATAAGCTCTCGCGATCAACGAAGGATATTCCTTCTCCCGGGAAGACCCGATCAGTCTCGGAATCCCATTTACAAGACATTTCGACAATGGTAAAACAAGTCCAGCAAAGCCGCCCGAATGTGCCGACAAATCCTGATAGGAGCTGCACATATCTCTTTCTCAGGGCACATACGGATGAGACTTCCTATGAGTAAAACCAATCCTCAAGTTTCCCCAAGGTGGCCCCGCAGTCTACTCGGTTCGGACCAGCATTTAGAGAAGCACTGGCCCGGGGGGCTAAATAAAGATGACCCTCGGGCTCCGAAAACCCAAGGGAAATAAAAGGGCATAGGTGAGGCAAATGGTAAAACCAATGTTGGGCCTTGCTGGAGGAGTCTTATTCAAAGCGAACTGTCAAGGGGGTCCCATAAATCACCCAACCGCGTTAGGGACGCAAAATCCGGGAACATAATACCAATATGACGGAAACTAGGGCGGCAAGAGTGGAACAAAACACCAGGCATAAGGCCGAGCCTTCCACCCTTTACCAAGTATATAGGTGCATTAATAATATAACAGATATTGTGATATCCCAACATAAACATAATCCAACATGGAGCAATCTTCATCTTCACCTCCAACTAGCAACGCTATAAGAGGGGCTGAGCAACAGCGGTAACATATCCAAGCAACGGTTTGCTAGAAAGGGTGACAAAGGTTAGAGGTTCATGGCAATTAGGGAGGCTTGATAAGCAAGTGGTAGGTAACGCAGCATAGCGATAGAACGAAGCAACTAGCATAGCAATGATAGTAATGAGATCCAAGGTGAAAGTCATCTTGCCTGAAATCCCGCCAGGAAGAAGAACGAGTCCATGAAGAATATGAAGCCACGAAGACGAACCACACGGAGACGAATGAATCCTCACGATCGCAACGAAACGGGAACTATCGAGAAGAAGCACACAACATGGTAAACACACCACACATGAACAAGACATGATGCTCAACCAAGAATGATGCATGACAAGGCTACATGAAGCTACTCATGGCAAGAGATGATACATACAAGAGCAACACATCAAAGCAAGTTTAAATGAGGCCGGAAACAATATATGACAATTCCGGTAAGTTCTCATATGCAAATTTCGAAATTGGTCCAGATCTGAATAATCCTTATGTTCAAGTTGTTAAACAGCAAGTTAAGATGCACCATGATGATCTACACGAAAATCTAGTCAAGTTACATATAAAGTTCATTTAATTTGGAGCTACGGCCTAGAAGATATGAGCAAAACAAGTTTAACATGGCATTGATGCAAAATGCATTCAAACATCAAGCAAACACCTCAAAACATGGATGCAACAAGGTAATATGAAACTACATGCAAAACTAAGCAAGTTTCATATATAGCACACTCAAAACGGAGCAACGGTTCAAACACATACACTCTATACAAGTTCAAATGGGATGCTGTCCAAAACAGCAATTAGGCATCTTGCAAGCACCAAAACAACATGCTACAGGATCTCAACATGAAAACAGAAGGAATGGGAATGATGTACAGGTAAAGCATTACAAAACATAAACACTGAGCTATCTCCAGAAACTAAAAGAACATGCTCAAAAGGACATGGCAAGATTGCAATTAATATCAGCTTCACAGACTTAGCAGAAATTACTAGACATGGCAGAAATAACATCATGTTGCAATGTTTAGAGTTATCAAACAACATGCTACAGGAACGTATAATGACAACCAAAGGCATAGAATGAATCTACTAATTTCATTAAACAAAGTTCCCTTACTGAGCAAGAGCCAAAAGGTCACATAAAATATGATGGCGCCCATGTAAATATAGCAAGTTTCGTTATCAGGTTTCAGACATAGCAGAAAAACAGAGCATGGCAAGAACAACGATAAGTAGGCATGTTGGTGAGCTTGAATCACTCACCACAAAGCGTTGCATGACAAAACAAGTATACCTACAGCAATAAGACATGTTCATGAAGCTAAAAATGGCAAGAGCAAGTTCATAGCATGCTTGGATCAGTAACAACAATCATGGCAAAATTGATTAACATGTAAACAATCTGCCAGGAACATTTTATAACAAAAGTAGAGCAAGATTAAGACATGCTAGAGCACTCTATAAATGCAAACATAGGCATGGATGGATATATCATAACCATATGTCCAAAATATCCTTAATGAACATACTCAAAAGAGGGATGGATCTCACTGTAGCAACATGAATACATGGCATGAAAATAACAGCAGAACAAGGACTTAGTGAAATTGTAAGTCCTGAAATCAGCAACATCACGGAGGCTACTTTGCAAGCTTGAAACAATCAATACATGGCATATCATGAATAATAGAATGCACCACAGCAAAGATGTCATATTGTAGCACATAACACATGTAGACTTCATGATCAAAAGAAAATCACACAAAAAGATGCTAAATTAACAAATGAGCATGTTCTGTTAAGATACAGCAGACAACATTATATAGCACTTTTGCAAAGATGATTAGGGCATCAAGATGGACTCGAACGAACATGGTACAATGAAACAAAATGAAGAGAATCTCCTGACGAACATGTTGTTATATCATACATGCAAAACAGAGCAATATGCATGAAGATATGGCAGGTCAAACATGAACACATAATGTAGCAATTCAGGGACTTCGCCGATTTTTCCAAAAAAAAACATGACATGCGTAAAAAACTAAAATGTGCACGAGGCGAGGGTTAGTCGGGCTGCTCACCATGGGCTCGGCCCAGAAGGAGGAGGAGGAGGCAGGGGAGTTGGGCTGGACCGCGGGCCGCGTGGCGCGATGGGCCAAGGTCGACATGGATGCCCACGCGCGGGAGGCCGTTGGGCGTCGTCGTCCTTCTCGTGCTCGCGCGCACGGGCAGGGAGGCCGGCGGCACGGACTCCGGCGAGGCACAGTAGGGCGAAGAGGTGAGGAGGGGCCGGACCCAGCCGGATCCGCATAGATCCGGGGCGGAGGAACCCATTCCCGTGCGGAGGAGGCGCCCGGCAGGCGAGGACGTCGAGATCCGGCGAGCTTGAGCGCCGGCGTCCATGGCAGAGAGAGAGAGAGAGCGGGGTCAGAGAGAGGGAAGCCGGATGGGAGGCGGCGCACGGCTCACCGGAGGCGGGGATCCGGCAGCGCTCCGGCGGTCTCAGGCTCGCGGGACGCGGGGTCTGGGTGGCGGTCGGCGGCGAGATCGGGATCGTCCCCGATCCGGTCGAACGGGGCGAGCGGGGCGCGGGAGCAGGAGGCGCTCGGGCCTCGCGGGCTTCGGCGGTGGCGGCGGGCCTGGGGCGGGCTGCGCCCGGGCCTGGCGGGCCTGCGGAGGAGGGAATGGGGCAGGGGCGACGTGGCGCGCCCAGAGTGGCTGGAGGCGGCGACGTGTCGGCGCGGGAGAGGTGGAGGGCGACGGGTGCGGCGGCCCAGGGCGGCGGCTGGCCGTTGGGGCGGCGCCAAGTAGCGAGGAGGGTGTGGCTAGGCACGGAAATGGAGGTGGGAGGCGGCTAGAGGTAGGTGTAGGGCTAGGGATGCCCAAAATGGCAAGGGGAGGGGTTTATATAGCAGTTTTTGTCTAGGGTTAGGGGATTAGCTCCGTTTTGGAGCCGTTCGATCTCGATCGGACGGTCCAGAGCGGAGGGGGTTAAATAGGTGGGCTAGTGGGCTGTGTGAGAGAGAGGCTTGGGCTGAGAGGAGAGAGGAGAAATGCTGCCCGGCACGGTTTTCGGAGTCCGAAATCGTCCGACGAATAAACCGACACGGTACTGCTACGGATGGCGGCTGGGCTATCAAACGAGCTTCAAATGCAATGAAACTTGACAGGCGCTCTGTCCACACTATAATAAGACCGCACGCCAAGTTTCAACCCATTCTGAGAACATTTTTTGGCCACTCACGAAACGAGGTAAAAGGGGGCGCCGGAGGACATAGGAGTGTCGGATTGCAAAATGGACAACGGGAAAAATACTCGGATGCGTGAAACAAACACGTATGCAAATGCGATGCACATGATGACGTGATATGAAATGCCGATGATGACATGGAAAAGAGAGACACGCAAGCACATGACATGGCAACAATGGCGAATAACTGGCGGACACATGGCGTATCGAATCCGGGGCATTACAACTCTCCTCTACTAACAAGAGATCTCGTCCCGAGATCTTAGGGCCGTAACGGGGAGCAAAAGGGATGAGGTGAAACAGGAACGCAGGAGGGAAAATGAGCAAAGTCAAGAACACTCAGGTAGAAGAGAGGAACAATGAATATGGCAAAAAGCAAAAGCTCAAGGAATAAGACTGAATTTGAAAGCACTCAGGTTAGGACAAGATAGAAAAGGAATAAGAACGAAAGAATTTATGCAGCACTCTGGCTAGAGCAAGATAAGAATGGAATAACTCTGAAACCACAAGGTAAAGACTAGAACATAAACTTGGCCAAATGAAAGCACTTGGATGAGACTCTGGTTAAAAGAGGAATGATAGGCACAACACTCCGGTTAAATGGATAAGCAAGGAAAAAGAACATGATCTTGGCAAAACGAGACTATTGGGCGAAGGGAGCAACGTCACAATGGCTTCGAGACAATGAAAGAGTGGAATCAAGAGAACGGAGAAGAGAACAACAACTTCTATCACAATTGAATTTGAAAGAGTCGCCTTAAAAGAAGGATTGAATGGAGTTGTTGAGAAAATCAACAACAAAGAATTGGTTGTTGTGGACTTACGGATAACGTCTCAAAATTATGAGGTGATCGCTGACCACAAGCAGAAAGATTGAATAGCTGAGAGGAACAAAGAAATGCAAAACTCCACTTCAAAAGAATACGGAGAATTAATTGCACTTCGAGATGCAAGAAGAAAAGATACTTGAGCTTCGCCCAAGAATCTTGATGAACACTTGAAGAATGAATTAAATCATGACGGGCCACCGTGAAGGACTCCGGTAACAAATGGATGATGAGATAAAATTGAAGTATGAAAATAATAAGATTAAAACCTTGCGGTGATTCAGTTGAAGCTTCGCGACGAGACAAGCGAGAAGACTTGGAACTCCGGGTGGGAATAGATGAACAATTTAGAACCCAGAGATTATTCATCATGAGCAATCTCCGAAAAGAATGGATAAATCAACTTGATGAAAGAAGAAGAATAATTATGTTATGCTTGTCCTCCATCAACTAAATTGATGAGAAGAAATGGATTGCATACAACTTATTCACATTGGAAAAAGATTAAGGGGAGATATAGCACGAAGTTTGGGAAGGTCTTCATGAGCCACCGGTAGGATTGGAAAGAAACGAATGAATTGATACGATAACAACAGAAAAGAAATCTTGAGCGAACCACCGTAAGAATTCAAAATTGAATGACGAAGGAGAATGAATCACCAGGAAGAATATTGAAACGAACGAAGAGGCACGAATATAGAATAATTGAAGGAATGAAGCTGAAAACTTCGAACGAAGAAATATTCCGAAAAGATGGCCTCCGGATGATCGATAGAGAAAGCAACTCCCGAAATGCACCGGATGGATGAAAAGAATTTGCATGACTAGAAACAATTTGATAGGATAACATCGAGCTAGCATCGCGAATCTCCGGGAGAACAGACAAAATTTATGAGAAATTCTTCTTCGATCTTCAAATGACGACGAGAAACAACATCAAAATTGTTGAGATACTCCGGGATAGTGAAAAGAGGGAAAGTTGAACCGAACATGAAAGAATTTTGAAAGCGATCTTGGAAAAGCATCTGACTGATGAAATTCATACTTATGTCAAACTTTGAAAAGGATTTGAGAATAACTCCGGGAATTAGAAGAGTCAGATAAGATCCTGGGAAAAACTTGTGGGTTAGGGCCCACTGAAAAGAAACATCGTTGGGAAGGATTGTCGAAAGAGAAATGATGCACCAGAACGATTGAAAGACTTGAATGAGGTGACAACCTCGAATTAAAAGGATGCAAACACGAATCTTCTGAGATGTCTTCAGCACTCCGGAAGGTCTAAATGGCGAGAGGCGAATGATCAGAGGGAAATATTTGAGCCGAGGGAAAGAATACGATCGACAACGGAAAACTTGGATTTGGGTCCACCGGAAAAGGAAATGAGACGAACAATGATTAACTAGGCGAGAATTCGCCGGTTGAGACAATTGAGGAAAGACTGAAGATACTCCGCACGAATGAAATTGATGCTCGAATAGAGGCTCGGACTCCGGAATAAAAGGGTGGGAGGGCGGGAAAAACAAAGGCAACTTGGAACGAGGAATCGACGAATAACTAAAATAGAAAAGCACCGGTTGAAATAATCGAGGAGAGAATGCAAAGACTTCGCACGAGTAGGATGGATACTCGATTACAGACTCCGGTTCCGAGAGGAAGAAGGGTGGGCGGGTGGGGAAAACAAGGACAATTTCAGATAGGGAAACAACATCGTTTGAGAAAGTACTGAGGACAGATCTTGAAAAAGATGACGAGGATCGAAACCACTCGAAGAGAAATGTGCCGGATTGAAAAGAGGATGGACGACGGACGAAACTAACCGCGTGAACCTAAAGAAAAAAATTGAAGGGGAAGAGGAGTAGTTCAAAACACCTACGTCAAGATTTCTCACCAGAACGATGAAGGGGCAGAGGAGTAAAAAGAATTCCTACTCTTCGATATAACTAGACTCCAAAAAAGTTTTTTTTCTGGACTCGACATCGGCCAAACTATACGATCAATCAAGGGGGCTCCTATGGTCGGTCGAGGCTCTGATACCAACTTGTCACGCCCAAGATGCGACCCTATCCTAAAGGAACTCGAAGGTCCCACCAAGGATAGAAGCGCATCTTGAAGACGCTTTTGCAAGGTGGATATCATTACATCAACATACAAGATCAACATCCGACTACGGATGAAACATAAACAGCAACTTAAACGACATCCACCCTGCTAGCCCAGGCTGCCGATCCGGAACCTAACCCAAGATCGACGAAGAAGGAGAACTCCAACACAAGTAACATCGCTCTCGCGTCATGATCATCGCATAACCTGAACCTGCAACTGGTGGTGTAGTAATCTGTGAGCCACAAGGACTCAGCAATCCCATTACCATGGGTATCAATGTTGGAAATATGCCCTAGAGGCAATAATAAAAGCATTATTATTATATTTCCTTATTCATGATAATTGTCTTTATTCGTGCTATAATTGTGTTATCCGGAAATCGTAATACATGTGTGAATAACAGACAACAATATGTCCCTAGTGAGCCTCTAGTTGACTAGCTCGTTGATCGACAGATAGTCATGGTTTCCTGACTATGGACATTGGATCATCGATAACGGGATCACATCATTAGGAGAATGATGTGATGGACAAGACCCAATCCTAAACATAGCATAAGATCGCATAGTTCGTTTGCTAGAGTTTTCCAATGTCAAGTATCCTTTCCTTAGACCATGAGATCGTGTAACTCCCGGATACCGTAGGAGTGCTTTGGGTGTGCCAAACGTCACAACGTAGCTGGGTGACTATAAAGGTATACTACGGGTATCTCTGAAAGTGTCTGTTGGGTTGACATGGATCGAGACTGGGATTTGTCACTCCGCTTGACGGAGAGGTATCACCGGGCCCTCTCGGTAATGCATCATCATAATGAGCTCAGTGTGATCAAAGTGTTTGATCACGGGATCATGCATTACGGTACGAGAAAAGTGACTTGCCGGTAACGAGATTGAACGAGGTATTGGGATACCGACGATCGAATCTCGGGCAAGTAAAATACCGATTGACAAAGGGAATCGTATACGGGATTAATTGAATCCTCGACATCGTGGTTCATCCGATGAGATCATCGTGGAGCATGTGGGAGCCAACATGGGTATCCAGATCCCGCTGTTGGTTATTGCCCGAGAGCCGTCTCGGTCATGTCTGCATGTCTCCCGAACCCGTAGGGTCTACACACTTAAGGTTCGGTGAAGATATGTATATGCAGTAACCCGAATGTTGTTCGGAGTCCCGCATGAGATCCCGAACGTCACGAGGAGTTCCGGAATGGTCCGGAGGTAAAGAATTATATATAGGAAGTGCTATTTCGGCCATCGGGACAAGTTTCGGTGTTATCGGTATTGTACCGGGACCACCAGAGGGGTCCCGGGGGTCCACCAGGTGGGGCCACCTGCCCCGGTGGGCCACATGGGCCTTAGGGGGTGTGCCTTGGCCTGCATGAGCCAAGGGGAACCAGCCCCAAAGGGTCCCATGCGCCTAGGGTTCCAAAAGGGAGGAGTCCTAGTGGTGGAAGGCACCTCCTAGATGGCTTGGGGGGAGGGAAACCTCCCTGGCCGCCGCCCCCCTTGGGAGATCAGATCTCCCAGGGCCGGCGCCCCCCCCAGAGGCCTATATAAAGGGGGAGGGGAGGGGGGCTGCGTACCCTATGCCCTGGCGCCTCCCTCTCCCTCTCCAACACATCCTCCTCCTCCGTAAGAGCTCGGCGAAGCCCTGTCGGAGTACTGCGACTCCATCATCACCACGCCGCCGTGCTGCTGCTGGAGTCTTCTTCCCCAACCTCTCCTTTGCCTTGCTGGATCAAGAAGAAGGAGACGTTACGCTGACCGTACGTGCGTTGAACGCGGAGGTGCCGTGCTTTCGGTGCTAGGATCTCCGGTGATTTGGATCATGGTGTGTACGACTACTTCATCCCCGTTCGTTGAACGCTTCCGCTCGCGATCTACAAAGTGGTATGTAGATGCAATCTCTCCCTCCCATGACTCGTTGCTAGATGAACTCATTGATGGATCTTGGTGAAACCGTAGGAAAAATTTTAATTTTCTGCAACGTTCCCCAACAGTGGCATCATGAGCTAGGTCTATGCGTAGTTCTCTATTGCACGAGTAGAACACAATTTGTTGTGGGCGTAGATGTTGTCAACTTTTCTTGCCGCTACTAGTCTTATCTTGCTTCAGCGGTATTGTGGGATGAAGCGGCCCGGACCAACCTTACACGTACGCTTACGTGAGACCGGTTCCACCGACTAACATGCACTAGTTGCATAAGGTGGCTGGCGAGTGTCTGTCTCTCCCACTTTAGTTGGAGCGGATTCGATGAAAAGGGTCCTTATGAAGGGTAAATAGAAGTTGACAAATCACGTTGTGGTTTTCACGTAGGTAAGAAAACGTTCTTGCTAGAACCCTAATTCAGCCACGTAAAACTTGCAACAACAATTAGAGGACGTCTAACTTGTTTTTGCAGCGAGTGCTTTGTGATATGATATGGCCAAAGTTGTGATGAATGATGAATGATCTATATGTGATGTATGAGATGTTCATGCTATTGTAATAGGAATCACGACTTGCATGTCGATGAGTATGACAACCGGCAGGAGCCATAGGAGTTGTCTTTATTTTTTGTATGACCTGCGTGTCATTGAGAAACGCCATGTAAATTACTTTACTTTATTGCTAAACGCGTTAGCCATAGTAGTAGAAGTAATAGTTGGCGAGCAACTTCATGGAGATACGATGATGAAGATCATGATGATGAAGATCATGGTGTCAAGCCGGTGACAAGATGATCACTGAGCCCCAAGATGGAGATCAAAGGAGCTATGTGATATTGGCCATATCATGTCACGTTTATTATTTGATTGCATGTGATGTTTATCATGTTTTGCATCTTGTTTACTTAGAATGACGGTAGTAAATAAGATGATCCCTCATAATAATTTCAAGAAAGTGTTCTCCCTAACTGTGCACCATTACGACAGTTCGTTGTTTCGAAGCACCACGTGATGATCGGGTGTGATAGATTCTAACGTTCACATACAACGGGTGTAAGACAGATTTACACAAGCGAAACACTTAGGTTGACTTGACGAGCCTAGCATGTACAGACATGGCCTCGGAACACAGAAGACCGAAAGGTCGAGCATGAGTCGTATAGAAGATACGATCAACATGAAGATGTTCACCGATGTTGACTAGTCCGTCTCACGTGATGATCGGACACGGCCTAGTTGACTCGGATCATGTAATACTTAGATGACTAGAAGAGGGATGTCTATCTAAGTGGGAGTTCATTAAATAATTTGATTAAATGAACTTTATTATCATGAACTTAGTTTTAATATTTACAATATGTCTTGTAGATCAAATGGCCAACGTAGTCCTCAACTTCAACGCGTTCCTAGAGAAAACCAAGCTGAAAGACGATGGTAGCAACTATACGGACTGGGTCCGGAACCTGAGGATCATCCTCATAGCTGCCAAGAAAGATTATGTCCTACGAGCACCGCTGGGTGACGCACCTATTCTCCCTGCAGAACAAGACGTTATGAACGCTTGGCAGTCACGCTGCGATGATTACTCCCTCGTTCAGTGCGGCATGCTTTACAGCTTAGAGCCGGGGCTCCAAAAGCGTTTTGAGAGACATGGAGCATATGAGATGTTCGAAGAGATGAAAATGGTTTTCCAAGCTCATGCCCGGGTCGAGAGATATGAAGTCTCCGATAAATTCTTTAGCTGTAAGATGGAGGAAAATGGCTCTGTCAGTGAGCACATACTCAAAATGTCTGGGTTGCACAACCGCTTGACTCAACTGGAAGTTAATCTCCCGGATGAAGCGGTCATTGACAGAATCCTCCAGTCGCTTCCACCTAGCTACAAGAGCTTTGTGATGAACTACAATATGCAGGGGATGGTAAAGACCATTCCTGAGGTATATGCTATGCTGAAATCAGTAGAGGTAGAAATCAAGAAGGAGCATCAAGTGTTGATGGTGAATAAAACCACTAAGTTCAAGAAGGGCAAGGGTAAAAAGAACTTCAAGAAGGACGGCAAGGAAGTTGCCGCGCCCGGTAAGCAAGTTGCCGGGAAGAAGCCAAAGAATGGACCCAAGCCCGAGACTGAGTGTTTTTATTGCAAGGGAAGTGGTCACTGGAAGCGGAACTGCCCCAAATACTTAGCGGACAAGAAGGCCGGCAAAACCAAAGGTATATGTGATATAGATGTAATTGATGTGTACCTTACCATTACTCGTAGTAGCTCTTGGGTATTTGATACCGGTGCAGTTGCTCACATTTGTAACTCAAAGTAGGAGCTGCGGAATAAACGGAGACTGGCGAAGGACGAGGTGACGATGCGCGTCGGGAATGGTTCCAAGGTCGATGTGATCGCCGTCGGCACGCTACCTCTACATTTACCTACGGGATTAGTTTTAAACCTCAATAATTGTTATTTAGTGCCAAGTTTGAGCATGAACATTGTGTCTGGATCTCGCTTAATTCGAGATGGCTACTCATTTAAATTCGAGAATAATGGTTGTTCTATTTATATGAGAGATATGTTTTATGGTCATGCTCCGATGGTTAATGGTTTATTCTTAATGAATCTCGTACGTGATGATACACATATTCATAGTGTGAATACCAAAAGAGTTAAAGTTGATAACAATAGTCCCACATATTTGTGGCACTGCCGCCTTGGTCACATAGGTGTCAAACGCATGAAGAAGCTCCATGCAGATGGACTTTTAGAGTCTCTTGATTATGAATCGTTTAACACGTGCGAACCATGCCTCATGGGTAAAATGACCAAGACTCCGTTCTCAGGAACAATGGAGCGAGCAACCAACTTATTGGAAATCATACATACCGATGTGTGCGGTCCAATGAGTGTTGAGGCTCGCGGTGGCTATCGTTATGTTCTCACCCTCACTGATGACTTGAGTAGATATGGGTATATCTACTTAATGAAACACAAGTCTGAGACCTTTGATAAGTTCAAGGAATTTCAGAGTGAGGTTGAAAATCAACGTGAAAGAAAGATCAAGTTTCTACGATCAGATCGTGGAGGAGAATACTTGAGTCACGAATTTGGCACACACTTAAGAAAATGTGGAATAGTTTCACAACTCACGCCGCCTGGAACACCTCAGCGTAATGGTGTGTCCGAACGTCGTAATCGCACTCTATTAGATATGGTGCGATCTATGATGTCTCTTACCGACTTACCACTATCTTTTTGGGGCTATGCTTTAGAGACTGCCGCATTCACTTTAAATAGGGCGCCGTCGAAATCCGTTGAGACGACACCGTATGAATTATGGTTTGGGAAGAAACCTAAGCTGTCGTTTCTAAAAGTTTGGGGATGCGATGCTTATGTCAAGAAACTTCAACCTGAGAAGCTCGAACCCAAGTCGGAAAAATGCGTCTTCATAGGATACCCGAAAGAAACTGTTGGGTATACCTTCTACCTCAGATCGGAAGGCAAGATCTTTGTTGCCAAGAATGGATCCTTTCTAGAGAAAGAGTTTCGCTCGAAAGAAGTAAGTGGGAGGAAAGTAGAACTTGATGAAGTGTTACCTCTTGAACCGAAAAATGGCGAAACTCAAGAAAACGTTTCTGAGGTGCCTGCACCGACTAGAGAGGAAATTAATGATGATGATCAAGATACTTCTAATCAAGCTCCTACTGAAATTCAAAGGTCCACAAGGACACGTTCCGCACCAGAGTGGTACGGCAACCCTGTCTTGGAAATCATGTTGTTAGACAACGGTGAACCTTCGAACTATGAGGAAGCAATGGCGGGCCCGGATTCCGACAAATGGCTGGAAGCCATGAAATCCGAGATAGGATCCATGTATGAAAACGAAGTATGGACTTTGACTGACTTCCCGTTGAACGGCGACCGATAGAAAATAAATGGATCTTTAAGAAGAAGACGGACGCGGATGGTAATGTGACCATCTATAAAGCTCGGCTTGTCGCTAAGGGTTATCGACAAGTTCAAGGGGTTGACTACGATGAGACTTTCTCACTGGTAGCGAAGCTGAAGTCCGTCCGAATCATGTTAGCAATTGCCGCATTTTATGATTATGAAATATGGCAAATGGACGTCAAAACGGCATTCCTTAATGGTTTCCTTAAGGAAGAATTGTATATGATGCAGCTGGAAGGTTTTGTCGATCCTAAGAACGCTGACAAGGTGTGCAAGCTCCAACGCTCGATTTATGGGCTGGTGCAAGCATCTCGGAGTTGGAACATTCGCTTTGATGAGATGATCAAAGCGTTTGGGTTTACACAGACTTATGGAGAAGCCTGTGTTTACAAGAAAGTGAGTGGGAGCTCTGTAGCATTTCTCATATTATATGTAGACGACATACTTTTGATGGGGAATGATATAGAGCTCTTGGACAGCATTAAGGCCTACTTGAATAAGAGTTTTTCAATGAAGGACCTTGGAGAAGCAGCTTATATATTAGGCATCAAGATCTATAGAGATAGATCGAGACGCCTCATAGGTCTTTCACAAAGCACATACCTTGATAAGATATTGAAGAAGTTCAATATGGATCAATCTAAGAAGGGGTTCTTACCTGTGTTACAAGGTGTGAAATTGAGCTCAGCTCAATGTCCGACCACGGCAGAAGATATAGAAGAGATGAGTGTCATCCCCTATGCCTCAGCCATAGGTTCTATTATGTATGCCATGCTGTGTACCAGACCTGATGTAAACCTTGGCGTAAGTTTGGTAGGTAGGTACCAAAGCAATCCCGGCAAGGAACACTGGACAGCGGTCAAGAATATCCTGAAGTACCTGAAAAGGACTAAGGAAATGTTTCTCGTTTATGGAGGTGACGAAGAGCTCGTCGTAAAAGGTTACGTCCATGCTAGCTTCGACACAGATCTGGATGACTCTAAGTCACAAACCGGATACGTGTATATTTTGAATGGTGGGGCAGTAAGCTGGTGCAGTTGCAAGCAAAGCGTCGTGGCGGGATCTACATGTGAAGCGGAGTACATGGCAGCCTCGGAGGCAGCACATGAAGCAATTTGGGTGAAGGAGTTCATCACCGACCTCGGAGTCATACCCAATGCGTCGGGGCCAATCAAGCTCTTCTGTGACAACACTGGAGCTATTGCACTTGCCAAGGAGCCCAGGTTTCACAAGAAGACTAGGCACATCAAGCGTCGCTTCAACTCCATTCGTGAAAATGTTCAAGATGGAGACATAGAAATTTTTAAAGTGCACACGGATCTGAATGTCGCAGATCCGTTGACTAAACCTCTCCCTAAGGCAAAACATGATCAGCACCAGAACTCTATGGGTGTTCGATTCATCACAATGTAACTAGATTATTGACTCTAGTGCAAGTGGGAGACTGTTGGAAATATGCCCTAGAGGCAATAATAAAAGCATTATTATTATATTTCCTTATTCATGATAATTGTCTTTATTCGTGTTATAATTGTGTTATCCGGAAATCGTAATACATGTGTGAATAACAGACAACAATATGTCCCTAGTGAGCCTCTAGTTGACTAGCTCGTTGATCGACAGATAGTCATGGTTTCCTGACTATGGACATTGGATGTCATCGATAATGGGATCACATCATTAGGAGAATGATGTGATGGACAAGACCCAATCCTAAACATAGCATAAGATCGCATAGTTCGTTTGCTAGAGTTTTCCAATGTCAAGTATCCTTTCCTTAGACCATGAGATCGTGTAACTCCCGGATACCGTAGGAGTGCTTTGGGTGTGCCAAACGTCACAACGTAACTGGGTGACTATAAAGGTATACTACGGGTATCTCTGAAAGTGTCTGTTGGGTTGACATGGATCGAGACTGGGATTTGTCACTCCGCTTGACGGAGAGGTATCACCGGGCCCTCTCGGTAATGCATCATCATAATGAGCTCAGTGTGATCAAAGTGTTTGATCACGGGATCATGCATTATGGTACGAGAAAAGGGACTTGCCGGTAACGAGATTGAACGAGGTATTGGGATACCGACGATCGAATCTCGGGCAAGTAAAATACCGATTGACAAAGGGAATCATATACGGGATTAATTGAATCCTCAACATCGTGGTTCATCTGATGAGATCATCGTGGAGCATGTGGGAGACAACATGGGTATCCAGATCCCGCTGTTGGTTATTGCCCAAGAGCCATCTCGGTCATGTCTGCATGTCTCCCGAACCCGTAGGGTCTACACACTTAAGGTTCGGTGACGCTAGGGTTATGAAGATATGTATATGCAGTAACCCGAATGTTGTTCGGAGTCCCGGATGAGATCCCGGACGTCACGAGGAGTTCCGGAATGGTCCGGAGGTAAAGAATTATATATAGGAAGTGCTATTTCGGCCATCGGGACAAGTTTCGGTGTTATCAGTATTGTACCGGGACCACCGGAGGGGTCCCGGGGGTCCACCAGGTGGGGCCACCTGCCCCGGTGGGCCACATGGGCCTTAGGGGGTGCGCCTTGGCTTGCATGGGCCAAGGGGAACCAGCCCCAAAGGGGCCCATGCGCCTAGGGTTCCAAAAGGGAGGAGTCCTAGTGGTGGAAGGCACCTCCTAGATGGCTTGGGGGGAGGGAAACCTCCCTGGCCGCCGCCCCCCTTGGGAGATCAGATCTCCCAGGGCCGGTGCCCCCCCCAGAGGCCTATATAAAGGGGGAGGGGAGGGGGGCTGCGTACCCTATGCCCTGGCGCCTCCCTCTCCCTCTCCAACACATCCTCCTCCTCCGTAAGAGCTCGGCGAAGCCCTGTCGGAGTATTGCGACTCCATCATCACCACGCCGCCGTGCTGCTGCTGGAGTCTTCTTCCCCAACCTCTCCTTTGCCTTGCTGGATCAAGAAGAATGAGACGTTACGCTGACCGTACGTGTGTTGAACACGGAGGTGCCGTGCTTTCGGTGCTAGGATCTCCGGTGATTTGGATCACGGTGTGTACGACTACTTCATCCCCGTTCGTTGAACGCTTCCGCTCACGATCTACAAAGTTGTATGTAGATGCAATCTCTCCCTCCCATGACTCGTTGCTAGATGAACTCATAGATGGATCTTGGTGAAACCGTAGGAAAAATTTTAATTTTCTGCAACGTTCCCCAACAATCAAGACTAGCAAAGCTTAATGGGTAAGGAAGGTGTTGTGGTTTTGTCACGGCAGATGTCCTAGAAAAAGGACTTAGTCGTGGAGCCAGCGCAACGGGTTAACTCAAAGGGGTTAAAGCGGACACAGGGACACAGAGGGTTTATACTAGTTCGGCCCCTTCGATGAAGGTAAAAGCCTACGTCTAGTTGTGATGGAATTGATGGGGTTTCGATGACTAAGGAGAAAACAAGCTTCGCCTAAGTCTCGAATTGTGATTGTCTGTCCTTGAACCGCTGTCGGGTCGTCCCCTTATATACACGGGTAACGCCCGTCGGTTCACAGAGTCCCAATCTCCGGTTCATATTCATTCCCGGGTTGGTCTCTCCTTATTCCTAACTTATCATACAAGTTTACATACAAAGTCGGTTTACGGCCACAAGTGTTGAACCGACTACGGCCTTGGGCCCTCATCTATCTTCTTGGGCTTTAATGCTCTGGGACTACTGATGAAGTTAACCCGGCCCTGGTAGGCCGGTTTACGCCCAGTAGTAATATCCCCAACATTAGGCCCCAGATTGATTTGAACGTGTTCATGTCAATCCTTAGCAGAAATCTTCATCTTTATCACCTTCTGGTAACGATTGAACCGTCTTGACATCATCTTCTCCACTTGCTGTTAAACCGGGGTGACGTCATCTATCATAAAGAAAGTATTCATAATACCTCATCATTTTAATAAGGCTGCGAAAATCTAGGCGACAGCTCCGTTCGGTGGCCCCTGGTTTGTCACGCCTGACACATGTCCTTTTGTCTTATAAATAGGACCGAAGGGTCATTTCCTTTTTCCCCTTCCTGCCTTCTCATCTTCGTCTTCCTCGCGTCTTCAGCTTCGGAGCTCTGCCTCCGCCGTCGCCTTCAACCTCGACCTTGGCCGCTGCATCGACCTGAACGCACCAGAAAACAGCGGTGATCTTCCGAACTCTCCTCAGCTCTGGTAAGTTCTCTGTTCTTCTTAACCTAGATCTGTTCTAGGGTTCCCTGTTCTTGCGATGTTCGTCGACTGCTCCTGTTCATGTGTTAGCCTCTGTATGGATCTGTAAAGCCTTGTACTGAATGCCACTTAGCTTTCCGCATCCACCTATAGTCTTGTGTTAAAGTCCGTGGATCTCATCTGTATATCTGCCCATTGATTCACTTCCGCCCTGCTTTGAAGCCTTTGAATATTTTTTCTGTTTTTCTGAAGCTACCTTAGATCCATTGATGTAATGGAACTTTTGTGAAACCTGTTTCTGCATACTTACCCATTTCGCAACCTCCAGTGCTTTCAATATTTAGATCAAGCGGTTTAACTTACCATAGGAAAAGTTAATAAACTGGTATGTACCATTAGTCCCCTTACTGAACCGCCAGGATCCCTTAGCCATAGTCCATCACTTTACGGAGCTTCGGTTTGAATATAGTTATCCTTGGTTTAACCCCGATCATATCAGTGTATATTTTGTACCCAACACAATCTCAAACCGGGATTGCTTATTTTGTAGACTCCACCATGGCCAAGCAAGTATATGAGTGCAACTGGGCTCCTTCTCGTGTTACAGAGACACAACTGAATAACTTAGTCTTGACTGGCGCTTTGAGCAGCAAGAATACCATCCACTGGAGGGTCCCAGGCAAAGAATGTCCTCCCACACCTCGAGAAGGAGAGGTTGTAGTTTTTGCGGATCACTTAGCCCGAGGTTTTAATCCACCCGGTTCAAAATTTTATCGGGATGTCTTGGCCAACTTCCAGCTTCGTCCGCAAGACACTGGCCCCAATTCTGTCACCAACATATGTCATTTCCAAGTGCTCTCCGAGGTGTTCTTTCAAGAGGAACCTTCAGTCGAGTTATTCCGAGATTTGTTCCATCTAAACCGTCGCACAGAATTTACTGATGGTTCCAATATGGAATTGGGTGGCATGGCGATTCAAAAGCGGAAAGAGGTCACTTATCCTCACGCCAAGCTGCACAGCCATCCCCAAGAATGGAATCAATCGTGGTTCTATTGCAAAGACACCTCTCCTGCAAATGAAAATCCCTTGCCCGGCTATCGTCCGGAACGGCTTAGCAACACACACCCCTTTCCACAGAGGTTGACGGCCAAAGAGAGGAGTAAATATGCTCCCCAACTGTCCAAGCTCAGAGCCTTTATGGCCAACGGTTTAACAGGAGTGGATCTCGCTCGTTGCTGGATATCCTGGAGCGTACTGCCTCTCAGCCGACGCTCCGGTTTGATGTGTGAATATACGGGCAGTGTTAATGACCCTCTGCGGCATGTGAATATCCAGCTTACTGACGAAGAAGTCACAGAAGCTGTGAAGAAAATTTTGAACAAACCGGAATACGTCTGTGCTCGAACCGGCCTGCTTCCTTTTTGTGCTACCAACAAACCGCCAGCTGTAAGTCTGAATTTTCCCTTTCATTAACTCTGATAATATTACATCTGCTTAATACTTGATACCAATATCTGTTAAAGCAGGGTGATGATCCGTTTTGGAGCAAGAAGCTTTCGCAGGAGAAGGCAGACAAACCGAAGAGACCGACCCGTCCAAAGACAAAGGTCTTTAAGAAACCTGCTCAGAAAAGGATAACCACTGCATCTTCTGATCCGCCTGCTGACGATGATGTGAGTAATCCGGACCTTGAGGTAGAATTCGATTTACTTGGCTTTCTTTTACACGCCTTATTGATGATAATACTTGTCAGGACGATGCCGAAGCTAGCCATGCTGATGATGCAGAGGTAATTATTCTCTCTTCTGACTCAAACTCTTTGCCTTCACTAAAAATTCGTCAGGCAATCCGGAAAGTTAAATTTTCTCATCCACTTGCTCATTTGGATCCCAAATTTCTTATGAAGACCCAACAGCATGAAGTGCGCCGCACGACTCGGCATAGCGGCCAGCAGTTACCTCCGCCGGTTTACCGAACAATCCGGTTCGGAGACGCTGTTCAGAGGTCCCTAATTTGCTTGTTAGTACTTGTTCTAAAGCGGGCTGTTTTCGTCAACCGCTTAACCCATCTGACTCCGATTATCAGGTTACCTCCCACTCATCCTCCGGCGAGTCAACGGGTACTCAGCTGCCACCGCTTAAAACCGTGCTTGGGTAAGCTTGCACTTATCATAACATTCTTGGTATTGTAGCTTTCAACATATACTGTTTTTCATTTTGCTGTTCCTCTCAGGGCCAAACCGAGGCCGAGCAAGAAGGCTCGCCTGGATAAAGCGGCCGAAGAAGAAACTGCCCCAGAACCGGGCGCCGCTCCAGATGTTGAGGCAGCCATTCATGAACACATGTCGAATGACCCGCCAGCGCAAGATGAGGTCTTTATTGCTGAAGAGAGGCCTGCTGATGCTTCCGGTCCTGCTAACCAGCCTGGAAGTCCCGTCCGGAACGAAAAATCCACAAGTCCATCCAAAGCTACTGGCAAACCGACAGCCACATTGCAAACCGGTGATGCCCAGGATGATGAAGTTGTCATCACTGGTGTTGGTCATACCGAACCCAGCAATCTTGTCGCTTTGTCCAGACATACTGCCAAGGATGAATTTGCTGCAATAGGCAAGGGCAAGTGGAATGTTGATTTGGTGACTTATGCTGCACTGAGTGCTCAAGATCTTCATTCTGGTTATCTGAACCGGCTATATACCAGTCGCGATCATGAAGCTGGCCTAGTGAACATGATGAAGGAGAAATTTGAGGTAACTTTCATATGCCTCATCCTGCTTGTATATTTTTTAACCTTGCTGCCTCCTCTAGCCCCCAAGGGTCGGTTTGTAATCTTCTTTCAAACCGGAACTTTGTGAAATATAAAGCTGCATACTTCAGAATGCGCCGATGTAGCCCCCACGGGTCGGTCCAACTTAATGTAGTTGAACCGGGACTTAATAACATAAACCTGAAAGCTTCGAATTTCACTGATAATTTTTGAGCAAATAGCCATTAGCCCCCAAGTGCCAGGTTGAATACTTGTATTGAGCTTGGGACTTTGTAATCAGTTGATAGTTGTAGATTAAATAGGCATTAGCCCCCAAGTGCCAAGTGCATAACTCATTATGTGGTTGGTACTTCAATATCCATACCATTTTTTTAAACCATATAACTGTCTGACTGCAGGCTGAGCTGAAGACCAAAGAAAATCAACTCATCGATCTTCAAGAGAACTTAAAATCCCAACAAGATGAAACCTCCAAAGCAAAAGAGGAGTTGACCAGCGCTTTAAGCATCATGGAACAGCTGAAGGAGGGCTTCAAAAAAGATCGGGCGGATTGGGCCACTGAGAAAAACACTTTGATCCAGAAAATTGAAACTGTTGAAGCTGCCCTTAAACCGGTGACAGACGAACTGACCAGCGTAAAGCGACAAGTGCATGCAATGACTGCCGCCATCTTTTGTAAGCGTTCTTTGACTGCTGTGATAATTTCGGTCTTCCTATGATAGCTCCGGTTTGTGAACTGTTCTATCATGTTGCAGGCACCCGCATTAACCACTTAGGGTCAGATGTTCGAATGAAATTGAAGGTTGCCTACACATTAATCGAACAGCTGTATACTGGAGCGCAGCGGATCATCTTGACTGCGTCACATAATAATCCGGCACCCACGTTAATCCAAGATACTCTTAAGAGATTGTCAATGCTTCCCGCCCGGATTGAAGAGCTGAAGAAGTCTGCTGCTCGAACCGGTGCCATCAACGCTTTAATCCGAGCAAAAGCATGGGTGCCAGACTTCGATCCTATGGAAGCAGCTCAAGGCTATCCCAGTTTGAAGGAAGACGGGTCAGAGTTCAATCAAGATGATCTGAGAGCCATAAACCGGGCGGTGCGCCCTCTGGCTTGTCAATTAGTAGAAGAGGCAAATTTGATGCATTATCAAGCCTAATACAATAATCAGACCAAACGAGTGGCTGCACCAGTTCTCGAAGCGGAAAATCTGATCCCGCCAATCCATAAGCGTACTTATGCTCCTGATATTGAACCGTCTTCACTAATCCATGATGAAGCTGTTTTTCAAGCTTTAATGGGAATTGACTGGACCACTGTTGACTTCCAGCCGCTGGGTAGGGCAGAAGAAGCTGAAGCGGCGCAGGACGACCCACGACCATCAGATCAAGGCGGTGACCAAGCTTGAACCGGAGACCGGTTTAATAGGCTGCCTTGTTATATTTTGCCAGAAAACAATGATCTTATTCGGGCACCATGTTGCCTTGTAATAGGATAGCCAACACTTTTGCTTCTGAGATGCCTTCGTGCATCTGAACTGATACTTTTGGTTGAAAGATCGAAACTGCCAATCTATACCTCCTGCAATCATAAAATCTTAAACTACCAGGGCGGTTGTACCGCCAGCCGGTTTATGAACTTCATATATATGCAAGGAGATTGACATATATGATCAAATTTTGTGATACAAAATACCTGCCATCATTGGGCACAAAGTAGGCTTAGCCAATCTTGACACTGCGGTTTGATAAACCTACACCGTCATGGGAGAAAACAGCTCGTGTATATACAATGCCGGTTTACTATGTAAACCGTGCTTGGTCATAATAAAACATTTTGTTACTCCAAAAAAGGATGTTAACAAAAGAAATCAAACCGGGCAAATAATCTTCGGTTTAAAAATGGACCGTGTTCCGCCAAATTGGCAGCTTGAACCGGTGTAAAACGTTGTCGGTTTAGAAACGCAACAAAAATAGTAGTTTATCAAGAAAAATATTGAAGCAAAGGCAATGATAAAACCATTTGCAAAAAAGAGGCTTTACTGAACCGATCAGATGGTGTTACCATGGTCGGACACGACCAAGCTCCCAATAGGTGTAGCTATGGTTCAAGTCAGCCAGGTCCCCAAATGAAACCGTGGCATTACGCCGATCAAGTGGCATGGCAATGGTTCGGGTTCGACCAAGACCCCAAGTGATTCTATGGCCTTTAGGCCGATCAAGAGGCGTGACTCGTTCAGACTTGACCATGTCCCCAAGTAATCTGGTGGCTTTCGCCTATCAAAAGGTGTTGCATCGGTTCAGACACGACCGAGCCCCCAAGTGATCTGGTGGCTTTCGCCTATCAAAAGGTGTTGCATCATTTCAGACATGACCGAGCCCCCTAGTGATATTTATAATTTTCGCAAGGGGTAAACCGGAGGCCGCTTTAAGACAGAACAACTCCATGTAACCACGCATGATGTAAAAGAACAGATACCCCGCTTTAGCGGAGGATCCGGTTTATTGTATTTATAATATATACATTGTCATAATATGTACATAAGAAGAGCCAATGGCTTAAGTATAGTAAGGCCAAAGATGAGCTATGTTCCACGGCCTGTTGGTCTCCTCTTCTAATTTGCGTGAGTCTTTTAGCTCTCGAACATCGATCAGATAGTATGACCCGTAGTGCAGATTCTTGCTGACCACGAAAGGTCCCTCCCAAGGCGGGGATAACTTATGCATATCGGTTTGATCTTGAATGAGCCGAAGCACCAAATCTCCTTCTTGAAAGGTTTTGGTTCTGACTCGACGACTGTGATAGCGACGAAGATCTTGTTGGTAAATCACCGAGCGGGCAGCTGCTATGTCTCGCTCTTCATCCAGTCGGTCCAAAGCGTCTTGTCGAGTTGTCTCGTTGTCCGCTTCAACATAAGCCGCCACACGAGGTGAATCGTGGCGGATATCACTAGGGAGAACCGCCTCCGCTCCATAGACCATGAAGAACGGCGTGTATCCTGTTGACCTGTTGGGTGTGGTATTAATGCTCCATAATACAGATGGCAACTCTTCTACCCAACAACCCGGCGTCCTTTGCAAAGGAACCATAAGCCGCGGTTTGATGCCTCTTAAGATCTCCTGATTAGCTCTTTCTGCTTGACCATTGGACTGTGGGTGCGCCACTGATGAAACGTCAAGGCGGATGTGCTTCCGTTCGCAAAACTCCTTCATGGCACCTTTGGACAAATTGGTACCATTATCTGTGATGATACTGTGCGGAAAGCCAAATCGGAAAATCACTTTTTTGATGAACTGAACCGTCATGGCTGCATCACACTTGCTAACAGGCTCCGCCTCCACCCACTTTGTAAATTTATCAACCGCCACCAGGAGGTGTGTCTTCTTATCCTTGGACCTTTTGAAAGGCCCAACCATATCTAGCCCCCAAGTTGCAAATGGCCAAGTGATTGGAATCATCCTCAATTCTTGAGCCGGTACATGAGCGCGTCTTGTGAACTTTTGGCAACCATCACATCGTCTGACCAGATCCTCCGCATCAGCATGGGCAGTTAGCCAATAGAAACCGTGGCGGAACGCCTTGGCCACCAAAGATTTCAACCGGCGTGGTGACCACAATCCCCTTCGTGGATCTCACGCAAAATTTCACAGCCTTCCTCAGGAGATACACAACGTTGAAACGCTCCTGATACACTGCAATGGTGCAACTCGCCATTGATGATTGTCATGGACTTGGACCGCCGTATCATTTGTCTGGCCAGAGTCTCATCCTCTGGTAACTCGCCCCGGTTCATGTATGCCAGGTAAGGAAGCGTCCAATCCAGAATGACGTGAAGAGCTGCCACCAATTGAGCCTCTGGGTTAGGAACAGCCAAATCCGCTTCACCTCGGAGCTTGACCGACGAGTTGTGCAACACATCAAGAAAAACATTAGGCGGGACCGGTTTACGCTGGGAGCCCAACCGGCTCAGGGCGTCCGCTGCCTCATTCTTTAGTCGGTCCACGTGGTCCACCTGATATCCCTTGAAGTGACCCGCAACAATATCCACCTCACGACGATATGCAGCCATGAGTGGGTCTTTAGAATCCCAAGTGCCAGACACTTGTTGAGCCACTAGATCCGAGTCACCGAAGCACTTAACCTGGCTTAGATTCATATCTTTAGCCATCCGGAGACCATGGAGCAAGGCTTCATACTCAGCTGCATTGTTAGTACAAGGGAACATTAAGCAGAGAACATAACAGAACTTGTCACCTCGTGGGGAAGTTAATACGACTCCAGCCCCCGAGCCCTCCAATTGTCGTGATCCGTCAAAATGGATGGTCCAATATGTATGATCCGGCTTCTCTTCAGGGGCCTACAGCTCCGTCCAATCATTGATGAAATCGACCAGCGCTTGGGACTTCACCGCCGTCCGAGGCACGTATTTTAAACCGTGCGGCCCAAGCTCTATAGCCCACCTGGCAATCCGGCCCGTCGCTTCCCGGTTCTGGATGATATCACCCAAGGGGGCAGAACTGACCATTGTGATAGGATGCCCTTGGAAATACTGCTTCAGCTTCCGGCTTGCCATAAAAACTCCATATACCAGCTTCTGCCAATGCGGATACCTTTGTTTGGATTCAATAAGCACCTCGCTGATATAATAAACCGGACGTTGAACCGGATGCTCCTTGCCTGCCTCCTTCCGCTCCACCACAATAGCTATGCTGACCGCGCAAGCATTAGCAGCAACATACAGCAACAATGGCTCCTTATCGATGGGAGCGGCGAGCACGGGCGGATTGGCCAATTGCCGCTTTAAGTCCTCGAACGCCTGATCAGCAGCAGAACTCTAGACGAATTGATCCGCCTTTTTCAACATCTGATACAAGGGGATTGCTTTCTCACCAAGACGGCTGATAAACCGACTCAACGCGGCAATCCGGCCGGTCAATCGTTGAACGTCATTGATACACTTCGGTTTAGCCAAGGAGGTGATGGTTGTAATCTTCTCCGGATTAGCCTCAATTCCCCTGTTGGACACCAGAAAACCCAACAACTTGCCTGCCGGTACACCGAAGACACACTTGGCCGGATTGAGCATCATCTTATACGTCCTCAGGTTATCAAAGGTCTCCTTCAAATCATCAACCAAGGTCTCCTTCTTCCTTGACTTAACCACAATATCATCCACATAGGCATGTACATTGCGGCCAATCTGCTTGTGAAGACAATTCTGCACACACCGTTGATAGGTTGCCTGGGCACTCTTGAGCCCAAAAGGCATAGATACATAGCAAAAGGCTCCAAAGGGAGTTATGAACACTGTCTTCTCCTGGTCCTTAATTGCCATTTTGATCTGATGATAGCCGGAATATGCATCCAAAAAACATAAACGCTCGCAACCCGCCGTAGCATCAATAATTTGATCAATACGGGGGAGGGCAAAAGGTCTGCTGGACAAGCTTTATTAAGATCAGTGCAATCCACACACATGCGCCAGGTGCCGTTTTTCTTAAGGACCAGCACCGGATTAGCAAGCCACTCAGGGTGGTAAACCTCAACAATGAAGCCAGCTGCTAGGAGCCTGGCCACTTCTTCTCCAATAGCTTTGCGTCTTTCCTCCTTGAACCGGCGGAGAAACTGTTTCACCGGTTTGTATTTAGGATCCACATTAAGAGTGTGCTCAGCGAGTCGCCTCGGTACACCTGGCATGTCAGAAGGCTTCCATGCAAAGATGTCCCGATTCTCACGGATGAACTCGATGAGCGCGCTTTCCTATTTCGGATCCAAATTGGCACTGATGCTGAACTGCTTGGACAAATCACCAGGTACGAAGTCAACAAGCTTAGTCTCAGCCGCCGATGTGAACTTCAGGGCTGGATCATGCTCCGTGGTAGGTTTATTCAAAGGAGTCATATCCGCCGGATCAACATTGTCCTTGTAGTACTTCGGCTCCTCGGTGGCACAAACCGATTCTGCGTAAGCCGCATCTCCTTCTTCGCATTCCAAAGCGACCTTACGACTTCCGTGAACCATTATAGTCCCTTTATGACCCGGCATCTTGAGCTGCAAGTACACATAACAGGGTCGTGCCATGAACTTGGCATAGGCCGGTCGCCCAAACAGGGCGTAATACGGGCTTTGGATTTTTACCACCTCAAATGTCAGCGTCTCTGATCTGGAATCATGATCATCTCCAAAGGCCACTTCCAGCGCTATCTTACCCACGGGGTATGCTGACTTGCCAGGTACCACACCATGGAAAACCGTATTTGACGGTCGGAGATCTTTGTCTGTTAGTCCCATACGACAGAAGGTCTCATAATACAGGATATTAATACTGCTACCCCCATCCATGAGTACCTTGGTGAACTTATAACCTCCCACCTGAGGCGCCACCACCAAAGCCAGTTGACCCGGATTGTCAACCCGGGGAGGGTGATCCTCTCTACTCCATATGATTGGCTGCTCTGACCAGCGTAGATATCGTGGCACGGCCGGTTCAACAGAATTAACTGCCCGCTTCTGGACCTTCCGGTCTCGCTTGTCCAAGCTAGTGGTGAATACGTGATATTGCCCACTATTCAATTGCTTCGGGTTGCTCTGATAACCCGACTGCTGCTGTTGCTGATTGTAACCTCCCTAGTTATTCTGATTGTTCTGATTGTTATGTCTGCCCGGATTACCACTAAATCCTGAACCGGAGTTTCCTCCACCGGAACCCGGCCCGGATCCACCGACGGAGCTGGGATCATACCGGAAAGCATTAGAGCTCTTGAACTCCTGCATAATGTAGCAATCCTTCCAAAGGTGGTTTGCTGGCACCTCCTTCGTCCCATGCTTTGGACAGGGCTGGTTCAATAGATAATTCAGTCGGCCCGGATTAGGACTAGGTGCTCCACTGCGGTTCTGCGATTTACCCTTGCGTCGCTGGCCCTTGTCCTGTGCATTGGTATTAGCCACAAAGTCCATGTTGCCATCCGCTTTACGCTTGCCTCCGCTGCCATTACCTGCTGAGTGATGTTGCTGACCCTTGGAGTTGTCGTTCCTCTTTCCCTTCCCTGTCTTTTCATCGTCAGACTCGGGATCCTTGGTACTATCAGAATCAGCATACTTTACCAAAGCGGCCATAAGAGTCCCCATGTCAGTGCAATGGCGCTTCATCCGTCCTAACTTCAACCTTAGGGGTCCAAACCGGCAATTGCCTTCCAAGGTTATGACTGCAGTGTCAGCGTTGATGCGGTCTGATAAATGCAGAATTTGTGAGACTCGGCGTACCCAATGAGTAGTCGATTCTCCTTCCTCTTGGACATAGGCAGCTAAATCCACTATCGACATAGGCTGCTTACATGTGTCTTTGAAGTTATTGATGAACCGGGCCCGTAACTAGGCCCATGAACTGATAGAATTGGGCGGCAAGCTCTTCAACCAGGTACGGGCCGTCCCTTCAAGCATCATGGTGAAATACTTTGCACACGCTGCATCATCTACATCAAGCATCTCCATGGCCATCTCATAGCTCTCCACCCATGTCTCTGGAGGTTGATCCGCCGTATAGTTCGGTACCTTGCGCGGGCCCTTGAAATCCTTAGGCAGGCGCACATTGCGTAAAGCGGGGACAAGGCAAGGTACCCCCAATGCGCTAGAATTAAGCCCAAGCTCAACCGAAGTGGTCGGACGAACCGGCGTAAGCTGACGAGCTTGATGCTGTGCCGCTAACTCGGCCTCCCTGCGCGCTCGGGCCCGGTCCACCACCTCCTGGGCATTGTCGACACCGCCGGCCGGATTGTTGCCACGGGGCGCTCCGCGCCGTGCATTACTTGACACAGCTGGTTCCTCCATATGCCTGCTATAACTCCAGCTTGGACGTGGGGTAGAATGAATCCGGTCGCGGCTGTATGAATACGCTTCCTGTTGGACCAAAGCCGTCCTAAGGAGCTCCTTGACCCGGCGCGTCTCTATCGCCTGTAATGAATCACCTTCAACTGGAATAGCCTCCAACCGTGCCGCGGCTGCGACAAGGTTATCCAGCGGGTTGGAGTAATGACCCGGAGGTGTGGGCACAACCTGCGGTACACCAGTATTATGATGGGGCAGATCTATTAAGCGAGGCTGGACCGGCTCGCCTGTCCCAGGCGCCTCCGCCCGGTTTACCACCGGCGGATTACTGGCTCCCGCTCCAGGGGTGTTGAAAAGGTCCCTTGCTTCGAAAACTGAAGGCAAATGGGATCGGTACTTCCTCCTCATGACTTCCTGTGATGCGCTCTGGTCCAGCATGAGTTTGTAAGCTTGTGCGTCCAAAGCGGCCCGCTCCGCAGTCATCCTGACCTCTTCAGCTGCTAAATCTACTTTCGCCTGAGTGATCTGCTCCCTCACCTTTCCAATCTCTGCGTTGTGGGCGTCTTGATCCGCCGGGTTAGCCTCTGACATGAGCGCAGCCAACGCGTCAAACAGATCTGATAGAACTTGAGCCGGCGGGCGCACAGAGCCTCCTGCCCCAGCAGCCGCTGCTGCTGCTGAACCGGAAACCATCGCCGCGGCGGTCGATGAATGAAGCGCTGCTTGCATACCGGCCATGAATATTCCAACCCGGTTGGGCAGATCAGAGGGGTCCGGAATACTGTCGACGTCGGAACAACCCCCAATCCGTCCATCTTATAGCTGATACAAAGACTCAGTTTCTCCGGTTGACGACTCGTCGCCAGAGTAAACGACGGTTTCGCCACCAGATCCTGATCCGTCCTCATAACTTCCTCCATGGATGACTCCCACAAAGGCACGTTTCATGGCCGGCTTAACCCGGGCAGGTCGCGCACGCTGAGCTGCCTCGACGAGGTCGGTGCAGGCGTCCAGCTCAGGGCCCGGTTCACCGATCTTGCCGATGAAAACGTGTATGACACCAAAGGGGACCCGGTACCCGTACTCAATTGAGCCGGCCTCGGGGCCCCAGCCTGCATCGTCGATGTAGATCTTGCCGCGACGACTCTTGGTCATCCGGCCCACGACGTATCCCTTGAGCCCTTCGAAGCGGCCCTCCAAGAACTTGAAACCATCGTGCGATAGCCCCACGGTGGGCGCCAACTGTCGTGGTTTTGTCACGGCAGATGTCCTAGCAAAAGGACTTAGTCGTGGAGCCATCGCAACGGGTTAACTCGAAGGGGTTAAAGCGGACACAGGGACACAGAGGGTTTATAGTAGTTCGGCCCCTTCGATGAAGGTAAAAGCCTACGTCTAGTTGTGATGGAATTGATGGGGTTTCAATGACTAGGGAGCAAACAAGCTTCGCCTAAGTCTCGAATTGTGATTGTCCGTCCTTGAACCGCTATCGGGTCATCCCCTTATATACACGGGTGACGCCCGTCGGTTCACAGAGTCCCAATCTCCGGTTCATATTCGTGCCCGGGTTGGTCTCTCCTTATTCCTAACTTATAATACAAGTTTACATACAAAGTCGGTTTACGGCCACAAGTGTTGAACTGACTACGGCCTTGGGCCCTCATCTATCTTCTTGGGCTTTAATGCTCTGGGACTACTGATGAAGTTAACCCGGCCTTGGTAGGCCGGTTTACGCCCAGTAGTAATATCCCCAACAGAAGGGGTAAAGTGGTGAGGTTGCAGCAGTGACTAAGCATGCATGGTGGCTAACTTACGCAAATAAGAGCGAGAAGAGAAGCAAAGCAAACGGTCGTCAACTAATAATGATCAAGAAGTGATCCTGAACTCCTACTTACGTCAGACATAACCCAGAAACCGTGTTCTCCTCTCGAACAACCCCGAAAAGAGACTCTCACGGTTACGCACACGGTTGGTGTATTTTAGAAGAGTTTACTTCTAGTTTACTACAACCGGACATTAACAAATTCCCATCTGCCACATAACCGCGGGCTCGGCTTTCGAAAGTTCAAACCCTGCAAGGGTGTCCCAACTTAGCCCATGATAAGCTCTCGCGATCAACGAAGGATATTCCTTCTCCCGGGAAGACCTGATCAGTCTCGGAATCCCGTTTACAAGACATTTCGACAATGGTAAAACAAGTCCAGCAAAGCCGCCCGAATGTGCCAACAAATCCCGATAGGAGCTGCACATATCTCTTTCTCAGGGCACATCCGGATGATACATCCTACGAGTAAAACCAATCCTCAAGTTTCCCCAAGGTGGCCCCGCAGTCTACTCGGTTCGGACCAGCACTTAGAGAAGCACTGGCCCGGGGGGGCTAAATAAAGATGACCCTCGGGCTTCGGAAACCCAAGGGAAATAAAAGGGCATAGGTGAGGCAAATGGTAAAACCAATGTTGGGCCTTGCTGGAGGAGTCTTATTCAAAGCGAACTGTCAAGGGGGTCCCATAAATCAACCAACCGCGTTAGGGACGCAAAATCCGGGAACATAATACCGATATGACGGAAAATAGGGTGGCAAGAGTGGAACAAAACACCAGGCATAAGGCCGAGCCTTCCACCCTTTACCAAGTATATAGATGCATTAATAATATAATAGATATTGTGATATCCCAACATAAACATAATCCAACATGGAGCGATCTTCATCTTCACCTGCAACTAGCAACGCTATAAGAGGGGTTGCGCAGAAGCGGTAACATATCCAAACAACGGTTTGCTAGGAAGGGTGACATAGGTTAGAGGTTCATGGCAATTAGGGAGGCTTGATAAGCAAGTGGTAGGTAACGCATCATAGCGATAGAACGAAGCAACTAGCATAGCAATGATAGTAATGAGATCCAAGGTGACGGTCATCTTGTCTGAAATCCCGCAAGGAAGAAGAACGAGTCCATGAAGAAGATGAAGCCACGAAGACGAACCACACGTAGACGAACGAATCCTCACGATCGCAACGAAACGGGAACTATCGAGAAGAAGCACACAACATGGTAAACACACCACACATGAACAAGTAATGATGCTCAACCAAGAATGATGCATGACAAGGCTACATGAAGCTACTCATGGCAAGAGATGATGCATACAAGAGCAACACATCAAAGCAAGTTTAAATGAGGCCGGAAACAACATATGACAATTCCGGTAAGTCCTCATATGCAAATTTCGAAATTGGTCCAGATCTGAATAAGCCTTATTTTCAAGTTGATAAAGAGCAAGTTAAGATGCACCATGATGATCTACACGAAAATCTAGTCAAGTTACATATAAAGTTCATTTAATTTGGAGCTACGGCCTAGAAGATATGAGCAAAACAAGTTTAACATGGCATTGATGCAAAATGCATTCAAACATCAAGCAAACACCTCAAAACATGGATGCAACAAGTTAACATGAAACTACATGCAAAACTAAGCAAGTTTCATATAGAGCACACTCAAAACAGAGCAACGGTTCAAACACATACAGTCTATACAAGTTCAAAGGGGATGCTGTCCAAAACAGCAACTAGGCATCTTGTAAGAACCTAAACAACATGCTACAGGATCTCAACATGAAAACAAAAGGCATGGGAATGATGTACAGGTAAATCATTACAAAACATAAACACTGACCTATCTCCAGAAACTACAATAACATGATCAAAAGGACATGGCAAGATTGCAATTAATATCAGCTTCACAGACTGCAGAAATTACTAGACATGGCAGAAATAACATCAGGTTGCAATGTTTAGAGTTATCAAACAACATGCTACAGGAACTTATAATGACAACTAAAGGCATGTCATGAATCTACTAATTGCATTAAACAAAGGTCCCTTACTGAGCAAGAGCCAAAAGGGCACATAAAATATGATGGCACCCATGTAAACGTAGCAAGTTTCGTTATCAGGTTTCAGACTTAGCAGAAAAACAGAGCATGGCAAGAACAACGATAAGTAGGCATTTTGGTGAGCTTGAATCACTCACCACAAAGCTTTGCATGACCAAACAAGTATACCTACAGCAATAAGACATGTTCATGAAGCTAAACATGGAAAGAGCAAGTTCATAGCACGCTTGAATCAATAACAACAACCTTGGCAAAATTGATTAACATGTAAACAATCGGCCAGGAACATTTTATAACAAAAGTGGAGCAATATTAAGACAGGCTAGAGCACTCTATAAATGCAAACATAGGCATGGATGGATAGATTATAACCATATGTCCAAAACATCCTTAATGAACATACTCAAAAGAGGCATGGATCTCACTGTAGCAACATGAATACATGGCATGAAAATAACAGCAGAACAAGGACTTAGTGAAATTCTAAGTCCTGAAATCAGCAACATCACGGAGGTAAATCTGAGAACAGTTGTATACCTGAACCATAACTCAACTAAACCCATGTGAGCTAGCTTGAGACCTCAGCCTAAACTAAACCCACGTGAGCTAGCTTCACACCGAACCAAAACCAAACCTGACTGAAAATCTACCCAAACTTAACTAAACCAAGCCTTCAACCGTGGGTTGAAACTTTTTACAAAAACGGGTGAAGAACTATTGGGTCAAATGGTTGATATAATAAACCAACAAGCCTAATAAACCAACAAGCCAAGTACAGAACAACCGCTGTTGGACACTGACACCACCAAGCCAAGTTCAGAACAACCGCTGTTGGACAACGACACCAACAAGCCAATTACATATCCCAATTGTTGAGGCAGTGTGAAATTGAGCACTAAAACTTTTCAGAAACAAAAATGTGAAAAAGACATGTAATTTCGACAAGCATCAGCTAATTGGCAACTAATTCCGATTGATCCTCCACCTTCAGCTCCTTGTTCTTCCACAACTAATTCCAAGGCCCTCTAGCTCCGTCCAGAATGCTTCATGGCGGCCTAGTAGACTGAAGAAAACAACAAATATATACAAGGCACTGATTAGATTTACTAGCGGCTTCAACAAGAACAGTGAACTTAACAATATTTTTAGCTTCAGTGCTAAGCTTAAACATCAAGCACGAGGACTGCTCAACAGAACTCAAAGTGACACCGGATACTACAATAAGAGAACCATCTTCATATTCAGTGTACAAGTTTTGAGTGCATTGATGATATAGCAAGTTAAAAGGAAAAAAATACATGGTTCAGGGTCCAATGTAGAATGTTAATTTGTCTAAACAGCCAACTAATAAACATAAACAAACATAAAAGTGGACTAATAAACACCTAAAAATGATCAGGATTTTCTAAAGAGCCAGCTTGGCCACCAAATTGGGAACTTCACTAGCCCTTGCTTATATATAACGATGATCAAGATTATATTTTTACCTTTTATTGGTTCCAAATTTTTAGCTGCATCCTTACTGTCCATCTCCTGCAAATGAAATAAAATATTAATTTAAAGGCATATCAACACTTCTATACTACATGTTTTATATATCACATTCTACACAAGTAGTAGAACCAAAATGTAAGCGATTAACTCACCCTCCTTTGGTTTGAACAACCAATCTTTAGCACAAACAAGCGCTTCGAGCATATCAGGGGCCAAAGAACTTCTCGTGTCGCCAAGTATCCTCTTACCACAACTGAAGGCTGATTCGGATGCCACTGTGCTCAAAGGAATTGCGAGAAAGTCACGGGCCATCGATGCCAATATAGGAAACTTTTCAGCATGCCTCTTCCACCAACCCAAGACATCAAAGTCATCACAATCCTGCTCCCTTGCTTCTTCCAAGTATGTGTCAAGTTATGATTTGTGTACACGTGACCTCCGACGAGACTTGTGCTGGGCAAACTCTTCTTCCAGCTTTCTTTTCCCTGCAATAGGTGATCCAATAGTGGTATTGCTTTGACTAGAAGGTGTCGAGTGTGCAGTGCTTGTCGCAGCAAGTAGCTCATATTCCTTGACATACTTTCTCACCCATTCTAAAGCAATCTCCACTTGTTTTGAAACCTGCTCCTCGTTGATAGACAACTTGCAATAGAAGAAATCCAAATAATCTTCTTTCCTCCTTGGATCCAGGAATGTAGCAATGACAAGTGAGTGGTTAAACTCAATGCCCTTGCTTTTTCTACGACGGTTAGGATCTGCATTCTCCTTCTCCTCGGGATCCCAATATTTATCGAGCTTTGTTTGCATCGCTGCCGCTAATTCCTTCAGCACATCAGAGGTTTGCCAACCTGGATCTTTTAATGCATGGCGAATACAAAGCACAAACGGCAGAAACTTATGTGCGGTTGGCTTCCTATGATCTGAAACAATTAAGGTAAGCTCTTCAAAAGCTTTTAGAAACTCACAAATAGCTACTGCCCTTTCCCATTCTTGCTCACTTGGAGATTCTATCATCTTTCGAGTTGCATAACTAGTGAGGACAGATTTGTATATCAATGCTTCTACAAGCATTTTCCATGTTGAGTTCCATCTGGTTGGTGTATCAACAGAGATACCTTTGTTTGAAGGCAGACCCATCCCACTTGCAATTGTATTGAAATCCTGAAGTCTTGAAGGAGAAGAGTCAATAAACTTCAGCAACTCTCGTACCATGTCAATAGCTTCATGGATTATCTTCATTCCATCCTGAACCAAGATATTGAGAATGTGTGCACAGCACCTCACATGCAAATGTTGACCTTCAAGGACCAGCTCATGTTTGTGATATTTTATTAACTCATCACATGCATTAGTATTATTGCTGGAATTATCTAGTGTAAAGGTGAAGAGCTTGCCCCTTATGCCCCATTCTGTTAGGCAACCAACAAGTTCCTCTTCTATCGCATAGCCCGTGTGAGGATACTTCACCTCTGCGAAACTTATGATCTTCTTCTTGTAGATGAATTCTGCATTGATATAGTGGGCGGTGATGGACATGTAGCCCAAGCTCTGTGATGAAGTCCACATATCAGATGTTAAGCAAATGCGAGAATCCAAATTTTGTAACTCAACTTCGATGTCTTTCTTCATTCCCTTGTACATCTTCATTGCATCATCGCGAATTGTGTGACGGCCCATGACTTGAAATGCTAGCTGCATTGAGTCAATCCATGGCTGAAGGTATGGATCTTCAAACTTAAGAAAGGGGATCTCAGCATGGATGCAAAACTTGACCATGAGATCACGGCAAACTTTTTGATCAAACACAAACGGGCCTTCGGAAGTTGCTTTTTTCATAGTCAACAGAAAATTCTTCCTGCAACCATCCCTAATTGATTTGCAAGACTCTGCAATATGGGTTCTCAAACTCGTAGTCCCAAACTTGGTGTGAAGTTTTGTCCCACAATATTTGCACACAGCTTTGAGATCACCATGTATGCGAACCAGATCTTGTTCATAATGCTCCCACACCTTGGACCTTCTAATACGTGGTACTTGACTCATATCCTCATCCATGGAATCGACACTCTCGGAAACCTCTGAGGTAGACATGCCTCAAATTTCAGAGCACACTGCATGTGAAAATACATATGGATAGAAAATGCTAGAATAGTACAATAGAAACAATCAACAGTACAGTTTGCAAAGGATGTCCAGAAATATGTCATTGTTAATGTAAATAATCTTGAAGCTATTTCTTCACTATTACAGGAATTTGCAAAGGATGTCCAGTAGATTGTAAAATTCATGCGTTTAGTGCCATACTAACATGTTAATTACAGTAACTCCAAATCCTAATCAAGCATAATTGAGCAACTAATAGCAATTCTCTGTTCTTGAAACAGCAAGATAGTGTACAATCTGTCATCATCAAGCTCAGGAATCATTCCAGCTAGTAGTACCATGATGCTAGTTTTGTGATGCTGTTAGGAAGTTTTTCCAACTCTGTACAGTTCACGAGATGAATGTGCTCAAGGAACCTCATCTTATGGATGTCACCTAGAAGCCTAGATATGTCTGTATAGGAGAATGACAAGTATCTTAGGTGCCTCAGCTCACACAATGAGTCAACTAACCAATCAGATTCCCCAGAGCTTATATCCAATACCCGTAGACTAGCAAACTTTGCCAATGAGCCACCAGGTTTAATGTAGCAGTCTATCAATAATGTCCGCAATGTTTCTTGCTTCTCTAGCATGCTCAACTCTAGTTTTGAACCAATTAATTCTATCGACAGACGGCGAAATCTTTTGCTTTCTGGAAGAAAATTTCCAACATCAGCTCGATCCTTTTGAACCATGAACGCTTCCTCTTTAGCCATATATTGTGCGAACAAGCGGACAACATCATGTAAGGTGTAAGCCCACATGTTCTGAGCTAAATCATCGGGCTCCAAAAGATTCTTAGGGACTAACTCCCGATGATAATCAGCCCCTATTTCTTCAAGATCCAGTTGGTCTGACCCCGACCTCCCATCATGTTGAACAAACTCTTCACTAATCCACATGCTAATAACTGTATCCTTTCCAAAACCTGAACCCTTTGGCAAAAGTGAGACCTTGTACCCACCGAGATCCACCAAGAAAGAGAGACGAAGGGAGGGGGAGGGGGATCTGGAGGAAGTGACCTCGAGGAGGCGCTCGCAGGCTTGTTGTAGTCTTGTAGCTCGCGGGCTCGCGGGCTCGCGAACTTGACGCGTGGAAGCCGGCGCGGCGCAGAACCCGGTGCGCGGCAGCCGGATGATTCCCGGCGCCGCCGACGAGGACGTCGAGGAGGGGGCGAAGAAGGCGAGCAGGAGGAGGACGGGGGCACTGATCTATGAGGTGAGGGGGGAGGGCGTAGGCCGGCGGTGAAGGGCAACAGTGACGGTGGAGGGCGGCCGGCGGTGGTGGAGGGATCGGGATCGAGAATGGGTAGGTCAGCTCGACCCCTCGATGGGGCTTTTTTTTGTTTTCTGAGTTGCGCTCTGGGGCGAGGAACCGGGTTGGAACCCATAGTTTCCAGCGGTTAGGCCCAAACTCTTTAATCCCGTAACCAATTATACCCAAACTGGTTTTTCTACATACCCAAACCAAACTTGAACCAAAAAAAGCTCAACCCAATAAAACCTCAACCAATTAAGCCTGAAGAAAAACCAACCCTTTTTAACCAGTTTTTAAAAAACTGTTCTCAGATTTACACAGAGGCTACTTTGCAAGTTTGAAACAATCAATACATGGCATATCATGAATAATAGAATGCACCACAGCAAAGATGGCATGTTGTAGCACATAACACATGTAGACTTCATGATCAAAAGAAACTCACATAAAAAGATGCAAAAATAACAAATGAGCATGTTCTGTTAAGATACAGCACACAACATTATATAGCACTCTTGCAACGATGATTAGGGCATCAAGATTAACTCGAACGAACATGGTACAATGAAACAAAATGAAGAGAATCTCCTGACGAACATTTCGTTATATCATACATGCAAAACAGAGCAATATGCATGAAGATATGGCAGGTCAAACATGAGCACATAATGTAGCAATTCAGGGACTTAGCCGATTTTTCCAAAAAAACATGACATGCGTAAAATACTAAAACGCGCACGAGGCGAGGGTTAGTCGGGCTGCTCACCATGGGCTCGGCCCAGAAGGAGGAGGAGGAGGCAGGGGAGTTGGGCTGGACCACGGGCCGCGCGGCGCGATGGGCCGAGGTCGACGTGGAGGCCCACGCGCGGGAGGCCGTTGGGCGTCGTCGTCCTTCTCGTGCTCGCGCGCACGGGCAGGGAGGCCGGCGGCGCGGACTCCGGAGGGGTGCAGCAGGGCGAAGAGGTGAGGAGGGGCCGGACCCAGCCGGATCCGCATAGATCCGGGGCGGAGGAACCCATTCCCATGCGGAGGAGGCGCCCGGCAGGCGAGGACGTCGAGATCCGGCGAGCTTGAGCGCCGGCGTCCATGGCACAGAGAGGGAGAGAGAGAGCGGGGTCAGAGAGAGAGAGAGAGGGAAGCCGGATGGGAGGCGGCGCACGGCTCACCGGCGGTGGGGATCCGGCAGCGCTCCGGCGGCCTCGGGCTCGCGGGACGCGGGGTCTGGGTGGCAGTCGGCGACGAGATCGGGATCGTCCCCGATCCGATCGAACGAGGCGAGCGGGGCGCGGGAGTGTGAGGCGCTCGGGCCTCACGGGCTTCGGCGGTGGCGGCAGGCCTAGGGCGGGTTGCGCCCGGGCCTGGTGGGCCTGTGGAGGAGGGAATGGGGCAGGGGCGACGTGGCGCGCCCAGAGTGGCTGGAGGCGGCGACGTGTCGGCGCGGGAGAGGTGGAGGGCGACGGGTGCGGCGGCCAGGGCGGCGGCTGGCCGTTGGGGCGGCGCCAAGTGGCGAGGAGGGTGTGGCTGGGCACGGAAATGGAGGTGGGAGGCGGCTAGAGGTAGGTGGAGGGCTAGGGATGCCCAAAATGGCAAGGGGAGGGGTTTATATAGCAGTTTTTGTCTAGGGTTAGGGGATTAGCTCCGTTTTGGAGCCGTTCGATCTCGATCGGGCGGTCCGGAGTGGAGGGGGTTAGATAGGTGGGCTAGTGGGTTGTGTGAGAGAGAGGCTTGGGCTGAGAGGAGAGAGGAGAAATGCAGCCCGGCACGGTTTTCGGAGTCCGAAATCGTCCGACGAATAAACCGACACGGTACCGCTACGGATGGCGGTTGGGCTATCAAACGAGCTCCGAATGCAATGAAACTTGACAGGCGGTCTGTCTACACTACAATAAAACCGCACGCCAAGTTTCAACCCATTCTGAGAACATTTTTTGGCCACTCACGAAACGAGGTAAAAGGGGGCGCCGGAGGACATAGGAGTGTCGGATTGCAAAACGGACAACGGGAAAAATACTCGGATGCGTGAAACGAACACGTATGCAAATGCGATGCACATGATGACATGATATGAAATGCAGATGATGACATGGCAAAGAGAGACACGCAAGCACATGACATGGCAACGACGGCGAATAACTGGCGGACACCTGGCGCATCGAATCCGGGGCGTTACATGAAGCATGAGAGATCAATAGTTTCTATAAAACAAATTCACCACCGTGCTCTAAAGGATTTAAGTGAAGCACTGGAGCAAAACTATATAACTCAAAAGATATAAGTGAAGCACATAGTGTATTCTAATAATATACAAATCATGTGTGACTCTCTCAAAAGGTGTTGTCGGGGAAACTGATCCACGAGCACCTATGGGGACCGAGCCCCTTTTGGTTCGGCGGGGGCGGAGATCGCACGAAGAGCAGATCGAGGCGAAGCACACGAGCAGTTTACCCAGGTTCGGGCCGCACGGATGCGTAAAACCCTACTCCTGCTTTGTGGTTTGTATTGAGTTCTTGCTCGGGAGTGCTGAGTGCTACAGTACACACCAGCAGCTAACGAGACCGAGCGTGAGTGTTCTTCTGTTTGTCCTCCTACGTTGCGCATGGGCCTCCTTTTATATGCTCAAGGGGTCACTGACAGGTGGCAACGTAGACAAGGGTAAAAATGGAAAGGTGATGCGGTTGGTACAGCTACCTGTACAGTGTATCATACCTAACCCTGACGGCAGGGGACAAGGGCATTAAATGCCCATCTGCGTCGCCCAAACAGTGCAAAAAGGGACCGTCAGGGACGCCACCGTTCGCCACGATGGCAATCTTGTCAGCGCCGCTTGCCACCGCGTACCGCTGGCTGCACAGCCTCCCGCCACGTACGCCTGGAAGGGTCCCCGAGCGACACGTTGGTGGATGTGCTGGAGCGTGGGTACGGAGTGGTAGCTTGCCGCGGCAAACGCCTTGCCGCGGTCGTTGTCTTGTCGCGTCCGGAGGCTTGCCGCTCACCGGGCCTCGCCGGGCCGCGTGGCGCATCGCGGCAAGTTCCTTGAGATGCCTTGGTTGGCCTTCCCGGCAAGCTCCTCTTGCCGGGGTCTTGTGCCTTGAGTGGCCTTCCCGGCAAGCTCCTCTTGCCGGGGCCTTGTCTCCTTGGCTTGAATACTTTGTTCTTGAATGGCTCCAAAGGAACCACAGAGGACCTTGGCGGTCACCCGGCAAGCTTTGCCGCGGGATGCTGCGACTGCCCGTGCACAAGTTCGGGATACTAGGGTACCCCTACTCTAGTACACCGACAGGAGCCCCCGGGCCTGGGCCATACACGGTGCCAAGCGTTGTTGGGCCAGGCCCAAAACAGGGCACGGGCACGCACGGCCTGGGCCACGCTGTATCCCACTCCGTATCCACCGCGCCCTCCCCGGACGACACGCGTTGATTGCGGCGTCGTGGGAGAGATCGTGGGTGGTTTCTTTATTCGGGAAGGCGGAACGTCCGCCCCCTCCCTCCTTATAAGCAGGGGAAACAGGGGCAGTTCGCCCATCCGCCAGTTGCTACTCCAACCTCGAAAATTTCCGCCACTCCCCTTCTTCCCAAAGCCGAAAGAGAGCAGCGCTCCGCCCCCCATCGCCACCAGCACCACCAACGCCGTCGACCTCCCTCACCACTTCCGCCATGGCTCCGAAAGCCGAGAAGGGGAAGGTTGTGAAGTCGGCCGAGGCGCAGCGGCTCGCGGCGCTGCGAAAGGAGCAGGCAATCTCCCCTCCCCCAAGCTTGTCGCAAGGGATCTGAGGGAGTACTAGTACTACTACCTCTTCTGGTCGACGGAGACGCGGGCGCACCCACGCACGAAGGTACTTCCAGCCGTCGCTTGGAAAATGGCTCCAACTGGATACCCCTTTCTCGCCTTGTTCTTCTACTCCGGGCTCTGCCCACCTTTCTCTGAGTTCTTCTGTGATATTATGAACACCTACGGGTTCCGCCTCCTTGACTTCACCCCCAATGTTGTCCTGACCATGGCAGTTTTCGCACATCTCTGCGAAAACTTTGTCGGAGTCCATCCAAATGTAGCCCTTTTTCGCCACTTCTTCATGCCCCGAGTTGAGAAAGGAGAGCCTTTATCCGGCGGAATCGCCTGGATCTCAAAAGCCGGCAAGAAGGAAGCTTATCTGGAGGGAGAGCTCCGCAGCAAGTGGGAGGAATGGAGAGCAGATTGGTGCTGGATTGTCGAGGAGGACCCGCAGCCGTTTACCGCCCGGCGCCAAACTCCAGTAGTGCGCGGCAGCGATTGGAGCAACGTGGCCCCGGAAGACGACAGGCTGAAGATTGTCGTCGCCCGGATCCAACGCCTCAGGCTTGCCGGGCTCACTGTAGGCGCCGTTGGCGCAGATTTCCTTCGCCGCCGCATCGCCCCCCTGCAGGAGAGGAGGAGACCCGCCTGGGAGTTCAAGAATGCGGCGGATATCATGAGGCTGCGTCTGGGCCTCAACTTCAACTTCACTGTTCTGGAGCTTAACGCGATGCTCCAGGAGCTGTTCAAATACGACCCCCAACATCCCGAAGTGTTCAGGTTGCCGAAGGGTGTCGTTCCACTGTGCAACAATTCCTCGCTCAGCCGCATTCGTGCAATGATGCCGCTGTGCGACTCGCATGGAATTGACCCAGCTTGGCAAGAGCCTGCAGACGACGTCGTGCAGGCGTTCTTCGATGGCTTGGTAGAAATGCCGATCCGCTCCGACGAGCAGAAGGGACTCACTCGCGCCACCACCGATGAGGAGGTGAAGCGCATCGCCACTAGGCTGGAAGAGGCGGCGGCAGCCGCAGCCGCGGGCGAGTTTGGATTCACCGTGGAGGAGGCAGAGGCAGCGGAGGCGGCAAGCCTTGCCGAGCGAGAGGGGCTTGCCGGCGAGGAAGAGCCCGCCGGGCATGACGTCGAGTCGGGCGAGCCCGCCGAGGATACGAGCGGCTCGTTGGAGATCGACTCCTCTTCCTCCTCATCTTCGGGCAGCTTGCCGCAAGCAGAGCCCCTGGCTCCACCAAGAAGGCGTCTCCGCAAGGCCGGGGACGTAGCGGAGCGGCAGACGAGTCGACAGCCGCCGCGCCGCGCGACACGCTCCACCGCGGCAAGTTCTGTTGCCGCGGAAGCACCTCATGCTGCTACGGCACCTGGAGCGGGGTCTTCTCAGACCGCCGCTTCTGCTCCTGCCGCTTCTCATGCCGCGGCGGCAGCTGGAGCGGGGTCGTCTCAGACCACCATCACTGCTCCCGCCAAGCGGCCAAGGGAACCTACTCCTCCGCCTCCTCGCGCCGGAGGTGAGCCAGGCTTTGACTTCTCCACGCTCAGCTCCGACGAGGAAGAAGAAGAGTAAGATTCTTGTTGTACTTGTATTTCTTCAATTCTTGCTGTTTTGTCTTGTATCTCATTTGCTTTACTCTGAACTTATTCCTTTTTAGGACTCTGGCCCAGAGAGCGGCAAAGAGAGCCAAGGTCCCGTTGATTATCATCGAGGACGAACCCACCGCGCCAGCAGGGGGTGCGTCCGAGACAATCTTGCCGGACCCGGCAACTGTTCTTCAGAGCAGCCCCCAGCGCAGCCCCCAGCGTAAGTATATGGTTTGCTTCCCGCTGTTAGGCACGCATGGATACTCTTTGTTTGCTGATATCTGACTGTTGGTTTGTGTAGGAACAGAGCAGTCCCACCAGGAGCGTCCTGAGACCGCCCCTGACATGCCATTTGTTTCGACTACACCGCCAAGGGAGAGTTCTCCGGCAAGGGAGAATCCTACGACAAGGGAGAGCTCTCCGGCAAGGGGGAGTTCTCCGGCAAGGGACAGCACCAGCGGGCCCCTGGCGGCGGAGACCACAACTGCAGAGCCCGGTACAGGTAAACCTCTTGCTTCGAAACTTCCCTTGGGTTCTTCTTCGTTTGATCTTCTTTTTGGATATTTGCTTGATTTTTCTTCCTTTTTCGGCCGTCAGACCCATCTGCTGCGGAGCCGATGGAGACCGAGGTTGCTGTCGACGACGCCGCTGCCACCGAAGAAGCGGCCGGCGCTGATTCCGCCGGCGAAGAGGCCGCCAAGGCTGCCGCCGCAGCAGCTGGCGAGGGGTCTGGCGATCGCACTGACGGCCCTGAGGCCGCAGGAGCGCCAGGCGCTACGCCGACTGCCGACCCTTCCGCCGCTGCCATAGCGCCAGGCTCCGAAGAGCCCCAGCCAGGCATCTACTTGAAGGCCGGCGATGGCGTCTTCATCAACCTCCCCTGGGCGTCAATGTCCAGGGCGTCGGTCGAAGGAGAAAGCTTCGACGGAGAGGTGCTCGCCTCCGTTGGCCTGACGCTGGTTGACGCGCCAAGCAGCAGCAGCGGCGAGCCCGAGGAGGAGCGGCTGCTGCGGAAGCTGTTGTCGCTCTACCGCGCTCGGCAAGCCAAGCTGGAATCCCGCGAGGCGCTTGTCGCGAAGGCAGGAGCAGACATTGAGAAGCGCGCGGAAGAGCTCCGAGGTCTCAACCAGGCAGCTCTCCGGTCCCTGGTGGAGGAGCGGGAGCAGCTCGCTGAGGAGCAGAAGGCCTTCCTCCTCGAGAAGGCTGACGTCGAAGAGCAGCAGCGGCTTGCCGCTGAGAAGCTGTCTGTGCAGGAGGGCGAGCTGGCGCAGCGGAAGATCAACCTCGATAGCCACGAGGAGGAGCTTGCCGCGCGCCGCAGCTACCGAGGCCGCCAAGAAGGACCTGGAGACGAAGGTGGCGCAGCTGGAGGCCGATCTCAAGGCGAGTGGCGAGGAGCTTGCCGCGCTCAAGCGTGAGCGGGAGAAGGACGCCTACAGCCACTCAGAGCTGCAGGCCCGTCTCACCGAGAAGGGCAAAGAGCTCAGCGCCACCAAGGACTCCAACGCAGATCTTGAGTTGAAGCTGACCATTTTGACCAAGACGCTGGACGGCGCCAGGGAGCAGGAGGTGGCCTTGAAGGAGGAGATCAAGGCCGACAAGGCGCTGCTGGAGAGTGCTACTGCCGCCAAGAACACTTTTAGGGAGACTATGGAGCACTGGACGGAGGGTCTTGTGAATGCTGCCGCAGACATTGACAGGGAGCTGGCGCAGCTGGGGATGGAGGATCTTGGGTATCCCTCCGATGAGAACCTCCAATCCAGCGCCAAGCTCACCTTGTTCTTCAAAGGCCTGGCGACGGCCCTCCAGCGACTCCGGGAGAGGATCCCAAAGCAGCTGGCCGACGAGTCGCGCAAGATCTGCGCGGGAGCTCTTCAAAAGGTGTTGGTGAAGGTGGCCTTCCGCAACCCGGGCCTCAACCTCACCAACGTCCTCAAGACCCTGCGTCGGATGCTCAAGGCCCTTGTCGCACCCATTGTAGACAAGGTGAGCGGGATCAAGAGGGTTGAGGGTGATCGTGTAGACTAGGCCGCCCGTTTTCTTATTTTCTTGTCGCTGCTGGTCATGTTATGAAAACAATCTATTAGAGCCGCGACAAGCTATCTTGCAATATAACTCTATTTTGGGTAGTGATTGCAATGTTATTTCCTTTACTTGATCCCTTCCTTTGTATGTCTTTGCCCTATGATTTTAGGGAACTTGCCGGCGCAGGCACCTTAGCCGCGAACGCTGAGTGCGGGACGTCAGCAGCCTGCCGGCGGTGCCGTTACCGACAAGAAACCTTGTCGCAACTAGTCGCAGCTCACTTAAGTTGTTGAGCGGACTCGAAAACAAAGTAAGGGCGCAACTCTAGTCGCAGCACACTTAAGTTGTTGAGCGGACTCGAAACAAAGTAAGGGCGCAACTAGCCACGAGTTGGTTCCTCCACGCACAGGTTTTCCATACAAAGCATGGTCGTTCAAGGAAGATAACTTAAAAATTTTAAAAATTTGATTGCTCAAACTTTGGCAACTTAGCTTTTCTATTGTTTGCTTTCCGGCAAGGCGAAACTTTCTTGAACGATGCCTGGTCCATACCATTATATTCTCCTTCCCCCCCCCCCCAGCAAACTTGTGGGCGAGGGAACCTTCCTTTCCTTAAGAAAAAAAAGAAAGAAGAGAAAATAAAGATATGGATCCTTATGGCTCGTTATTGCTTACCGGGGGTTGGCGTTGCACAAAGTGTCAGATAACTCATGCAAAAAATAAAAAGCATGAAATTGACAAGATGTGCGGAGCACATGAGCTTTATTTATGCACAGGGTCTGCGCCTGGCTTTGTACAAAGGATTACATGCAACAGCGGCAAGACTTGTACAAAAGGTGGTTGCCGGAACAGGGTCCGGCAACCGCGCCTTACGGGTAAAACTTACGAAGATTCTCAATGTTCCAGGAGTTGCTCACCGGAATGCCATCTTCGGTCTCAAGGCGGACAGTGCCAGGCCTAGTGACTCGTTTCACCCGGTAAGGGCCTTCCCACTTCGGCGTCAACTTGTTGGAATTCTTGGCGGACTGAACGCGCCGAAGAACAAGGTCGCCTTCCTCGAGACTTCTGGCATTAACTTTGCGGCTATGGTAGCAGCGCAAAGCTTGCTGGTAGCGAGCAGCTCGTACAGCAGCCTGAAGACGGTCTTCCTCAAGGAGCAGCGCGTCATCTTGTCGCAGCTGCTCTTGCTCAAGCTCATCATAAGCGAGCACTCGAGGTGACCCGTATACGAGTTCCGTGGGGAGAACTTCCTATGCTCCATAGACTAGAGCAAAAGGTGTCTGGCCAGTGGCTCGATTTGGCGTCGTCCTGATCGACCAAAGAACCACCGGCAGCTCCTCAATCCAGTTTCTTCCGCACTCGTGCAGCCTGTCGAAAGTCCTGGTCTTGAGCCCATGCAGCACTTCAGCATTTGCCCTCTCCGCTTGACCGTTGCTTCTGGGGTGAGCAACAGAAGCGAAGTAGACCTTGGCGCCAAGATCTTGGACGTACTGCATGAAGGTGCGGCTCGTGAATTGCGTACCGTTGTCGGTGATGATCCTGTTAAGGATCCCGAAGCGGCAAACAATCGACCTGAAGAACTTGACTACTGACTGTGCTGTCACCTTCCTCACTGCTTCCACTTCCGGCCACTTTGTGAACTTGTCGATTGCAACGTACAAGTACTCAAAGCCCCCGACTGCTCGGGGGAAAGGGACGAGGATGTCGAGCCCCCAGACCGAAAATGGCCAGGATAAAGGGATCGTCTGGAGAGCTTGAGCTGGCTGGTGTATCTGCTTGGAATGGAACTGGCACGCTTCACACTTGGTTACTTGTGCAGTTGCATCCTGGAGGGCTGTCGGCCAAAAGAAACCTTGCCGGAATGCTTTGCCGGCAAGTGCTCTTGCGCCAATGTGGTGACCACATATGCCTCCATGTATCTCTGCCAACAGCTTTTGTCCGTCTTCCCGGTGAATACACTTCAATTTCACACCGTTGAGTCTTCTTCTGTACAGTGTGTTGTCGACAAACTGGTACATACTTGACTGCCGGGCTACTCTTTCCGCTTCTTCTTGCTCTTCGGGAAGTTCTCCTGTCTGAAGGAAACGGACAATCTGTTGTGCCCATGCTGGAGCTTGCGGCTCGACAACAAGGACTAAAGGCACATCTGCTGCTGCGGGAACATCCGCTTCTACGGCGAGAACCTGCGGCTCAGCCGGAGCTTGACGTTCCCCGGCAAGCTTGCCGGAGCAAAACTTGTCGGGAGCGTCTGCTTCGATGGAACAAACCCTGGGGCTTGCCGGAGCAGACTGCTCCCCAGCATTCTTGGTGTTGATCTTGGGGACCTTCTTGGCGGCGGCTTCGGGAATCTCTGCCGGAAAATAGTCACCAGAAATCAACTTGCTCTTCTTGCTCTGTCCAATTGATGGCGTTACAGACGGTTGAGTCAGCTTGAGCACAAAGATCCCTGGTTCCACAGGTAACTTAAGTGCTGCACACTTTGACAGGCCATCGGCAGTGTCGTTCTGAGCTCTTGGAACATGTTCCATCTGTAGGCCGTCAAAGCGCTCTTCTAGCTTTCTCACTTGATCAACGTAGGCTTCCATCAACGGACTCTGATAACTCTTATTCACTTGGCGGACGACAAGCTGCGAGTCACCCCTGACAATGATCTTCTTGATCCCTAGGTCTGCCGCGATCCTGAGACCGGCAAGCAAACCTTCATACTCTGCAGTATTGATTGTTGCTTGCTCCTTGGGAAAGTGCATCTGGACTATGTACTTGAGGTGCTCTCCGGTGGTGCGACAAGCAGCACGCCAGCACCGGTGCCTTGCAGCGAGAAGGCACCATCAAAGTACATCAGCCACTCTTTGCTTGCTTCCTTGACGGGGATGCTTGTTTCTGGAATTTCTTCATCTGGTGTTGGCGTCCACTCTACTATGAATTCTGCCAATGCTCTGCTTTGGATGGTTGAAGTGCTCTCAAACTTGAGGCCAAAGCTTGATAGTTCCAGTGCCCACTCAACAATCCTGCCTGTTGCTTCTGGATTTTGCAGTATCCTCTTCAGCGGAAAACGAGTGACAACTGTGATCTCATGTGCTTGGAAGTAATGGCGCAACTTTCTCGAGGCCATGAGAAGGCCGAAAAGCAATTTCTGCACACCAGAGTACCTTGACCTAGCCCCCTGCAGAAGGGAACTGACAAAGTAAACTGGGCGCTGCACCATTCTCTTCTGTATCTCCTCACGCGCCTGCGCGGATCCATCTTTGTCGGGACCAGAGCTTGTCGGGGAAGCCCCCTACTTGTCGCTGGATGCGCCTGCCGTGGTTGCTGGCTCATCATCTGCCTCCCTCTCCGCTACTAACGCAGCTCTAACCACTTGATTGGTTGCCGCCAGATACAGCAGCAACTTCTCTTGTGGCTTAGGTGCGACAACTATTGGAGTGGAGGACAGGTATCTCTTCAAGTCTTGCAGCGCAGCCTCCGCTTCTGGAGTCCATTTCATTGGACCTGCCTTTTTCAATATTTTGAAAAACAGCAGGGCGCGCTCCGCAGACTTAGAGATAAACCTGCTGAGAGCTGCCACGCAACCGGCAAGTCTTCGTACATCCTTGACGCGCTTTGGTGCTCCAATCTGCTCAATGGCCTTGATCTTGTCGGGATTGGCTTCAATTCCCCGCTGAGACACGAAGAACCCGAGAAGCTTGCCGGAAGGGACTCCAAACACACACTTCTCGGGGTTGAGCTTGAGGCTGATCTTGCGCAGATTTGCAAAAGTCTCGTCTAAATCTTGAATCAGAGTTGCCTTGTCCTTCTCTTGACCACTATGTCATCCATGTAGGCTTCCACATTTCTGTGTATTTGTGGCTCAAAAGCAGCATGGACTACCCTTGCGAATGTTGAACCAGCATTCTTTAAACCGAAAGGCATCCGTATGAAACAGTACGTGCCACATGGAGTGATGAATGCGGTCTTCTCCTCATCCTCTTCTGCCATGAAGATCTGATGGTATCCTGAGTATGCGTCAAGAAATGAAAGCAAGTCACATCCGGCCGTGGAGTCAACAATCTGGTCAATGCGCGGCAAGGGAAATGGGTCTTTGGGACAAGCTTTGTTAACATCGGTAAAGTCAATACAAAGCCTCCATTTCCCGTTTGCCTTGCGCACGACTACAGGATTGGTCAACCACGTAGGATGGAGCACTCCTCTGACAAGGCCTGCCGCTTCCAACTTCTTGATCTCTTCTGCGATGAATTCTTGGCGCTCCACTGCTTGCTTCCTGACTTTCTGCTTGACGGGCCGCGCATGAGGATAGACGGCAAGGTGGTGCTCAATTACTTTCCTGGGAACACCGGGGATGTCAGACGGTTGCCACGCAAACACATCGACGTTCGCCCGCAGGAAAGCAATGAGCGCGCTTTCCTATTTAGGATCGAGAGTGGCACTGATGGTGAAGGTACCACCAGTGCCGTCCTCCTTGGCGGACACCTTCTTGGTCTCTGGCGGAGCTGCCATTGTCTTCTTACACTTGCCGGTGGAGCTCGATGGTGCGTCCTCGACGGTAGCGCAGCACTCTAAAGAGGTGCGCTTGCCGGAGTGGGCATCAGAACTCTTGCCGGACTTGGTCTTCTTCTTCCCCCCGGGAGCTTCAGCGGCAAGTGACTTGCGATCCGTTGCGGCTGCCACTTCTTGGTAAATCTTGTCGGCATAGATAAGAGCATCCTTCTTGTCACCAGGGACAGAGATGACACTTATCGGGCCTGGCATCTTCAGCATGTTATACGCATAGTGAGAGGCCGCCATGAACTTGGCGAGCGCTGGACGGCCGAGAATCCCATTGTAAGGCAATGGAAAATCGGCAACGTCAAAAGTGACCCTCTCAGTTCTGAAGTTCAACTCACTGCCAAATGTCACCGGCAACGTGATCTTCCCCTTCGGCTTGCTCCTTCCCGGGTTGATTCCTTGGAATGTGCCGGTCTCTTCGAGCTCGTTGTCAGGGACCTGGAGTTTCTGGAGCACAGCGGAGGAGATCAGGTTCAAGCCGGCCCCGCCGTCAACTAGCATCTTGGTGACCTTGAGGTTGCGAATAGTTGGTGAAACCAACATCGGCAAGCACCCGACCGTAGTTGTGCGATCAGGGTGGTCCTCAATATCAAAGATGATAGGCGTGCTGGACCATTTCAGAAGCTTGCGGACTTGACGGGTGGTTCTGTCGCATTGACTTCCCGCACCCACTGTTTGAGTTGGCGGTGTGAAGTATGCAGAGAAGCACCGCCGTCAACGCACAAGACCTCTGTGGCTTTCTGGAACTCCTGCTCACTGGTCTCGACATCATCCATGTCTTCGTCGTCGTCGTCATCTTCATCCTTGTCGCGGCCGCGGGGAGGTCTGTCTCCTTGCCGCTGCTTGGCCTTGCCGCGGCGTCCTCCCCGGCCAGGGCGCTTCATGCCGGATCCTCCAGCACCTCCTTGGGCTTTCTCCTTGTCGCGTCGCTCGTATTCGGCCTTTTGCATGTCGACAAGCTGCTCGACCTTCTTGTAGCTCTGGAGGTCATGGCCCTTGGTGCGGTGGATCTTGCAGTACTGTTTGTTGGTGGCGTCCTGCTTGTCGGCGACCGCCACAGCCTGGCAGTTGGTGCATGCGGCAACCTCCTTTCTGGAGCTACCAGCTTTGGCTTTCTTGGCGCCACCTTCGTTGCCGGACTGCTCAACAACTAGCACATCTTTGCCTTTCCTCTTCCTGTTGTTCCGCCGTCGGTTTTTCTTTGCCGGGGCAGCATCCTCGCTGTCAGATCCTCCTGCTCCTTTCTCTCCGGGGAGTTTCCTCCCTTCCTCAGCACGTGCACACTTGTCGGCCAGGGCATACAGCTCACTGACGTCTCTGATCTTGCACATCGCCATCTCCTCCCGCATCCTGCGGTTACGCACGTTCTGATGGAACGCGCTGATAACCGCGGCAGGGTGGACATCTGGGATGTTGTGCTGTACACGGCTGAATCTCTGAATGTACTTGCGCAGGGGCTCTCCTTCCTTCTGGGCGAGCAGATGAAGGTCACTCCCTTGGCCATGAGGTTTGTGGCCGCCTGTAAAGGCGCCGACAAACTGATGGCATAGGTCTGCCCAGGAGGATATGGAGTTGTCCGGCAAGTGCATGAGCCAGGACCTGACGTTGGGCTTGAGCATCAGCGGGAAGTAGTTGGCAAGGATCTTGTCGTCCCGCCCCCCAACAGCTTGCACCGCGATGGTGTAGATGCTGAGGAACTCCGGCGGATGCGACTTGCCATCGTACTTCTCTGGTACGTCTGGCTTGAAATTCTTCGTGCTGGGCCACTGGACTTGCCGCAGCTCACGGGTAAACGCAGGGCAACCTACCGCATACGGCAAGTCGCCTGGTTCCCCTGGCGCATGCATGTCGACAGAGGGCCCAGCGCGCTGGTCCGATTGACGCCGCGCTTCTCTTGGGCGCTCGATGCGAGATCGAGCGTCTTCTTGCTGTCATTCGTGAAGAACTTGGCGTTGATCGCGACGAGCTCGTGGATCCGATGACGCGGTGGAGTCGCTATCGAGGTGGATCCGGCGAGGCGGCGATCTTGGCCTTCGCGGCGGGGAGTGCACGGTGGTTGCACTCCCACCGGTCCTGTCGCCACCGGCTCGTGCCTGGCTGACTTGCCGCGGCTGCGATGTACTCGGCTGCCGTGGAGCGTCGCCGTTGGCAAAGCCGATGAGACTCTGAATGGTGGCCCTCCAGTCGTCGATCTTGTCCGCCGTTGGAGGGTAATCTAGGAGCAGTTGAGCTCGCGCCAAAGCTTCTGCTGGAGTGGCGGGTAGCGGTGGCGAACGGTGTGAGGAGCAGGATATGCTCGGACTTCTAACTATGTTAGAAGGAGCAGTATCCCGTCCAGGCGACCGTGCCTCGCTCGCGCCAGCATGTTGGCACGCATGCTGGTCTTGAGCATTCCGGGATCCACCAGCTCGATCTGGGTCCAGCAAGCGTATGGTACCGTGAGTACCATGACGCTGTCGGTCCCGCGCCTCCTGAGATGAGCGCGGTGCATGTACGGACGTCGAGGTCTTGGAGTGCGCCCGGTCGTTGTGGGAGCCGGCTACGCCGCCAATGGGCAGCGCAGCCTTGTCCTTAGACCTGGCGGCACCATGAGCTCCCCCTTCGACGCCCGTTCTTCCGCCGGCGTCTACCCCACCAGCCGTTTGCTCCGGCGGTGGTGGGTTTGTCGCGGACGGAGCAGCCGCCTCCGAAGCCTTCTTCTTCGACAGCATGTCGATGGAGATGATGAAGATCTAGCTCGTGGGAACGCCGGATCAGGTTCACACAACCTCGACACCCCCTACCTGGCGCGCCAAAGATGTCGGGGAAACTGATCCACGAGCACCTATGGGGACCGAGCCCCTTTTGGTTCGGCGGGGGCGGAGATCACACGAAGAGCAGATCAAGGCGAAGCACACGAGCAGTTTACCCAGGTTCGGGCCGCACGGATGCGTAAAACCCTACTCCTGCTTTGTGGTTTGTATTGAGTTCTTGCTCGGGAGCGCTGAGTGCTATAGTACACACCAGCAGCTAACGAGACCGAGCGTGAGTGTTCTTCTGTTTGTCCTCCTACGTTGCGCATGGGCCTCCTTTTATATGCTCAAGGGGTCACCGACAGGTGGCAACATAGACAAGGGTAAAAATGGAAAGGTGATGCGGTTGGTACAGCTACCTGTACAGTGTATCATACCTAACCCCGACGGCAGGGGACAAGGGCATTAAATGCCCATCTGTGTCGCCCAAACAGTGCAAAAAGGGACCGTCAGGGGCGCCACCGTTCGCCATGATGGCAATCTTGTCAGCGCCGCTTGCCACCGCGTACCGCTGGCTGCACAGCCTCCCGCCATGTACGCCTGGAAGGGTCCCCGAGCGACACGTTGGTGGATGTGCTGGAGCGTGGGTACGGAGTGGTAGCTTGCTGCGGCAAACGCCTTGTCGCGGTCGTTTCTTGTCGCGTCCAGAGGCTTGCCGTTCACCGGGCCTCGCCGGGACGCGTGGCGCGTCGCGGCAAGTTCCTTGAGATGCCTTTGTTGGCCTTCCCGGCAAGCTCCTCTTGCCAGGGTCTTGTGCCTTGAGTGGCCTTCCCGGCAAGCTCCTCTTGTCGGGGCCTTGTCTCCTTGGCTTGAATACTTTGTTCTTGAATGGCTCCAAAGGAACCACAGAGGACCTTGGCGGTCACCCGGCAAGCCTTGCCGCGGGATGCTGCGACTGCCCGTGCACAAGTTCGGGATACTAGGGTACCCCTACTCTAGTACACCGACAGGTGTGTACAGAAAGGATGATTGTGGTAAACTAACAAATAAAGACTCAAATAATACAAGACGCTCCAAGCAAAAAACATATCATGTGGTGAATAAAAATATAGCTCCATGTAAAGTTACCGATGGAAGTAGACGAAAGAGGGGATGCCTTCCGGGGCATCCCCAAGCTTTGGCTTTATGGTGTCCTTAGATTATCTTGGGGGTTCCATGGGCATCCCCAAGCTTAGGCTCTTGCCACTCCTTGTTCCATAATCCATCAAATCTTTCACCCAAAACTTGAAAACTTCACAACACAAAACTTAACAGAAAATCTCGTGAGCTCTGTTAGCGAAAGAAAACAAAAGACCACTTCAAGGTACTGTAATGAACTCATTATTTATTTATATTGGTGTTAAACCTTCTGTATTCCAACTTCTCTATGGTTTATAAACTATTTTACTAGCCATAGATTCATCAAAATAAGCAAACAACACACGAAAAACAGAATCTGTCAAAAACAGAACAGTCTATAGTAATCTGTAACTAACACAAACTTCTGGAACTCCAAAAAATCTACAAAAATAGGACGACTAGACAATTTGTTTATTGATCAGAAGCAATTGGAATAAGTATTTTATCACGTTCTGGTGATTTGTAACAATTATTTTCGTGAACAGAAAGTTTCTGGAAATTTCTGCAAGATCAAATAACTATCATCCAAGAAGATCATATAGGTTTAACTTGGCACAAACACTAATTAAAACATAAAAACACATCTAACCAGAGGCTAGAACAAATATTTATTCCTAAACAGAAGCAAAATGCAAAAAACTAAAAATAAAATTGGGTTGCCTCCTGTCGGGGATATAACTATTTGAGTAAGTTGGCCCAGGAGGGGCCGGGTTACGCAAAGAGTATTCATCGTGAAGGAAGCCCAAGACCCAGCATGAGGACGGCGGTTCAATAAAGGGTCTAAGGCCCATAGGCGATTTTTGGCCCATAGTGGTTAAACTGCCATAACGGCATGACTTGTATTATAAGGTAGAGTTAACTAGTCACCGAGCCGGACACTGTTTATAAGCCGGCCAGGACTCTGTAAGCCGCAGGGCGTCAACCCGTGTATATAAGGGGACGACCCGCCGGCGGCTTAGGGCAAGAAACAACACATCGAGAGCCAGGCATAGCGTATCTCGCTCCCTGGTCATCGAAACCTCAAGCAATACCAACCCAACTAGACGTAGGCCTTCCTTCACCGTAAGGGGCTAAACTAGTATAAACCCCTCGTGTCCTTTGTCCCGATTAACCCCTTTAAACTTCCTAGTTGCGATGGCTCCACGACTAAGTCCTTGCAAGAGGACATCTGCCGTGACAATTCCACGACAGTTGGCGCCCACCATGGGGCCAGCGCACGGTGGATTTGAGTTCTTGAAGGGCAGCTTCGAAGGGCTCAAGGGATATGCAGTGGGCTGGATGACCAAGAGTCATCACGGCAAGATCTACATCAACGACGAAGGCTGGGGCTCCGACGCCGGCTCAGTTGAGCACGGGTACCGGGTCCCCTTCGGCGGAATTCGCATCTTCATCGGCCGGATTGGTGAGCCGGGCCCTGAGCCGGACAACTGCGCCGACCTCGTCGAGATGGCTCAACGTGCGAGACCCGCCCGAGCTCAACCTGTCGTGAAGCGTGCCTTTGTGGGTTGCATCCACGGAGGTGAACTTTCTGAAGGATCTGAAGAAGCTGGTGAGCCGGCCGTCCTCTCGGATGGTGATTCGTCCGCCGGTTCAACGGATTCGCTGTATCAGGTCCAAGATGGCATGCTTGGGGGCTGTTCCGATGGCAGCACTATTCCGGACCCCTCGGAGTCACCAAATTGGGCAGGAGTCTTCATGGCTGGTACTCAACCCGGCCAAAATTCTACGGCTTCAACAGCAATAACGTCCGGGTTAGGAGCAGCCGGGGCAGGAGGCCCTGTGCGCTCACCGGCTCAGGTGTTGATGGATCTTATGGATAGGCTTACAACCTTGTTGACTGTTACGGTCATCCCTGCAAATCAAGATGAGCATAACGCAGAGGTGGCACGGGGTCGTGAAGAGATCGCTCAGGCCAAGGAGACCTTATCAGCTGAAGATACTAGATTGGTCACGGAGCGAGCGGCTTTGGACGCACGGGCGCAACAGCTTCAGGCAAAGGCCTTTCAGCTCACGTTGAGCCTGAACGCGTCTAATGAGGTGATGAGGAAGAGACATCAGAAGACTCAGTCCCGCTTACCTCAGATTTACGATCCCCGTAATCTCTTTGCTACACCCGGAGCCGGCCCAAGTAACCCGCCAGGGGCAGATCAGTTTATGACATCCGGAGCAGGAGGCCCGGTTCAGCCTCAGGTGACGGCACCTCATCATGGCAATATGGCACCGCCCCGTTACGTGCCAATACCACCGGGTCACTTCTCCAACCCCATGGAGAACCTGATTGCAGCATCAGCACGTTTGGCGGCTCTTCCAGTAGATGGTGATGATCCCACTGCGGTGGAAACCCGGAGGATCAGGGAACTTGTCCAAACAGCGCTGGCTCAGCAAGAGACCTACTCCTACAGCCGGGATAGGATTCATTCAACTCCTCCGCCCTGGTTAGCTCCGCCTCGTCAGAACCAGAGCCTGAGTTACAACAGATGCATGGAGTCAGAGTCCCTGTCAAGCAATGCTCAGTGACGGAACCAGCCCGGTGGATATAACCCGGTGCAGGACCGTATACGTCAGGAGGATGAACGGGCGGCTCAGCTAGCAGATAAGGAGGACATACCGGCTTATCCGATGACTTCAGTGGAGGCAGGAATTGCTACTAGAACCGGAGGCGTTCCTTGTCTGGTACCGGCTCTACGCAATGTACGTCTGCCCAAGGATTTCAAGGGACCTCGAAAGGTACCGAATTATACGGCCGACTTACAGCCTGGGGCGTGGATTGAAAGTTACGAGATGGCCATGGAGATGTTGGAGGTTAGTGATGAAGCGATGGCTAAATACTTCACCATGATGTTGGATGGAACGGCCCGTTCTTGGTTAAAGGGTTTGCCACCTAATTCCATTAGTTCATGGGCAGAGCTGAAGGCTCGTTTCACACAAAACTTCAAAGACACTTGCAAGCAATCTATGTCGATTGTGGACTTGACAAATTGTAAGCAGGAGGAGGGTGAATCTACGACTCATTGGGTGCGCCGGGTCAAAGAGATAATACATTCGTCTGACAAGATGGATGCCGGCTCGGCAGTTCTTATGCTGGAGAAGAATTGCCGCTTTGAACCTCTGAGACAGAAGCTGGGGCGTCTTAGCGCGATTGCAATGATACGGAAATGTTGATGGCAGCTTTAGTCAAATATGCCGATTCTGATAGTACCAAGGATCCCGCATCTGATGACGAAAAGACAAGAAGGGAAAGAAGAACGGTAATGGAAAGGGTCAGCAGCATAACCCGGCAAATCAAGGAGGCAATAAGCGTAAGGCGGACGATAACCCGGAATTTGTGGCTAATGCACAAGGTAACAATCAGAAACGCAAGGGGAAACTGCCCCCTCGGTCTGGCGGGTTAGGTCCATCTCTTGAACAGCTACTCAATGAGCCTTGTCCAAGGCATGGCACCTGGGAAAATCCAGCGACTCACTTATGGAAGGATTGTGCAATCATGAAGGCTTTCAAGAATTCCAACACGTTTAATGGTAACCAAGGCCCGGGCGGCGGTTCAGGAGCCGGCGGCTTTCATGGCCCGGGCGGTGGTTCAGGTCCCGGCTTTCTAGGAAACCAGGGTGGTTATAACCAACAGCAGTCTGGTCAAGGAGGTCAGCAGCAGCAGCAGCAGCAGTCAGGTTATCAGAGCCATCCAAAACAGCTAAACAGTGGACAATATCACGTGTTCACCAAAAGTTTGCGTAAACGTGATCAGAAGGTTCATAAGAGGGCTGTGAATTCTGTTGAACGGGCAGTCCCTCGTTACTTACGGTGGTCAGAGCAGCCCATTGTCTGGAGCAGGGAGGATCACCCCCCCCCCCCCACCCCCCCGGGGTTGATAATCCGGGTCAACTGGCCCTGGTAGTAGCACCGCAGGTTGGTGGTTACAAATTCACTAAGGTGCTCATGGATGGAGGCAGCAGCATCAACATCCTCTATTACGAAACCTTTCGGCGCATGGGCTTAACTGACAAGAACTTAAAGACTTCCAACACCGTCTTCCATGGAGTGGTGCCTGGTAAGTCGGCGTATCCTGTGGGTAAGATTGAGCTGGAGGTAGCTTTTGGGGACGAGCATGATTCTAGGGCTGAGAAATTAACCTTTGATGTGGTCAAAATCAAGAGTCCGTATCACGCTTTGTTCGGGCAGCCGGCTTACGCCAAGTTCATGGCGCGGCCGTGTTATGTTTATTTACAGCTCAAGATGCCAGGTTACAAGGGCATCATCACTGTGCATGGAAGCCGAAAGGTGGCCCTGGAATGCGAAGAAGGCGATGCGGCTTACGCCGAGTCTGTCTATGCAGCAGAGGAGCTCAAATTTTATCAGGATAACGTTGACCCGGCGGATAGGACCTCCCTCAAGAAGCCGACGACGGAACATGACCCGGCCATGAAGTTTAAGTCGGCTGCAGAGACTAAGCTTGTTGATTTTACTCCGGGCGATTCGTCTAAGCAGTTCAGCATCAGTGCCAACTTGGATCCTAAATAGGAAAGCGCGCTCATCGAGTTCATCCGTGAGAATCGGGACATCTTTGCATGGAAACCTTATGACATGTCGGGTGTACCGAGAGGACTCGTTGAGCACACTCTTAATATTGATCCGAAGTATAAGCCGGTCAGGCAGTTTCTGCGGCGATTCAATGAGGAGCGACGAAAAGATATTGGAGAGGAGGTCGCCCGGCTCTTGGCGGCTGGGTTCATTATTGAAGTCTTTCACCCGGAGTGGTTGGCTAACCCGGTGCTCGTGCTCAAGAAAAACAGCACCTGGTGGATGTGTGTGGATTATACGGACTTGAGCAAAGCTTGTCCGGCTGATCCTTTCGCTCTTCCCCGTATCGATCAAATCATTGATGCTACGGCGGGTTGCGCGCGTTTTCTGGATGCTTACTCTGGTTATCATCAGATCAAAATGGCAGTTAAGGACCAAGAGAAGACAGCTTTCATCACTCCGTTTGGAGCCTTCTTCTATGTGTCTATGACTTTTGGGCTCAAGAGTGCCCAGGCGACTTATCAGCGGTGTGTACAGAATTGTCTCCATAATCAGATTGGGCGCAATGTTCATGCTTATGTGGATGACATAGTGGTGAAGTCCAGAGAGACGGAAACCTTGATACCTGATCTCAGGGAAACCTTTGATAACCTCCGGGTTTACAAGATGATGCTTAGCCCGGAGAAGTGTGTATTTGGTGTGCCTGCGGGCAAGCTTTTGGGATTCTTGGTCTCAGACAGGGGCATTGAAGCTAACCCGGAGAAGATCAAGGCAATTACCTCTTTGGCTAAGCCGGCGTGCATAAATGATGTTCAGCGACTAGCGGGTCGTGTTGCTGCCTTAAGCCGGTTCATAAGCCGGCTAGGTGAGAAGGCCTTGCCGTTGTATCAGATGATGAAAAAGGCGGACACCTTTGTCTGGAGTGATGCTGCTGACGCTGCTTTTGAGGATTTGAAGAGGCAGTTATCTGAGCCGCCTGTCCTGGCAGCTCCTATTGACAAAGAGCCTTTGCTGTTATATGTGGTTGCTAATTCATGAGCCGTCAGCGTTGCAATTGTGGTGGAACGCAAGGAGGCCGGAAAGGAGCATCTGGTTCAACGGCCGGTTTATTATGTCAGTGAGGTGCTCATCGAGTCAAAGCAAAGGTACCCTCATTGGCAGAAGCTGGTTTACGGAGTGTTCATGGCAAGCCGGAAGCTGAAACAGTATTTCCAAGGTCACCCTATTACGGTGGTGAGTTCTGCCCCCTTGGGAGACATTATCCAGAACAAAGAGGCCATAGGACGAGTTGCCAAGTGGGCTATTGAGCTCAGGCCGCATGGTTTGAAGTATGTGCCACGTACTGCCATTAAGTCTCAAGCCTTGGTGGATTTCATCAATGACTGGACAGAGCTACAGGCACCTGAGGAGAAGCCTGATAACACATATTAGATGATTCACTTTGATGGGTCCAGGCAGCTGGAAGGCTCGGGGCTGGGGTCGTGTTAACTTCCCCTCGAGGTGACAAACTCTGTTATGTGCTCTGGCTTATGTTTCCTTGTACTAACAATGCAGCAGAGTATGAGGCCTTACTCCATGGTCTCAGGATGGCTAAAGAGATGAACTTGAGTCGGGTAAGGTGCTTAGGAGACTCAGACCTTGTGGCCCAACAGGTGTCAGGCAAGTGGGATTCCAAAGATCCCTCTATGGCAGCTTATCATCGTGAAGTTGACGTGGTGGCTGGGCACTTCAAGGGTTATGTGGTGGAGCACATTGATCGAAGGAAGAATGAGGCGGCTGATGCCTTAAGCCGGCTGGGATCTCAGCGTAAGCCGGTGCCGCCTAACACTTTTCTTGATGTTTTGCATAATCCTTCGGTTAAGTTACCCACAGAGGAAGATCTGGCAATACCAAACCCGGAGGCACAGCTGGTGGCGGCTCTCCACGTTATCCCGGATTGGACAGTGCCTTATTTGGCTTACATGACCCGGGGAGAGTTGCCTGGAGATGAGACCTTGGCAAGACAAATCGTCCAACGTTCCAAGTCTATGACAATTATCGATGGTGAGTTACATCATTGCAGCATCACTGGAGCGTTTCAACATTGTGTGTCGCCTACAGAGGGTCAGGAGATCCTTCGTGAGATTCATGAAGGTGATTGTGGTCATCACGCCGGCTCAAAATCTCTTGTTGCCAAAGCTTTCCGTCATGGGTTTTATTGGTTGACGGCTCATGCTGATGTGGAAGCTCTGGTCAGTAAATGCGACGGATGTCAGAAGTTCTCATGACGAGCCCATGTGCCGGCTCAGGAATTGAGGATGATTCCAATTACTTGGTCATTTGCAGTCTGGGGGCTTGACATGGTTGGACCTTTCAAAAGGTCTAAGGATAAAAAGACACACCTCTTGGTGGCAGTTGACAAGTTTACAAAGTGGGTTGAGGCAGAGCCAGTCAGCAAGTGTGATGCAGCCACGGCGGCCCAGTTCATGAAAAAGGTGATTTTCCGTTTCGGCTTTCCACATAGTATTATCACTGACTATGGCACTAACCTCTCCAAAGGAGCCATGGAAGAGTTCTGTCAACGAGAGCATATCCGGCTTGACGTGTCGGCTGTGGCTCATCCTCAGTCCAATGGTCAGGCGCAAAGAGCTAATCAAGAGATCTTGAAAGGTATCAAGCCCCGGCTCTTGGTCCCCTTACAACGGACGCCGGGTTGTTGGGTGGAGGAGTTACCCTCTGTACTTTGGGGCATCAACACTACACCTAACAGATCCACGGGTTACACACCTTTCTTCATGGTGTATGGAGCAGAGGCGGTTCTGCCAAGTGACATCCGGCATGACTCACCTCGTGTGGCGGCTTACGTTGAGGCTGACAACGAAAAACCCGTCAGGATGCACTTGACCTGTTGGACGAAGAGCGAGACTTGGAAATAGCCCGCTCGGCGATTTACCAGCAAGACCTGCGCCGCTACCACAGCCGCCGGGTTAGGTCCAGAACCTTTTAGGAAGGCGACTTAGTGCTCCAGCTCATCCAGGATTAATCCGACATGCACAAGCTATCCCCTCCTTGGGAAGGACCCTTTGTGGTCAGCAAGAATCTGAACAACGATCATACTACCTTATTGACGTTCGAGAGCACAGAGACTCATGTAAGTCGGAGGAGGAGACCCGTCGGCCGTGGAATATCGCTCATCTTCGGCCTTATTATACTTGAGCCACCGGCTCTAATGTGTATATATTTCTACTATGTATATATTACATAAAGCAATAAAGCAGGACCTCTGTCCTTTTTTCCACTTCCCAGAAAGGTTTGTGTGTCTTTTTTATCAGGTGGTGGAGATAACCAAGAGGAAGCGGGTCATATCTGAATCCGGCTTTTCCTTTGGTCTGGCTTATGATCATATCTGAATCTAGCCATGGTCACTTGGGGGCTTCCTGTTCAAACATAGGTCGTATTCGAACCAAAGAGAACATAGCTGTCGATACCCACTTGATCGGCATACTGCCAAAACCCACTTGGGGGCTTCTTGATCATATTTGAATCATAGCTTAACCCCTTTGGGTCCGACGTGGATCGTATTCGAATCAGCGTCATTAAACAACTCTTATGGTCACTTGGGGGCTTCCTGTTCAAACATAGGTTGTATTTGAACCAAAGAGAACATAGCTGTCGATACCCACTCGATCGGCATCGCCACAGCCACTCGGGGCTATATGATCGTATCCGAATCTTAGCTTAACCCCTTTGGAACGGAGCCTCTGGGGGCTATACCCTTCACTGATCGTATTCGAATCAGAAGCCTTGTAAATTTTATTCATCATACTTGATTATCTTGAGAAACTCTTGAAAATGCAATGGATTGTACTACTATCCTCCGGCTTAACATTGGTTACATCAGGTTGATAAGTACCAGGGGAACTCCATGTGCCAATTTTCGGGAGTTAAACTCAATCTCAGGGGTCGGGCTACACAAGCCGGAGAAATAACCGTAAGCATTACAGGTATATTATTATGATTATGACTGCTAAGCTTAATCATAAGTTGTTTTTCCTGTAATTATTCGGTATGTGCTCCGGGTTATCAAGGCTCACGTGATCCTCATTGCGATAAGTCACCAAGGGGTTTTTTGTTTGTCTTATGTGCAGGGCAATACAAGATATTTCTGCAAGGACATAACAGATTCATGTAAACTACAAGTACATAGTAACGGTGGCTTATGCAAGCATTAAGTGTCAGAAGTATGCACGAAGGCATGGCAAAGTCAAGGTGTTTACTACTCTATTACAAGACCCCCCGGGTTTAAATAATGAGGCATTGTTTTTTCTACCAAGGCATAAGCATGTGGCGCCTGGCGATTTTCTACTGGGGTTGACCTGAAGCTTCCGGGTTATCCTTCTCCGCCTCTTCACCAGCTGCCTTGTCCTGGAAGGATGTTGATGCCCAGTCAATGCCACTCAAGGCTTCAAACTCAGCTTCATCATCTATTAAACCGGTTGGGTCTACTTCAAGGGCGAAGGTATGCTTACGAATTGGAGGGATCAGGCTGGCATCATCATAATGCGGTGTGGGGATTCTCAGATTCTCTTTGTCATAACCCGGCTGATACTTGGAGAGGTCAGTGTCATTCCCAATTTGAGTGGCCACAGGGCGTATGTCCCTCACGCAGCTGGTGAAGTCTTTCTGGTCAAACACTATGTCGTCCTCCTTCAAACTTGGATACCCAAGAGCGATGTCGGCCGGGTCTAGCTCTGGTAACCAGGACTTGGCCCGGCTCAAGGCAGCTATTGCTCCGGCTCTTGCTTGGTCCCGTCTCAACTCTTGAATCCGCTGGGGGGAGCACAGCAAGCCGACGTAACACATCTTGCAAGAGGTGGGGCACGTCATTTGATAAGGCCACAACAGCCAAGGCACGTTGTGACCCGGTGTATAATTGTTCCACTAGTGTGTAGACGGCTTTCAGCTTGACTACCATGTCCTGCTGGAGGGTTTTACTTCTGGGGCATGTGTTATTAAATAAAGAGTAAGCCGGAAAGGATAATTAGCTTGGTCGTCCAAGGCAGGATAATAGTATCTGAGGTTCATACAAAGGAAACGTACCAAAGATCGCTGAGACCATCCAAGATATCTGACGCTTCAAGCCAGACAGCTCGATGTTTGCCTTTGCAAGGGCTGTTTCGGCTGCCTCGGCCCGGGTCACCAGAGAGGCCTTCTAATCAGCCCGGGATTTCTTCTCCGACTCAAAGTTTTTCTTCAATTTCTCTTGTTCAGAGACGCTGAGTTCAAACTTGCAGTTGGCATTTTGAGTTTCCAATTCCTGGGCTGACAGGCGGCTTTTAAGGTCAGCAATCTCCGATTCAAATTGACTTATAGTAGCCTGCATTATCCCGGGTTACAGTCAGCATCATGATAAATAATTTCAAAGTCTCAAGCACTTTGCAAGCAAACATACTTGACACTTGGGGGCTAATGTGTACCGAAGCTTTCTACATTATTAAGCCAGTCCTGGATATTAAAGTCCCAAGCACTTTGCAAGCAAATATGCTCGGCACTTGGGGGCTAATGTGTATCACAAGTTAAAGGTGTTGTGTTACATCCGGTTTAAGTATTTCTTCTTTAAGACGGACAAGCAGCTCTAACAGTTTTTCTAAGTCTACAGCATATTTCCTAATAAGCAATAGACTTGGGGGCTGGTACAGTAAGTATGATTGAAAGTAAAAGAAGCATAAGTCATACCTCAGATTTTTGCTGGATTTGCTTCACCATGTCAATTTCCAGATCACGGCTGCTATGCACCTGGTTAATATAACCCGAGACAAGCTCTCCAATACTTAAATGAGTGTAGTCAGTGAGGGCTGATTTGGCCTTACGGCGATCTAATAATTCCTCCTTAGCAGAACATTTGGCGAGCACAGTGGGTTGAGCCAGCTCAACAAATTGAGTCTTCAAAAACTCCACTTCCGGGTCATCTGCCTTGGCAGGGCTAGGAGCCTCCGGGTTAACAGGATCATTGATGACTTGTTCAGCAGGCGGGTCAGAAAAGGTTGCAGGAGCATCATGAGATAATGAAGGTGGCGGCTCGTGAACAGAAGTATCAGGCGCAGCCGTTCCAAGCGCCGGCTCAGTTACAACCGGATCCTAGACCGGCGCATCTTTCTTCGTTTTCTTCCTGGGCTTAACTTGCATACTATGGACAAAGCAGAAGAATGAGTACAGAAACATGAGGAAGAACAAACATAAGGTAAATAAATTGATATTACCCAGGAGCAGTCTTAAAAGCCGACATGTTGGATTGCATGGACTCGTCGGATGAAGGAGATGTATCATGATAATTGGAGTCAGAAGAATTGAGAGGTTGACGGATTTGACCCGCCAAAGGTAAAAAAGGGTATAAGTCGGAGATAACCTCAGACCGACGCTTCCGGGTTGTATCAGGCAAGCCGGAGGAGAGCTCTGCATCCTTTATCATCCGGGTCTGCCTCCGGTTTTCAAGTTGCTGTTGCTTCAAAAGAAATTCAGGGTCTTGGTAAGACAAAGGATGTGAAAATCTTACTTTCCAGGTTACTCTTCGAATTTTTTGACGCGGCTGAAGCTCGGAGTTGGAGGAGATTATAGTTACCTCTTCCTCGGCGGGTTGGCTGTTGCCTGTATCTTCCTGAAAGAAGGTTAAATATTAGTAAGGAAATGATAAGGGAGAAGGGAAATTTGAAAATTACCTCTTCCTCATTATCATCAGAATCATCAAGCTGAAACATCTTCGAAGCGCTTGGCCTCCCTTTCCTTGAAGTAGTGGGCTTGGCGGTTTTCCTTTCGACCCTCTTTGCTGCCCGGGCTTGTTTGGCCGCCTCATGGTCATATGGGACTTTCCAGAACTTGTCGTTTGCCTGTAAAGAGTTGTGGAAGGGTATGAGTAAGCCGGAGGTTAACGTAATAAAAGGTAATCATTGAGGCTGATGACTTACTTCGGAGGCCGGATTTTGTTTGCAGAAAGGCAATAACCCGAAGGCATTGCTGGTCACTATACCCTCCTTTAACAAAGACTGAGTGGTAGCTTCCGCTACATCGTCTGGTAAGTCATCAGGGCTATGATGCTGAGGGTCATCTTTCTCGCCTGAGTAATCGCACATTAAGCCGGGGCGGCGGCTTAACGAAATTATTCTCCAAGTAACCCAGACTCTGACCAGGTCAACGTTATCCAAGCCGTTCCCCAAGAGAGCTTTAATCTTCTTGATTTTGGGGGTGAGTGGCAGACGTTCAATGGCAGTCAACTTATCCGGCAGCAGGTGAGTGGATTCAAGGTGTAGCGCACGGAAGCCGGGCAGCGGGTTTTCACCACCCGGAGAAGAATCCTGGCAGTAGAACCATGTCTGGTTCCAATCCTTTGGATGACTCGGCAGTTCACCGTAAGGGAACAGACAGTGTCTCCGCCTTTGAATCGATATGTCACCAAGTTCCAGATTGGGCCCGTTGGCGCGTTCATTTTGCCAGTTCAAATAAAACAGCTCTCTGAACAAGGTTAAACTTGGCTCTTCTCCAAGGTAGACCTCACAGAAAACTTGAAAGTTGCAGATATTGGACACGGAATTGGGCCCGATGTCTTGAGGTCTTAGGTCAAAAAAGTGCAAAACGTCTCTGAAGAATTTTGAGCCGGGAGGAGCAAATCCCCGACTCATGTGATCGGTAAAAATGATCACCTCCCCTTCCTTGGGTTGAGGTTTCTCCTCAGATGGGTCAGGAGCACGAAAAGACATGACATCCTTTTTGGGAAGATGGCCAGACTTTACAAACTCGGACAGTTTGCTCTCTGTAACATTGGATGGGACCCAGTTGGAAGTCACCGGAGGTTTGATAGCTTTGGGTGCCATTATGAAAATTGAAGCCTACAAACAAAATAAAGGAAATTTTCCGGTTTATTATAACCCGGAGAATAAGCATTGTTGGGTTATCTAAAATGGCGTCTTAAGAAGGGGCCTAATGACATACAGGTAACTATGGGATAATGTTTAAACAGCTGCAGGTGTTAAAGATGATTAAAGTTTTCTTAAGTCGCCAGAAGCGAGCGGTGCTGGCGGCCGGGGTTATTTTAAACCGGTTACTATGGCTGAAACTGAGACAGCAGACGCCGTTTTTGGCTAAGTATGGAGCAAACAGGTTTCACAAGTTGCTGATATTATTTTGGATCAAACGGCGCTCTGGAAAGGAAAAATTTCTAGACCTAAAGCAGTACAGGGAAGCTCATATACTCAAGAAGGGTTTCTAAATCAAGGAAATAAGATCTGTTTTCGGGCAGAATAAGCATGAAACATGTTCCGCAGTAGTTCTATATTGTTTCATAATCTAAAAAGGGCATTAGAGGTGAGAACCAATGGAAGCTCGCGTTGGGCGGCAATGAACGCCGATGGACTCAACGATGGCTTAATGCAGATCCGAGAAAGGGGAACAGAAGAACTCACGAATGTGGAAGAGCTGCGAAGGGTCGCCGTCGCTTTCTAGTTCGAACAGGGTGATGCAGCGGCCTGAGTCGATGAAGACGAGGGTTTCGACGGAGGCAGCGGCGGAGCTCGAGCTGCAGAGAAGGGAGTGCGAGGAAGAAGACGACTGGAGGAAATGGAAAAGACCTAGGTCGTGGTTATTTATAAGGAGGGGCCGACTAAGACGGCGTGAGAAACGAGGGGACCAAGACCTCATTATCCAGCGGCCCCGACGCCTCGATTTTCAGGAAGGCCATTAAAGACGGAGATCCGTTGAAGATATGATGGATTAAAATATAAGTTTTATTAAAGATGACGTCACGATGATTTAACCCGGAGCCAGATGATGACATCACGGCGGGTTACAATTCTCACACAAGACAGAAGACTGAAGGCCAGCTCATAAGGTTTTTTGAAGATGGACATGAACCGGTTCAAATCAATCTGGGGCCTAATGTCAGGGATATAACTATTTGAGTAAGTCGGCCCAGGAGGGGCAGGGTTACGCAAAGAGTACTAATCGTGAAGGAAGCCCAAGACCCAGCATGAGGACGGCGGTTCAATAAAGGGTCTAAGGCCCATAGGCGATTTTTGGCCCATAGTGGTTAAACCGCCATAACGGCATGACTTGTATTATAAGGTAGAATTAACTAGTCACCGAGCCGGACACTGTTTATAAGCCGGCCGGGACTCTGTAAGCCGCAGGGCATCAACCCGTGTATATAAGGGGACGACCCGCCGGCGGCTTAGGGCAAGAAACAACACATCGAGAGCCAGGCATAGCGTATCTCGCTCCCTGGTCATCGAAACCTCAAGCAATACCAACCCAACTAGACATATGCCTTCCTTCACTGTAAGGGGCTGAACTAGTATAAACTGTCAGGGATATACCCCGCGATATGACCCGGCCGGACTTGGCGCTTCATCGTGACCCACCGGAGGATTGGCGACTTCCGGGTCTGACGGTTCACTGGTGTGACGACTCACGAGCCTGGCGACTTAATGATGGCCCATGCAAGACAGACGGATGACAAAGGCCTAAGGTCCAGTAGGCCGGCTCATGTTATTGTGGGCCGGCTTAAGACGGAAGGCATGAGGAATGTTTCCTTTATGAGGAAGCAAGACCCGTACTTGTATCCGACTTGCAATAGAGAATAAGTTAGTTCTAATCCTACTAGGACTCTACATGTAAGCCGCCCCTTCAACTTATATAAGGAGGGGCAGGGCTCCCCAAAGAGGGACAAGCAACAAGAAACAATCTCTAGGGCTAGACACAAAGAGCCGGCTTACCTGTGACTCACTCATGATCATAATGAGACCTAGCCACAAACAGCATGTAGGGTTATTACCGGATGATGTTTCCCGGGGTCCGAAGTTGTTTAAACCCTTGTCTTGTGTTGCGTCTCTCGATTCCGTTCAACCCCTCTCAGGCTATCACATAGATGTGTTGGCCTCGCGACTAAGTCCTCACACTAAGAACATCTGACGTGACAAATCCACGATAGTTGGCGCCCACCGTGAGGCCTGCGCACGATGGTGTTGAGTTCTTAGAGGGGTCTTTTTCAGGGATCAAGAAGCTCGCGATTCATCAGATGAAGAAAAGCCAAAGAACAAATTGCATAGGATAACCCGGCATGAAACAGCCTTGCGGTAGGATCAAAAAGTTCATCGTTAAAGATCAGAATCACGGTTCCGGAGCTGGCATATTCAAAATTGGAGATGAGAATTTGGGATGTGCGCCGTACGCCGCTACGAAGTCGCCAATGTTGATTTGACGCCTCCGCTGTCCGAGTACAGGTTTTGGAAAAATTGCTAAGCCGTGTCAAAGATGAAACAGTGCAAGGATCGTAATCAAGGGTAAAGCAGCACACGTGGGGAGTCATCATAGCAGTTGTCTTACATGGACTAAAATCAAGTATTTAAGGGAGGAATCCAGTGCTAAAGCATCCAACGCCCTAGTGCTACTACATGGCCAGCACGGAGATCGAGAGTTGATTGCTACTGCACGTACATGGGACAAAACAACAAGAGGAGGACTCGGTCAACCTCATCATTGCCGTTTGCAACTTGGACTCGAACGGGTGCAGTGCGTTTTAAGAAAAGAAAAAAAGAAGAAGAAAAAGGGGGCCACGGCTGGAAGGGGGATGTGGATGTGGGTCAACCAGATTGACCATGGCCCGGGTTACACTGCCGTATCCACTCAACCGCGCCAGGAACCGCCCCGCGAGTCGCCGGCTTGCAGCTCGGGCCGCCCGCGTGCTCCTTCCATGACCCGCGCGTCGCCTCACACCGCGCCCGGCTGCCGTCAAGCCGCCTCCTGCTCGGACTCGCCTCCTCCGTCTCGGCCTCAAGTCGCTAAATCGCTGTCTCTTCGAGTCGCCGTCGGGCCTCGGCATCTGACGCGTTGCGACCCTCGCTTCCGCGCTAAACGGCTTCGCCTCGTGCTCAAAGCCACAGGGCTTCGTCTCCACTACTCTAAGCCACTCGCGCTGGCTGGCCGCCGCCTCCGTGCTAAAGACGCTCGCCGGCTCGCCGCCCACGCCAACCGCTTCGCTGAACCACTGCGGTCCCTCGTCGAGCCGCCGGCGTGCTTCGTTTCAACCATGGCCGAGTCAAACTGCTCTCGCCTTCGTCCCAGCCCGCGAGTAGCCGCCGCCCACGGGCCGCAGTTTGCCAAAGTCGCCGCAGCAGGCTCATCCTCCGCTCCCGCCACTGGACAACCTGCTGATTCTGTTACTCCATCATTCAAAGAAGGATCTGAGAAAACTGTGCATCAACCGGCGTTTAAACAATCTGAGTTATTGCGAAGCGTACAGCCGCTGATGCCGATACGGATGTGGAGCACTTTACTAGTACTCCATAATACTAGTTGAAGGCTAGTCCACGTGAAATCCCAAGCACCAATGGTATTTGCACAAGTAGTGAGGCCCGATTGATTTTGAGCACATGCACCTAAGGCTGGTCATAGTGGGGAGTAACTTAGACCAGTGTCATATGCATGATACTAGTCTAAGTTACTACCTTCATAATGCAAAGTAACATGATAGTAGTGTCATAGATGGCTTCATTTATTAGCTTGTAGACTCATCTTGTCTTGGGAAACGCTATGTTACAGTAACATATTATGTTACCACCTCACATTAAATACTTGCCACATAAGCAAAAATTTCTTGGAGTACGCTATGTTACTAAATAAGTTACTCCCACTATGACTAGCCTAAAGAAAGAAAAAGAAAGGAAGATGGCATGGTGAAGCAAAATTAGTCCTATGCGTAAGATCATCCAAAGATTCAATTACATTCAGTCTTCAATTACTGTCTGCAGCCACGTTTCCAAGCGGCAGAGCCACCGTTCGCCCTGTCGTCGGGTCAATGGCCGCTTCCAGGGCCGATTTCTCGGCCCGCTACAATAAGCGGCCGGCCTCGCCCTCGACAAAGTCGCTCAATGCCGAATCCGCCGCCACGGTGCTGCCTTGCTTTGAATTGCTGTGGTGCCGCCTAGCTCCTACTCACCGGCCTTGCTGAGCCGCCCGTCACCAGTCTCCTCTGGCATTGAGACGCCACGCTGCGTTGAGCCGCCGGGGCCATATTGAGTCGATGGATGAGTCACCGATCAGCTTTTGCAAGGGAAGGAGAGAGTAGCTAAATGGCTATTGCAAGTACTGGAAGTTGATTCGTGGAACGGACCATCTATCGTCCGGAAAAATCAGGTGAATTCTGTCCGGTCAATTTAAAGAATAAGTAATCTGGCTTGTGATAGTTTTTGATGCAGGGCAATTGTTTACTGCAAGAGCGATGGACCTGTCACAGATATATAGCTCGCGCCATCATTATTATGCGCTAGCATTTGACCGTGCCATAATGCTCAATAGATGTGAAAGCAGTGACCCCTGTGGCCCAGTCTACATCAACATGACGTGGCTGACTTGCTCGTCTGCGCGGCCTACCGCGTCTGCGTTTGACTCGCCCGTCCGCGCCGGCTTACAACACCGCGGCCGATTCATCTATCTGAGCCGCCTCTGATGCTGCGGTCGTCTTTTCGGTCCATCTCTCACGGCCTGGTCTACATCAACACACCGGGCCGTACCTATCTGCATGAGTTGTTTATTGAGTATGGGCAAGTCACTGCTTGGGAAGCCCGGTTTTCTTCCAATAAATTGGAGGCAAAATTATCATGTATTATCAGTCGTCGTCTGCACTGGATGGCTCAATGGGCATGCGCACAAGTCGCCGACACTACAGTTTGGTTAACTTCAAACAGCCAGTTGGAAGGAACCATTGGTCGAGTTGCTGACACGGCTCATACGGGATCATTTATAACCCGCCACAGTCACCTCAACCTTCTGTGGATTCACATTGCGTTATCAACGCCAATGATATACACCTTCTCCTATGGTCAAATATGGAGAATCTCAAGCCAACTCTCCGAGTCATCTTGAGACTCGGGGCTACAATGGTATGGCTCGGCAAAATTAGCCGGTTTCAATGAATTCAAGAACTCCGGGTCATTGAAGGGAAGATAACCCGACCCTGGAGGCTACTGCTTTATTGGCGAGTATTTAAAGGCCGTCAGAAAATTTCCGGCTCAAAATGAAGATTCCGGTTCAAAATTAATGAGTCTCTCAATATCCAAGTCTCTCAAAATTAATGTTTATTTAAAGACATCTCTCTCCCGCAAAGCTTTGAAGCTCTCAAAACCGGTTCAACATCCGGCTCAAGGTAAATTTGTCCCTTACAAAGCTTTGAGGCTCTCAATATCCGATTTAAGAATTTTCGGTTCAAAAAGAATTAATCTCTCGCAAGTTTGAGTTCTCAGACAAATTAATGGTTGCCAAAGAGAACTTGCTGCCATGATGCACGGTTCAAAACATGGGTATCCTACCTTACGACTTACCTTATTATGATCACTTGGGGGCTTCCTGCTCATCGGGCATAGCTATCAGTACCCTCTTGATCGACGCAATGCCAAAACTTATATGGTCACTTGGGGGCTTCCTGTTCAAACATAGGTCGTATTCGAACCAAAGAGAACATAGCTGTCGATACCCTTTTGATTGGCAAACTGCTGAACCTACTTGGGGGCTTCTTGATCGTATCCAAATCATAGCTCAACCCCTTTGGGAATCGACGTGGATCGTATTCGAATCAGCATCGCTAAACAACTCTTAAGGTCATTTGGGGGCTTCCTGTTCAAACATAGGTCGTATTCGAACCAAAGAGAACATAGCTGTCGATACCCACTTTGATCGGCAACGCCAACGCCACCGGGGGCTATATGATCGTATTCGAATCTTAGCGTAACCCCTTTGGAACGGTTTACTGATCGTATTCGAATCAGAATCCTCAAAAAATTTATCTGTTTCTCATACAGTTTTTTGTAATCACAAATATTTGAGTTGTCACAAATATCATATGTGTCGGCTTTTACAGAATTGGGTTCTCACCCTCACTGTCCGGGTCACATAAACCTGCAGTATCATTCAAAGGATCATAGGGATCTTGTGATCTACTTGTGTGCAGGATAAGACTACATTTGGGTGGTTACCCGCCCTGGCTCTTGACATTAAGTCGCCAGGGCATATGTTGTTTAAACTCTGTGCAGGATTTGCATAACTATGACTTATATAAATGCTTCAGTCCAAGCTCATCACTGAAATTGGTGTCTCAAAAGGGTTATCAATTATTGATTTTCTCAAGGGCTATAGGCCACCGGGTTACAAAAATTCTAGCTTACAATGAATGTGCATTAAGTCGTCATCGGCCAAGAGCCGCCGGGTATTTAAACTCCGGATTTACTTGTCAACCGATGAGGTATTCAAATCTTTAATAGCCAAAACTGGCTGGATTTTCATGATGATATTGAATGATTGAGGTTTTCATACCGGATTATATTATTCAAATCTTAAATAGCCAACATGGCTGGATTTCTATTGTGATTATCAATAACCAGTGGTATGATTGAGGTTTTCAAAGTCACTCTAGCGCAACGGCTATTATTTTTATCAATGGGCATGATTTATTTTACAATGGAGGAAATAGTCCCGAGTCGCTGCAGGCTTACGACCCGGCACTTGGGGGCTACATTGTTCAAATCGAGATTACATCGAATATACAAGTCCCATGTCACTACCAGCATGCACCATGGCACTTGGGGGCTAATGCAAAGTCATTTTTTGCTCAACTTATTGAAGACCTGACTCATCACATTTTAAATGAGCCGGCCCTTGGGGGCTACCAATTGCTCCTGTCGGAAATTCAAGGTACACAAGCCTTAATCCATTATATTGAAAGATCCATTATTCAGTTGGTAGAGTACAAAGCTCTTAAACTTGTGGACGTGGGTTCAAGCCCCATGGTGGAGATTACATCATTTGATGGTATTGTCAATGATCATATTTACAAAGTCCCTGCTCATTATTGCATAATGACCCGGCCCTTGGAGGCTACACTGGTTGAAATCTTTATGAGCATAAGGCAATTACAAGTCCCAGGTTGCTGCAAGCATGACAACCCGGCACTTGGGGGCTACAGGTGATATGCATATAAGGGAGGAATAACTTCAAATTATCAGTTTTAAGCAAATCAGGTATTATATTATTATCAGAGAAATCTGCAAAGTTTATGACCCGGCGTCATCATAAGATTAACCCGGCATCAGCAACAGTTATGACCCGGTGTTATCAATATTTACAAGCCGGCAATTTTGCTCGCCAGCCCCTACATCTTTAAACCGGCGGATCACTAGATGAATCTTGAGTCCAAAATGTTTATTAAGCCGGCGCCTTGGAAGCCGACTCAAGTGGATTATTCTTCACAATATTTTTTTGTGAGAAACCAACATCAGCAAATTGAGTATGAAGCTAGCTTATTGACCCGGATTTTCTAGATGAAGGAAATGACAATTGGACTTAAGGATAATCAGGTCCTGGCTCAGGAGAATATTTAACCCGGAGCACAAGGAATTAAGGACGATCAGATGCCGTCTTACAATAATTTTTAACCCGGAACACAATATGTCAAGTTTGTTCTTGTGTTTATTTTACAGGATCAGTTTAACATGGATAAATCCAAATTAAACTGGGGGTTAATGTCAGGGATATACCCCGCGGTATTACCCAGCCAGAAGTATGACCCGACCGGACTTGGCGCTTCATCGTGACCCACCGGAGGATTGGCGACTTCCGGGTCTGACGGTTCACTGGTGTTACGACTCACGAGCCTGGCGACTTAATGATGGCCCATGCAAGACAGACGGATGACAAAGGCCTAAGGTCCAGTAGGCCGGCTCATGTTATTGTGGGCCGGCTTAAGATGGAAGGCATGAGGAATATTTCCTTTATGAGGAAGCAAGACCCGTACTTGTATCCGACTTGCAATAGAGAATAAGTTAGTTCTAATCCTACTAGGACTCTACATGTAAGCCGCCCCTTCAACTTATATAAGGAGGGGAAGGGCTCCCCAAAGAGGGACAAGCAACAAGAAACAATCTCTAGGGCTAGACACAAAGAGCCGGCTTACCGGCGACTCACTCATGATCATAATGAGACCTAGCCACAAACAGCATGTAGGGTTATTACCGGATGATGTTTCCCGGGGCCCGAAGCTGTCTAAACTCTTGTCTTGTGTTGCGTCTCTCGATTCCGCTCAACCCCTCTCAAGCTATCACATAGATGTGTTGGCCTCGCGACTAAGTCCTCACACTAAGGACATCTGACGTGACAAATCCACGACATAAACCTCTCGTGTCCTTTGTCCCGATTAACCCGTTTAAGCTTCCTAGTTGCGATGGCTCCACGACTAAGTCCTTGCAAGAGGACATCTGCCGTGACAATTCCACGACACCTCCCAACAAGCGCTATCGTTTAACGCCCCTAGCTAGGCATTGATAAATTTAATGATGCTCACATCAAAGACAAGAATTGAAGTACAAAGAGAGCATCATAGAACACGTGATAAACACATCTAAGTCTAACATACTTCCTATGCATAGGCATTTTATAAGCAAACAAATTACAAGGCAAGCAAAAACTAGTATATGGAAGGAAGAAGAAAGAGACGATAGCAATCTCAACATAGCGAGAGGTAATTTAGTAACAAGAAAATTTCTACAATCGTATTTTCCTCTCTCATAATAATTACATGTGGGATCATAAGCAAATTCAACAAAATAGCTATCACATAAAATATTTTCAACATGATCCACATGCATGCAAAGTTGACACTCTTCCAAAATAGTGGGATTAACATTAACTAAAGTCATGACCTCTCCAAACCCACTTTTATCAAAAATTGCATAAGATTGAACATTTTCCAAATATGTGGGATCTAAAGTTGACACTCTTCCAAACCCACTTTCAATATTATTGCAAACATTATTATCAATCTCATATTCATCATGGGGAGTAAGTAAATTATCAAGATTGTAAGAAGAATCACCCCAATCATGATCATTGCAACAGGTAGAGGACATATCAAAACTAGCATCCCCAAGCTTAGGGTTTTGCATATTATTAGCATAATCTACATCAATAGAGTTTATAATAAAATCATTGCAATCATGCTTTTTATTCAAAGATCTATCGTGAACCGCTTCATAAAGTACTTCATCACAATTTTCAGATTCACGAATTTCAAGCAAAACCTCATAAAGATAATCTAGTGCACTCAACTCACTAGCAATAGGTTCATAATAATTGGATCTCTTAAAGAGATTAGCAAGTGGATGAGGATCCATAAACTCTTAGAAAGCGAAGATGCAAGCAAAAAGAAGGCACATGGTAACACAAGATTGAACGGAGGAAGGGCGAATAAAACGGCAAGGGTGAAGTGGGGGAGAGGAAAACGAGAGGCAAATGGCAAATAATGTAATGCGGGAGATAAGGGTTTGTGATGGGTACTTGGTATGTTGACTTTTGCTTAGACCTCACCGACAACGGCGCCAGAAATCCTTCTTGCTACCTCTTGCGCACTGCGTTGGTTTTCCCTTGAAGAGGAAAGGGTGATGTAGCAAACTAGCGTAAGTATTTCCCTCAGTTTTTGAGAACCAAGGTATCAATCCAGTAGGAGGCTACGCGCGAGTCCCTCGCACCTACACAAAACAAATAAATCCTCGCAACCAACACAATAAGGGGTTGTCAATCCCTACACGGTCACTTATGAGAGTGAGATCTGATAGATATGATAGGATAATATTTTTGGTATTTTTATGATAAAGATGCAAAGTAAAATAAAAGCAAAGTAAAAGGCAAAGGAAATAACGAAGTATTGGAAGATTAATATGATGAAGATAGACCCGAGGGCCATAGGTTTCACTAGTTGCTTCTCTCAAGAGCATAAGTATTTTACGGTGGGTGAACAAATTACTGTTGAACAATTGACAGAATTGAGCATAGTTATGAGAATATCTAGGTATGATCATGTATATAGGCATCACGTCCGATACAAGTAGACCGACTCCTACCTGCATCTACTACTATTACTCCACTCATCAACCGCTATCCAGCATGCATCTAGAGTATTAAGTTCATAAAAACAGAGTAACGCCTTAAGCAAGATGACATGATGTAGAGGGATAAATTCATGCAATATGATAAAACCCCATCTTGGTATCCTCGATGGCAACAATACAATACGTGCCTTGCTGCCCCTACTATCACTGGGAAAGGACACTGTAAGATTGAACCCAACGCTAAGCACTTCTCCCATTGCAAGAAAGATCAATCTAGTAGGCCAAACCAAACTGATAATTCAAAGGGACTTGCAAAGATAACCAATCATACATAAAAGAGCTCAGAGAAGATTCAAATATTGTTCATAGCTAAACTTGATCATAAACCCACAATTCATCGGTATCAACAAACACACCGCAAAAGAAGATTACATCGAATAGATCTCCACGAGAGAGGGGGAGAACTTTGTATTGAGATCCAAAAAGAGAGAGGAAGCCATCTAGTTAATAACTATGGACCGGAAGGTCTGAGGTAAACTACTCACACTTCATCGGAGGGGCTATGGTGTTGATGTAGAAGCCCTCCATGATGGACGCCCCCTCCGGCGGAGCTCCGGAACAGGCCCCAAGATGGGATCTCATGGGTACAGAAGGTTGCGGCGATGGAATTAGGTTTTTGGCTCCTGTTCTGATCGTTTGGGGGTACGTAGGTATATATAGGAGGAAGGAGTACGTCGGTGGAGCAACGAGGGGCCCACGAGGGTGGAGGGCGCGCCTGGGGGGGTAGGTGCGCCCCCTACCTCGTGGCTTCCTCCTCTGTTTCTTGGCGTAGGGTCCAAGTCCTCTGGATCATGTTCGTTCCAAAAATCACGTTCCCGAAGGTTTCATTCCGTTTGGACTCCGTTTGATATTCTTTTTCTGCGAAACTCTGAAATAGGCAAAAAACAGCGATTCTGGGCTGGGCCTCTGATTAATAGGTTAGTCCCAAAAATAATATAAAAGTGAATAATAAAGCCCAATAATGTCCAAAACAGTAGATAATATAGCATGGAGCAATCAAAAATTATAGATACGTTGGAGACGTATCACACGTATGCAATGTTGTGTACCAGACCTGATGTGTGCCTTGCTATAATTATAGCAGGGAGGTACCAAAGTAATCCAGGAGTGGATAACTGGACAACGGTCAAGAACATCCTGAAATACCTGAAAAGGACTAAGGATATGTTTCTCGTTTATGGAGGTGACAAAGAGCTCGTCGTAAATGTTTACGTCGATGCAAGTTTTGACACTGATCTGGATGACTCTAAGTCACAAACCGGATACGTATTTATATTGAATGGTGGAGCTGTAAGTTGGTGCAGTTCCAAGCAGAGCGCCGTGGCGGGATCTACGTGTGAGGTGGAGTACATAGCTGCTTCGGAAGCAGCAAATGAAGGAGTCTGGATGAAGGAGTTCATATCCGATCTAGGTGTAATACCTAGTGCATCAGGTCCAATGAAAATCTTTTGTGACAATACTGGAGCAATTGCCTTGGCGAAGGAATCTAAATTTCACAAGAGAACCAAACACATCAAGAGACGCTTCAATTCCATCGGCGATCTAGTCAAGGAAGGAGACATAGAGATTTTTAAGATACATACGGATCTGAATGTTGCAGACCCGTTGACTAAGCCTCTTCCACGAGCAAAACATGATCAGCACCAAGACTCCATGGGTGTTAAAATCATTACTATATAATCTAGATTATTGACTCTAGTGCAAGTGGGAGACTGAAGGAAATATGCCCTAGAGGCAATAATAAAGTTGTTGTTTATATTTCCTTATATCATGATAAATGTTTATTATTCATGCTACAATTGTATTAACCGGAAACTTAGTACATGTGTGAATACATAGACAAACGGAGTGTCCCTAGTATGCCTCTACTTGACTAGCTCGTTAATCAAAGATGGTTAAGTTTCCTAACCATAGACATGTGTTGTCATTTGATGAACGGGATCACATCATTAGAGAATGATGTGATGGACAAGACCCATCCATTATCCTAGCATAATGATCGTTTAGTTTTATTGATATTGCTTTCTTCATGACTTATACATATTCCTCTGACTATGAGATTATGCAACTCCCGAATATCGGAGGAACACCTTGTGTGTTATCAAATGTCACAACGTAACTGGGTGATTATAAAGATGCTCTACAGGTGTCTCCGAAGGTGTTTGTTGGGTTGGCATAGATCGAGATTAGGATTTGTCACTCCGAGTATCGAAGATGTATCTCTAGGCCCTCTCGGTAATGCACATCACTATAAGCCTTGCAAGCAATGTGACTAATGAGTTAGTTACGGGATGATGCACTACGGAACGAGTAAAGAGGCTTGCCGGTAATGAGATTGAACTAGGTATGATGATACCGATGATCGAATCTCGGGCAAGTAACATACCGATGACAAAGGGAATGACGTATGTTGTTATCCGGTTTGACCGATAAAGATCTTCGTAGAATATGTGGGAGCCAATATGAGCATCGAGGTTCCGCTATTGGTTATTGACCGGAGATGTGTCTCGGTCATGTCTACATTGTTCTCGAACCTGTAGGGTCCGCTCGCTTAACGTTCGATGACGATTTGTATTATGAGTTATGTGTTTTGGTGACCGAAGTTTGTTCGGAGTCCCGGATGAGATCGCGGACATGACAAGGAGTCTCGAAATGGTCGAGAGGTAAAGATTCATATATTGAAAGGTAGTATTCGGACATCGGAATGGTTCCGAGTGATTCGGGTATTTTTCCGGAGTACCGAGGGGTTAGTGGAAACCCCAGGGGAAGTATTGGGCCAACATGGGCCTGAGGGAGAGAGAGGGAAGCCCGCGGGGGGTGGCCGCGTGCCCCCCCCCCCCTTGGGAGTCCGAATAGGAGAAGGAGTAGGGGCGACGCCCCCCTTCCCTTTCCCTCTCCCTCTCCTTCCTATTCCCTCCGGTGGAAGAAAGGAAAAGGGGGGTCGAATCCTACTTGGACTAGGAGTCCAATTAGGACTCCCCCCATGGCGTGCCCCTCCTGGCCACCGGCCTCTCTCCCCCCTCCTTTATATACGTGACCAGTGGGCACCCCAAAGGGACAACAGTTGTTTCTTAGCCGTGTGCGGTGCCCCCCTCCATAGTTTACCACCTTGGTCATATTGTCGTAGTGCTTAGGTGAAGCCCTGCGTGGATCACATCACCAACACCGCCGCCACGCCGTCGTGCTGACGGAACTCTCCCTCGACCCTCTACTGGATCAAGAGCTCGAGGGACGTCATCGTGTTGAACTTGTGCTGAACACGGAGGTGTCGTACGTTCGGTACTTGGATCGGTTGGATCGTGAAGACATTCGACTACATCAACCGCGTTACTAAATGCTTCCGCTTTCGGTCTACGAGGGTACGTGGACACACTCTCCCGTCTCGTTGCTATGCATATCATAGATAGATCTTGCGTGATCGTAGGAAATTTTTGAATTACTACGTTCCCCAACAAGGTCATCACCGATCTTCGCGCCAATATCGCAGAGCTCGTCGACGAGACTCTTCAGGCGGCAACAATATTCGTCAACGGAGGTGTTGTCTGATAATCCACAAGTATAGGGGATCGCAACAGTTTTTGAGGGTAGAGTATTCAACCCAAATTTATTGATTCGACACAACGGGGGCCAAAGAATATTCCCAAGTATTAGCAACTGAGTTGTCAATTCAGCCACACATGGATAACTTAATATCTGCAGCAAAGTATTTAGTAGCAAAGTAGTATGATAGTAACGGTAACAGTAGCAAAAGTAATATTTTTAGGTTTTGTAGTGATTGTAACAGTAGCAACCGAAAAGTAAATAAGCAAAGAACAGTATGTGAAAAGCTCGTAGGCATTGGATCGGTGATGGAGAATTATGCCAGATGTGGTTCATCATGTAACATCCATAACATAGGGTGACACAGAACTAGCTCCAATTCATCAATGTAATGTAGGCATGTATTCCAAATATAGTCATACGTGCTTATGGAAAAGAACTTGCATCACATCTTTTGTCCTACCCTCCCGTGGCAGCGGGGTCCTATTGGAAACTAAGGGATATTAAGGCCTCCTTTTAATAGAGTACCGGACCAAAGCATTAACACATAGTGAATACATGAACTCCTCAAACTATGATCATCACCGAGAGTGGTCCTGATTATTGTCACTTCGGGGTTGCCGGATCATAACACATAGTAGGTGACTATAGACTTGCAAGATAGGATCAAGAACTCACATATATTCATGAAAACATAATAGGTTCAGATCTGGAATCATGGCACTCGGGCCCTAGTGACAAGCATTAAGCATAGCAAAGTCATAGCAACATCAATCTCAGAACATAGTGGATACTAGGGATCAAACCCTAACAAAACTAACTCGATTACATGATAAATCTCATCCAACCCATCACCGTCCAGCAAGCCTACGATGGAATTACTCACGCACGGCGGTGAGCATCATGAAATTGGTGATGGAGGATGGTTGATGATGACGATGGCGACGGATTCCCCTCTCCGGAGCCCCGAACGGACTCCGGATCAGCCCTCCCGAAAGAGTTTAGGGCTTGGCGGCGGCTCCGTATCGTAAAACGCAATGAATCTTTTCCTTTGGTTTTTTTTTCTCCCCGAACACGAATATATGGAGTTGGAGTTGAGGTCGGTGGAGCTCCAGGGGGCCCACGAGGCAGGGGGCGCGCCCCCCACCCTCGTGGCAAGGGTGTGAGCCCCCTGGCCTTGATTCTTTCACCAGTATTTTTTATTATTTCCAAAAATAATCTCCGTGGAGTTTCAGGTCATTCCGAGAACTTTTGTTTCTGCATATAAATAACATCGTGGCAATTCTGCTGAAAACAATGTCATTCCGGGTTAGTTCCATTCAAATCATGCAAGTTAGAGTCCAAAACAAGGGCAAAAGTGTTTGGAAAAGTAGATACGGCGGAGAGGTATCAACTCCCCCAAGATTAAACCTTTGCTTGTCTTCAAGCAATTCAGTTGATAAATTGAAAGTGATAAAGAAAACTTTTACAAACTCTATTTGCTCTTGTTGTTGTAAATATGTAAAGCCAGCATTCAAGGTTTTAGCAAAGATTATGAACTAACCATATTCACAATAACACTTAGGTCTCATGTTTACTCATGTCAATGGCATAATCAACTAGCGAGCAATAATAATAAATCTCGGATGACAACACTTTCTCAAAACAATCATGATATGATATAATAAGATGGTATCTCACTAGCCCTTTCTGAGACCGCAAAACATAAATGCAGAGCACCTTTAAAGATCAAGGACTAACTAGACATTGTAATTCATGGTAAAAGAGATCCAGTCATAGTCATACCCAATATAAATTAATAGTAATGGATGCAAATGACATCGGTGCTCTCCAGCTGGTGCTTTTTAATAAGAGGGTGATGACTCAACATAAAAGTAAATAGATAGGCCGTTCGTAGAGGGAAGCAGGGATTTGTAGAGGTGCCAGAGCTCAGTTTTAAAGCAGAGATAAATAATATTTTGAGTGGCATACTTTCATTGTCAACATAACAACCAAGAGATGGCGATATCTTCCATGCTACACACATTATAGGCGGTTCCCAAACAGAATGGTAAAGTTTATACTCCCCCTCCACCAACAAGCATCAATCCATGGCTTGCTGAAACAACGAGTGCCTCCAACTAACAACAGTCCGTGGGAGTTTTGTTTGCAATTATTTTGATTTGATTTGCATAAAGCATGGGACTGGGCATCCTGGTGACCAGCCATTTTCTCGTGAGTGAGGAGCGGAGTTCACTCCTCTTGAGAATAACCCGCCTAGCATGGAAGATACATACAACCCTAGTTAATACATGAGCTATTCGATCATACAAAACAGAATTTCATTTGAAGGTTTAGAGTTTGGCACATACAAATTTACTTGGAATGGCAGGTAGATACCGCATATAGGAAGGTATGGTGGACTCATATGGAATAACTTTGGGGGTTTAAGGGATTGGATGCACAAGCAGTATTCTCGCTTAGTACAAGTGAAGGCTAGCAAAAGACTGGGAAGCGACCAACTAGAGAGCGACAACAGTCATGAACATGCATTAAAATTAATAAACATTGAGTGCAAGCATGAGTAGGATATAATCCACCATGAACATAAATATCATGAAGGCTATGTTGATTTGTTTCAACTACATGTGTGAATATGTGCCAAGTCAAGTCACTTGAATCATTCAAAGGAGAATATCACCCCATCATACCACATCACAACCATTTTAATAGCATGTTGGCACGCAAGGTAAACCATTATAAACTCCTAGCTAATTAAGCATGGCATAAGCAACTATAATCTCTAATTGTCATTGCAAACATGCTTATTCATAATAGGTTGAATCAGGAACGATGAACTAATCATATTTACAAAGACAAGAGAGGTCGAGTTCATACCAGCTTCTCTCTTCTCAATCAGTCCATCATATATCGTCGTTATTGCCTTTCACTTGCACGACCGAACGATATGAATAATAATAATAATGCACGTGCATTGGACTAAGCTGGAATCTGCAAGCATTCAATAAACAGGAGAAGACAAGGCAATATGAACTCTTGGTTAAATCAACAATACTGCATATAAGAGCCACTTCAATAATTTCATTATGGTCTTCTCCTATCGACCCCCAAAGAAAAGAAAAGAAATAAAACTATTTACACGGGAAAGCTCCCAACAAGCAAAAAGAAGAACAGGAAATATTTTTGGGTTTTCTTTTTAATTATTACTACTATAGCAAGAAAATAAACTAGCTAAAAGCTATTACTAATTTTGTTTTGCTTAAGTTTTATCAAACACACAAGAAGAAAGCAAGAAAAAGAAAATAAACTAGCATGGATATTACAGTGAAAAAGTATGAGCACCGACAACTAGCAATGAGTGTGTGAACATGAATGTAATGTCACTGAGAAATACGTACTCCCCCAAGCTTAGGCTTTTGGTTGTCCTTGAATTTTACTTTAGGGTGCCTCGGCATCCCCAAGCATAGGCTCTTAACATTCCTTATTCCAAAATCTATCAAATCTTTACCCAAGGACTTGAAAACTTCACAACACAAAAGTTCAACAGAAAATCTTATGAGCTCTGTTAGTATAAGAAAATAAACCACCACTTTAAGGTACTGTAATGAACTCATTCTTTATTTATATTGGTGTTAAACCTACTGTATTCCAACTTCTCTATGGTTCATACCCCCAGATACTAGCCATAGATTCATCAAAATAAGCAAACAACACACGAAAAACAGAATCTGTCAAAAGCAGAACAGTCTGTAGTAATATGTATCAAACGCAAACTTCTCTAACTCAGAAAAATCTACCAAAATAGGAAGACCGATTTTTTTTATTATTGATCTACTGCAATTGGAATCAGTATTTTATCACTTTCTAGTGATTTTTAACAATTGTTTTCGTGATCGGAAAGTTTCTGACATTTTCAGCAAGATCAAATAATTATCACCCAAGAAGATCCTATAGGTTTTACTTGGCACAAACACTAATTAAAACATAAAACCACATCTAACCAGAGGCTATATGAAATATTTATTACTAAATAGGATCAAAAGCAAGGGACAAAAATAAAATTGGGTTGCCTCTCGACAAGCGCTATGGTTTAAGGCCCCTAGCTAGGCATTTTTTATTGCAAGGATAAATCAGAAAACTGACAGAACATACTAATTTTACTTTATTTATCCTAAATAACAGAAAGTAAAAGAGCGTACAGAAGGTTGTCCTTTCTAACTTCATCCATCTCATGCTCATCAAAAGGAATCCACTAACAAGGTTGATCAAGTCTTGTTAACAAACTCATTCCGAATTGCATGAAACCGAAGAATTTTCGAATAGCACTAGGTTACCTCAATGGGGATATGCACGTACCCAATAATAAGAATATCATATTTCTTCTTGACAGTAGGAAGAGGAAATTCAAAACCTCCAAAAATAATCGATGGAATTTTTCCAATAGAGTTGATACTGTGGACTTGAGGTTGTTTCCTCGGAAAGTGTACCGTATGCTCATTACCATTAACATGAAAAGTGACATTGCCTTTGTTGCAATCAATAACAGCCCCTGCAGTATTAAAAAAGGGTCTTCCAAGAATAATAGACATACTATCGTCCTCGGGAATATCAAGAATAACAAAGTCTGTTAAAATAGTAACATTTGCAACCACAACAGGCACATCCTCACAAATACCGACAGGTATAGCAGTTGATTTATCAGTCATTTGCAAAGATGTTTTAGTAGGTGTCAACTTATTCAAATCAAGTCTACAATATAAAGAGAGAGGCATAACACTAACACCGTCTCCAAGATCACATAAAGCAGTTTTAACATAGTTTCTTTTAATGGAGCATGGTATAGTGGGTACTCCTGGATCTCCTAATTTCTTTGGTATTCCACCCTTAAAAGTATAATTAGCAAGCATGGTGGAAATTTCAGCTTTTCCGGTATGTTTCTTTTATTTGTAACAATTTCTTTCATATACTTAGCATAAGGATTCATCTTGAGCATATCAGTTAATCGCATACGCAAAAAGATAGGTCTAATCATTCCAGCAAAGCGCTCAAAATCCTCATCATCCTTTTTCGTGGATGGCTTAGGAGGAAAAGGCATGGGTTTGTGAACCCATAGCTCTCTTTCTTTACTGTGCTTCCTAGCAACAAAGTCTCTCTTATGATAACGTTGATTCTTTGATTGTGGGTTATCAAGATCAACAGCAGGTTCAGTTTCAACATCATTATCATTGCTAGGTTGAGCATCAACATGAACATTATCATTAACATTATCACTAGGTTCATGTTCATTACCAGATTGTGTTTCAGCATCAGAAATAGAAATATCATTTGGATTCTCAGGTGTGTCAACAACAGGTTCACTAGAAGCATGCAAAGTCCTATCATTTTTCTTTTTTCTTCTTCTTAGAAGGACTAGGTGCATCAATATTATTTCTGTGAGAATCCTGCTCAATTCTCTTAGGATGGCCCTCAGGATACAAAGGTTCCTGAGTCATTTTACCAGTTCTAGTAGCCACTCTAATAGCATAGTCATTATTCTTACTATTCAATTCATTGAGCAAATCATTTTGAGCTTTAAGTACTTGTTATACTTGAGTGGTAACCATAGAAGCATGTTTACTAATGAGTATAAGTTCACCCTTAACTCTAGACAAATAATCACCCAAGTGTTCAATCATATAAGCATTTTTTTAATTGTCTACCAAAATAAGCATTGAAGTCTTCTTGCTTAACCATAAAGTTATTAAACTCATCCAAACATTGGCTAGCAAACTTAGTAGGAGGGATTTCAGCTTTATCATATCTATAGAGAGAATTTACCTTTACTACCTGTGTCGGGTTATCAAGACCATGTGTTTCTTCAATAGGTGATGAATTAAGATCATATATTTCTTCAACAGGCGGTAAATCAAGACCATGTATTTCTTAAATAGGAGGTAAATTCTTAACATCTTTAGCTTTAATACCCTTTTCTTTCATAGATTTATTTGCTTCTTGCATATCTTCAGGACTGAGAAATAGAACACCCCTTTTCTTCGGAGTTGGCTTAGGAGTTGGTTCAGGGAGTGTCCAATTATTTTCATTTGTCAACATATTGTTCAATAGAATTTCAGCTTGATCAACAGTTCTTTCCGTGAAAACACAACCAGCACAACTATCCAGGTGGTCTCTGGAAGCATCGGTTAGTCCATTATAAAAGATATCAAGTATTTCATTTTTCTTAAGAGGATGATCAGGCAAAGCATTAAGTAATTGGAGAAGCCTCCCCCAAGCTTGTGGGAGACTCTCTTCTTCAATTTGCACAAAATTATATATATCCCTTAAAGCAGCTTGTTTCTTATGAGCAGGGAAATATTTAGCAGAGAAGTAATAAATCATATCCTCGGGACTACGCACACAACCAGGATCAAGATAATTAAATCATATCTTAGCATCACCCTTTAATGAGAATGGAAATATTTTAAGGATATAATAGTAGCGAGATTTCTCATCATTAGTGAACAGGGTGGCTATATCGTTTAATTTAGTAAGATGTGCCACAATAGTTTCAGATTAATAGTCATAAAAAGGATCAGATTCAACCAAAGTAATTATATCAGGATCAACAGAGAATTCATAATCCTTATCAATAACAAAGATAGGTGAAGAAGTAGCATAAGCAGGATCATATTTAATTCTAGCATTCAGAGTTTTCTGTTTAAGCTTAGCTAATAATTTCTTAAGATCACTTCTATCATTGCAAGCAAGAAAGTATCTAGCAGTTTTTTCATCCATAACATAGCCCTCAGGCACAACAGGCAATTCATATTTAGGGGGAGAATCATCGTCATCACTTTCATCAATATTAGCAGGTACAATAATTTCATCCTCTCTAGCCCTAGCAAGTTGTTCATCAAGAAATTCACCAAGTGGCACAGTAGTATCAAGCATAGAAGTAGTTTCATCATAAGTATCATGCATAGTAGAAGTGGCATCATCAATAACATGCGACATATCAGAATTAATAGCACAAACGGGTTTAGGTGTCGCAAGCTTACTCAAAACAGAAGGTGAATCAAGTGCAGAGCTAGATGACAGTTCCTTACCTCCCCTCGTAGTTGAGGGATAAATTTTTGTTTTTGCGTCTTTCAAGTTCTTCATAGTGACCAGCAGATATAAATCCCAAGTGACTCAAAGAATAGAGCTATGCTCCCCGGCAACGGCGCTAGAAAATAGTCTTGATAACCCACAAGTATAGGGGATCGCAACAGTTTTCTAGGCTAGAGTATTCAACCCAAATTTATTGATTCGACACAAGGGGAGCCAAAGAATATTCTCAAGTATTAGCACCTGAGTTGTCAATTCAGCCACACCTAGATAACTTAATATCTGCAGCAAAGTATTTAGTAGCAAAGTAGTATGATAGTAACGGTAACGGTAGCAAAAGTAATATTTTTGGGTTTTGTAGGGATTGTAACAGTAGCAACGGAAAAGTAAATAAGCAAAGAATAGTATGTGAAAAGCTCGTAGGCATTGGATCGGTGATGGAGAATTATGCCAGATGTGGTTCATCATGTAACAATCATAACATAGGGTGACACAGAACTAGCTCCAATTCATCAATGTAATGTAGGCATGTATTCCAAATATAGTCATACGTGCTTATGGAAAAGAACTTGCATGACATCTTTTGTCCTACCCTCCCGTGGCAGCAGGGTCCTATTTGAAACTAAGGGATATTAAGGCCTCCTTTTAATAGAGTATGACCAAAGCATTAACACATAGTGAATACATGAACTCCTCAAACTATGATCATCACCGGGAGTGGTCCTGATTATTGTCACTTCGGGGTTGCCGGATCATAACACATAGTAGGTGACTATAGACTTGCAAGATAGGATCAAGAACTCACATATATTCATGAAAACATAATAGGTTCAAATCTGAAATCACGGCACTCGGGCCCTAGTTACAAGCATTAAGCATAGCAAAGTCATAGCAACATCAATCTCAGAACATAGTGGATACTAGGGATCAAACCCTAACAAAACTAACTCGATTACATGATAAATCTCATCCAACCCATCACCGTCTAGCAAGCCTACGATGGAATTACTCACGCACGGCGGTGAGCATCATGAAATTAGTGATGGAGGATGGTTGATGATGACGATGGCGATAGATTCCCCTCTTCGGAGCCCCGACGGACTCCAGATCAGCCCTCCCGAGAGAGTTTAGGGCTTGGCGGCGGCTCCGTATCGTAAAACGCGATGAATCTTTTTCTCTGGTGTTTTCTCCCCGAACACGAATATATGGAGTTGGAGTTGAGGTCGGTGGAGCTCTAGGGGGCCCACGAGGCAGGGGGTGCGCTCAGGGGGTGCAGGCACGCCCCCACCCTCGTGGCAAGGGTGTGGGCCCCATGGCCTTAATTCTTTCACCAGTACTTTTTATTATTTTCAAAAATAATCTCCGTGGAGTTTCAGGTCATTCCGTGAACTTTTGTTTCTGCACATAAATAACACCATGGAAATTCTGCTGAAAACATTGTAAGTTCGGGTTAGTTCCATTTAAATCATGCAAGTTAGAGTCCAAAACAAGGGCAAAAGTGTTTGGAAAAGTAGATACGACGGAGACATATCATTGTCCTGGTGACACCAAAAAAACTCTTGCTGCAAAAAAAATGCGACGCTGGAGCCGGTTGTCAGTGAACAACCCGTTCAGCTTGGTCCACATGGCGCAGGCATCGTCACTGTCCTGCACGACCGTCTGGAAGAGGTCCGCCGAGATGGTGAGAAAGAACCAGCGGATGATCGTGGTGTCGATGGTGGACCAATCATGGAACTCGGGGACAAGGCTGGAGTCAACGGTGCCGTCCACGTGGTCGATGAGGTGATACTCCCGAAACACGAGGGAAAAATACGTCTTCCACTTGTAGTAGGAGGAGTCCGCCTGCGAGAGACGAACCGGCACCCGCTCGAAGATGTTGAGGTTGCGGATGTCATTGATGTCGGGAGGGTTGGCATCGGCGAACGGGTTGGAGTTGGTGGACGCGGAGGAGGTGACAGGCGACATGACGAGGGTGAGGCAGCTCGACGGCTGGTGGCGTTAGTCGGATTGTCAGAAACGCGAAGCGAGCGGCAGCAGGTGGTCGGCGCGAAGTGGCAGCAGGCGATCGGGCGAAGCGGTAGCTGGCGATCAGGCAAAGTGGCGATGCGGGCGAAGTGGCTTGGGCGAGGCGGGTAGCAGCAAGCGGGCGGCGCGTGCATCTAGCGGGTTGTGCGTGCGGCGATGCAGGAGGGAGCTGGCGACGTGGGTTGCGATGCGGGCTGGAGGCAGGCGATTGGGTCGGGCGGGAGGTGCTAGCGAGCGGCGGGTAGCGCGGCTGGGAGAGAGAAAGGCGGCGGCCGACGCAGGAGGTGCGCGGGCGGTGGCTGGGTGGCGGCGGCGGCGGAAGGCTAGGGTTTAGAACCCGGAAACTGATACCATATATCATGTGGGAATTAGACGTTGTATTCCTCAGGTGCAAATGCACGTATATAGGATGTACAAGAGGTGAACCACGACCTCAACTATAAAAGGAACAAGGAGGTGGGCCCAATACACAGATATGCACAACACATATACTCAACAGATGCTATATCCATAAGATTTACATTGAGATCCGTGCAATTTTCTTTTCAGTTTTTCTTTTTCTCTCTTGCACTATGTCACTTGACTTAGAGAAACTCTAGCAGACCCTGCAAAATCGGCAAACCCGCAAAATTCCAGCGAGTATACGGGTTCGGCCCAATTTTCTGGCCAGAACCGAGCCCGTATACTCGCCCGGCGCATAAATTTTTTTACCGCGGCTCGCAAACCGCCCTCCCCCCAGCAGTATATCTACGGGTTCGTGGTGCATTTGCGGGTCAAAACCCTTCCCGCCGCCACCGCGTCTTTCCGCAATTCCCCACCCCCCTTCTCATATTTCTCGCCGCTGGTGAGCCCCTTCCGCCTCCGGCCGCCATGTGGGGCCACATGTGGAGCTCCGGCCGCGGCTTCGGGAGCAGATCCGGTGGCGGCAGCGACCTCAAGCGCGAGCGGTGTGTCCGGTCAGACGGCGCGAGGAAGCGCGGGGCGAGTAAGTGGAAGAACAGGGGCCTCTCACCGTCGCCGAGCTTCCGCGTCCGCGAGATGGAGGAATACGAGCGTCGGCACGGGCGTACGCCCTCCTCCGCCGAGGGCTCATCCTCCGCCGCGAGGCCCTCTTTTGCCGCGAGCTCTTCCTCTTCCGACGCGAGCCTTCTCCCCGTGAAGAGGGAGTGGTCGGAGGAGCCGGAGGAGGTCGAGGTCGTCGCCGTCAAGCAGGAGCCCGAGAAGATCATGCGCCGCAGCGGCGTCGGGCCCGAGGACTTCGTCGCCGATGTCGACGCCGTCGCGGCCACCATTGCCGAACGTAGCTTGCGCTAGGAGGCGGAGCGCCGGAGCCACCACGAGGAGCTCGACGACCTCATGTTCCAGCAGGCGGTCGCGGCGAACCTTGCCGCCAAGGAGAAGGACGACGAGTGGCGGCGCATCCGCGAGGAGCAGAAGGCGAAGTACATCGACCTCGGCAGCTCCGACGAGGAGGATTGAGCTCCTCCACCGCGTCGTCCATGGCCGCGAGCTCACCGCCGTTAGATCTCCACCACCCTCTAGTACTAGCAGTGGATGTAGCATGTAGTCTCTACTCCTAATGGAGCAGTTGGTAGTCTTCGCCGGTCAATTTTCGTCCCACCAGAGATGGTTTTTTTTGTCCTCGATTCCCCCCTCCGCCCTCGAACCAGGAAAGAAAAAAACGATAGGCTCCCACGATGTCCAGTGCTAAACCCTCCGGTTGATTGAAAAAAAACCGTTCTGAAAAAAATCACGACGGTTAACCTACGAAAAAAATCGCAGCGATCGCTCGCTACTCCATCCCTCGCCCCCGCCGCTTCAGCGAGGACCACGACTCGTTTTACTTAGGGTTCCCCGTCTCCTCCGCCAATGTGTTCCTTCTCCGCCTCCGCCGCCATCTGCCTCTTCCGCCGCCACCGCCGTGGAACCCTGGGGCAGGGCAGGGCATGCCCGCGCTGCGGGCAGTCTTCCTCCTCCGCCGCTCCCATCTGCCGCCTCTGCCGAGATTCGAGGCCTACGACTTGTGAGACGCCGCCGCCGCCGCGGAACCCTGGGGCAGGCCAGGGAAGGACATGACCGTGGTCGACGGCCGGTCCGTGTGGATGTTCCTACAGGCGTGGGCCGCGGCCTGCCGCGGCAATGATGCTACTGCCTTGGGTACCGTGACGTTTGACCGCGAGGTGGTCGCCATCCCCGGTGGCGAGGAGCACGCTGCGGAAGTATGTGCCCAATCTCCCGCTGGTATGTTCCTTGCCCTTTACTTCCCTTCCATGCTCGTTAGTCCCTGCAGCCGGCCAGCAAAGTAAGCAGCCCGACTCCGTTTGGTTTCTTCATGTTTCAGGTCATCGATTTGGTTAGTGTCTCTATGTTTCAGCCCGACTCCTACTACCGTAAATACATCTAGCTGTCTCTATCTCTGCACCGGCCATCAATTTGGTTTCTTCATGTTTCAGGTCAACCACTGGCCATCGATTTGTTAAAAAAATGATGTATATACATGTATTTCAGTTTTAAATACATCCAGGGCAGGGTGTGACCGTGCCGCGCAGGGCCGTGCCCAGCATCGAGGAGGAGCTCAGGTATTTTCAAATCGAGGAAGAACACCAGATCGATGATGATGCGGTATGCGACTGCAGGACCTGCTCGACCCTTGTTGCCATTGTGCGCCCTCTATGGGTTCTGACATGCCGTCGCCAACCGCCAGAGATGCCACCTCCTCCCCGCGTAACAAAGTCATGGCAATGGTGGTGTTGCGTGCGTTGATCCACCACCTGGCCCGCAGCTCGTGCAGCAACTGGCGTAAGGTTAGTCAGCTCAAGGCCTCAGGAGTCGTTTGTGCGATGGCTTTAGCGGTTGTAGATTTATCATGCAGATTGTAGAACAAGGTAAGCTTAATTAGTGATATATACGAACTTACATTAGGTTCATATGATCTCTGAGTAGTAAAATGTGGTCTTTCTTTTTTATTCAACATTTTTTCCTCTTGTGTGTCTGGTTGGTTGCTGACTCGCACAGCATGAGTTGGTCACACTGTGACAAATGGGGAGAATGGCGTGAAGAAAATGCAAGATGGGAAGCAATGGTCGTGGTACAACTATGGTAAGGTCCAGCGGGATAGGAACAAGCTCCTGTGGGTCACGACCAAGTGGTGCAGGTGCATGACTCTACATCTCTCTGTGCCTACTTGTTTGTGCCCTGGTCCATAGTTTAGATAGTGTTGAATCGAGCTGATTTGTGGGGAGTTATTGTGAGGAGGTTAGGTTCAGTTGATGCCTCTGTTGGCAAAGGCAGTGCCTAGGAGGTGCTTAGGCACGCCTAGGCGCTAGGCAAAGGCCAAACGCCTCGCCTAGGGCATAAATGGAGGTATAGGTAGGGCAAGCAAGGAATTGCCTACCCAAACAAGAAATCATGCCACATACTACACTGATATGCCAAACGGGTTATATTGCAATGGCAGTAGACAGTAATTAACTTCTTTATATGCCCTAAACCAATATCAACACCCATATAATAATCACAAATACACTACGAGTAAAAACTATATTACCGCCTAGGCCGCGCCTAGGGCGCTTAGGCACCGCCTAGGCACTAGGCGAAGGCCAACCGCCTCGCTTACGCCTACCGCTTTTTCCAATCATGGTTGGTGCTAACTCGGTTTCGTCATTTTTGTGGGGTATTGTGGTCTGTGGTGCATTAAAAATGCCATCCTTGCAAAAATTAACCCTACACTCTTCTTCAATCCGTTATTGTCTTCTATCCATTTCTGAATTATTAGTTGCTGATGGTAATAAAAACAAGTACAGTTCCTCTAGCAGCATACTACCAAATGGTACAACTAAGAAGTTGAATCATCATAGCTTATTGATCTGTCCATCTGCACTGCAAGCAGTGAAAAAAATCCATCATATTTTCACAAATGAAGATCGAGGCCTCAACACAAACAAATGATTGCTGGGATAGTTAGAGAGGGAAAAATAATCAAAAGTGTGTGGCCCATCGGTCCGGCAGATTGCTCATGTTGTTGCACTAGGATGTGATCTGAAAGTGTGTGGAGCCACATGGTGTTCGAGCACCCCCAAGACGTGAAGTCTCACGACCTGATGTTGCGGAATCGCTGTTGCCGGAGGCCAACATGACGCAGGTGAACGTCGCTGGGAACCTGACGCATGGTGGATGATGCCGAGAACCTGACGCCAAAGAGCACAAGGGACGACACGGACTCATGCCTCAGCGGGCTGGTGTAGGAGCTGGAGAAGGCCAACAGCTCTATTTGGGAGTAATCAGCAGTTACCAACAACCAATTATTCCTATTAAAAGAAAGAGAGATGCCATGCAATTATCATTCTAGCTATTTTAGTACTCTTCAAAAAGCAAACAATGGTTGAAATCAAAGGCATTTAATTCATGATGGTAAACCATTGACATGCTTCCGAAATCTTTATCATTCTTTCCTGTTGTGAAATCCACCACATGATCAACACTGTGCAAATGATAATTTAGACAGTTATTCGTAAGTATATATGAATATCAAACCTAATGAAACATGGGCATAAAGGTAAATGGCCTGGAGATTTGGCTCTTCCATTACTAGACGGCCAGTACCAGTTGATGCCTGAAACCAATTTCCATGTATGTTATAGCTTTGGGATTGGTGCACAACATAGCCTCTGAACAGATGGACCCCAATGTGCCGTTCAACAGTTCGGCCAGTGTTCTATGCTCCTTAATTACTGAGATAATTGGGTATAGATCCCTGAAGAAAAAAGAACAAAATACACTGTATTAAGGTGCCCTAAAATTACTGATCACTACTGTACTTAACAAAAATATTGATCTATTTGACAAGTTCAGCAAGGGAAAGAAGGTGGCGGATGTGCTCGGACAGCGACAGACTGATGCTGAGGGGCAGCCACATGCGGGCATCCATTGATACATTTCAACATATTGGATTATTTTGTTCTGAATTCTTTAGTCAGGTACCTTCTTTCTCTTGACACAACTTCAGCAACATGTTTTATATATTTAGAACTTCCAGTTTAATAGTAGAGATTTAATCTCAATACTTGCTTGCATGGTGTAAGAATGTAGAAGTATGTTTTATTTTGGAATCCTAGCTATAGTCTACAACTCGGTGCTCCAAGATTTGTTTTTGGCATGGACTTCTTTTCTACCTCATCTGCGATCCCCATTATTTGTTGCTTGATTCTCTATGCAAGAATGTTGCCTCATGGTCGAACATATGTGATCACCTATTCTCTATGCAGTTGGTACAATGAACCCCGAATTCCTGTGAAATGTATAGCAAGGATTTTCTCCCTCAAATATATAGATGGCAATTACACCCTCTGTAAAGAAATATAAGAGCATTTAGATCACTACTATAGTGATCTAAACGCTCTTATATTTCTTTACGGAGGGAGTTATTGTTTATGTAGAAAATAATACCTTAGTTCTTAAGGGAATTGTATGCGATGAATTTCGGCACACCATTTTGACATTTTATTGTCCATCATTTCATCTGAGGTGTTGCTTATTAGAAGCGAACATAATGCCTAATCTACATGATAATATTAAAATGTCCTTAAAAATTCTATTGACACCATCGAAGCCATGCGACCCCACACTGCTCTGTTGACATAGAGATCATGCATGGACGATGAACGGAGGGTCACCTTGTTGCCGATTATTTTCCATTTCATAAGAAGAACATTTGTCGACACCATAACAAGTGTCATACTTAGTTTATCACCATAATATCTACTCCCTCCGTTCCAAAATACTTCTCGTGGCTTTAGTTCAAATTTGAACTAAAACCACGACAAGTATTTTGGAACGGAGGGAGTACTAGCATAGCGATTGTTGTTATTGGCAGTGGTGGTTCAGACCTGGTTTATCCTGGGGACAGGTTGTTTGATTGGAGTCACATCGGATTATCTCTATCAAGTGCAATAGTAGCAATACCCGGTCATAGTTGCAGTATGTAAAATGCTTGTAGCATTTGCAATCAAAAGGTATCATCATCATTGAGTGGCCTCCGGACATAGTTCAACTGTTGTTACTCTTTTCGCTAAAGTGAAATACATGGTTTTCTGTGAGAACTTGATTCTTTGAACTTCAAGATCATCTACCTTTTTTGGGACACTGCAGGACATGGTTGATAATCATGACAGTAAGTGGAGAACAAGGCCTGGTTAAAACCAAGTGAGCTTTTGTAGCTAGACTATTTAAAATGGATGAAATGGGCCAGTTACTGTTATACATGAAATTCTGGACAGGTAGAGATCATTTTCATGATATATGAGTTTTCACTCTGTCTTCCTACTTCATTGCTGAAACGTGTCATGGGAAACCTATTTTAGGGAAACATAAAACAATTGTTCTTTTGTTGTGTATTATTACATCTCATCTTAGCTTTTATTCCTCTGTAAACAAATGTAAGACATAACGTCTTATACTTGTTTACAGAGGGAGTAGAATATATTTTTACAATCATCTTCTATCGGCCAGATTTCAAGTGTCCTGTTTTCATAAAGCTGAATTTTTCATCTTAGTCCGCTTAATTTGCAATGGTTATTTTACACTTACCACTGGAAAGTTGTTTTCTTTTAATCATATTGTCTCTAGATGATCCTCACCTCATATCACACCGTAGTTGTCCCTCCTACATTAGCTCGTTACACTTACTACAATAACACAACGGTGGCGGGTACAGGCACATTGCGGCGATCTGTGGACAGACTGGCTTCAGGACGAGCAGGGGCTTTTGAGAGCTGGGGCCGGCAACTTAGCGGCGAACAGGGATGACGGTGTATGGAAGTGGGCTGCGGTGGGCATGGAACATGGACCATGTCACCTCTTCATTCAGCTCAACATGGTGGTCGTTCATCTGAAAACAAGGTTGGGAAGACAATTATCTGAGGGTGATTCAGATTTGAACATGAATGCAAAATACATCTGCGATTTGATTTTTGTACATGGAATAAATTTTGTATATTGTGTATACCTTTCTTCTATTAGTAGTTTGTAAATAACATGAATCCAGTTCTTAGGCATAAACAAGTGACATCTGAGTGGAGAAAGTCAGTTCGCCCACTAATGTGGTGATGTCAAACATTTGAATTGCGTATGGAGGTTCTTTCATCGCAAATAGCAAAGTTTGATAGGGACTTACTTTAATTAGCCCTGAAAAAGATTTGCAGTCCTGCCAGAATTGGCAAAACTAAATGTCAAAAGCCAGATAAAGGCATTGCTTGATTGCTACAGGAGTTAATAATGTACACAATGGCATATTAGCTGCATATATGCCCAACAACGGACATTATATTTTTGTTTCGTGGTAATGCATGACATTCAGATGTACTCCCTCCGTTTGGAAATACTTGTCATCAAAATGAATAAAAAAGGATGTATCTAGATGTATTTTAGTTCTAGATACATCCCTTTTTATCCATTTTTATGACAAGTTTTTCCGGACGGAGGGAGTATGTTACAACGTGGCAATGACTCATAGATACATCAGATTTGCTTTCTTGTCTGGGGGCGACACGCTTCGTTACCTTAATGGCAGTGCTGGATCGGCGGCACTAACATGGGTGGAGGGGATCAGGGTAGAGAGCAGGCCGGCGGACTCCTCCTTAACGGTTCGTGGGGAAATACAAAGAGAGCGCCATGGCAAAGGTAAGGTCGGCGTCATCCGATTTTAAAGGAGAGGGCTCCAACGAGAAATGTCCTGCTATCTGGAAACAGAGCGAGAAGGGAGGGTCCTGCAGGAAAAGCGAAGAGTGCATCGTGAGGTGGGTTTTTTTGTGTTCGGACCGTATGTTGAAAATAACAAGGCGAATAGTCCGGACAATCACATTTCTCCTTCCAATATGGGTTGGATTTAAGGGAGGCCATACTGTCACTGTTGGATTTTGATGAGTCCGCTGGGCGTCCATTCGATATCCGAATACGCCCGGACAACGGTTGGATTTTGGTGAGTCCGCTGGGCGTCCATTTGATATCCGAATACGCCCAGACGTATGAGGAAGAAATGAGTTTCGACCTTCAAGACGGTCTTAATCATTTATTTCATTCATTTATATACATTCTAGCCCGTAGCAACGCACGAGCATTCTACTAGTATGAACTAGTGTTTGTAATGAATTAGTGTTTGATCGTGTAGTATATGTAGTATGTGATGAACTACTACGGTTGCAATTTCTCCCATGAAACTTTTTTTAAATTATGCACTTCCATATAAGGTTTCTGTTCGGCTGCGCACGTTTTCGACCCGCAAACGAGATCCGTGTCGAACTGCAAACACGTTTTGCGGGTCGGGATTTTGCAGGGTAGAGATGCTCTTAGAATTGGTTAAATCTCAGTCGACTGAGACCCAATCACACCCTTTTTCTTTCTTTGCAAAGCCGCAGTACAATCAATGGATTGGCGCGGAAACAATTTTTGGAAAAACCATTATGCCCATTCATTTCCTCCGTCCGTTGTAAAATTAAATGAAGCTCTTAATAGTCAACATTATAACATACAGAAGGAAAAGAAACAACTTTATACAACACAAACGATAAGGGCTTAACGTTAGGAATTTTGATGTTCAGACTGAGCGTGCCAGCAGCCGTTGGATGATAAGCACAAATCTTAACACACCCATCAATAGACACGTCAGCGATTGAAAGAGTTCGCTCGGTCTCACGCCTCGCCCGAACGAAAAAAGAAGCCCCCCGCTGCCCTCACTCCTTCTATCTTATCAATTTCCTCTTGTTCCCTCTCTTCTATCCCATTCCAGGTCGCGGCAGTCAAAACCCCGCGTGGTGTGCTGAACAACGGATCCAGAGCAGAGTCATGCGAGCTCCTAGCCAGACGCCAAGAATCAGGCCTCCGCCGCGCTCCGGGGCTGTCTCTCTCCGTCGACCGGCTCGAGGTGCCGTCGCGGGCCGAGGCGAGCGCCGCCTGCTCGCCCGCGTCCGATGCAACATATATTTTTTCTATGGTGTCAACCTTTTGTTGTGTCTTTGCCATATATATTCGAAGAAAATTGCCATGGTTACTTTGACCTTTTTTGCCATGTCATATTGAAATTGTTTTACCCATGCCAACTGCATTCACCATGGCATTTTCAATTCACCATGCCCAATACAATAATTCAGGCTTCATGCTTTTTTGCTAGCTAGTTCTGTTTTCGACATCTTTTCCAGTTTACCATGGCAATTTCAATTTGACTATCATGGCCAATTTAATTCATAGGACATGGCAAATTCTATCATATATTTTTACGTGCCATGGCAATATTATTCCATGTGCCACGGCAATTTGACTATCGTTTTTCCATGGCAATTTTTTGATTATTTGTTTGTGTTATTTCACATACATGACGATTTTATTACGCAAAAGATGGCAATTTTTGTAAAACTACCAAGGCAAAATTCAGCGTGCATTTTTCATGGCAAATTTTGATCGATTTTTTATTACTTCACATTCTTTGCAAATTTCTTTCATGGAAATTTTGATAAAAAAAAACACGGCAATTTTGTATATGCATTTTTCCATAGCAATTTTTGATCAATTGTTGGTGTTATTTCACATACACGACAATTTTATTACGCAAAAGTTGGCGATTTTGGTAAAAACATCATGGCAAAATTGAACATGCATTTTTCATGGCAATTTTGTATCACTTTTTGTATTATTCATATTCTTGGCAAATTTTCTTCATAAAGCACGGAAAAATTGATAAAATATCATGGCAATTTTTTAATATGCATTCTTGGCATGGCAATTTTGAATCGTTTGTTTGTGTTATTTTCACATACATGGCAATTTTATTACACAAAAGATGGCAATTTTGGTAAAAATACCATGGAAAAATTGAACTTGCATTTTCCATGGAAATTTATTATTTCACATTAATGGCAAATTTCTTTTTATAAATCATGGCAAATTAGGTAAAAAATAGCACGGAAAAATTGAATATGCATTTGCCATGGTAAATTATTGATCATTTTTGTGTGCTATTTGACATGCACGGTAATTTTTATTATGCAAAATATGACATTTTCGGTGAAAAACAATACTATGGCAAATTGAACATGTATTTGCCATCGCAATTTTTTTTATCATTTTTTTGTATTATTTCACATTCATGGCAAATTTCTTTTGATAAAGCATGGTAAATTTGATAAAAATACCATGTCAAATTTGAACATGCATTTGTCATCGAATTTTTTTATCAATTTTTTGTGCTATTTCATATACATGACAGATTTCTTATATAAAAGCATGACAAATTTTCCTTAAAATACCATGGCAAAATTTATTATACATCTGCCATGACAACTTTGGTCGTAACTACTCTTATTTGACATAAATGCCAAATTCCTTATATGGAGCATCGAAATTTTAATTAAAATATCATGGCAAATTTTTATATACATCTGCCACGTCAATTTTGTAATTAAAATGACAAAAGGAAAAAAACGATATACATTGCCACAATAATCTGTTCAAATGTTTTTCCGATGTGAAATTGGTTTGTATATGTATCATGGTAAGTTTTACACTAATTTTTTCGTCATGGAAAATTTTCATTTATCATCATGTCAAAATCAGGGCTTTATTAGTCACAGCCAAATCTGGGTTTTTAGTCACGGATTAAATTGGGCCTTATTATTTCTTTTTGAAGAAAGTATAGTTTCCCCCCTTAAATCCACATTGATGGATCCATAACCCCCTAAACTTCAATACCATATAATTTACCCCCTCAAATTGTCAAAACCAGATAAATCAAGCCCCGTAGTGGTTTTGGGTCACATTGAAACTGGTTTTGAGCGCTGACCACAGTCAACACAACTAAGTCGGAGGATTTAAAAAAAATTGCCGAGCGGCGGCCGTGGCAAATCGCCGAGCGAGGTGCCGATGGTGACAGTGAGAGGACAGCCTCACCGAAGAAAGCCCCGGGAAGGCTTGCGTTGGTGGCGACGTGCCTCGGGAGTCAAGGAGGCTAGAAGAGGCGTCGGGCTTTCGCCGGAGGTGGAGATCGAGCGATGGCGGCGGCCGGCGGAGAAGACAAAGACCATGGCGGCTTGGTGCGATTCCTTCTAGAGCGACGAAGAGGGCGAAGCGGCGGATCTACAGGACATGTCAGCTGGGCTCGGGGTGGTCTTTTGCCACGAGGACGACAAACGGCAATGTCCGCGACCTTCTCTGGAGCACGAACGAGAGAGAGAGAGAGAGAGGAACGAAGGAGAGAGCTGCGAGAAGGAGTGGTGCATCGTCAGGCAAAGCTGCAGGGGCAAGGGATAAGCCTGAGGCGGTTCAGGCTGACAGCAATGTCCAACACGGCGGACAGTGGCGATTCCTTCCGGCCAGAACGCTTGTACGCGCACGTACACAGGAGCTAGCAGAAGCACCTGATCGATTTTCATCGCAAGTTTGCTCGTGCACCTAGCAAACGGAGTCGGCCAGATACACACGCACAACTACATAGGCGTTGGGTAGATCGATCGTTCCGGCAAGAACGAACCAACTGCAACACCCGCACGACACGACCGGGCATGAACCCGTGCTCCTCGCCGAAGCCGTTGTGGCCGCGCTTGACACTGTCGCGCGTCTCGTCCAATTCGCTGACGGTCGTGCCGCTTCCGTGGCGCCATGCTCTCCGTCCATGGCGGAGCACTCGAAGCTATGGCGCCGCTCGGCAAAAAAAAAAAAAATCCTCGGGCTTATCTATGTTGACTGGTCAGCACCCAAAACCGGCTTCAATGTGACCCAAAACCATTATGGGGCTTCATTTATCCGGTTTTGACAATTTAAGGGGGTAAATTATATGGTATTTGAGTTCAGGGGGTTATGTATCCATCAGTGTGGATTTGAGAGGGAAAACTATACTTTCTTCTTTCTTTTTCTTAGTCACAACAAAAGGCCTATACGAGGGGGGGTCCAAGAACTTCTCGTGCCAGGCGAATTCGTTCGGTCAATGCCCTCCCAGACCACACGTCCAGCCAATACAAAGGTGCCAATGAAACGGCTACACACTCGCCAATTGCAAAAGGCACACATCAAGCAAACATCAAAAGAAGCAATCGTAGCTCCCATAAAAGGCAGTAACAAAACCAAAAAATGTAGATAGATTGCACCAACGCCAAGTTCATTCAAAGTCGAGTCAGTGCTAGGAGGAGAAAAAACAACATTTGACAATGCTTTAGCTATACTTGAGTTGACTAAAAAAACAAAAGTTTTGCTAAAGCACATCTGGATGTGCTATAAGATTGCACATATAAGTCCTATGTAATTGATCTTAGGTGAAGATCGTGTAGATATAATTTTTCTCGTTATGCTTGATTGAGTCATTTATATGTGCCCTAGACAAACAAAAAAAACAATTAGGATTAGTCAATTCTCTTAGCACACATGCGTAGAGTGCCGCATGCATGCAACATGCAGCTAGTCTGTGCAGAATGGGTGACGCGACCACGAGAGCATATTATAAAAAGACATAATTTCTTGGCAAATTGTATGCAAATTTTGTCATTATTTGTTTTAGTTTTTCATTTTCTTTGTTCTTAAAGAGTTTTCATTCTTCCTTAGATAACTTCGTATTTTAATTTTATTTTCTTTCTTCTTTAAGGGTAATATCAATGCCAACAATTTATTACTTCTTAGTAAACTTTTTTTTATGAAATACCACTATTATGTGTAAAATCAATGTAAATTTTATGTGCTTATTCTCGCATATTATAAAGAGACACAAATTATGTGTAAATTTTATACAAATTTTGTCATTATTTATTCCGTCGGCCACGGCCACGGCGGCGGGGGCAGGCATTCCCTTTGAGGTGTGGAAGCGGCGAGCTGGGGAGGGGGTCCAATGCTCTGCATGTGGCGAGGATGTGGATTTGGGTGCAAGCGAAGAGGACAACACAAGGGGGAGAACCAAATCCGACGGGCACATATGAACAAATGGGATGGATGGGCGGCGGCCATCCAATTTTGGGTCGGCCGACCGGCCCATAGTGTTGGGGAACGTAGCATAAATTCAAAATTTTCCTACGTGTCACCAAGATCTATCTATGGAGAAACCAGCAACGAGGGGAAAGAGAGTGCATCTACATACCCTTGTAGATCGCTAAGCGGAAGTGTTCAAGTGAACGGGGTTGATGGAGTCGTACTCGTCGTGATCCAAATCACCGATGATCCTAGTGCCGAACGGACAGCACCTCCGCGTTCAACACACGTACAGCCCGGTGACGTCTCCCATGCCTTGATCCAGCAAGGGGAGAGGGAGAGGTCGAGGAAGACTCCATCCAGCAACAGCACAACGGTGTGGTGATGATGGAGGAGCGTGGTACTCCAGCAGGGCTTCGCCAAGCACGTGACGGAGGAGGAGAGGTGTTGGGGAGGGGAGGAGCTGCGCCTTCAGTTGTGTTCTGCAGCCCTCCCCTCACCCCTCTATTTATAGGGGAAGGGGCAAGGGGGGCCGGCCCCTCTAGATGGGATCTAGAGGGGGGCGGCGGCCAGGGAGGGGGGACTTGCCCCCCAAGCAAGGGGGGGCGCCCCCTTTAGGGTTTCCCCCAACCCTAGGCGCATGGGCCCTTGGGGGGAAGGCGCACCAGCCCACTTTGGGCTGGTTCCCTTCCTCATACAGCCCATAAGACCCTCCGGGACCGGTGGTCCCACTTGGTGGACCCCTGGGACCCTTCTGGTGGTCCCGGTACGTTACCGATAAAACCCGAAACCCTTTCGGTGACCAAAACAGGACTTCCCATATATAAAACTTTACCTCCGGACCATTCCAGAACTCCTCGTGACGTCCGGGATCTCATCCGGGACTCCGAACAACATTCGGTAACCACATACAAGATTCCTTTATAACCCTAGCGTCATCGAACCTTAAGTGTGTAGACCCTGTGGGTTCGGGAGACATGCAGACATGACCGAGATGTTCTCCGGTCAATAACCAACAGCGGGATCTGGATACCCATGTTGTCTCCCACATGTTCCACGATGATCTCATCGGATGAACCACGATGTCAAGGACTTAATCAATCCCGTATACAATTCCCTTTGTCTAGCGGTATTGTACTTGCCCGAGATTCGATCGTCGGTATCCCGATACCTTGTTCAATCTCGTTACTGGCAAGTCTCTTTTACTCGTTCCGCAACACATCATCCCGTGATCAACTCCTTGATCACATTGTGCACATTATGATGATGTCCTACCGAGTGGGCCCAGAGATACCTCTCCGCTACACGGAGTGACAAATCCCAGTCTCGATTCGTGCCAACCCAACAGACACTTTCGGAGATACCCGTAGTGCACCTTTATAGCCACCCATTTACGTTGTGACGTTTGGCACACCCAAAGCACTCCTACGGTATCCGGGAGTTGCACAATCTCATGGTCTAAGGAAACGATACTTGACATTAGAAAAGCTTTAGCATACGAACTACATGATCTTGTGCTAGGCTTAGGATTGGGTCTTGTCCATCACATCATTCTCCTAATGATGTGATCCTGTTATCAACGACATCCAATGTCCATGGTCAGGAAACCGTAACCATCTATTGATCAACGAGCTAGTCAACTAGAGGCTTACTAGGGACATGGTGTTGTCTATGTATCCACACATGCATCTGAGTTTCCTATCAATACAATTCTAGCATGGATAATAAACGATTATCATGAACAAGGAAATATAATAATAACCTATTTATTATTGCCTCTAGGGCATATTTCCAACACATAGTAGTTGCCATTTAAAAAGGAATTTGAACAAAAAGCCCAATGCTAATGTATAGCACGTGCCAATCCAGGGGTGCAATTGCGCTATTTTTTTACAACTGTGCCCTCGTAGGGGTTCTTTTCATTGCATTTGTTTTGGTCCGTGCGCACTTATCGGTGCTGGGTCATGGATGGGCTCGGAGGCCATCTTTTCGTCCGTGTGCACCTTGTGGTGCTGGGTCACGGGTTGGGCTCAGTGGCCTCTTTTATTTGTGCTCTTTGACATCTTTCGCAGCTAACAGCCGTGCATTATCCCCGTGTTGCCGATGGAATAGGTAGAGTCCATCTAATAAACTGGTCACGTCCTAATTAAACTTCCGGTATGGTACTAATCTGCGCAGCGATGGATTTTACGTCCCGCAGCGGCCACCCTGAAAAAATCGGTTGAGGCCCAACTGGGCCCGTTCCCCTTGCCCGTGAGGCCGTGACTATCCCGTTCTCCTCTGCTCTCTTCCCCGAACGCACCCGCAGCACGCCGCCGTGAACCACCGCGCCCGCCGCTGTCGCCTCGCCTCCCGAAGTTGTCTAGAAGCTCCGCCGAGCCACGCTGCATCTCCTCACCGATGAACACGAGCCTGGGAGCACCACAGCAAGCCTTTGAGCTCGTCACCGCCGCCTCGGTTCACCGGTCGCCGGCGTCGATCCGCCACCATCAACGCTTCCCCGAGCTCGCCGACGACCCCAGCGGATGCGCCGTGAGCCCCTCTCTGTTTCCTTCCTGTTCCCCTTCTCGCGCTCAAGCCCTAGCTAGCTATTCCGCCATGGCCGAGAAGATCTCGCTGCCGCTGCCGCGTAGCTCGCCATCGCTAGCCATCCCTGCTGATCGAGCCGAGCGTGAAGCCGAGCTCTTGAAGCGCCCAGGAGGCCTATGAGCCCCTTAGCCAGCCTTCTAGCGCTTCATAGCACTCTCCATGGTACTCCGCGGCGCGGGATGGTCGCCGGCGGCTAACCCCGGCTAGCTGACGTGTCCCTGTTTAATTAGTCGCTAACGACTCCGTTATCTAGCCACTGAGGCGCTGACTAGTGGGACCCCCAGCTAATTAGGTCAGTTAAACTCTCTGTTTAGGGTTAGTTTAATTCGCGTCTGCAAATCAATTCTCTCATTAGCTTTGACTGGTTCAAGCTGGCTACAAACTCAAAAAGAAAATTTCCTTACAAATGAGGTGCTGATGGCTGCACAGAATCTGGAAGCTCAGTTGTGAATTGTGATGCAAGGGAAGGGAGGCAAGAAACTGTAAAACACAAGAACTGTGCTGGTAAACATAAGGCGCCCAAGCTTTGCAAAATTTCCATGTCAACTCCGAGTTTGTCGGCCCATCGATGCAGGAAACCAGTAGAACATGGGAGAATAAGAATTTTTTCTGACGAAAAGTAGCAGCCTTGGTTTCTTTTCCAATTCATTAAGAGAAGAATAAGAACTACACTAGAGATAAGAAGGGCCAGTTTCTTTAGAACCCCCTCGTGGTTTTGTGGAGGATGCCTGAATGAAGAAGAGCTAACTCAATTGGGCAGATATGACTTGAGAGCTGGGATTGCCGTTCAGCAACGACTATGCACGGGCAATGAGGCAAGAACTGTTCAAATTGACTGACATTATTGGTTTACCACTACTACTGTAGTATCAATCTGGATAAGAAAAAGTCGTGTATAGTATCCAATTGCAGCCTGCTAGATAAGGAAAGAACAAGTTTGAAACTGAAGCCTCTGCTCCTCTTGGCACCTACCGCGCCACTGGACGATGACATGGACCCGGCTTACTCTTTTCCAACGCCAAGTTGGCTGGGCAGTTCAGTCTCCTTTCCGGCGCCAAGCAAAGCAAAACTACCACGTGTGTGTGGATAAATACTGTAGTAATCTAGATTCAATGATCCTACCGGCGAATGAGTGGCTGCATGCACCTAGCTAGCCACCTCCTGCTGCGTCGAAATTTCCGGCCTTGCAGAGTCGTGGACTAGTATGCACAGGCAGGCGGCGCACTCACGTGTTGGTGAGATTTGAATGTTAGCCAGCCAATGGATGGATCCCGTCCAAGTTGAACCTGCTATATAAACCTCCGCGGCAACACAACACAGCAGCAGCAGCCAAAGCCTGAGGCGAGCAAAGAAAAGAGTTCACAGAGGAAAGCGAGCTAGCTTAGCTAGGTGATTCCTTCACAGACCACTTCCGCTTCCAACAAATCCATCACCTCGTCGGCTACATGGACGCCATGGAGAGAGGCGAGCGCGCGCCGCTCCTGCCCGAGGTAATAGTCGCCGGTTAATTGTCTCTCTCCAATCTTCCTCCTCCTCCTCCTCTTCTGGTTGCTAACAATTTCTTCAATCTGTCTCCGTTGCAGAGTCACGGCCCAAAGGTTCAAGAGGATGATAGCCTGCAGCTGCAGGTGCCGCTCCTCAAGCAGAAGAAGCGCGGTGGCAGCAAGGCACCCACTGTGATTCTATGTAAGCAAAGATCAATGTTCTTCTCGTTGTCTTTCTTCTCCAAGAAGCTAGTGGTTTAACTGTAGTTTCGCCATTGTTTGATGCAGTGTTCGAATGCCTGGAGAGCACGGCGTTCAATGGCATCTCCACCAACCTGGTGGTGTACCTGGAGACCGTCCTCCACGGCACCAACCTCGCCAGCGCCTCCAACGTCGCCACCTGGTTCGGCACCAGCTACCTCACCCCCGTCTTCGGCGCCATCATCGCCGACACCTTCTGGGGCAACTACAACACCATCCTCGTCTCCCTCGCCGTCTACCTCCTCGGCATGATGCTCGTCACCTTCTCCGCCTTCGTGCCCACCACCACAGCGGCGCTATGCGGGGCGGGCGCGTCGTGCGCCGGCACCGCCGGCACGTGGGGGCTGAGCTCGCAGACCGTGGTTTTCGTGGGGCTATACCTCGTGGCGATTGGGTGCGGCGGGGTGCGCTCGTCGCTGCTGCCGTTCGGAGCAGAGCAGTTCGACGATAACAGCCCGGCGGACCGGGAGGGCAAGGCGTCCTTCTTCAGCTGGTTCTACTTCTACCTCTGCGTGAGCTTCGGCCCCATCATCTCCGGTGTGTTCCTCGTCTGGATCCAGCAGAACATCAGCTGGGGTCTCGGCTTCGGCATCGCCACCGCCTGCATCGCGCTCGCCTTCGCCGCCTTCGTGCTCGCCACGCCCATGTACAAGCGTCGCATGCCCGCCGGCACGCTGCTCAAGAGCCTCTGCCAGGTCGTCGCCGCCGCATGCAAGAAAATCAGCATGAAGGTGCCCGCCGAAGCCGGACACCTCTACGAGGTCAGCGACAAGATCGACTCGCCCCAGCCCAAGATCGCGCACACCAGCGACTTCAAGTTCCTCGACAAGGCGACCATCGTCACGGAGTCGGACATGGAGGAGAGGCCGGAGGCAGCGACCTCGTGGAAGCTATGCACCGTGACCCAGGTGGAGGAGCTCAAGATCCTCCTCCGCCTGCTGCCCGTGTGGATCACCAGCGTCATCGTGTCATCGGCCTTCTCGCAGATGAACACCACGTTCGTGCAGCAGGGCAGCGCCATGGAAATGACCATCCTGTCGGTGCCGGTGCCCGCGGCGTCGCTGGCCTCCTTCGAGGTGATCTGCGTCATGACATGGGTGCTCCTCTACAACAAGGTGATCGTGCCGGCGTTGAGGAGCTTCTCCTCGAGCGGTGACGGCGAGCCGTCGCAGCTGCAGCGGATGGGTGCCGGGCGGCTCCATGGCGCTCACCATGGCGGTGGCAGCGCTCGTGGAAATGAAGCGGCTCGACAGCACGGCGCGTGGGGAAGAGATCAGCATCTCGTGGCAGCTGCCCCAGTACTTCTTCCTTGCCGGCGGGGAGGTGTTCTGCTACATCGCGCAGCTGGAGTTCTTCTTTGACGAGGCGCCGGACACCATGAAGAGCATGTGCATGTCGCTTGCTCTGCTCACCATCGCGCTGGGGAGCTACATGAGCTCCTTCATCTACGCCATCGTGGAGGCCTTCACGGCGACGGGAGACAGCCCCGGGTGGATCTCCGACGACCTCAACAAGGGCCACCTCGACTACTTCTTCTGGGCCATGGCTGCAATGTGCACGCTCAACTTCGTCGTCTACAGCGGCATCGTCAAGAACTACAGGCTCAAGACGGTCATCTCGTGACGGCTTGCTCTAAATCTTCAAGATTCCATTCCATTACATTACATAGATCACATTGTACAATCCCAATTGGTGATGAGTGAACAGTAACTAGCTAGTAGCCAGGTACATATATACACAAGAAACACTAGGAACAAAATGTAAGATGTAGAATTCTGTTTTCTTTCCAAGGCCGCAGTACAATCAATGGATTGGCGGAAACAATTTTTGGAAAAAATATTATGCCCATTCATTTCCTCCGTCCGTTTTTAAATTAAATGAAGCTCTTAATAGTCAACATTATAACATACATAAGGAAAAGAAACAGCTTTATACAGACCTAAATGATAAGGGTCGAACGTTAGGAATTTTGTTGTTCAACCCGAACGTGCCAGTAGCCATTGGATGATGAGCACAAATCTTGACTCACCCGTACTAGACACATCAGCGATAGAAAACGTTTGCCCAATCTCACGCCTCGCCTGGACGAAACAAAGAAGCCCTCTACCGCCCTCACTCCTTCTATCTTATCCATTTCCACTTGTCGCCTTTCTTCTATCTCATTCCATGTCGCGGGAGTCAAAACCCTGCGAGCTGTGCTACAACAGCGGATCCAGAGCAGAGTCGTGCGAGCTCCTAGCAAAATGCCAATAATCAGGCCTCCGCTGTGTTCTAGATCTGTCTCTCTCTGTCAACCGGCTTGAGGTGCCGTCACGGGCCAAGGCGAGCACCGTCTGCTCTATCAGCACCATGGCTTCAATTACTACGGGCATGTCGTCAGGAGGAAATAGAGAGTAGTAGAGGGAGTGTGTTTGGGCCTAGCCCAGGGGTTATAGCAAGTGTTGGGCCGTGTTGTTGGGCCTTGGAGTGTGAGAGCCTGTAAGTGGCTAGAAGGATATAATCTGGAGGTGTGCATCTATAAACGACAATTATGATGAATTGATTCATTGCTTACTTTCTCTTCCATCCCCTTTCTTCCTTCCTTCTTCCCATTCCCCATGGAAACCTCACCTACTCCCTCCTACCTACCCCGATGGAGATCGGGAGATCCCAGTACATCACAGTTGGTATTCAGAGCCTGGTCTGATCCATTTGCGCTTCCCTATTCTCTTATCTAGCCGGTAAATCCTGCGGAAGGTTGCAGAACGCCCTCGGGTTTGATCTGCGTAAATCCGGAAGTGGGTTCACGGGTTCGGGGCGGGAGAAGCAACGGCGCCGTCCAAGCCGAGTGTGCAATCGAAGCAGGTGGTTTCGGCCATGGAGGTGTTTGAGGAGAGACTGATGAAGGAATTAGAGGCCCTCAAATTTGTGTGGGACAAAATTGAGGGGATTGACGCAATCTCGTCGCGGCTAGAGGAGATCGATAAGAAGATGGAGGAACAAGCTGGTCGGATCGACGCAGTACAAGCAAAGGTGAACCTCATGATGAGCTCGATCACGGATGTGCGCCAAGAGCAAGTTTCAGTGGCCAAGGGGGCCAAGGCGGCGCAACAGACCACCTCACCGCGCGACGCGACAGAGGCGTTGCTGCCCTCGCCACCTCCACATCCCTCGCCTCCGCCCTTACAAGTTCCCCGGCCACGTCCGCAAACTGGATCCTCAGCTCAACCGGATCTAGGACGCGTGGAGGGTCAGACCCCAGAGGACAGTCATCACGCAGGCCATGGATGCCGAAAATGGACTTTTCAAGATTTGAAGGGGACGATGTTCGCATCTGGATCGATGGTTGTGAGTCATTCTTCCTGCTCTATGACATTCCAGAGAACTTCAAGGTAACATCAGTTACTCTGCACTTGGGAGGTGATGCTGCACATTGGTATCTCACATACAAACATGAGGTGGGATGGGTGAAATGGCGTCAGTTCAAAGAGGCTGTCATACAAGAGTTTGATGCTCACTTCACCGGTATAAGATGAAAGCGCTGCTGATGTTGAAACAGGAAAGCACTGTCGATGAATACAAGAGAAGTTTCCTTCAGTTAGTCTATCAGGTGCGGCTGTATGACCCTGCTATCAGTGATACCTTCTTGGTCACACGGTTTATTCTAGGATTAAAAGAAGAATTGTGTGGGGTAGTGGAGATTCAGTTTCCACTCACAGTGGCAGCAGCTGCAGCATTTGCATCCGTTCAAGGGGGAACTCTGCTTCGAGCTCGGGCACCACGATAGTTTCCAAAATCCAGTGTCACTAAACCTGACAGCAGAGGAGGGCAAGCCTCTGGGGATATCTGGCGCGCACGACAACAGAAAGAGTATCGTCGTGCAAATGGTCTTTGTTTTGGGTGTGGGAGAAGTTTGCCCCAGGTCACAGTTGTGCTAAACCCGCGGCGGCTCAAGCAAATGCCATAGTTGGGACTGACTCTGATGTTGATCGAATACCTGACGCCGTGTTGGACGCCATTGCTATGCAGGAAGCACTCGAAGAAGAGCTCTTGTTATTTGTCAATGCTCTCTCAGTGCAGATCATCCCAAAAAAAATCGATTGAGAGCAATGGTGGGAAATCAAGTGGTGATTATTCTCCTTGACTCCGGCAGTACACATAGTTTCATTAATGAAGCTATCCTGGACAGATTGAAACTGCAGCCACAATCTCTGTAGACTACTCTGTCAGTTAAAGTAGCTAATGGGGAGGTGTTACATTGCACAGCTGAACTTCCAGAAGTCACTTGGTGGATAGCGGGCAACACTTTCAGTTACCCACTAAAAGTGGTGGAATTAGGAGGACTTGACATAATCCTGGGAATGGATTGGCTCGAACAATGGAGTCCTATGACTTGCCATTGGAAGGAAAAGTGGGTTCAATTTCTTTACAAAGGCACAGAAATAAAACTGAAGGGCATTCAGACTCAGGAACCAGCAGTGTTACAGAGAATGCCAATTGATCAAGTGTTGAAATGGGAGAAAGGAAATGATATATGGGCCACCGCTGTGCTTATGCCTAAGGAAAGTCCAACTTTAGTAGCCCCTCCTGAACCTATATAGCAGCTCATTACTGAATATCAGGACATATTTCAAGAGCCCAAGACACTCCCTCCCCACAAGACTTTTGACCATGCAATCCATCTTATCCCTGATGCTCAGCCAGTTAATTCCAGGCCTTATAGATACTCACCTCTACAGAAAGATGAGATAGAGAGGCAAGTGGAGGAAATGCTTAAAGCTGGACTAATCACACCTAGCATGAGTCCCTTTGCATCCCTTGTTCTATTGGTGAAAAAGAAGGATGGTTCATGGAGATTTTGCATTGATTACAAAAAATTAAATGCTATCACTATGAAGAACATATTTCCTATGCCAATTGTGGAAGAACTATTGGATGAGTTGGCTGGCACAACCTATTTTTCCAAGATATATCTAAAGGCTGGGTACCATCAAATTAGAATGGTTCCTCAAGATGAGTTCAAGACTGCCTTTAAGACACATCTGGGACAATACCAATTTAAGGTCATGCCTTTTGGTTTGGCAATGGCCCCATCCACATTCCATTGTGTCATGAATTATCTGTTTGCACCGTATACTAGGAAGTTTGTGCTCGCCTTTATGGATGATATTTTAGTCTTCAATCACACTCTGGAAGAGCATAAGGAGCACTTAAGGGTGGTGTTTCAACCGCTCAGGGAGCATCAATTTTATGAAAAAGAATCCAAATGCTCCTTTTCCCAGTCTCACTTGGAATATTTGGGCCATATCATCTCTGACAAAGGGGTGGCCACAGACCCAGCCAAGATAGAGGCTATGGTTAAGTGGCCAGTGCCAACTAACCCAACTGAGTTGCGCGGGTTCATGGGGCTGACTGGTTACTACAAAAAATTTGTGAAGGGCTATGGAGTGCTGGCCAGACCACTAACAACCTTGCTTCAGAAGAAAGCTTTTCAATGGAGTGAGGAGGCCAACTTAGCTTTCCAAGCTCTCAAAAAGGCCATGACTTCTACTCCGGTGCTGCTTTTACCTGACTTCTCTAAACAATTCACTATAGAGACAGATGCTTGTGCAACGGGCATTGGAGCAGTTGAAAGAACATGCGGTGCCCCCATGTTTGGTTTTGGTAATTGATGATAATCTCTATGGACTAATGGTTGCCTTGAGTTATATTTGAAGGGTTTGTCCATAGGCTTTTCTTGGGGTCCCTTTGTTGGTTTCAAGGAGAGTTTGTGATGACCAAGGTGCTATTAAGGAATTATCCAAAGATTGGTCTTATGAGTGTTGAGATTATTGCAAGCATGTCTTGAAGAAGAAGATTGTGTGATCATTCATGTTTACCTTCAAGACATCATCCAAATGAAGAGAGTTGGAAAGATTCATGGTTGATCAAGACTAAGTCAAAGAGTGAATCAAGTTGATCAACTCACAAAGCATTAAAGATGTACCGAGAGGGATCAAGTGATCCCATGGTATGGTAAGCATTGTCCATTGTGCTTTGTGTACTAACCCATGGTCTATGTGAGAGTTCTAGGTGGGGTTAGGTACGTGTTCATGGGCTTGCGTCAAGAGGAAGATATCACTCAACCCATGGAGAGGATGACATCAAGTGGTGATCATCGTCAAGATTGCCGTGTGCAAGTTCAAGTGGAGCATCACGAAGAGATCAAGTGCTTGAAGCTTGCCGTCCATTGTGGTGACAATGGACTTGTGAAGATGTGCGGAAGAGTGGCTCACCCATAGTGGTTTATGGGGGAGCAATCAACTAGTCTTCATCGAGCCATCACAATCAAGAAAGGTGGTCCAACTTGAGGGAGTCAAGATCGTCATCATCTAGCTCAAGTGGACTATGTGCAAGGCAAAGGTTTTCCCTTGATAGGTTTTCTATTTTACCGGTCTCATGGTGGTAGTTGGGAGACCGGGTTATAGGATCGATTGCCGTACTATCAACGGGGGCTCTCGATGAGTAGCTTGATCGTATCGTTCATAGGGAGCTCAAACCATTGCATCCTTGCATCATCTTTATTGGTTCGTGTTTGTTTTTTCTCTTTGTGAGTTTTGGAGCTTATGGTCTTCTTGATGCCAAGCTCGAGTTCATCGAAAACGGAGTTAACATGCATATTCTATTATGTTTTCGATGTTGGAGGTTATGCCGGTTCGTCTCGGTTGGAGGTTTCTCTCCTCTATTTAATAGGCATACCTCCCCTGTTTTGATGCTACTCGTCGTCTTGTATCCAACAAGCTTGAGTTTGCTCAATTCGGAGCTCATATGAAGAAGTTATGGCAGTTCTATTTTTCTCCTTGCGGTAGTACTGCGGTGGCAGCGGTAGTATCGCTTGTAGCGTCAAGCGGTAGTACCGCTCCTGTACCGCTCTACTACCGCCTCGATTTTGGGTCTGCTCTTTTCGTGTCGGGTTCAGCAGTAGTCGCGCGGCAGTAAGGCACGGTAGTACCGCCTAAGCGGTAGTACCGCTCCGGTCGGGCGGTAGTACCGCTACTGCACTACTGCCACCGTACTCTGCTATGTCCTGCCTCCTTTGGCCCCGTGTTCTGCTCCTCCAGCGGTAGTGTCGCTGGGTGAGCGGTAGTACCGCTTTTAAGCAGTACTACCACCCCAAGGTTCATGTTTTGTTGCTCCTTTTCCCTGCTTCTTCCGCCCGAGCGGTAGTACCGCTCGTGGAGCGGTAGTACCGCTCGTGTCCGGGCTGAGCACATAACAGGTGGATTCGGGAGGCCCTATAAAATGGGGTCTTCTTCCCCAATGAACCTTATCTTTTGAGCTCGTGTTCTTCCCCCATTGTTGACCTTCTTCGAGCTTGCTAACTCTCAATCCCTCCATGGATTCTTGCTAGTTTTTAGGAAAAAGAGAGAGGAGATCTAGATCCACATTTCCACCAATCACTTTCTCCTCTGTGAGGGGAACCCCTTGGATCTAGATCTTGGAGTTCTTGGTGTTCTCCTTCTTGTTCTTCCTCTCATCTTCCTCCCTAGCATTAGTTGCTTCGGTGGGATTTGAGAGAGAAGGACTTGGGCACTCCGTGTGCCCTTGCCATTGCATTTGGTGCATCGGTTTGAGTTCTCCACGGTGATACGTGGAAGTTACAAGTTGAGAAGCTTATTACTCTTGGGTGCTTGGTGCCCTTGAGCTTGTTCCTCTTGGGTGCTTGGGCGCCCTAGACGGTTGGTGGTGTTCGGAGCTCAATCATTGTGGTGTAAAGCTTGGGGCAAGCGTCGGGGTCTCCAATTAGGTTGTGGAGATCGCCCCGAGCAATTTGACGGGTACAGGTGACCGCCCCCAAGGGTTGCCAAAGTGTACGGGCTCGGTGACCGCCCCCAAGGGTTGCCATTTGTACGGGTTCGGTGACCGCCCTCAAGGGTCCCTTAGTGGAATCACGGCATCTTGCATTGTGCGAGGGCGTGAGGAGATTACGGTGGCCCTAGTGTCTTCTTGGGGAGCATTGTGCCTCCACATCGCTCCAAACGGAGATTAGCATCCACAAGGGTGTGAACTTCGGGATACATCGTCGTCTCCACGTGCCTCGGTTATCTCTTACCCGAGCCCTTTACTTATGCACTTTACTTTGTGATAGCCATATTGTTTCTTGTCATATATCTCGCTATCACTTAGTTGTTTATCTTGCTTAGCATAAGTTGTTGGTGCACATAGGTGAGCCTAGTTGTTGTAGGTTTTGTGCTTGACAAATTAACCGCTAGGTTTATTCCGCATTTGTTCAAGCCTAAACCGTAATTATTTTAAAGCGCCTATTCACCCCCTCCAGGCGACATCCACGATCTTTCAGCAGTGTTGGCTCAGGAGGGACACCCTATAGCATTTTACAGCAAGGCTTTGAGTGTGCGAAACCAGCAGCTCTCCATTTATGAGAAAGAATTTTTGGCTATCATCATGGCTGTGGAGAAATGGAGAGCCTATTTGAGCAGGGGGGCCTTTCATTATTAAGATGGATCACCCGAGTCTTTGTCACCTGGGGGATCAAGTGCTTTCAACTGAATTGCAAAGAAAAGCAATGACAAAATTGGTAGGATTGGAATTCAAATTTCAGTATAAGAAAGGAGTGGAGAATGTGGCTGCTGATGCTTTATCCAGGGTGGGTCATCTCATGGCCACTCGGTTAATTTCCCACACTCAGCCAGCATGGATGCGGGAAGTTTTAAATTCATATACAGTGGACAAGAAAGGACAACAAATTCTGCAAAAATTAGCCCTTTCCTCAGAGCCTGTGGATGGCTGCAGTCTGCAAGAGGGCATTATTCACTATCAAGGAAGGATTTGGCTAGGGGCCAATACAGCCCTCAAAACTAAAGTTATTGCTAAATTTCACTCCAGTGCATTAGGGGGACACTCTGGAATTCAAGCAACTTATAAGTGGGTCAAGAAATTGTTCTGCTGGACAAATCTAAAACAAGAGGTGCAAGACTTTGTCAAACAATGTGGAGTCTGTCAGCAAGCTAAGCATGAACATTGCAGATCTCCGGGCTTGTTAAATCCATTTCCTGTGCCTCAGGGGCCTTAGCTGGACATTACAATGGATTTCATTGAGGGACTGCCTAAATCAAATGGTTACTCCTCTATCCTTGTGGTGGTCGACAAGTTTACAAAATACAATCATTCTATCCCACTCAAGCATCCATTCACTGCTCCTGTAGTAGCAAGAGCATTTCTGGATCAGGTGGTCAAACTACATGGCCCTCCCAAAACTATTATCTCAGACAGAGACAAAATCTTCACTAGTGTTTTTTGGAAAGAGTTGTTCAAATTATGGGGCACTAAACTCTTGATGAGCACGGCCTATCACCCACAAACTGATGGACAAAGCGAAAGGGTGAATCAGTGTCTAGAGATGTATTTGAGATGTGATGTGCATGATCAACCTAGACGGTGGCAATCTTGGCTTTCTGTGGCGGAATTCTAGTATAACACCAACCACCACACCTCTTTGGGTTGCTCTCCTTACAAAGCTCTCTATGGACATGAACCTCATTATGGTACATTTCCTATGACCTCCTCTTCTCCACACCCTGATGTGCAACAGTGGATGTATGGAAATCAAGCACACTATGCTCAGCTCAAAGAACATCTCTTGAGAGCTCAGACCAGGATCAAACATTATGCTGACCAACAAAGAAGTGAAAGAGAGTTTCAGGTTGGCGACAAGGTGTACCTCAAGTTACAACCCTATGCTCAACATTCAGTGGCCAACAGGCCTTGTCAAAATTGTCCCTCAGGTTCTTTGGTCCTTTTGAAATCCTGGAAATAATTGGACCAGCTGCATACAAATTACAGCTACCCGATGAAGCTCTGATTCACCCAGTATTCCATGTCTCTCAACTGAAAGAACATGTACCTGACCACACCCCGGTCTTCCATACAATACCAACTCAGGTGGATTTGTCTGGTTCAGACCTGCAACCTGAAGAAATTCTCGGCAGGCGTTTGGTTAAAAAGGGCAACAATGCCCACTTGCTGATTTTTGGTGAAATGGTCTGCCTTGCCAGCATCAGCGGCAACTTGGGAAGATTATGATGCCTTGCGTCTGCATTATCCCGCGGCACCAGCTTGGGGACAAGTTGGTTCTTTAGGAGGAGCACCTGTCAGCACCATGGCTTCAATTACTGCGGGCATGCCGTCAGGAGGAAATAGAGAGTGGTAAAGGGAGTGTGTTTCGGCCTAGCCCAGGGGTTATAGCAAGTGTTGGGCTGTGTTGTTGGGCCTTGGAGTGTGAGAGCCTGTAAGTGGCCAGGAGGATATAACCTGGAGGTGTGCGTCTGTAAAACGACAGCTATGATGAATTGATTCATTGCTCACTTTCTCTTCCATCCCATTTCTTCCTTCCTTCTTCCCCTTCCCCATGGAAACCTCACCTACTCCCTCCTACCCACCCCGGTGGAGATCGGGAGATCCCAGTACATCACATGCTCGCCCGTGCCCGATGCGACATGTATTTTTGCTATGATGTCAACCTTTTGTTATGTCTTTGCCATGTATATTCGAAGAAAATTGCCATGGCTACTTTGAGATCCTTTTTTGCCATGTCACATTGAAATTGTTTTACCCATGCCAACTGCAATTCACCATGACATTTTCAATTCACCATGCCCAATACAACAATTCATGCTTCATTCTTTTTTGCTAGCTAGTTCTGCTTTCGATATCTTTTCTAGTTTACCATGCCAATTTTAATTTGACTACCATGGCAAATTTAATTCATAGAACATGGCAGATTCTATCAATTTTATGTACCATGGCAATATTATTCCATGTCCCACTGCAATTTTACTATCATTTTTCCATGGCAATTTTTTGATCATATGTTTGTGTTATTTCACATACATGACAATTTTATTACGCAAAAGATGGCAATTTTGGTAAAACTACCATGGAAAAATTGTTGCAAATTCCTTTCATGGCAAATTTGATAAAAAAATATAGCAATTTTGTATATGCAATTTTTCACGGAATTTGTTGATCAAGTGTTTGTGTTATTTCACATACATGGCAATTTTATTATGCAAAATATGGCGATTTTGGTAAGAACATCATGGAAAAATTGAGCATGGATTTTTCATGGCAATTTTTGATCATTTTTATTATTATTTCTTATTCTTGGCTACTTTTCTTCATAAAGCATGACAAATTTGATAAAAATACCACGGCAATTTTTTAATATGCATTCTTATTCTTGACATGGCAATTTTGAATCATTTATTTGTCTTATTTTCAAATACACGGCAATTTTATTATGCAAACGATGGCAATTTTGGTTAAAAAAATACCATGGAAAAACGAACTTGCATTTGCCATGGCAATTTTTTCTATTATTTCATGTTAATGGCAAATTTCTTTCATAGAGCATGGCAAATTAGGTAAAATACTACGGAAAATTTGAATATGCATTTGCCATGGCAATTTTTTTCATTATTTGTGTTATTTGACATATACGGTAACTTTTATTATGCAAAAGATGGCATTTTGGGTAAAAAAAATACCATGGCAAATTGGACATGCATTTGCTATCGCAATTTTTGATCTTTTTTTTTTTGGCATTATTTCACATTCATGGCAAATTTCATCTTATAAAGCATGGTAAATTTGATTTAAAAAATACGGTAGCAAATTTGAATATGCATTTGTCATGGCAATTTTTTATCATTTTTTTGTTTTATTTCAACATGGCATATTTCTTATATAAAAGCATGACATTTTTTCTTAAAATACCATGGCAAATTTGTATTATAGATCTGCCACGGCAATTTCAATCGTAATTACTCTTCTTTGACATAAATGCCAAATTTGTTATATGGAGCATCAGAATTTTAATTAAAATATCATGGCAAATTTTCATATACATCCGCTACAACAATGTGTTCAATTTTTTTCCCATGGGAAATTGGTTTGTATATGTATCATGGTAATTTTTACACTAGTTTTTTCGTCATGGAAAGATTTCACTTATCACCACGTCAAAATCTGGGCTTTATTAGTCACATCCAAATTTGGGTTTTTTAGTCACGAATTAAATTGGGCCTTATTTTTTTCTTTTCCTTAGTAACAAAAAAAGTCCTATACGAGGGGTGTTCGGTTTAGAGAACTTCTCGTGCCAGGCGAACTCGTTCGTTCGATGCCCTCCCATGCCACACGTCTGGCCAATACAAAGGTGCCGATGAAACGGCTACACACTCACCAATTACAAAAGACACACATCAAGAAACAGGGGTTTCCTGGTTACAAGCAAACATCAAAACAAGCAATCATAGCTCCCCTAATAGTCAGTAACCAAACCAAAAAATGTAGAAAGATTGCACCAACGTCAATTTCATACAAAGTTGAGTCCGTGCTAGGGGGAGAAAAACAACATTTGTCAACGCTTTAGCTATTCTTCAGTTGACTGAAAAAACAATAGTTTTTCTAAAGCACATATGGATATGCTATAAAATTGCACATATAAGTCCTATGTAATTGATCTTACACAGAGATCGTGTAGATATTATTTTTCTTGTTATGCTTGATTGAGTCATTTAGATGTGTCGTAGACAAACCCAAAAAAACAATTAGGGTTAGTCGATTCTCTTAGCACTCACGCGTAGAGTACTGCATGCATGCAACATGCAACTAGTGTGTTGATGTCTACTACGCAACCTTCTTCTTGTAGACGTTGTTGGGTGATACGTCTCCAACGTATCTATAATTTTTTATTGCTCCATGCTATATTATCTACTGTTTTAGGCAATATTGGGCTTTATTATCCACTTTTATATTATTTTTGGGACTAACCTATTAACCGGAGGCCCAACCCAGATTTGCTGTTTTATGCCTATTTCAGTGTTTCGAGAAAAAGGAATATCAGACGGAGTCAAAACGGAACGAAATCAACTAGAGAAGTTATTTTTGGAAGGAAAGCCACCGGATAGACTTGGACTCTACGTCAGAAGATACGGGAGCTGCTCACGAGGGTGGGGGCACACCCCCTCCCTAGGGCGCGCCCCCCTGCCTCGTGGGGCCCCCGCAGCTCCACCGACGTACCCCTTGCACCCGTATATACCTACGTATCGTAAAACATCCAGAACAGAGATTAGATCGGGAGTTCCGCCGCCGCAAGCCTCTGTAGCCACCAAAAACCTCTCGGGACCCTGTTTCGGCACCCTGTCGGAGGGAGGAACCCTCACCTGTGGCCATCTTCATCATCCCAACGCTCTCCATGACGAGGAGGGAGTAGTTCACCCTCGAGGCTAAGGGTATGTACCAGTAGCTATGTGTTTGATCTCTCTCTCTCTCTCTCTCTCTCTCTCTCTCTCTCTCTCTCTCTCTCTCTCTCTCTCTCTCTCTCTCGTGTTCTTGATTTGGCACGATCTTGATGTATCGCGAGCTTTGCTATTATAGTTGGATCTTATGTTTCTTCTCCCCTCTTCTCTCTTGTAATGGATTGAGTTTTCCCTTGAAGTAATGTTATCGGATTGAGTCTTTAAAGACTTGAGAACACTTGATGTATGTCTTGTGTGGGATAACCGTGGTGACAATGGGTTATCCTATTGATCCACTTGATGTATGTTTTGGTGATCAACTTGCGGGTTTCGTGACATTGGGAACCTATGCATAGGGGTTGGCACACGTTTTCGCCGTGGTTCTCCAGTAGAAACTTTGGGCACTCTTTGAGGTCCTATGTGTTGGTTTGAGTAGATGAATTGAGATTGTGTGATGCATATCGTATAATCATGCCCACGGATACTTGAGGTGACATTGGAGTATCTAGGTGACATTAGGGTTTTGGTTGATTTGTATCTTAAGGTGTTATTCTAGTACGAACTCTAGGGCTGTTTGTGACACTTATAGGAATAGCCCAACGGATTGATTGGAAAGAATAACTTTGAGGTGGTTTCGTACCCTACCATAATCTCTTCGTTTGTTCTCCTCTATTAGTGGCTTTTGAGTGACTCTTTGTTGCATATTGAGGGATAGTTATATGATCCAATTATGTTATTATTGTTGAGAGAACTTGCACTAGTGAAAGTATGAACCCTAGGCCTTGTTTCCTATCATTGCGATACCGTTTACGCTCACTTTTACCGCTAGTTACCTTGCTGTTTTTATATTTTCAGTTTACAAAAACCTATATCTACCGTCCATATTGCACTTGTATCACCATCTCTTCGCCGAACTAGTGCACCTATACAATTTACCATTGTATTGGGTGTGTTGGGGACACAAGAGACTATTTGTTATTTGGTTGCAGGGTTGTTTGAGAGAGACCATCTTCATCCTACGCCTCCCACAGATTGATAAACCTTAGGTCATCCACTTGTGGGAAATTTGCTACTGTCCTACAAACCTCTGCACTTGGAGGCCCAACAACGTCTACAAGAAGAAGGTTGTGTAGTAGACATCAAGCTCTTTTCTGGCGTCGTTGCCGGGGAGGCTAGGTAAGTGAAGGTATATCTTTAGATCTTGCAATCGAATCTTTTTGTTTCTTGTTTTAGCACTAGTTAGTCTATAAAAGAAAACCAAAAAATGGAATTAAGTTTGCCACATATGCTTCATCTTTTTAATGTCTTCCGTGAAAATAAGGATTCCGATAATTGTGCTCAATTGCTAGAGGAAGAATGCATTAAGATGTTTGGCACTAAATCTTTGAATGATGAGCATGATTGCAATGTTGTTAGTACGAATTCCTTGAATATCCATGATGCTAATGATATGCAAAGCCACAAGCTTGGGAAAGCTATGTTTGATGAAGATGATATTTTTTGTCCCCCAAGCTTTAATGAGCAAAATTACTATGATGAAAGCATGCCTCCTAACTATGATGATTATTGTGATGACACGTATGCTATAAAGAATAATTATAACCATGAAACTTGTCATCTTGATCTTAATTTTCAATCACATGATAGTTATTTTGTTGAGTTTGCTCCCACTTTTATTCATGAGAAGAAATTTGCTTATGTGGAGAGTAATAAAAAATTATATGCTTGTAGATCATGAAAAGAATGCTTTAGGTGCTGGTTATATTGTTGAATTTATTCATGATGCTACTGAAAATTATTATGAGGGAGGAACATATGTTTGTAGGAATTGCAATAATATCAAGTTTCCTCTCTATGTGCTTAAAGTTTTGAAGTTATGCTTGTTTTACCTTTCTATGCAAGTTGATTATTGTTCTCATAAGTTGTTTGCTCACACAATCCTTATGCATAGGAAGTGGGTTAGACTTAAATATGCTAGTCATATTCTTCATGGTGCTCTCTTTATGTTTAAATTCTTATCTTTTATGCGAGCATCATTGAAATCATCATGCCTAGCTAGGGGCATTAAACGATAGCGCTTGTTGGGAGGCAACCCAATTTTATTTTAGTTTATTGCTTTTGTGTTCTGTTTAGGAATAAATAATCCATCTACCTTCTGTTTAGATGTGGTTTTGTGTTTTAATTAGTGTTTGTGCCAAGTTAGACCTATAGGATCTTCTTGGATGATAGTTATTTGATCTTGCTGTAAATTCCAGAATATTTCTTTTCACGAAAAAAATTGTTAGAAATCACCAGAATGTGATAAAATACTGATTCTAATTGCTGATGATCAATAGACAAATTGTCTAGGTCGTCCTATTTTGGTAGATGTTTTGGAGTTCCAGAAGTTTGCGTTAGTTACAGATTGCTACAGACTGTTTTGTTTTTGACAGATTCTGTTTTTCGTGTGTTGTTTGCTTATTTTGATGACTCTATGGCTAGTAAACTAGTTTATAAACCAAGAGAAGTTGGAATACAGTAGGTTTAACACCAATATAAATAAAGAATGAGTTCATTACAGTACCTTGAAGTGGTGTTTTGTTTTCTTTCGCTAACGGAGCTCACGATTTTTCTGTTAAGTTTTGTGTTGTGAAGTTTTCAAGTTTTGGGTAAAGATTCGATGGACTATGGAATAAGGAGTGACAAGAGTCTAAGCTTGGGGATGCCAAAGGCACCCCAAGGTAATATTCAAGGATAACCAAGCGTCTAAGCTTGGGGATGCCCCGGGTGGCATCCCCTCTTTCGTCTTCGTTCATCGGTAACTTTACTTGGAGCTATATTTTTATTCACCACATGATATGTGTTTTGCTTGGAGCGTCATGTCATTTTCTTTACCTTTGCTTGCTGTTTGAATAAATTACCAAGATCTGAAATTCTTAAATGTGGGAGAGTCTTCACATAGTTGCATAATTATTCGAATACTCATTGATCTTCAGTCATATCTTTTGGAATAGTTTGTTGTTGCTCTAGTGCTTCACTTATATCTTTTAGAGCACGGTGGTAGTTTTATTTTGAAGAAATAGATGAACTCTCATGCTTCACTTAGATTATTTTGAGAGTCTTAAATAGCATGGTAATGTGCTTAATTCTAATATGCTAGGCATACAAGACTAATAAAAGAAAAATTCTTATGAGTGTGTTGAATACTAAGAAAAGACTGAAGCATGATAATTGTTTTGAGATATGGAGGTGATAATATTAGAGTCATGCTAGTTGAGTAGTTGTAAATTTAAAGAATACTTGCGTTGAAGTTTGTGACTCCCGTAGCATGCACGTATGGTGAACCGTTATGTGACGAAGTCAGAGCATGATTTATTTATTTATTGTCTTCCTTATGAGTGGCAGTCGAGGACGAGCGGTGGTCTTTCCTACCAATCTATCTTCCTAGGAGCATGCGCGTAATAGTTTGCTTTGATAACTTCTAGATTTTTGCAATAAGTATATGAGTTCTTTATGACTAATGTTGAGTCCATGGATTATACGCATTTTTTCCCATTCTTCCACCATTTCTAGCCTCTCTAATACCGCACACTTTTCGCCGGTATCACACACCCACCATATATATCTTCCTCAAAACAGCCACCATACCTACCTATCATGGCATTTCCATAGCCATTCCGAGATATATTGCCATGCAACTTTCTACCGTTCCGTTTATTATGACACGCTCCATCATTGTCATATTGCTAGCATTATCATGTAGTTGACATCGTATTTGTGGCAAAGCCACTATTCATAATTCTTTCATAAATGTCACTCTTGATTCATTGCATATCCTGGTACACCGCCGGAGGCATTCATATAGAGTCATATCTTGTTCTAAGTATCAAGTTGTAATTGTTGAGTTGTAAGAAAAATAAAAGTGTGATGATCATCATTTTTAGAGCATTGTCCCAAGTGAGGAAAGCATGATGGAGACTATGATTCCCCCACAAGTCGGGATGAGACTCCGGACGAATAAACAAAAAGAGAAAAAATGAGAGAAAAAGAGAGAAGGGACAATGTTACTATCCTTTTACCACACTTGTGCTTCAAAGTAGCACCAAGATCTTCATGATAGAGAGTCTCCTATGATATCACTTTCATATACTAGTGGGAATTTTTCATTATAGAACTTGGCTTGTATATTCCAATGACGGGCTTCCTCAAAATGCCCTAGGTCTTCGTGAGCAAGCGAGTTGGATGCACACCCACTTAGTTTCTTTTGTTGAGCTTTCAAATACTTATAGCTCTATTGCATCCATTGCATGGCAATCCCTACTCACTCACATTGATATCTATTAATGGGCATCTCCATAGCCCGTTGATATGCCTAATTGATGTGAGACTATCTTCCCCTCTTTTTGTCTTCTCCACAACCACCATTCTATTCCACATATATTGCTATATCCATGGCTCACGCTCATGTATTGCGGGAAGATTGAAAAAGTTTTGAAAATGTTAAAGTATGAAACAATTGCTTGGCTTGTCATCGGGGTTGTGCATGATTTAAATACTTTGTGTGGTGAAGATGGAGCATAGCTAGACTATATGGTTTTTTAAGGATAACTTTCTTTTGCCATGTTATTTCGAGAAGACATAATTGCTTTATTACTATGCTTGAAGTATTATTATTTTTATGTCAATATGAACTTTTGTCTTGAATCTTTCGAATCTGAATATTCATACCACAATTAAGAAGATTTGCATTGAAATTATGCCATGTAGCACTCCCAATAAAAAAATTCTCTTTTTATCATTTACCTACTCGAGGACGAGCGGGAATTAAGCTTGGGGATGCTTGATACGTCTCCAACGTATCTATAATTTGTTATTGCTCCATGCTATATTATCTACTGTTTTAGGAAATATTGGGCTTAATTATCCACTTTTATATTATTGTTGGGACTAACCTATTAACCGGAGGCCCACCCTGATTTGCTGTTTTATGCCTATTTCAGTGTTTCGAGGAAAAGGAATATCAGACGGAGTCAAAACGGAACGAAATCAACTGGAGAAGTTATTTTTGGAAGGAAAGCCACCGGATAGACTTGGACTCTACGTCAGAAGATACGGGAGCTGCTCACGAGGGTGGGGGGCGCGCCCCCTGCCTCGTGGGCCCCCCGCAGCTCCACCGACGTACCCCTTGCACCCATATATACCTACGTATCGTAAAACTTCCAGAACAAAGATTAGATCGGGAGTTCCACCGCCGCAAGCCTCTGTAGCCACCAAAAACCTCTCGGGACCCTGTTCCGGCACCCTGCCGGAGGGAGGAACCCTCACCTGTGGCCATCTTCATCATCCCGACGCTCTCCATGACAAGGAGGGAGTAGTTCACCCTCGGGGCTGAGGGTATGTACCACTAGCTATGTGTTTGATCTCTCTCTCTCTCTCGTGTTCTTGATTTGGCACGATCTTGATGTATCGCGAGCTTTGCTATTATAGTTGGATCTTATGTTTCTTCTCCCCCTCTTCTCTCTTGTAATGGATTGAGTTTTCCCCTTGAAGTAATGTTATCGGATTGAGTCTTTAAAGACTTGAGAACACTTGATGTATGTCTTGCGTGGGATAACCGTGGTGACAATGGGTTATTCTATTGATCCACTTGATGTATGTTTTGCTGATCAACTTGCGGGTTTTGTGACATTGGGAACCTATGCATAGGGGTTGGCACACGTTTTCGTCGTGATTCTCCGGTAGAAACTTTGGGCACTCTTTGAGGTCCTATGTGTTGGTTTGAGTAGATGAATTGAGATTGTGTGATGCATATCGTATAATCATGCCCACGGATACTTGAGGTGACATTGGAGTATCTAGGTGACATTAGGGTTTTGGTTGATTTGTATCTTAAGGTGTTATTCTAGTACGAACTCTATGGCTGTTTGTGACACTTATAGGAATAGCCCAACGGATTGATTGGAAAGAATAACTTTGAGGTGGTTTCTTACCCTACCATAATCTCTTCGTTTGTTCTCCTCTATTAGTGGCTTTGGAGTGACTCTTTGTTGCATGTTGAGGGATAGTTATATGGTCCAATTATGTTATTATTGTTGAGAGAACTTGCACTAGTGAAAGTATGAACCCTAGGCCTTGTTTCCTATCATTGCAATACCGTTTACGCTCACTTTTACCGTTAGTTACCTTGCTGTTTTTATATTTTCAGTTTACAAAAACATATATCTACCGTCCATATTGCACTTGTATCACCATATCTTCGCCGAACTAGTGCACCTATACAATTTACCATTGTATTGGGTGTGTTGGGGACACAAGAGACTCTTTGTTATTTGGTTGCAGAGTTGTTTGAGAGAGACCATCTTCATCCTACGCCTCCCACGCATTGATAAACCTTAGGTCATCCATTTGAGGGAAATTTGCTACTATCCTACAAACCTCTGCACTTGGAGGCCCAATAACGTCTACAAGAAGAAGGTTGTGTAGTAGACATCATTGGGCCTCCAAGTGCAGAGGTTTGTAGGACAGTAGCAAATTCCCATTGTCACCACAGATACGCATGTCAAGACATACATCAAGTGTTCTCAAGTCATTAAAGACTCAATCCGATAAGATTACTTCAAAGGAAAAACTCAATCCATTACAAGAGAGCAGAGGGGGAGAAGAAACATAAGATCCAACTATAATAGCAAAGCTCGCGATACATCAAGATCGTGCCAAATCAAGAACACGAGAGAGAGATCAAACACATAGCTACTGGTACATACCCTCAGCCCCGAGGGTGAACTACTCCCTCCTCCTCATGGAGAGCGCTGGGATGATGAAGATGGCCACCGGTAAGGATTCCCCCCTCCGGCAGGGTGCCGGAACAGGGTCCCGATTGACTTTTGGTGACTACAGAGGCTTGCGGCGGCGGAACTCCCGATCTATTTTGTTCTACGGAAGTTTTAGGGTATATGGAGTTATATAGGCGGAAGAAGTACGTTAGGGGATCCACGAGGGGCCCACGAGGCAGGGGGCGCGCCCCCACCCTCGTGGATCCCTCGTTCCTTTCCTGACGTGCACTCCAAGTTTTTCCGGTAGCTTTCCTTTAAAAAATAACTTCTTTAGTTGATTTCACTACGTTTCGACTCCATTTGATATTCCTTTTCTTCGAAACACTGAAATAGGCAAAAAAAAACAACAATTCTGGGCTGGGCCTCTGGTTAATAGGTTAGTCCCAAAAATAATATAAAAGTGGATAATAAAGCTCAATATTGTCCAAAACAGTAGATAATATAGCATGGAGCAATAAAAAAATATAGATACGTTGGAGACGTATCATGTGTGCAGGACGAGTGACGCGACCACTAAGAGCATATTATAAAAATACGTAATTTCTTGGCAAATCGTATGCAAATTTTGTCATTATTTGTTTTAGTTTTTTCATTTTCTTTCTTCTTAAAGAGTTTTTGTTCTTCCTTGGATAACTTGATTATTTTAATTTTATTTTATTTTATTTCTTCTTTAAGGGTAATACCAATGCCAACAATTCATTACTTCTTTGTAAACTTTTTTTTTGTGAAAATTCCACTATTATGTGTAAAATCTATGTAAATTTTATGTGCTTATTCTCACATATTATAAAGAGATGCAAATTGTGTGTAAATTTTATATAAATTTTGTCATTATTTATTTTAGATTATTTATTTTCTTTCTTGTTAAAGGGTTATAGCAATGTCACTAATTCTTTCTTCCTCATAAAACTTCCTTATTTTTATTTTGTTATTCTTTCTTAGAACTTTATTGTTTTTATTTTTTTAAGTTTTTATTTCATTTTATTTCTTCTGTAAGGTTAATATCAATGCCAGCAATTCATCACTTCTTACATTTTTTTGCAAAAGTTTCACTACAGCATGCTTATTCTTGCATATTATAAAAAAGCAAATTCTTTGTAAATTGTATCCAATTTTTTTTCATTATTTGGTTTAGTTTTTATTTTATTTCTTCCTCAAGGGGAATACCAATGGCACTGATTCATTCTCTCAAAAAACTTCATTATTTTGATTTGTTATTCTTCCTCGGAAAAATCCATTATTTTTATTTTGTTTTAGTTTTTAGTTAATTTTCTTTCTTATTAAAGGGTAGTACCAATGCCGCCAATTTATTACTTCTTAGAAAACCCTGTTTTGCTAAATTCCACTATTATGGGTGTATTCTTGCATATTATCAAAATATGCATTTTTTTTGTAAATTGTATGAATTGTTTTTATTTTTTAGCCTTTTTTAACTTTCTTTCTGATCAAATGGTAATACCTATGCCACTAATTCATTCCCTAAAAAACATCATTATTCGATTTTTTTTGTTTATATTTCATTTTATTTCTTCTTTAAGGGTGGTATCAATACCACCAATGTATTTCTTATTAGATATTTTTTTGCTAAAATTCCACTATTACATGCTTATTCTTGCATATTATAAAAATGCCCAACTTATTTGTAAATTGCATGCAAAAAAATCATTATTTGTTTTACATTTTTTTTTCTTAAAGAGGAATACCAATGTCACTAATTCATCCCCTCAGAAAAAATCATTGTTTTGATTTTTTTTACTTCATTTTGTTTCTTCTTGAAGCGTAATACAAATGGCACTAATTCATTCATCCTCAGAAAACTTCATTATTGTGATTTTGCTTTGGTTTTTCATTTCATTTTCTTTTAAGGGTATTACTGAAGGAAATATGCCCTAGAGGCAATAATAAAATTGTTATTTATATTTTCTTATATTATGATAAATGTTTATTATTCATGCTAGAATTGTATTAATCGGAAACTTGATACATGTGTGGATACATAGACAAAACACAGTGTCCCTAGTATGCCTCTACTAGACTAGCTCATTAATAAAAAATGGTTAAGTTTCCTAACCATAGACATTTGTTGTCATTTGATGAACGAGATCACATCATTAGGAGAATAATGTGATGGACAAGACCCATATGTTAGCTTAGCATAATGATCGTTAAGTACTATTGCTATTGCTTTCTTCATGACTTATACATATTCCTTTGACTATGAGATTATGCAACTCCCGGATACCAGAGGAATACCTTGTGTGACATCAAACGTCACAACGTAACTGGGTGATTATAAAGATGCTCTATAGGTATCTCCAAAGGTGTTTGTTGGGTTGGTATAGATCGAGATTAGGATTTGTCACTCCGAGTATCGGAGAGGTATCTCTGGGCCCTCTCGGTAATGCACATCATGATAAGCCTTGCAAGCAATGTGACTAATGAGTTAGTTGAGGGATGATGCATTATGGAACGAGTAAAGAGACTTGCCGGTAACGAGATTGAACTAGGTATGAAGATACCGACGACTGAATCTCGGGCAAGTAACATACCGATGACAAAGGGAATAACGTATGTTGTCATTACGGTTTGACCATAAAGATCTTCGTAGAATATGTATGAACCAATATGAGCATCCAGGTTCCGCTATTGGTTATTGACCGGAGAGATGTCTCGGTCATGTCTACATAGTTCTCGAACCCGTAGGGTCTGCACGCTTAATGTTCGATGACGATTTGTGTTATATGAGTTATGTGATTTGGTGACCGAATGTTGTTTGGAGTCCCGGGTGAGATCACGGACATGACGAGGAGTCTCGAAATGGTTGAGAGGTAAATATTGATATATTGGATGATAGTATTCGGACAATGGAAGTGTTTCGAAATGTATCGGGTACATATCGGAGTACCAGAGGGGTTATCGAAACCCCCTAGGGGAAGATATGGGCCATAGGAGGGAGGAACACCAGCCCACAAAGGGGTAGCGCGCCCCCCACAGGGAAGGAGGCCGAATAGGACTAGGAGAGGGGGCGGCGCCACCCCTTTTCTTCTTCCCCTCTCTCTCCTTCCCCCTTTTCCCCTCCGGTAAAAGGAAAAGGGGGGGCGAATCCTACTAGGAGTCCAAGTAGGACTCCTCCTACTTGGGGCGCACCAACAGCCGGCCTCCTCCCCTCCCTCCTCTATATACGTGGGGAGGGGGGCGCCTAGAACACACATCAATTATTCCAAGCCGTGTGCGGCGCCCCCTCCATAGTTCACGTCTCCGGTCATATTCACGTAGTGCTTAGGCGAAGCCCTGTGCGGATCACTTCACCATCACCGTCACCACGCCGTCGTGCTGAAGGAACTCTCCCTCGATACTTTGCTGGATCAAGAGTTCGAGGGACGTCATCGAGCTGAATGTGTGCAGAACTCGGAGCTGTCGTACCTTCGGTGCTTGATCGGTTGGATCGAGAATACGTTCGACTATATCAACCGTGTTAAGCTAATGCTTCCGCTTTCGGTCCACGAGGGTACGTGGACACACTCTTCCCCTCTCGTTGCTATGCATCCCCTAGATAGATCTTGCGTGAGTGTAGGAAATTTTTTGAAATTGCATGCTACGTTTCCCAACAATTACCAATGCCACCAATTCACTACTCCCTCCGTTCCTAAATATTTGTCTTTCTAAACATTTCAACACGTGACTATATACGAAGCAAAATGAGTGAATCTACACTCTAAAATATGTCTACATACATCCGTATGTGGTAGTCATTTAAAGTGTCTAGAAAGACAAATATTTACGAACGGAGGGAGTACTTCTTAGGAAACTTTTTTGTGGAAATTCCACTATTTACATGCTTATTTTTGCATATTATGAAAACATGCAAATTCTATGTACATTATATGCAAAAATATCATTTTATATTTTTGTAGTTTTCTTTCTTCTTAAAGAGTAATACCAGTGCCATTAATTCATTCTTGCTAAGGAAAAACTTTATTTCAAATTTTATTTTAGTTTTATTTCATTTTCTTTCTTCTCTAAGGGTAGTACCAATGCTACCAATTCATTACATCTTATGATTTGTTTTGGCAAAAGTTCCACTATTATGTGCTTATTATTGCATATTATAAAAATATGCAAAATCTGTGTGAGTTGTGTGCAAATTTTGTAATTATTTGTGTTAGTTTTTTTTATTTCTTCCTAAACGTTAATACTAATTCCACTATTAATTCTTCCTCGGAAAACTTTATTACTTTGATTTTTATTTTTCATATTCTATCTTCTTGACGGATAATATCAGTGCCACTAATTCATTAATTCTTCCTTAGAAAATTTCATTATTTTGTTTCTTTAGTTTTTATTTTATTTCATATCTTCTTTAAGGTCAATACGAATGCCGCTACGTCCTTTATTATTAGAAGATTTCTTTTTTGTGAAATTTCACTATTATATGCTTATTCTTGCATATATATAAAGAATGAAGTTCCGTTGTAATTTATGTGAAAATTTTGCCATTATTTTTTATTAATATATTTTATTTTTTATACTTAAAGGGGAATAACAATACCATTAACACGTTTTTTATTATAAAATTTCATTATTTTGATTTGTTTTAGTTCTCATTTAATTTTTAAGGGTAATACCAATGCAAATAATTTATGCATTCTTAGTATTTTTTGTAAAAATACCACTATTATATGCTTATTGATGCATATATAAAAAATGCAGTTTGCTTGTAATTTATGTGCAAATTTTGTCATTATGCGCACTAATTATTTTTATTTTTTATACTTAAAGAGTAATACCAATGTCATCAACTCATTCTTTCTTACAAAACTTTATTATTTTGATTTGTTTTAGTTTTTATTTAATTTTTAAGGGTAATGCCTATGACACTAAGGCCTTGTACATTGCAAGGTACTTAGAGGAGGTGCTTAGAGAAATAAGCCAATATTTCTTTAAGGACCGGTGCTTATTTGTAGAGGGTGAAGGCTTAATTAGGCATCTTTCCTGTAGAAATAGTCATTGCTGCTTAAAATGGTTTATTTTTAAGCACCTACAATTGTACAAGGCCTAATTCATTCATTCTTAGATTTTTTTGTTAAAATACCACTATTATATACTTATTGTTGCATATTATAAAAAACACATTTTATGTGTAAGTTATGTGCAGTTTTTTAACTTGGACAGTGGGAGGGTATAAACTTGTACTACACAAACATTAGATATATCTATGCAAGCAACAAGTATGACCAACACAGGAATAAAGAGGAGAGGGATGGATGAATTATACCTTCTAGTCAGCCAAGTCATAGCGGCGGGACGACTTTGACAGTCTCCTCGACAACCTTCTTCTCGACAGCGTTCTTCTTGGCTTCAGTGGACACGGTGATGTCGATGGTGGCAGGGACGTAGACGAAGTAGTGGACGAAGACAACAACAACGAGCAGTAATAGGAGACGGTCCTCAAAAAACTGGCCACCTTCTCTCGATGCAGGATCGTAAAGGGTAGGTTTTTGGAGGACTGGTCTCCCATATATACGTGCACATGACGGGCGGGATGGGATCGTTGACACTAGCAGCAGCGAGCATAACGATGGTGGGCAGTGCGCGAGGAGATATAGCAGATGCGATCTGATATGGGTGACGCCTAGGGTTATCGAGGCCTCCAATATATAGTCCCTCGTGGTAGGGAGGCGTGGGCTGGACCCACACCCAAGTCGGCAACAACCCATAATCTGATGTCTCAAATTTGTGGTGTGGTCGTAAATGACTCGTATAATTACAAATTAATTATTTGTTCCTGCCTGGCAAAAAGGCAGGCGGTGGAGGAGGAGCGCGGTGGAACCACTCCTATTCTCAAACTCCAATAACACTTGGAAGAGAAACACTTATAAAAAAGGGTCTAAGCTCTCCTCCCCTTGTTGTGTGAAAATTCATGGAAATCAGAATGAGCTGATGGTCCCTGGCAACAAATTGTGAAGGAAAAATATGATCTACGCAATGTTGAAATATAGGGTGGGCTTTTAGGTCCATGAAACAATTTTAAAATATTCTCTAAGGGCCCATACAAGTGTCATGACATGATGCTGGAAAGTTGTTTGTGCGCCAGGCCAGGTACAACTGCAGGTGCTACCCAGCATCCTCAACCATGTGGGCAACTACGCGAGGTTAGCGCATGTCACTGGTGCAATCGCTTTTTTTAGAGAAAAGCCATGCACACGACTTTATAGATAAAGTCACCAAGCAAAGTTTTGAAACCGATAGAGCAAAATTAAGTGTCGTACAGACTAGCCACAATGGGGCAATAAGAGTAGATAACAGTTTAACAAGGGCACACGGGCCAACTACCTACGATCAAAAGCCTACAACACCAAGAAGGAGATAAAACATAAATCCACGTCCATCAGGAGGAAGCAACATTATCTTGCTGAAGAACAGTAGATGCCATTGATGGAACATGGGAGATCAGCACTGCCGTATCCTCATGATCAGCTTCCTTAGTCAGTAATTTCCATTGATGGAGAAACAATAATAATTTAAACAAACAGTCAACAGGTATATTAGGGAAGACATGATCAATAGTAAACTTGTTTCTAGTGGTCCACAAGACCCAACCGAAAACAATCGACGCTTCTGGCATGAAAGTTGAGAAGAGAGAGCATGGAGATCCCCAGAAGAGGACGGGGACCAGATAATATCTAGCGGCGACCGGATGTGTCTCCACATAAGTTTGGCCACATGATAGTTAGAAAGAATGTGATTGATATCTTCCCTAGCATCACAAAGAGCACAAAATTTAGAACCATGCCGTTACTTTTACAAATCTGATCAGCCACTGGCAGCTTTCCACTGGATCGCTTGCCACATCAAAAAAATTATCTTGAGAGGGATCTTGGCACGCCAAATATCTTTGAATTTGCTAGTGGGGGAGCCCACAGTCAACCTGGAATACAAAGATATAATCAAAAACCTCCCGGAAGAGGAATGGGGCCAATGACCGTGTCCTTAGTCTCTGAGAGCAAAGGGAAGAACTCAGCAAGATGTTGCCAGTCCACCAACTTTTCCGGAGAAAGCACACGACAAAGACCCATATCCCAGTTATTACGAGAGAGGTCCAAGATGGAAATCTCAAAGACGAACAGTAAGAGAACAACACCAAAAAAGGAGAACATAAAGGAGAATCACCACACCACCAGTCAAGCCAAAAACGCATGTTCTCCCCATTGCCCATCACAAACCTGACATGAGCTCGAAAATCATCTCTAACTTTAAGAAGATCACGCCAAACCTGGGAGCCACCAGTGGCCGGAGCAAACGTAGGGCTACAATCCGGGAAGTATTTTGCTTTAAGAATGTCCAACCATAAGGTCCGAAAAGGAGTATGAAAGATTCCCACCACCATTTGATGATTAAACATTTATTCATAACCAAAGTATTAATGATGCCCAACACCCCTAGGATTTTAGGCTTGCCCATAAGTTTCCATTTGACCACTCCAAGCGACTGGTTGCTCCTTTGATGTTGCTTTTTGTCTCCTTCTCCGATGTTCGAGCGCGAAGGGTGACACATCTTCAAGTTGTGCTTAACCTCTTCGTTTTTTGGGTGCTTGTCTTGTGCGTTGTGTTATAAGCTTAAGCTGATTCCAAGCATCCATGTATCATGTAATCCCTGACTGGTTGATGACTTCATTTATCTAAATCGGGTTAGTATTGAGCCTTCATTCCAAAAAAATGGTCATGGGACTGTTTATTTTAGTTAAAATGTTTTTTAGGCAAAAAAAAGTGCTGGCATCTCATATAAGGGCCGAAGAGCAACGGGCCATGACAGGCTATCTCACCTCCTATCTCTTGCAGCCCGGTACAAAACAAGATCAGAAAACCGCGTGCGCCGTACGTAGGTATCGTTCAACAGAGCCGGCCAGCCAGCCAGCCAGCCCGGGACAGAGTCGCAGGTGACCCCGAAGCCGCGTGCTAGCTACGCGATGCCATCTCCCGATCCAACACGTTGGCGCCCGCACGGACGGCTCGGATGCTGTCTCCGTGCTGCATATTATTATTCCCACGCGACCCGAGACCCCGATTCTTCCAGGCCAGGGCGGGCGTTGCAACGAACAAACAAACGCAGCTTTCAGAAGAAGGGTTCTTCCTTCTCCACTCCTTCTATCCCGTCACACGAGTCCGGCGACGACGAACGCGACGACTTGAGGGAGAAGGCGAAGAGGAAGGAAGGCGGACTCGAGAGGTTCGAGGGGGATTTTGCTGTTCGTCCGGCGGATTCCCGGCGATCGGTCGATCTCCGCCGGCGGATGGGGCAGGCGTTCCGCAAACTGTTCGATGCCTTCTTCGGCAACAGCGAGATGAGGGTACGGCGATCTTCCCTGTCAGATAGGAGAACACCCTCCCCCTTTTGATGCTCCTCTAAGAGCTGCCGTGCTGTATCGTGTTGGTTCTTTTTCTTCGGGTCATTTAATTGATGTGGTACTCGATTTTCAGGTCGTGATGCTTGGGCTGGATGCAGCGGGCAAGACCACCATCCTGTACAAGCTGCACATCGGGGAGGTCCTCTCGACTGTCCCTACGATTGGTAGGTTATTCAGATTTTTTTTCTTGGTATCAGCTGAATTGTTGGTTAACTGAAGTTATATCAAGGCCTTACTGATGTGTTAAACTGTTAATGAGGGGAGGCAAGTTATTGCTTTTGGTAGTAGAGGAATAAATCAATCTGCCGTATATCATCTTGCGGAACGGGGGTTTGGGAACTTGCTTATGTAAATGTGGTTAGCTGAACACTTATGCCTGTTTTTTTTTTCTGGTTAGCTGAGCACACACCCTTGCAGTTTAGATAGTAATAATCATGCAAGAGTCAACCAGTTAACCTGCTAGTCAGATTGGCCTTAACAGACAGTGTTCTTAAATCTTGTATGTTGCTTTTCTGCTCTTATTACCAGGGTTCAATGTTGAGAAAGTTCAGTACAAGAACGTGCTGTTTACAGTGTGGGATGTTGGCGGCCAGGAGAAGTTGAGGCCCTTGTGGAGACATTACTTTAATAACACAGATGGCTTGGTATGTTCCAATTACTCTAGTTATACAAACTTGACAGATGTATATCGGTCTTTTATCTTTCTGCTGAGGTATTTGTGGTTGACCTTTCAAATGAAATTTGTTACTGTAGTTTGGTTCTTAGCTGGTTATGGAAATCCAATTTATGTTCTGTCTCATTATTTCCATTCAAACTGTCCATTTATCTGGAAAGCTAACCCAGGCTATCTTGTCAGTAATCTCTATATTGAAATCTTGATTTTGGCGTTGTATTTCTTGTGGCCCATCTATTTTATTTTATTGCTATTTTGCACTTTTTGGTCCCGCACATCAGGGACCCAAACCCAGTGGTGATAATGGAACATAAGATGGCAAAAATTAAGGTGCCTATGAACACATTTAGTGCTTCAGCGCATGGTTCAGTTTCCTACATCTTGTTAGAACTGGAGAAAGCTTTCAGTTCTTCCTATCCTGCTTCTGAGCTCGTAGGTGAACTTGCTGACTAGTACTCCCTCCGTTCACAAATATAAGATGTTTTGGATATTTCAATATAAACTGCATACGGACTGAAATAGTGAAATGAGTAAACAAACACATTAAAACGTGTCTACCTACATACGATTCACAAAAAAAAAATCAGAATGTCTTATATTTGTGAACGGAGGAAGTAGAAACATAAAGGGACCTCATCCATAGTAATAAAAGTTAGCATATGTGAGGATTTGAACCTAGGTAGTGGGATTGTACATCCACCCACTCAGTTGAGGTGGACAAACGTTTGTTGTCTTTCTCTTGAATGATCTGTGTGTAACGTTGGACTCTCGATGTGTTCATGAACATATTCAACTATGATATATAAATTGTAATAACATCCACACCATTGCAGATCTATGTGGTTGATTCATTGGATAGGGAGAGAATTGGAAAAGCCAAAGCAGAGTTTCAGGTTTGTAAAGTGTCATAACTGCTCATTGCTATCTTATGTTTTCTTTGTGATGAAGCTAATATTTGGCATCTTTGTTGCAGACAATAATCAACGATCCTTTCATGCTTAACAGTGTCATATTGGTATTTGCCAATAAACAAGATATGGTAAGACTACAAAACTTGACCACTATTTTAAACGCACACATGCTTGAATATATGGTAAGATAACAAAACTTGACCACCATTTTTAGCAAACATGAGAAGTCTCTGCTTGTTAGTGTTATGGACTGTAGGTGAATGAATAGGCGTAAAAATATAGATTTTCTCTTTTGTACTCATTCTCCACTCCTTTTACCTTTGGGTTGTGATAGTATATGAGAACCATCATTGCTGCTCCTGCCTAACATAGCTTTCTTGCTCATTCAGAAAGGGGCGATGACACCAATGGAGGTGTGTGAAGGCCTTGGCCTCTATGATTTGAAGAACCGCGTCTGGCACATCCAAGGTTCCTGTGCCCTCAAAGGTGATGGTCTTTATGAGGGCTTGGACTGGCTGTCAAGTACTCTGAAGGATCTTCAAGCGTCCGGTCGCCTACCCTCAGGAGGGACCTAACAGTTCTAAGTAGCACTTCTGCTTATAAGATCCTAATGCTCATACTAACAACCTTTGGATGAGAGATGACACCAAAAAGAAAGAAAAAGATAGTGTTGAGGAACACCTTATAGCCACACATCCAGTTCTCGTGATAAGCTTCGGTGTTGATTCTGCTGAAGAAAAGACCTTGCTTGGGTCTGACCGCATCAAATTTACCAGTACAATCTTGTCATGGATAGTGTGGATTCTCTAATTCGTGACATATTTCATGTAAATTTTCCTGTGAGTTTAGAGAAGCTAACCATCTTATGCTTTTGTTCACATATGAGGAGTGGAACATAATGTTATTGATGTAAATTTTCTGTAAGATAATTTTGGCATGATACAATTTATGCCTCCTCCCCCCTCCCCCTCCCCTCTCTTTTGTCGTAGTTGACTGTTTGGTTTCTGGAGGTTTTTGTTACAGCTGGTGTCCCTAGCCTCTGCTTTCTATAAAAGCAACATGTATGGTCTTCTCTATAAAAAATGGCATTCCACTGGGTTATGACATATCCAGTGCGTCTACATTCATATAGATAACGAACATAGATAACTTGGCATAGCATCGACGCCTATGAGACGTGGAAAATAATACTCCCTCTGATCCATAGTTTGAATTTTTCTTGTTAGAAAATGGAAGAAAAAACCGAGCACACTCTACCCTTCCACAAAACCGGTAGCTTTCGAGAAAAAACCAGCTCCCCTTCGGGACGTGTTGATTGAGCAGTTTTTCTCACCTAGGCCTTGTTCGGTTATAGGAGATTAGTTCCCCTAGGGATTGGGTGATCAACACCTGAACCCCGTGGGGGATGACTCCTTGTCACGATCTCCCATTCGATTAACCCCACGGCGCCGGTTCCATCGCCTTGACAGAGACACACATACAGGAGAGAAACGAAGCTGTTTTTCCACGGATGGGTAGGAGCTGTTTTTTTCCTTGTGGTTTTGAGGGGTTTGGGCTGGGGTACATTGCCGAATGCATCAGATAAAATAGTTTGGGATTATTTCCTAGCGGTGGCGATCCGCGTGGATCCCCGTAGTTTGGGCCCAAAAGCACGCCAGGGAGGGCATGTAACCGAACATAGCCTTAGAGCGAGTGATCCCTTCGCCAAGTGACCTTTGGGTCTGATAATTTTTTCCTAACAATGATCGATGATTTTGTATATATTTTATCGCAGTACAATGTGACTGCGATAATTGCGGGGTTGCTACATGAGTTTTGTTTCAGTTTTGTTCTAAATATGCTTTTAATGTGGGTTTGAAAACCAGTTCATGTTCTTTTTTTCTTGGAAAACACTTTCTCTTATATTAATTAATTAAAATGTTATTACAATCGTTCTATACATCGTTCGCCATGTAGTGCGAAGAACTATTTAGGAGAAAACCATCCGACCTATTATCAAAGCTAAATTTAGCAATCCATGAGCCATCATATTGACGCTTGATCTTTGAAAGCTTAAAGCTATGGAGAAACATAGTAATGCTTTTCTTTAGATTAGCAAGAGGAGACCTACCAAGGTTTTCATTTGCTAGGAAAGAAGCCACAATCACACAATCATCCATAGATGTATCTCTTCTCCTCTGATCCAAGGGCTCAAATGAGTCAAATCCAATCCCAAAACATCCCATAGAGGCCAATGAAGTCATAGGAACAAACGGGGACGAAATCCACAAAGAATCATGTCCGTTCTGGACGATTTCGTGCTTTTTCTAGGTCTGGTATGACCGTCGATACGACCCATGCCGGTTATACCGTGCGGCGTCAAACGCTTTGGACCCCTTCGGTATATTGGGCTCGTTGGAATCGTGTGAACGTCGGCAATGTACCTATGGTATTAAATATGTTTTTTGATCCCTTTGAAAATATATTATTATTTTTACATTTCAAATGCCTACGTCTGGTGCTTGGAAGTCCTCCTATTGAACTCATGTTTGGGCTTTTCATTGAGTTTGGTCCTTGGTTGCTCTCAAACACCTATAAACACAAAAAAGTATAATAAAAACATAAACTATGCAATGCTCACAATGAAAAGAGTGAAAACAAGAAAACAGGCATAGTGGACATATGCTTGGTTCAATGGGACATTGTATATGAAGATAATGTGCAACAGATGAACTCTAATAATGCGTAAAAAATAGTCATCAATAATCACCTAAATGACCCTACACTAGGGTGGACAATGATAATGATGCTTGTGGGCACTGCTTCCTTCTGGAAGGTATTGTTCATGTCATGTGCTCGCTCTTGTGTTCATGAAGTCTAGGAAAACCTCAGGTCATATAGGCGATTAGATGATAGTGGCCCTTGTGCCTCGCACAATCCTTAGGTTGGAGTTAGCACCGGTGGGAGGGATCCATAGTTGACAGTGATCATTAGAGGCGGTGCATCGACAATGTGATCTCCGTTCGACCAAAGTTACGAAATGGTTGGTGGGTGTTTTCAACTAAAGTTGCGTTGTTGAGTTTGTGATCCGTTCTTAGATCATCTTGTTCCTATGTGGCATCTCTCGCTTCTTTTTGCGTGGTGTTATCAGTCATCAACCACACACTTGATGCTTAAGACGCCTTATCTTGTTTGGTAAGATGAGGATGGATGCCAATGACCCTATGCTTTTTGAGTTGACAAGATCTTTGAAGCCGAGCTCTACCCCCCCCCCTCCCCCGCCCCTTTATCCTTGTAGTCCTTTTTTCTTACTTTTTTAGTGAAATGAAAATGGTGGTAATGTCTTTCGGGAAGTAAATAAATAAGGACCACATTAACCAGTGAGCGTTTGCTGGGAGGGTGGCAATTGTGAATGTATTAGTTAGCAATTTATGTTATGGGAGGGTGGCAATTTTGTCGAAAACACGTGACAACTTCTGGGAAGAAGGAAAAAAATTACTGTAGAAAAGACAGGATTTGCCATCTCCCACCACACAACTTCCATAAATAAACGTTCCCTTGCCACTCCCTTCCTAGCCGACATTCGCTAATAACGTTTTTTGATAAATAAATACCGAGGCAAGCAAAACTCATGATCTAGCGAGTAGTAGTAAAAGAAGAAAAGAGAACCGTAAGGCCTTATTCGGTTAATCTCCTCTCAAGAATTGGAGGAAATTTGGAGGAATTTCCGTACGGGATTTAATCCCCCTCAACCCCTTTAAAAATCCACAATAATACTACACGTACAGGATATTCATACAAAGCTTTACAGGATAACAACGTGGCCTAATCTAATTGCTCCCCCCCCTGATTTTCAGGGTGGGGCCGTCCTCCTTAATCAAATTTCAACCAATCACAGCCAACGAGCCTGTAAATCCTTCGTAAAACGGCTGTACGTCTAGTAGACCTGGCCATGGGCAGCCCGGCCCGAAAAAGCCCGACCCGGCCCGGCCCGACGCTGCCCCCGGGCCGGGCTCGGGCTTAGATTTTGAGCCCTGTGGCCGGGCCCGGGCCTGTCGTTTTTGCAGTTTTCTGTAGGTCGGGCCAGGCCAGCCCGAGGCCCGGCGGGCTTTTGCATGTTTGGGCCGGGCTCGGGCCCAGAAAACAGGTCCGATGGCCGGGCCGGGCTCGGGCCTGGGTTTTTTTCGTCGGGCTTGGCTAGGCCCGGCCCGAAGCCCGGCCCGGCCCGAGGTTTGGCCAGGTCTAACGTCTAGCATTGCTCTTAAAAATCAGCACAACGGGAGGAGCTAGAGGGGACAGGCGGAGTGAGCAACGCCGTTCCGTCCCAGCCACAGCCACCCACACAAACCCAACACGCCTCGGCGTCCTCACCCGGTCACCCCCTCCCCACCACTCGTCGCCACTCCCGCGCCGTGCGTGCCAGAATGAGATAGAAACTCCCCGCCCGCGCACGGCCGGAGAGCACCCCCGCAACCGCAGCGGCCCGCCCGACTCGCATGACGCCGTCGCCGGCGTCCACGTCAGCCCCCGACCTCGGCATGCTGGGCCGCCGCCTCGTGCTGCTTCCGGCGAGCGCCGCGGCGTCGTTGGTGCGCGGGGAGGGGAGGAGGGCGCGGTTGCGGCTGGGGTGCGTGCTCGAGCACGTGGCCCCGCGGCTCGCGCTGGCCTCAGCCGCGCTCGTAGGGGCCGGGGAGGTGATCGCCGCGGCCGCCGTCGCGGGGGGAAGCGGCGGCGCGGTTCACGGCGCCGTGGCATCCACGATCGCGCAACTGGCGGTCTCGGCCGTGGCGATCGCGTCGGGGGCGTGCCTGTCGACCAAGGTCGACTTCCTCTGGCCTCGCATCGAGCAGCTGCCTGGTAGATACCCTCTTTATGCGTAACATGTACAGTAATTTATTCGCAATAAGCAATTATGAATCATATCTCTATGCTTCCATTCCATATGTGCGATTAGCTAATAAGCTCTATTAATCGCGTTCTAGACCATCTAACTTTGCGTCTTAGCTTTTTTATATAGATTTGAAGTAATTTATTCGCATGCTTGAATTGTTGGAACTAGCAGTTGAGTGATGTATGCACCGCAGAGCATTTTACATCTTATAGTGTACTCTTGTAGTAGTATAACATAACAAATCAGTAATATGTTTGTTTCTTACTGCTTAGTTAATACTGTTGCTGCAATATGCCAGTAACACTCCTATGACCGCAGGCCCTGCACCCGTTGACTAAGATATGCATCCGTTCTTTTGCCCACCTTACACTTTTATTCTGTATACGTGCAGATACTCTTGTATTTGAAGGAGTGGAGGTGACAGGATATCAAATATTTGAGGATCCAAAGGTATTAAAACATTAGAGACATTCTGAACAAAAATTGTCATATATATGTATTCACCTGAACTTTGACATTTTTACTCTTTTATTTGACATCCTCATCCCGTGATACAGGTGCAGAAAGCAATTGTATTTGCAAGTACAGCTCACATTGGGCAATTTAGGAGAACAGGTGACCCATATGTTACACACTGCATACATACGGGGAAAATCTTAGCTGCCTTGGTCCCATCCACTGGAGAAAGAGTATGGCTCCGCTGCCCTTCTGTTTCTATAGGTTTTAGTTGATCAATGCTCTCCTTCTTTCATCTCTAATCCCATGGTTGCATCTCATGTAGGCAATCAATACCGTTGTTGCTGGTATTCTTCATGATGTTATTGATGATACAGCTGAGAACCTGAAGAGCGTAGCAGAGCAATTTGGGGATGATGTTGCAAGCTTGGTATCTGGTGTATCAAAACTGAGCTACATAAATCAGGTTATTTATTTGTTTGTAAAGCATTCTATATAAGCATTTCTCTCCTGGTGCTAGCATTGATTCATAAGTGCTATCTCACTACCATACAATATTGGGATGCAAATCATGATGGTGAAGACATGATTGATATAGTAAATGTGCTTATTATTGCATGATGCACGCTGTATTACTAAAATTGTTGTTAATGAATGCAGTATACCGTGACATTCCTACCAGTCTTTTTTTCTCCTCAGTCTTTTTTTCTCCTGATGCTGAGTTATTTTAAATTTTCAGTGTACTTGCTTCAGATGTCTCAATACACCATATGCATGCCAATTTGCTCTGTCCTTGTTTGCATAATGCAGTTCATCCCTTCCTATTGTTATCTTGAAAGATCATAATCACTGCATCGTGTAACACTTTCTGCCGTCTGTACTTTCTTTCTCTTCAACATGTTTTTGCCATTGTCCATGACTATGAGCTTTACATTACAGCTACTGCGCAGGCATCGGCAAAAAAACACTGGCGGAAGCACTCTTACTTCTGAAGAAGTATGTTCCATTCCTTATTAAGCTACTCTTAGAGATTGTTAATGTCCACTCTCTTTTCCTATGATTTTTTTATTAATGAAAATTAGTTCCAAACAGTGCATTGGTATATTTGTAATTTGCCATAAAAACATATGATGCTGCTCCCGAAAAACTCAGGAATTTATGATTGTCCTGTTGTCAGCCAGGCAAACAACCTGCGTGCTATGCTATTGGGGATGGTTGATGATCCTCGTGTGGTGCTTATCAAGCTGGCAGACCGCCTGCACAATATGCGAACAATGTAAGTTATTTAGGCTTCTCCTTACTATGTACTCCCTCCGTTCCAAATTACTCGTCGCAGAAATGGATGTATCTAGAACTAAAATACATCTAGATACATCCATACCTGCAAGAAGTAATTCGGGACGGAGGGAGTAGCTTGCTGTACACGTAAAACCTGCCGTTTAATCTGAAGTATTTAGTATCTTCAATTGTAATACTCCCTCTGATCCATATTAGTTGTCACTGCTTTAGTACAACTTTAGTACAAAGTTGTACTAAAGCAGCGACGATTAATATGGATCGGAGGGAGTACCGATTTTTCTGGCTTGTCACATGACAATATCCTTGACAATACCTCCATGGTATGTTTTTTGTGAGCTTCTAATGATTCTCATCAGCAATTTCTGTTTCACCTTACCATAAAGACCAACTGCTAGAGTCAGTGATGCAATATGAACCAGCCTTAACTATCTTGTTTGTCTTGTTCCCATCTGGAACTTACTGTGTATTTCCCCTTCAAACCAGCAGCGGTACTTGTTTTGAATCATTTATGTCCATCAGCATCGTAACACACTCCTTTAGTTGCCTTATTGCCAGCACCTCAGCATTCTCTATATGTATTGAAATGCTCCTACTTTTAACTTAAGTATGCTTTCAAATAGCTATTGGATTATGTAAATGGTTGTGTGCTTACTAAGATCAGCATTTCAGCTATGCTCTTCCCATTCCAAAAGCTGAGGCTGTTGCTCAAGAGACATTAGCTGTCTGGTGCTCACTTGCTTCTCGATTGGGAGTCTGGGCTTTGAAAGCTGAGCTAGAAGACTTATGCTTTGCTGTCCTTCAGGTTTTTATTCTATTAAGCATATGGGTTGCCTCCGAAATGTTACTTTTGTTCATCTGTAATATTACCCAGTGTGATACATCTTTTGGCTTTACTTGGTTCTGGATACATACCACGTGGGCTTCATGTTGTGTATTTGTTGTTATGCTCTCTTCAAATTTCAAGAGATACTTTGTTCATCTCATGGTTAATAGCCATTATATTGTCGTAACTTTGAGTGTTTGATGCAAGATTTGTTTGCATGCCACACCACTTGATGGGTCCCTCAAACATGTTGATTTGATGCTTAGGAGCCATTTTATAATGCATGATTGTGATAAACTAGATCTCTTTTCACTGTTGGACCAAAATGCTTAAAATATGTTTAGGCATACCAATTAGTAATATTTTGTGCATTTGAAAGGGCCAAAGAGACCATATTCCATTTAGTACTGGGCATATGCTGTTTTTTTTTGGGATGAAAGCATAGGCTGTTATTTTGACCTATTCATCGAGTTATTCATGTCTTGATCTTGCATCTGCAATGAGGTTATCATGGTACCTCTTGTTTAGTACCATTATAGGTTTCTAATGCCTTATTTTATTCCGTGCATCATTATTTTTGAATGTTTCTTATCTCCTTCAAATTCTTGCAGCCCCAAGTTTTCATGAAAATACGATCTGAACTTACTTCGATGTGGAATTCTACCAGCAAGGATAAAAGCATGAGAAGGTCATCAATTAGAAGTGATTTGCTTGCCTCCACGAAGGAAGTGCACGCAACTTCCACCCATGATTTACTTAGTTCGAACGACCAAGAACAATCAAATATGGAGGTGCGTTAGTAAATGAATATGTTCACTAGCAACATATACTAAACAATCAGATTGACTAACATTGATATGTCATGCAACTTTCACTTATATTGCCTCCTGTACCTCGCTTCCCTCATCAGCATATGTATGATTGAACACAATAAATTCTTTATCATTCTCCTCAAACTGGTATGCTTGATAGCTTATCTTATTATAAATCCTTCCTTCACTGCAGGATTTATTGCAAGCTGTATTGCCATTTGACCTCTTTTTGGATCGGAGAAGGCGCTCTGATTTCCTTAATAATCTCCAAAATAATTCTGAAGCATCCATACGAAAGCCTAAAATTGTTGATGACGCTGCTATTGCATTAACATCTTTAGCAGCTTGTGAGGAAGAACTTCAGCAGGAATTGCTTATAACAACGTCGTAAGTTCACAACCTAGTGATCTTAGGGATGCCCAACTTCACATCTAATTATCTAAATCTGCGTGCCCACTAGTAGCATTGAGGTTCTCATTCTTGAATTACACTACATCTTCTGCAGGTATATACCTGGGATGGAAGTTAGGCTGTCAAGTAGACTGAAAAGCTTATATAGCATCTACTGTAAGGTACCATTAGTCGATTGTTTGACTACATACAAATAGTATTATTCGTGTTGTTAAGTACATGTGTAACCAATGCATTATGATCATAAATTCGAGAATGTATGTTGGAGTTGTCAGCCTTACTGAAAGAATTTTCTTATGGCGTGCACTTCTGCATGTTGGATTTTTTAGTTACTGACACATTTTGTATCAACAGATGAAAAGGAAACGTGTAGGCATTAGACAAGTATACGATGCTCGTGCGTTGAGGGTGATTGTTGGAGACAAAAATGGTGCATTGCATGGACCTGCAGTCAGGAGTTGCTACAGCATCCTTGATATAGTACACAGGTTTCCTGTGAATTTAATTATTTATGTGGAGCTACCCATGTCTAGAAGGTCTAGATATGCTAAAGTTGCTACTTGACCAAATAAATGCTTCATTTGATGTATCGGTGTAGCATCATCATATTTCCGTGTAACTTGGCCTTTTTATCATTATGGATGTTCTTTGTGGCTAGTTTAAGTTCATATTTTAATTGTCTGCTTTATCTGCATGTGCAGGTTATGGACTCCAATCGATGGGGAGTTCGATGACTATATTATCAACCCTAAGGGCAGCGGTTACCAAGTAAGCATCATCTCTCACCAAATAAAACATCTTGTAGCCAGTATTAATGCGGAAGTATGAATTAATCCAAAAAATCGAGTGTGCTTAGTTTGCATGGGAACTGCTAATCACCCAAGCTAGTAATGGTATTATGCTGTCCATACCATGAACTAGCTTAGAGTTGAACCCTGACCTGCTTGTCGAATCAATTACTAGACTGTCTTGTTTACTGACTCCTTCCATCCCCTATTTGCACTTCAATTTTCTGGTGGCTATTTTCTGTTCTAGTCACTCCATACAGCAGTTCAGGCATCCGATAGCTCACCGCTGGAGGTCCAAATTAGGACCCAGGTAGATAAAGTTTCTTCTTATTTTGTTGAATAGATGCTTAACAGTTCGTCCTGATCCTGTTGGAGGTTGTTGTCCACAGCGAATGCATGAGTATGCAGAGTATGGACTGGCTGCGCATTGGTTGTACAAGGAGAGCAGTGTTAATACGGGAAGTGGCATGGGTAACAAGATAAAACAAAGTACGTCGTATGCATCAAGTTCTTCAGAAGATGAAATAACAGACGGTGTGCCCTCAAAGTATATTTCTATGAAAGTGGGGCATCCGGTCCTCAGAATTGATGGTAATCACTTACTGGCAGCTGTCATTGTCAGGTATAGCTTCAACTTCAACTATGAACGTACTTTGTTGTTTATTTTGTATCATTGTTATTGCAGTTGATATCTGATTTGTGTAAGTAAAATTGCAGCATAGAAAAAGGGGGCAAAGAATTGCTTGTTGCTGTACGTTTTACCCTTGAAGCTTCTGAAGATGTAGCTGAGCGACGATCTTCCTTTCAGTTGAAGCGTTGGGAAGCTTATGCTAGGCTTCATAAGAAGGTATATCTGATAATAACAAATTTTCGTTTATGGATTCTGCATGTGAGAAGGTCTTTATTTCTATCTCACACCCATACTTATTTCAGGTAACTGAGAAATGGTGGTGTGCACCAGGACACGGTGACTGGTCAACAAACCTGGAGAAGTACACACTATGCCGGGATGGTATATACCATAAGGTTTGCATGGCTGAAACATTATTACTACCTCCGTTCCTAAATATAAAGACATTTTGGCAGTTTGATTTAAACTGCCAAAACGTCTTGCATTTAGAAACAGAGGGTGTACTTCGTATCAATTTGTTTCTGCACTCAGTTTTTTTTTTGTGTGTGTTCCTTTGGTTTTGATTTGAATGGTCTGTGTTGAAATATCATTTGTTCTTTTTCCAAATGTGGGACTAGTTGTGCATGTGAGTGGAAAATTTGCTCAAACTGAAACTTGGAGTGCTAATGAGTACTACTGTAGGTTATTGTTGTTCATATGGTTGATTGATGTCCCATACACCTTTAATATCTTTTGTAGCAAGACCAATTTGGGAGACTTTTGCCGACATTTATCCAAATAATTGATTTGACGGAAGAGGAAGAGGAGGAGTACTGGATGGTTGTATCTGCAGTATTTGAAGGCAAAGAAACCTCCACTCTGACATCTGAATCGAGCAACGGTGATAGATCAACTTCCGACCTTCCAATCTCTACTCCCTTGAGTGATCCCATCAACAACAAGGTCAATATATGTTGTTGCCGTTTCTGACATGTACTTTGTTTAGTGAAAGGAAACCTCGATTCTCACTGCTTATTCATTACATGTGTCATAGGTTCATTTGCTCAGGACAATGCTTCAATGGGAGGAGCAAGTACGCCGTCGAGCATCGGTAGCGGAGAGAAGTCTCGGCTCGCTGACCGATCCGATTCTTCGTGAGGTGGCCATCATCTGCTGGCCGTATGGGAAGATAATGAGGATGAGTATTGGCAGCACAGCCGCTGATGCTGGTAGAAGAATGGGTGTGGATGGGAAGCTGCTTTGGGTGAATGGCCAACTTGTGCTGCCTCAAACCGAGCTCAAGGATGGAGATATAGTGGAAGTGAGGACGTAGTAGTTCTCAAGGTAATTGTTCAGATTGGCTCATTGATACATACAGGGAATGATGCAAAATGCAAAAGAATGCTAGATGTAGACAAGCCAAAACCTCCGAAGTGTACAGTCCATGTGTGGAAATGGAAAATTATCGAAGGAAGCAGGCAGGGAGTAACAAGGTGTTGTATTCTGTACATATGCGACCAGGTACCAACTGTACGTGTCCTTGTTCACAGTAGTGGTGTACTAATTTCAGCATGTAAAAAAGCATGTACTTGCGTACTACTATGTACAATGACTAATCGAGTTCTCTTAGCAGCGTTAGTAATTCTGTACGTATTTGTTCTGGATCACTTGTACTTCTCTAGTGTTGAACACGGAACTGCCAAACTGGCTATGACATGCTCGTTTCAGTTCTTGTAGTTGTATCTGGATGTAATGTTTATTATTTCTGTGTTCGTTGTACTGTCATGATTGAAGATAAATATATCGAAAGTCCCCCCCCCCCCGTCCCCCCTCCCCCAAAAATATACACTAGCTGAGAAAATACATCATTACAATTATTTCTGAGCAAATACGAGGGAGAAAAACTGGGATGTTCAAAATAGAGTGTCATTGATTTTTTAAGTAAACTTTATTTTTGTGTCGCAAGCAAACCCGTTCCTTTTCACACACCCCGGCAACAAGGAAAACAGTTTCGTTCCACACGGAAACCCGGTCTCTGTGAAAATCGATGAGGTTTCTATTGGCTCAGCAATAATGTGATAACCAATGAAGCAAACACGAACGATCTCCATTTATGGCAAGATCGGGAAGCCTCGAACGATCCACCCACAGCCCCCGGAATCAATCAACGCCTTCCAAACTCGCAAAGCGAGGCGCGTCTACGCCTCACGCTATCCCGGGACCCACGCGGCAGCGAGACTGGCAAAAACCGGGAACAATCAGATCTGTGGACAGCGTGTCCCGTCGCTCACTCGTACGGCGTCTCCCGCCCGGACCCGCGCGCAGAGACGTGACTGGAGACAGCCTAGCCTAGAGGGTACGCGGAGCCCTGCGGAGCCGCCACGCGGTCTGGCCTGGCCCCTGTTCAAACATTCAAAAAAGAGGGCAGAGGGCAAACCCTAGGCAGGCGAGCGGAGCGCCGCCTCGCCTCGCCCCCAACGGTCATAAAGCCCTCCCCGAACGCGCGCCTCCTATATAACCCCTCGCCCCCCGATTAGCCCCGCCGCATCTCAGCATTCATTTCTGCCATCCACGAGCAAATCCATCCGCCGCGCCACGGGAGAAAGGAGGAGGTAGGTGAGAGACAGGAGACGGGAGCGATGGAGATGGAGATGCAGACGGCGGCGGCGGACATGGACTTCAACGCCCTCTCGCGCCGCGAGCTCCAGGCGCTCTGCAAGCTCAACGGCGTCCGCGCCAACATGACCAACCTCGCCATGGTCGAGGCCCTCCAGTCCCTCGCCGAGGTAACGTGCCCTCCTAGCTTCCCCCCTTCCGATTCACGGTTTTTTTGAGATGCGGATGTTTCGTTGCGGCGCTCGTTAGGCCGAGGATTCCCGTGATGAATTTCGGGCCTGGGGTGGTTGTTTGATGCGGGTTTTTGCTGTGGATTATTAGGTGGATGGGATCGACCAGATCGGCACCACGCTCTGCCTCCCGACCCCAGGCAAGTCGGCGATGAAGTCGGTCCTCAAGGCCACGCCGGCGGCCGCGGAGGACCAGCAGCAGCTAGGGAGCCCGCTCCCGCGCGGCCGCCGCGTCTCGGTCAAGTCGCCCGAGGCCATCAGGATGGACGTCGAGGAGGGCGAGGACGAGATGAAGCGGAATCTCATCAAGGAGATCGTGAGGACCCCCGGCGTCGCGCTGCGCAGCACCAGCCGCCGCCCGCGGGCCACGCCCGCACCCCTCCCCCCGACTCCCGTGGCGGGCACTCTGCGGAGAAGCCAGAGGTCGATCAGGAAGACCGAGAAGGCCATGGAGGTCGAGGTGTCCACCACTAAGAGATCGACTAGGAAGACTGCGAGATCGAAGGCGATGTTTGATCTGGACCATGAAGAGGCGGATTCGACCGAACTCAAGGAGGAGAAGGTGCAGGAAGCAGAGCCCAAGGGTGAGAGTCATTTCCTTCCTTCCCCTAATCAGTATGTCTGATTGTTCGATTGCACGGGGGCATTTTTTTATGCGAGCATTGTGATCATGCAGGCGTTACTTCTGATGAGAAGTGCGATGATCCTGAGGAGGAGGAGGAGGAGGAGGAAGTTACAAAGCTTCCCGAAGAAGGAAACAGCAAAGCGGATGAACCTGAGCAGGGAGATGAAGGTGATTATGTTACTGATTCTGGTTACTGTTAGAATTATGTGCCTGTTATAAGTTGGTTTCTGTATTGTTTGAGAATAGTTACTGATTCGACTTCCTGATTGTGCAGTGGTTTCTTCTGCTGTGCCCACTGAATCTGCTGACAAGAGCTGTGAAGATTCTAAGCTGGAGGAAGTTGTGGAAGAGGCTACCAAGCTCCTGGAAGGTGAGATGGTTCACATCACCGATGCTTCAGAGTCCTTTCAGATAATCCTTGATTAAGACTCTAGATTGTGGCATTTTAAAATTCATCAATCTGTTTCTTGGCTTATCTGTACTGTTTAGGCATATAGATTTGCATTTTGACATTCATTCATCTGGTTCTTGTTTATCTGTAGTACTGATTAGCACTCTGGATTGTTCAGTTGGACTGGAATGCTTCATTTCAAACCTTCATCTGTTTGTCTGTACTTATCAGGAGCTTTCTGAAATGTATCCATTTGTTTTAAACTCTAGGCTGTGGCAGTTAAAAATCTATCCATTTATTCCTGTGTTATTTGTACTCGGTCTAGATTTACATTTCAAATTTCATTCATATGTTACATGTTTGTGTGTGCCCATTAGTACTCTGGATTGTTGGATTAGGACTAAAACGTTTCATTTCAAACTTCATCTGTTCATCTATAGCGATTCTGAAATGTATCCATTTGTTCCTTGCTTTATCTGTAGCCAATATGACTTAACTGTAGCATCCCTAAATCCACCCATGTCATTGCTTTTGTATTTTATAAATTTTGTCCTTTATCTGTTGATTCCATTTGCTAATTATGAACCATGATGCATCAGAAGCTGCAGTTGAGGAAGAACAGAAGCTTGCCAGTGCTGAGAAGTCTGTTCCCTTGTCAGCAATGGAGGATTCACCTATCTTAGGTGTCCTTTCCAAGGCCACACCTGAACCAGCTATCAAGAACGTTGAAGGTGTCTCAACTGAAGATGGTGAAAGCAGCAAATGGTCACCTGTGTTCGAGATAGTTGATGAGATCAACAGTGCCAGTGAAGAAAAGGAAGTAGCTGCTGTTGAAGTGCCAAAGGAAGCCATCAACGAAGTTGATTTCAGTTCCACCGCTGAGGCATCTGATGTCCCTAACAAGATGATCCCAGCTGCTGTGACAGAGAAGGAAGTCGCTGGTGATGATTTGAAGGAAGATGCTTTCAATTCCACCGTTGAGGCTTCTGATGCTCTTAACGAGAAGATGACCCCAGCTGCTGTGACAGAGAAGGAAGTTTCTGCTGATGATTTCCAGGAAGATGCTTTCAATTCCACCGTTAAGGCTTCTGATGCTCTCAACGAGATGACCCCAGCTGCTGTGACAGAGAAGGAAGTTGCTGCTGCTGATTTCAAGGAAGATGCTCTCCATTCCACCATTAAGACTGCTGATGCTCCTAACAAGATGACACCAGCTGCAGTGACCGAGAAGGATGTTGCTGCTGATGATATTAAGGAAAATGCTTTCAGTTCCACCTTTGAGACTGCTGATGCTCCTACCAAGATGATCCCAGCTGCTGTTACAGAAAAGCAAGTCGCTGCTGATGATTCGCCGCAGAGTGATCTGACAGAAGAGGAGAGTGCTGAGGAAAATGACCTCGATGGAGTGGGCAGTGAGGAGGATGACCTCAGTGAGTACAGCAGCGAGGAGGATTCCCTCGAGGAGGAGGATATGCAGAAGGTGAGCGACTCCGCTGTCGTGAACTTTTATTCTGATGAAGAGGAGGACCTCGAGGATGAGGATATGCAGAAGGCTAATGACTCCACTGAAGCTAACTTTGATTCTAATGAAGAAGAGGAGGATCTCAAGATGCCGGAGACGGTTGAAGAGCCTAAAGAAAATGAGGAGAGTGGAGAGGAAGATGATTTCAGCGCTGATCTGTCATCAGAGTTTGACGATGTTGAATTCAGTGATGCTGAAACTGAAAGCCACAGCTCTCAGGTGGCTCTTGAGGGATTCCATGCTACTCCTGCCTCATCTGCAGCCAAGACTGTTGACTCTGCCAGCACTAACATGAGCCTAAGGAAGCTTAAAAGTGCTTTAAAGGAGGGTCTTGAAGCCAAGACTGTTGACTCTGCCATCACTGAAGAACTTGAAGAATCCAGCCAGGGCAGTGAGGTTTCTCAGCATGCCAAGACCATCGTAGAGACACTGGACAGGGTCACCATCACTGAGGAGAAGAATGAAGAGTGCGCAAAGCAAAACGTCGCCCTCACTAACATGAGCCTAAGGAAGCTTAAGAGTGCTTTAAAGGAGGGTCTTATTGCTGCCAAGGTAATGGCAATTGACAAACCTCTCTGTTACCAATATCTCATCTCTGCTAATTTATATGCTGTTACTGTACTGTACTATGCCAGCAATTGACTTCTGATGCCTGTCCTTTATCTGGTGCAGGAAGGGAAGAACCTGGCCATCGCCGCTGACGAAAGCAGCAGGGTGGCGCTCGCGGAGCTGGACGACAACGCCGAGTACTGATCGGCATCAGAGTTCGCAGGAATCATCAAGCATCTGCTGGAACTGAATGAAGGAGAGAGGGCTCTAGTTGTGAAGTGATAACGGCTTTGCTTTTTTCATTTCCAAATGCTGCGGAGGAGTGAAACGCTCAATTTTTCGTGTGTGTGGGTCGAGAGCATCGGGGTTGTGAAACCATGGTTTCTCTGAACCAACCTATACAGTTCGTGTCGGTTCTGGTCGTTGGTGTTTGTTCTGTGGTTTGTGTTGAATGGATATGGATTATATAATGAGTAATATATATATACCAGTTCATTAGGCTGCTGTGCCCTGTTAATCAAATGTGATTTCAACTGCTTGTTTGTTTCAAATGTGATTTATCATTAGTCATTACAGTATTACTCCCTCCGTTCCAAAATAAATGACCCAACTTAGTACAAAGTTTGGTCATCTATTTTGGAACGGAGGGAGTACTAATTAAAACTTATGAATTGATTTGCTACATGTTATCATGGAGCAACCAGTCATAGTGTTAGTGTCTTCACATCCTGGTTAGTAGACTGCAATATCAGTCAAGTCGCTGTTAGTTTGGCTGTTAGTTAAGTCAAGTCGCTGCTAGTTTGGCCATTAGATGGTAGCTGCAGTGCTTGCATGAGCGTCTTGTTTTGTATGTAATCAAACTGTACAGATTGGTGCCTGGATCGCTAATGGCGGCTTACCTGATGATATGTCGAGCCTGATGCATCTTTCTTTTTTTGATAGCTCGAACCTGATCCTTTCCCCTCTTTGTTCTCTGTCTTTTTTTTTTGAGAGAGAGTTCTATATGTCGAGCCTGATGCATCTTTTTTTTTTGATAGCTTGAACCTGATCCTTTCCCCTCTTTGTTCTCTGTCTTTTTTGAGAGAGAGATTGTTCTCTGTGTTTGTACTACTTTATGAATGTACTTTAGACAATCTTATGAATGTGTCTACGTTGGTGATCTATCTTATGGCCGAACTGAATCGACTGAGCGAGGGACCGGAGGGTTTGGGGCATGGCCTGCTACGCTCGCGCGGAAGACGCTAAAGAGGAGGTCTTGTGCAATTCGCTACAGTTGTAGCAACCAATTAAGGTTTACCACTTGGAGGGCTCCGGCAGATACCATTTTCTTGGTCCAGGAGCGCACCAAGTGGTGCGCCCATTCGCGGACACGTGTTACACGCTAGATGTACTATTTGGATTTTTTTTTCTGCACCCGTCTTGGGGTTCATTTGGTTTTCCAGCCTTTGCTTGGTTTTTCCTAAGTTTTAGCCGTTTTTTGGGAGCATGGCTTTTTTCGCGAGAAGCACAACATGTGTTGTGTGAGAAGCAAAAGTTGTGCTTTTGAAAAAAAGTAAAGTATAGTTGTGCTTCCGGAATAAGGTTACAATCGGCGTTCACAACGCTAGCAATTTTCTCGGAAATACTACGCAACCAACATGCAGTGCGTTGTTGCGATCGTCCCATGTAAGCGAGACTATGACTAGCAACATTAACATCCTGCCTAACCTTAACAAGTTCTATCCTCCTTCCTCCAGAAATAAATTTTTTAATCTCATTCACACGATATGCATGTGGTGATCTATCCTTTCTTGGCGACGATAACATTGTGATGGCTTCAACGCAGTCAGACTCGACAACAAAATCGAGATCCGTCCAGCTCAGAGCGAGATGAATTCCCTCCTGGATTGCGGCAAGCTCGGCTTCAAGCGCTCCACTGCAGATGGCAGCGCACGGATCGCAGCAAAGATAACAGCCCCTGAGTGGTCCCGAATGATCATACTTGCGCCCGCAGAACCATTCTCCGCCACATATGCCCCATCAACGTTGAGCTTGGCAGTACCCGGTTCCGAAGTTCTCCACTTCCCTATATGCTGTATAGTCTCGTGATGTCA